>OY728128.1:953574024-954250524 GCA_963277665.1 Viscum album | reverse complement strand
CTTTGGGTTCAACATGTAGTCATTGAATATGTCATCCACTGAATATGTTTGAATGACCTTTTATTGTTTTACGCTTAATATCCACTTATATTGGGTGTATTTATATTTGTCACACATATTTTGAGATTGATTTGTCCTTAATTTAAGGATACCTTCTTTATAAGGGATTTCATCACATTTGACATTTCTATTGAGGGTTCATTGTTGTTATGCACCAATTCACTCTTATGTGGTGTATATACTGTCCTTTGGAGTATTATATCATGAATCCTTTTATTCTCATGATATTATAAAGTTCTGACTAAATGTTATTCCTCAATTATTGTATTCAAGTGTCTCTAATTTTGGTAAAACACCTTTTTCCAGAATATCCTTTTAAATGTTTTAATTATTTGTTCTTATTAATATCCATGTTTTCAAAATGGTTTTAAGGATTTATTTATATGGATATTAATGGTTTAAAATGTTAAAATCTTCAAGGTGGTATGGGACACTTTGATTCAAAAATCTCTTTATTAAATGTTTTAAATGGTTTTGGAAATGGTTTCTTTTTGAATGGATTCATTATTTCAATATCCTAAAATGTTATATTGTGATTGAAATGTGGAAATGTTGTGTTTCCTTTATTCATGTTTATGTGATACAATTATGTTATGGTTCTTGGGCATTGTTATGAAGAACGGGTCGTTCTGTGATAAACTAAGGGCGGGTGAGCCCGATATAGCTCTCCAATGAATTGGGTAATGCGAAGGAGTGAAACGTTAAGGTTTCTCCGAAGAGATTTAGGGAATATACTGTGATGGGTATTCCAAACGTAACCAAGAGGGTTACTCCCTACGTAAGAATGTTATGAATGCCTCAAGTTACCTTTATGTCTTATGATTTCTATGATTTATTCATGGTTTGATGAGGTATGTTAAAGTGCCTTTTTTTTATGGGTAAAGTATGATTTCATTCTTATGTATATATGAACTCATGTTTCCTTTCCATATTTTTATAACTCTTACTGAGCTTTTTACGCTCATCCCAAGTTTTTGAAATGTTTTTCACAGGTCAAGGGAAAGGTACATGATGTGATGATAGTGTCAAGGATGTGTCAAGAAAGAATCCATGTTATATTTTAAATATGTTCCCGTTGATGGGAAGAATGAATACATTCTTTTATGTAACCACTTTGTTTAAATGTGGAATGTAATGCCAGTTTCATGATCTAATTCTCTAAAAATCTAAACCTGAAAAGATCCTCAATGTGTAATCTTGTAATAACTCAAGATTAAGTAAGGTTTAAGGCTGGGGCCTTATACTGATCATCTAAGCATACCATTATTTGATTCCATTTCCTTAGGAAACATAGTAAATAACTATGTGTAATATTTAGAGTTATGATGAAAGGGCTAATAATGTCCTCACAATGTGTTTATGTTTTAAAATATAATGTATTTATGTATATATTCCTCCAAGACTAATAAGTTATGGCATCTTGTGATAAATATTGTATTATGTATTAATAATGTAGTATAACTTCCATATCTAGGTTTCTAGAGTCTTTGATGTTATAGTTCGTATCAGATAAAGTTTATAAGAAACCATGCAGACTAGATTTATTGGAACATAGTTAGATAGCACAAGTAATTTGAAAAACCATAATTAATTCTATCTATGACTCTAGAAAAACTTATATTAATTTTATTTATAATACAATATCATGTGTTAATTATGTGTTTTCCATTTCCAAAAGATGGAGACTTATGAGAGGAATGATAAAATTATCAACACTTATAGTCAATGTAAGGACATACCCCATAAACAAGTTAATGAAGCTATATTTGAGACTAAGCATATTATTAAAATATTAGGGTATCTAACCCATGTTATAATAAATAATTCACCTTCTTAAAGTTACTTTTTGATCCCCAAAAAGGATTTATTATGTTGGACCGCTTCCTATTAAAAAAACCTAAAACATTTAGTTGAAATAATAATCTAGTGGTAGATGAATAATGGATCAATTCCCTAGATTAGATCATTATTTATTTGGGATGTAGTGAAAAGTAAAAAAGAAATCATGGTGGTTTATCATTTAATGGGATATATAAAACAATAGTGTTCACTAATTCAAAATGATAATGAGGAAGATGATATACAGTTCATAGAATGGGGATATTTTAAGGAGGTATTCAATGAAAAAACATTCATCATGATAAAAAATATGAAATGTAAATATTATTACTCAATAATAAAAAAAGGTGTAAAATTTTGTTAAGTACAGGGTTAACAATATAAGGTCAGGTAGACATGTGGAAGACTATGTACGTTAACCAAAAATTAACATTGATATTTTATTTGATGGGTTAAAGAAAATACTTAAATGTATTTTGGCTCTCAGACCTTTTTATCATAAGAGGATATAATATAAAGTTCCATTAATATAGAAAATGAGTTCTCTGGGATGTATATATTCATGTTAAATCATGAGAATAAGAGGCCGGTGAACATCATGGGAAGAAACTTTCATCAAATGAAAGAAAGTAAGGGTGATACTTCACACATTTGATAAATGTGGTATGAAATATTGAGGGGCTTATAGGAAGATAAGAAGATTTTTTTACAAGTGCATTGAAAAATTCCACCATGTTTTTAAAAAAAAGGCTTAAGTAATTGATGTTCAATGCATTAACTATTGGGAGAAGGGACATTATGTGAACCAAAGCCCAAAAAATTAAGGGAATTAACCTCATTATAGGATAAGGGAGAAATACCAAACTTTTTGGATAACCACAACTAATGTTAATGTTCATAATGATGTGGTGGTAAGTTTCTTTCATCGTACCCTAAATTTTAGCTAATCTATTATTTGATTTTGAATCATTCCACTCTTTCATAACTTATATGCTTTCCAAAAACATTTAATGTTTCCCTAGAAATCTTGTAATGGAGTAATCAATTAATATATAGAGTGGGAATATTATTTAAATAAAGTTATATTAGTTGTTTCCAATTATTATTCATGGATGTACCATTATTTCATTTTTTTCATATATATGGATTACTTTGAAATGATCCTTGGTATAGAATGGATTTAAATGTATAATGAAAAATTTTATTTCAAAGAGAAGAATAATGAAATTATCAAAGTTTTGGTGGAATATAATTTCATTATAGGGGAAACTCCATCATTTAAATCATGTATGGATCCTCCCCCAATAACTATCCTTAATGAAATTCTTGGAAGATAGGAAGATATAGTTTGATCTATGGATAAGGAAGATATATTAATAATATAGAATGTACTAACGATATAACAATTCAATGATATTTTTGTATAATAATTACTCGGTCATCCAACTTAATGTGATGTTGAGTTATCCATTGAACTCATTCCTTATGTAATAACTATATATAAAACTCTATATTGAAAGGAATAATTGGAGTAAGTGGAGTTTAAGAAATAGATACGTGATTTGTTTTATGATGAATTTATACACCCTAGAGTTTCACTATATGGATCTCTAGTTTTATATGTGAAAAACAAGGATGGGTCTATGAGAACAAGCATTGATTATGAGGAGATCAATTCCATTAATATAAAGAATAAGTATCCTCTACCACACATTGAAGACTTATTTGATCAACATAAAAGATCCCATTACTTTTCAAATATTAATCTCCACTCTGGTTATCATCAACTAAGGGTAAACAAGGAAGAAATACCAAATATGATATTTGGAACAAGGTATAGACATTATGTGTTTATGGAAATTCCTTCTAGATTGACTAATGCAGCTTATATTTTTATGGATTTGATGAATATAATATTATAGTATTATCATGATAAATGTTTGGTGGTATTCATTGGTGATATCTTGATATACTCTAGGATATATAATGAGAATAAGATATATCTATAATTATGGATTCCTTAAAAAAGAATTATATGTGGAATATATTACATGTGAATTTTGGCTTAATGATGTTTATTTTCTTGGACATATTGTCTTCATGGATGTAATATATGTTAACCATTCATAGTTCAGGTAGTAAAATAATGGACTACAGTTAAAAAAATAATGGTGATCCAAAGTTTAACTATTTTAGTTGGTTATTACTGGTGGGTTTCTATATTTCAACCATTTGACCAACTTATTAACCAAGTTAACATGCAAAAGCATTAAATTTATATGGTTAAGGTAACATGAGTCGTTTTTTAAAGTGAAGAATAAATAATTAATTCAAAAGTATTAACATTACCATTGGGTAAGGAATGATTTTTAATATATTGTGATTCATCAAGAAAAGTACACAGATGTTCCCTTGTACTAGATAATTGGATAGTTTCATATTCATTAAGGAAATTTAAAATTCAAGGAATGTATAATCAAAATTAGGACCTTATGTAAGAATTCATAATATTTTCTTTGAAATTTTGGAGACTCTTCCTATAAGGTGAAATATAAAATGTATATATAAATACTATAAGATTTTGAAGTATATAGTCCTTCATAAGGAGATTAACATGAGGAAAATAAGATGATTAAAACTACTGAAGGACTAATATTTTTTGATACACAATCAACCTAAGAAGGAAAACAAGTTGGATGATGCATTAATTGGGATGGACCATGGAATTCTTACATTGATGAGGATTAACAAGGATCCTATATATAGAGATCCATTAAATTTGGATATGGTGATTTTGAAGAAAGCGGTCCATTATTTATTTTCAAAAAAAATTATATACCATACTTACTAGAAAAGATATATAAATACCCATAGGATAATGAGGAATTACAAAGGAATATTGAATTAGTAAATGATAATAAATTGGCATAATTCATATATATATATATGTCTGTGTGTGTGATGTTGACATTTAGAAAGAGGTATGTGTCATATCCATACCATAGTTGAAGGGGGTACAACTAGATTAATCACATAGCTCAAAATTATATATACACCTAAGTAGCATAAATATGTGTTGGGATTTAAGATAACATTTATGGTGGGATGGTATGAACCAAGAAGTCACATGCTATGTGTCTAGATGCCTAGTATTCTAACAGGTAAAGGCTTAAAGGAAACATCCAAGAGGATCCATGTAATATCTATCTATATATCTAGTTTAATTACCCCAACCCTAGTTTTTAGAACCAAGATGATGATGAGGGTGGTTGTTTTCAAGTGTTGTCTTTTGTTTTCCAGGAATGTTTTTGATGAAAGAAAATCACCTCACTTTGTATTTTGTTGAAATTGTGTAGATTGTTTTTTTCAAAAGAATCGAACTCACCATGGGTTTGGAATGGGAGAATATTATAATTATTAATTGATAATTATCTGGAATGATAGACTTGGTCGCATGGAGAATGTATCTTGATGGAAGTAAATGGTCATCAGATTCACTCTGAATCTGGTATGAAATAATTGATCATATCAGAGTTTACATTACTACGATAAAATTAAAATGTGAAGAGTATTTGTTGATTCGTATTTCATAAATCATATATTAATCGTATAACATATGATACAATATTGGTGAAATAAAGGGGCAGCAAAAAAGATTCAAGATGCTTTTATTATGAGAAGAAAAGGTTGTTGGGAATCATACTCAAAAGATTGTACCCAAGGTAATTGTATCCAAGATAACCATATCCAAAATTATTAGGATAATAATATCCAAGAGAATTATACCCAAAATGACCAAAATGATTGTATCCAGGACAATATTACTAAGAAATATCATACTCATGACAATCTAATTCAGGCTAAGAATGAAATAAATAGGTTACTGGAGGATTGGAACGTTTCAATACTTTTAATTGTAAGTCAATCACTGTAGAATCTGATCCTCGAACATAATTATAGGCATGAGAATGAATTTAATGGGAAATATAAGTCAATAACTATAGAATCCAATCCTTAAACATATTTAGAGTAATGGGAATGAAGTTAATGGGAAAAGAGAAACATGTTTTAAGTGGTATCATTTTCAAAAAAAGAAGGAAGCTACTAATCAGAATCGGTATGCCTTTATAATCAAGGGAATGAATTTTTTGAGACCAATGAATGAAAATAAAATAAAAGAAGATGATAAAAAATTTAGTCAACCATTTAAAATGGGTTTAATTTATTTATTTATCAATAAAGCGGGTCAAGAGAAAATGTGAAATAATGAAAAATATTTTATGAAATAGAGATGATGGAGTTTGATGAATATGCTATAAAAGGGTAGTTTGACATTAAAAATAATAATTGTATTCAAATTGATATAGAGCACTGTATTAATCAAAACATATTAGTATCTACATATTCATTAATTTTCATTCAATTGATATAGAGCATTGTTTTAAAGAAATCATATTTTAAAAATCAGACTTATGAATTGAAATCAGATTGGAAATTGAAATGAAATTCCGGAGAAGAAGTTAAGTTTGAAAAATAATCGAGAAGCTTGAGAAGGTTTGATGAAGTCAAAATACTCCTAATAGTTTTGGGTAAATTGAGATTACGGTGATTTTTATTAAGTGGGAAAATTTTGGGATTCCCAATAAAAACACTCAAGGGTCACCTTTAAAAGGTGAAACGTACATTGTACTTTTTTGATGATCGATGTACTATTCACTATATAAGAGAAGGGAAGCTCCAAGTTTTTATAGATAATAATATGATTTCCGTATTTAGATTCTTATTGAAAAAGTTTTTATGTATTGATGTGAAAGATAGGAGATAAGATCACAAGAATGTACTCAACTAATTATTATATTCATCTTGTCAATTGTATTTGGATAATCATCGTATTGGTTTGGATAATTAGATTTGAGATTTTTGTACTAAGATTTCTAAACTAAGAATGAATCATATAGAGATTATCATATTGATTTTTTTGTACTCAGAATTGAAGTGGTGTCGATTCAACTTTACTATATTCTGTCAAAGTCATATTTTTCATACTTGGGAGAATCATACCTTGAGGAATCGTACTGGGAAGAATCATATAGAGGAGAATCGTACTAAGAAGAATCAGACTGGGAAAAATGTACTGGGAAAATAGTACTAGGTTTTTCCTTCCCAAAGTCCAGGATGTTTTTACCATCTTATGGGTATGAAATTGAAGAAGTGTTTTCAATTGAATACATTTATGAATTTTAAAAGAAGAACATGTAACATGAGCTGTTACAGAAACTTCGTATTGCTCTATTTGTACTAAGAGGGTGCACAAGTACTTCTAAATTATCTTCAATTTACTACATGATTTAAAATTTATATCCTACTCGTTCTATTCCATGGATTGATTTCTAGTGGATTGTGTGGTATTGGATCATTTCCAAACCATACTATAGATGTATCTATTCTTATTGAATAGTTAACCATGTAAATACTTGTGTTTATTTGGATATGTGATTGAATTGTTTTAAGAAAGGAATTGGATCTTTAACAGGAGGTTAAGGTTGTTTAAAATAAAAATAAAATGAAAAGGTATCACTAATTCACAACCTCCCCCTATGAGTGATAAAATTATATAGACTGGGCACTTACACCAGTAGACCGGAGTTGGTGCCTTAATTTATTAAATTGGTACTATAAATAAGTGTTCACATCCCAAATAAACAAATAGTTTAGTATATTTGGTAAAAAATACAAACATAATTTTTCCGTTACAACTTGAAATGAAAACAACAAATAAATTCCATTAGAAACACCAATAAACTCTTAGATTATCTCGACAAGTCATTTATAGTACACATCTACACATCCTAGGAAAAAATAAAACACAATAAATGGTTGGGATCATATGCTCAATATGGATAAAAAAATACATAAGAATCTAATATTATCATAAAAAATATGGCATGGTGAATAACTAAAAACACATGCAATTAAAAAAATCTTGAGCATAATATGGTAGGAATAAAACATAATTATGTAATTCCATTAATAATCACATAAGAAAGAAACTTAACAATGGATATTATACTAGTAAAATAATAACATAGACAATAAATTACTTGTATCATAATGAGGAAATGAATAATGATGGACATCTGAAACACACCATTGAGGCCTCGACCAAGACATCTGAAAATAAATGGTTATGGCCTCAGCCAAATCCATATCTAAAAATAAATTGGAAAGGCCTTATCCAAGTTCATATCTGTTTTGTCTCATTAGACCTACCGATGTATCGAGGGGATATAGCAAGACGTCCTTATCACATAATAATTCCACTAAATTCCTCACATGAAAAGGGTGAATCATAAACAATATAAACATTAATATTTAAAAACTAGCATACGAAATGTGAATACTTTTTCCATAAAACATGAATGGTATTAAAATATCACATCTATAGTCAAACTAATCATAAACCCTTAAAACTATATGGAAGATGGTATCATAAGAGATAAATCTCAATGAATTACAAAATTTGAAAAATTATGTTTACATAGATGAAGATACTTTTAAATGAGACCATTGAAAAATTATTGAGGAAAATAATATTTAAACATTCCAAAGTGTCTCATACCATTTGAAACATTTAAATGATAATCCTTATGAAGGAATAAAATTAAATGAAAAATATAATATCATGAGAATAAGAAGACTCGTTATATGTTATATCAAAGGGTAGTACATACACCACACATAAGGAATAAGTGGTGAACAAGGCATATATCTCACAGAGGTAAAAGTGAGACAAGAAAAACCATTTTTACTTTGGAAAAAAGAGTTATTTTTTGAAACTAATTTTTATTTGTCATAAAATAATATTTCAAACATTTATATCCTAGAAATGGAAAGGTAATGATAATGAAATTTTTTTTGAGGCAGAAATTATGTCCAACATGTAAAAATATTTTTTAAGAAACATTAGAATTGGGAAACTTCAGTGTGGTTTAAGAGAAAATATAAAAAAGTATTCAAAATGGAAAAGGTCTAAATTGTTTGTATAAAACCAAATATTAACAAAGATATTTTTTGATGAAAAAAATTTTATTTTAGAAAAAATAATGGTGTATTAAAACATATTATGGATAACATTTGAAAATGGATAAGAAATTGGGAAGTTACCTTTATCTGAGCCTGATTATTAGAAATAATAGAAAATATAACCATATAAAGCATGTATTTACTATAAAAGAAAAAAAGGATTTTAGTTACATGAATTTAAAACATAAATTCATAATTTAGATGGATTACATAATAATAACTCCTAATTACATTTGGGTAAATAGAGGGAAAGTGTAACCCAAATGAAAAATGGTGGTTCGGGGAGAATCTCGTACTACTTTGCAAATTGTCGAACTGTATGCCCCATAAAATTAATGAAAATAAAATTAAACATTCAATACCATGAAGATAAATATATTAGTGATATGATACATCACAATGGAATTATACATACACCACACATGAGAAATAATGGTTAATATTGAGTATTTTAGAGAAAAAAAAGAGATAAGAAAACTCTAACCTTATGTTTGAAAGATTTATGCACTTGTACTTAGTATCCTAGATAATGAAATTAGGTTAATTAATAAAAAGTTTAAGAAAATTTTTAACATTTATTTTATTTATTATAATATTATTACATTCATTTATGGCCTTTTTATGAGTTATGAAATTTAAATCTGGTGTTCGGAAGTGTTCTTTTCCTTCGTTTTCATTATTGGCTCACTTGTATACATGTACAAACGATCTTGTACAATGGAAATAGTTATATAGAATTGAAATTATATTTTAGTAATCAGAATACATAAAATTTAATGGTTATATAATTTGTTTTTTTATTTGGGGTGAGGATGAATCAATGGATATTACATTGGTGATAATCGTTTATATTATTCTATTGGTTTTTTTATCATCACAAAATAGTTTTGTCTCATTAAGTAATATTATGTATATATATTGGTAAAATAATATTAAATAAGATTTAGTGAATATATTATAATCTTTTTAATCATAAAAAATGTTTTAGGACTATCATTTAAGGCATAATTGAAAACTGAAAATGCATCATCCATAAAAGGTGGTAAATCATCACCTCACATATGATGCTTTCATTTTTTTAGAATAAAATGAAGAGGAGAATATAAATGATGGGGGATTTCACATTGACATAATAAAATATAATTATATATAATATAGTGTATTTATCATGAATTTTTTGATAGAGGAGGTGAGGAGAGCATAAATAAAAGAAAAGAAAGAGAAAATAAAATAAAGAAAGTGAAAGAGGATTTTACCTCTTGAATTCATCTCCTTGAGAACTTCCATAGGGAAATTGGATTTGGTAATTTGTTGAGATCAAAACCTCTTGGAAATTGGGAAGAATCTTTGGAAGATTATGGAGTATAAATTTAACTACATTCAAGGATTAAGAGGTGCGAGGATAAGAGATCATGAGGGGTGGTATTTGTAATGGATGAGAGGGGTGTTTTTGAATATTTTATTCATTAGTTTAGTATTTTTTTTCAAGATAATAAATAATGAATATTCCATGAATAAATAAATAAAATATATAATTTTGGTTCTGTATTATGTTTCTTGCATCAACGATGACTCAAGGAATATTTGTTTTAACTTATAATGTGTATATATTCTAAATTACATTATTTTACTATTCACCTAAAATTCAACTATTTCAAAAAAATATCAAAAATGAAACCTAACCATTTTTATAATTGTATAAATAAAAAATGAAATTTATTCTATGAAAATAATTTTCTAATAATTTTAAATTTAATTTTTAACTAAAATAAATATTTATTTAAAAAATACTGATTTAAAAAATATAACTGGTTTGGTGACAATTCGAAAATTTAATTAAGGTATCATAAAATTATTTTCTAATTAAAAGAAAATAAAATATTAATTTATGAGTATATTTTATGAAAATATATTTTTTATTAAATCATTATATTAATTACTAAATTGTAAATAAATATTTATGACTTACAAAAATACAAACACATAATTTATCATTTTTAAAACATTTAATTAATTATTCCATGATAAAAATATATCATATTTTAAATTATAAAATACCTAAATTTTATGTATAAATTCATTGGTTATGGTACTAATCAAATCACAAATAGACTATTAATATAACTAAAATGATAGTTTTATACAAATCATGATTTTTCACTATTCATTAGAAAATAAATATTTTCAGAAAAAGGCCAAAATTTAACCCTAAGATAATTTTGAAATTATGCATTTAAAAATGACTTTTATTTTGTTTGATAATATTTATAAAAGTTTTGAAATTTAGTTTTAAAATAAGTGCACCATTAAAATCCAATAAAACTGGCTTTAGAAAAATATAGTGTTTTAATGTGTAAAATTGGATTATTTCTTGTCTTATGAATATAAAATCATTTGGATGAATGTAAAATAATTTTATTAAAAATGTAATATATAAATTTTAAAAAAATCAATAATATCTATTCATGAAAATTTCACTTCCTGGTTATAATGGTTGTTTTAAAATAATGATATTTAGTTGTATATTATTGTTAGTTTAAGCTTAGTGTTGTGTGAAACCACTGATGTCGAAAAAATTAAAATTAAATAGATACATAACATAAAATATTGGGGTGTTACATTCTCCGGTCCTTTAATAAATCTCTTCCTCACAAATTAAAATTGTACTTCATAAACCAAAGGTTGATACTTTAAAATTAATTTTTAGGAAACCCACATAGGAAATAGGGTTAATAAAATATCCTCTTAATAAGATGGAAAGGAAATGAGAACATAACCCAAGAAATAGGATTTTAGGTAGGAAATAATTATTGGAAAGTGAAAACATGACATGGAATAGAAATATAAATATCTAGTTCTAATGGAGAGTGATATAGAACATGGTCATTTGAAATTTATCCATCACAAAATTGTAAATCATGTGATTGGTTAAAAGACCATTTATTTCATAGAAATAAAAGTAAATAGATAACATTTTTATTCCAATTTTTCTTCTATAGTTAAGGGATTATTTTAATATTCAGATCAGTTATTGATAAAATATACTTACATGATTACTTTCCATGTCAAGACCACAATCTCATCCTTTGGTTGTGCTTCGATCTATTTTTATTTCATCCCTTACACTGATAAATGAATTTTCAAGATGAATTTACCATTCCTAAAGAGCTCTTAACAAATAATATTGTCTTTAAGAGATTGCTTCAGCATTTAAATATTTAGTAAAACCAGAATTATTAGCACAAAATAACAAATAAATCATACTTTATCCTTAATAAATAATATCCATTGTTCAAATTAATCCATTCCATGGTTAAGAATCATCCAAAATACATTATCCCAAATTCATAGTCCAAAAAGGTCTCTAGATTTCTAAGACATTCTAACCATTTCCATAAATAATCTGAATGAAAATAAGTTCACAATAAAAATCATCTTTGACTCTAAATTACAATTCATCTTTTATTCCTTAAAATATTATGTGTCTATCAAAATAATATTAAGCTCCTAATCACCAAATCATTTTCAAACCCCAATGTTATCTATTTAATAAAACAAATGTCCCTAAAATCAAAATAACATTTATCCATAAAATAAAAAAAAGGCCATGCTAATCAGGACTCCATAGTCTAGTTGTTAGTGTTGCACCCTTATTGCCCTTCAATTATGGGTTCAAACCCGGTGGCCTTACCCAACGTGGTGGGTTGTCACCTGGTTGGTGGGTTTTCCTTTTTCTAAAACTATATTAATAAAACTTCCAAAATAGATATGATGGAAATTCTTTAAATACAGTTAATCTCTAATTTTATCAATACAACCCCAAAACATAAATACTTTATCCATTTATTTTTGTATATGTCCATCCTTATTCTAGAGTTTATCCTATGGAAGAGGGAATTAACTTAGGTAATTCCTTGATTCTCCACATTTATGGAAATGAACTAAAAATGGATTCTTAGTATGTGTTTTATTTCTTTCCATTGTACTCTCCATTTGTCCTTGAAAATTCATTGATTTATGTTCTTATTCACCACACATAAATCATTTCTCTATTCTATTGCGACACATTCCTTGGTGTTTATTTCCACCATTCTTACATGATTGAAATTAATCCTTCTTTTCTCTATAGTATCCACCACTAGATCTCATAGAAAACATAATCCTTCTCTTCTTTGGTGAGTTCAAGAGTGGGTTAAGGTAAATGTTCGTAATAATATTTTAGGAAAACTGATTAGGCATGAACACGATATCTTTCAGACCATTAGGTTTCTCATATTCGCCACCTTTTCCATTATGTTCAATGTTTACATGACTCCTTTGGGTTCCAAACATTGACCAAACTAGAAAGCATAGTGTGAGTAACAAAAGTCATAGTGATTAAAAAGGTATAATCATTTATTGAATATCATGACACCATATTTTCAACCCAAAATTCCTTATTTTTAACCTAGGTTATTAATTTTAATTATATATTCAAATCATTCATAATGGATTGTAAAGAAAATTTGAATTATCCTAAGCTTATCCCCTATGAGTGTCAAACTAGGACTTTAGTGAGGCACGTTGTCATATACCAAGTTATTCCATGTCAGGCCCGACGCACCATGTTAGATTTGTCACCCTTGGGTAGATTTTGTTCAAGAACCACATCTATATATAGTATTCAAATAGGGATGTATTACTAATAATACCCACATAATATCTACTATACCATTATTATAGGATGTTTTTCAAATATTATCCTCAATTTCAATCTTTGGGTTACATTTCCTAATATATGTTTTCTAAATCTAGTTTCAATCTTTTATACTAAACTTTCACTGATACCAACTGTAATGACCCTGACCCCAATATCCCAAAGCTGGTTCCATACATTATTACATTAGTACTATGAAAAATAATTCACATCCCAAAGGACTGAATAGTTTAGTATATTTGGAAAACTAGATACAAACATAATTGTTTCATTACAACTTGAAAGGAAAAAATAACAAATAAACTCTATTGGAAACACCAATAAACTCTAATATTATCCCTCCAAGTAATTCATAATACACATTTTTTACATCCTAGGAAAAAATAAAACATAAGAAAGAATGATCTTAGATGGCAAGTAAAGGTAAGAAATACAATGGAAGTTAATATAAAAATAAAAAATATTTAATGGTAAATAACTAAAAACACCATCCATTAAAACATAATATTAAGAATATTATGGTAGGAATAAAATATAATTATGTAATTCCATAAATAATCAAATGAGAAATAAATTTAACCATGGATATTATACTTATTGAATAATCAAATGGACTATCAATCACTCAAATCATAATTAGGGAATTCATAATAGTATAATTCTTAAACACATTGTTGATTCCTCATCTATGGAATCTAAAAATAAATTGTAAAGGACTCAACCAAATACATATCTGAAAATAAATGGCTAAGGCCTTGGCCAAGTCCATTTCTTTTTTGTCTCATGAGACCTATTGATGCATTGATGGGATATATTAGGTAACTCCCACCACTTACTAAGTCTAATAAATTTCTTGTATGAAAATTTTGAATCATAAATAACATAAATATTCATATTTAAAAACTAGCTTACGAAATTTTAATACTTTAACAATAAACAATGAATGGTATCAAAATAGCACATCCATGGTCAAACTGATCATAAACCCTTCAACAATATATGTTATATGGTATCATATAAGGTAAACCTCAATGAATTAAAATATTCAACAAAAGATGTTTACATATTTTTAGATACTATTAAATGTTACCATTGAAAAATTATTGAGAAAAATAATATTTAAACATTTCAAAGTGTCACATAAAACTTGAAACCATAAAACCATAATCCCAATAAAGAAATAACATTAAATGAAACTTATAATATCATAAAAAATAAGAATATTCATGATATGATATATCATAGGATAGTACATAAACCACACATAAGGAATAAGTGTTTAATAAAGCATATATCTCACAGAAGTAAAAGTGAGATGAGAAAGCCCCTTTTTACATTGGAAAGAATAGTTATTTTAGAAAATCATTTATATTTTTCATAAAATAATATTTTAAACATTTATATCCCATAAAATAAAAGGGAAGGATAACGAAATTATTTATGAGGCATAAAATATGTCCAACATGTAAAAATATTTTGCAAGAAACTTTAGAATTGGGCCACTTCAATGCGGTTTAAGATAAAATATTAAAGAATATTTAAAATGGAAAAAGTTTTAATTGTTTTTATAAAACTAGAAATTAAAAAAGATATTTTTTCATGAAAAAAAAAGATTTATTTTATAAAAACAATGGTGTCTTAAAATAGATTATGGATGGTACTTGAAAATAGATAAGAAATTGGGAAGTTCCCTTTAATCCAGCTTGCTTAATGAGAATAATTGAAAATGTAATCTTATAAAACATGTATTTCTTGAAAAATTAAGAATAATTGAGTTAGGTACATATCTATTTCAAATATGTATATAATATTGGAGTATTACATAAGAATAATTAAAAATTATATTGGGGTAAAGAGAGAGAAATTATAACTTGAATGAAAAATAGAGGTTTGGGGAGAATCCCTTACCTCTTGGAAAACAATCGAACCATATGCCCCATAAAATCAATGAACATCAAATTATAAATTTAATACCATAAAGATAAAAATAGTCATGATATTATACATAAAAATGTATGTATACATACACCACACATAACAAATAGTGGTTAATAGGGAATATCTCATTGAGAAAATGTAAGATGAGAAAACCCTTACCTTTTGTCTGAAAGTGTTCTTCCCTTGTACATAACTTCCTAGATAATTTAATTGTATTCATTAATATATTATTTTAGAGCCAATTTAAAATTTATTTGATTTACTATAGTTTTCTAAGTTCATATATAGCCTTTTTGATGAGTTGTAAGATTTAATTCCATTGTTCGGGATTGGCCTTTTCATTGGTTTTCATGATTGGTTCAATTGTATACGTGTATGAAAGATCGTGTAAAATGAGAATAGTTATCCAGAATTGAAATTATTTGTTATTAATGAACATAAATAACATTAAATGGTCTTATTATTAAATTGGTTATTTTTGAAGAGTATGAATCATTATAAAAGATGTTTTAGATAATCGTTTAGATTATTTGGGTGGTTTTTTTATCACCGCAAACTAGTTTTGTCTCATTAATTAATATTATGTATATATACTAGTTAAAAATATTAAATAGGTTTTAATACAAATATTATAATATATTTTTACCATAAAAATGGTTTTATGGCCATACTTGATGTAGGAATTAAAAAATGAAAACATGTCATCCACAAACACGGTAAATCAACACCTCAGAGATGATGTTTTCATTTTTTATAATATAAGGAAGAGGAGAAGATAATTCATGGTGTATTTTACATTTACATAATAAATTTCTAGAATATATAAAATAATATAGTAAGCATTCATATTTGGATAGAGGAGGGTAGGAGATTATAAGAAAAGAAAATAATGTGAAAGGAAAATAAAGATAGCGAAACAAGATTTTACCTCGTGAAATATTCTACTCGAGAACCTCCTTAGGGAAATTGGTTTTTGGTCTTTAATTGAGACAAGAACCTCTTGGATGTGTGGAAGTGTCTGGGGAAGATTATTGGGTATAAATTTTATAAGCTTTAAGGATTAAGAGGTGTGAGGAGAATAGGTGGTGAGGGGTGGTGTTTATAGTAGAGGAGAGAGCTGTTTTTTATTATTTTATTCATTAGTTAATTATGTTGACTTGTTTTATGACACTGTGAAAAATTAATTAAGGTCTTATAAAATTATTTTATAATCATAATAAATAAATATTAATTTATGAGTCTGTTTTATAAAAATATATTTTCCTTTAAATCATTATATTAATTATAAAATTGTAATTAAATATTTATGACTTAGAAAAATACATACACTTGATTTATCATTTTTAACATGTTTATTTACTTATTCCATGATATAAATATACCATATTTTCATCTATAAGATACCTAAATTTTATGAAATCTTCCATGTTTCATTACTTATAAAATACTTTCCATATACAACTCATGTTATCATATCTAAAAGAATATATTTGAAGCCTGACTTGTCTTATAATGAACAAATTGATCTAATTCTTGAAAATAGGGAGAAAGTGGTGTGGAATTATATAAGCTTCGCAACAGATAATCTAGTTCCATGAAAGTTGTGAGGTCTGTGTTGGCTCAGTGAGCTTCGTGAAGGAAGTCGCGATGTGATGACTTGAGCCCAGCGACGACCTAAGCTTTTTGAAGGCTTGAGCTTCGCGAAAACGTATGAGCTTCGTGAAATCTTTTTTGAGCTTCGTAAAATTGGGAGCCTCGCGAAGTAAATTTCTTTGCGAAGGTATTTCCAAAGTTGGTTTCCTAGTGTTCAGTGGAAAAGGAGTATTCATCAGTGGATGAAATTTGGACTTCAATAAAGCATATATATATAGTGGAGGATGCATTAATTAGTGATAATGGAGAGACCTAAAGGTCTATAAACTATGAGTGGATCTTTTGATGAAGTAGTGAGCTCACTTTAGTTGATTGAGCATTGAGTTCTCAAATTTTGAGTGGTTGTAAACAAGGAGGGATAGTGATTCCACTTTAAACTTGTAAATAATTGTATGCTTATAGAGGAATTGGTACATCGACACATTTCCAGTGTATGCTCCTTGGATGTAGCCCAGTGACGGTGAACCAAGTAAAAATTGTTGTTTCATGTGCATGATTTATGGTTTATACATACTCTGCAATGAGAAAGACAGAGAATAGGGTTTTTTCTAAAATAAAAACAAGATCAGAAGGGGTAGTTGTTTTAATCTATCATACCCTAATTCACCCCCACCCCCTCTTAGAGTATCTAGCCTAGTGGAACTAACAATTGGTATCAGAGTGAATGGTTGATATCAGTTTCTCTCTCAAATGAAGGTCATAAATCATAAAGCTATTCTGATCTTTGATGGGAACAATTTTCATCTATGGAAGAATTGGATGCACAACTACGTTCGATCTTTGGGAATGGATGTGTTTACAGAAGTAATGCATCGTATCACAACTGATATTAATCGTGGTGCATTATCAGAAGCTGAACGAAGAGAATTGAATGCTGAATCAAAGGGAATCAATTCTTTAGGGGATCCCTATCCAATTCTATCTATACAAAGGTGATGTCATGAAAAACATCACATGCCATGTGGGAAAAGCTATTAAATATATATGAAGGAGATACAAAGGTCAGAGAAGTGAAGCTGCAAGTGTTGTGTAACAAGTATGAAGATATGATAAGGAACTCGAATGAATCTGTTGATGTATTCTTTGATAGGGTAAATGTTCTAGTGGAGTATATGCGAGGTATTGGAGATGTTATTGAAGACATAAATATTGTGAAGCGAATCTTGAGTAAAATTCCTCCTCGGTTCAATCCGAATGTGTTTGTATTGGAAGATAAAGATATGAAATAGATGACATTGGATAACCTGCACAGCACCCTTGTTGAATATTAAATGAGAAATGATGATAACAATGTTATGGAAAAGGAGAAATCCAAAGAGGTGGCAATCAAAGTCATGAAGAAGCTCACTGTTGAAGATTATCAGGAAGAATAAGAGATAGATGAGGTGATGTCATTACTCTCTTCAAACCTTCACAGAGGAAAATGAAAGTTTAAAGGGAACTTTTACTTGCGTGTTTTCAATGTGGAAAGGTTGGACATCTTGTAGAAAGCATCCTGAAAATGTTCCAGGAGGATGATTATGTCGATTAAATTGAAATTCCCAATAATATGACTTCAAACTATGGGAAAGGAAAGAAACAGTTCAAGAGAAATGTATTTTAGAATAAAAACCTTCTTTCAAAATAGTGTGACAGTTCAGACGAGCCTGAGGTTGAGGAGGTTGAAGAGATAGAGAACTACATAGATCATGGAGAAAATGCTATGGTGGAAGATGTTGGTAGTTCCCAGGAGAATAATGAAACCAAAGGTGATGATGAAGAAGAAGAAGTTGAATGAAGAATAGATATGCAAGCTGAGCTAGAGGCTACTCTTGAGGAGATAGTTGTTTGGAGATCCAAAACAAAGAAAGCCAACAAATTTGTTCGTGATGCCAAACTCTATATACAGCAGTAAGAAAAAGAGAAGTCTGAGTTGATGGAAAAAATTGAGAAACTCAAGTCATCAACACCAGAGGACTCCGAACCAGTTAGTACATATAAAATCACGATGGAAGAATAGAAAAGGGAGATCGATGGACAGGATAACACAAGGAAAGATCAAATCAAGTGTATTGAATAACTTGAAGGAGAAGTTGTCGGTATTCAAACAAAGGTTAAGGATAAAGAAAAACTTTTGACTTCTACTGGGACATCGGGAAAGCTGATCACTTAGAATTCCGAGAAGCTGAAAGTGGAAAATAGTGTTTCAGCTGAAAGAAATAATCAATTTACGTCCAGATGCTAAGGCTGATGGGGAAATTGATCGAAAATAAAAAGCTGTGAAAATTGAATTCAGGCCAGAAACACCCACTTTGAGATTAAAGGTTGATTTGGGAATAAAGAAGAATTAGAATATTCAGATATCCCAAGAGGAAACTTGCAGTGCAAAAGTGACATGAAGGAATACACCTTATATCAGGTGTTATTTTTGTGGAAAGATTGGGAATTCACTGTATGTGTGTTCCATAGCCACGAGATATTAAAGGGCATAAGAACAGAGGTGGATGCCAAACAAAGAACAGTTTTCCAGAACATATTTCAAAGGACACTATTTTTGGTGCGGAGGATTTGGGAACATGACTGGGTACTGCACTTCCACCATACATAGGACTATGTCAAAGCAGAATCAAAATGTCCGAAAGTAGCAGATAAATGAACCAATAGGTGAGTTGAAAACACAAAATTGATTTGCATCTTTGTGAGATGAAGTTGGTCCATCATACTCTGAGAAAGAACAAAAGTCTCAATCCATGCTGAGTGTCAAGGAAAAAATATGGACCAAGAAGAAGAAGGATGAGAAGGTAGTGGTGGCAGAAATTCCCCTAAAATCATTAGATCGCTCTGGTGTGTGGATCCTTGACAATGGTTCCACATCTCACAAGACAGGAAATAATGATCTTGTTAAAGGTGTAAAATATAACAGAGAAGAAGTTGTCATGTTTGGAAATGATGAAGTCCTGAAGATTATTGGCTCAGGAAAGGTCATGTTTTGGGGCAAAGAGATGAGACGTGTTGATTTCTTAGTATTAGAAGGCCTAAGTCACAATTTTCTAAACGTCAGTCAAATATGTGACTCAGGACATTCTATATGGTTTACTAAGAAGATGTGGATTGTAAAAGGAAGAGACGGGGCAGTGGATCTATAGGGAAAAAGAAAAAAAGGAAATCTCTACATGGTAAGTGAAGAAGAAGATATGTGCTTTCTGTCCAGAGTGGAAGAAAAGAAGTTCTGGCATAAACGACTTGGTCATCTATGATAACCATCCCTAAAAGATCTGGTAATGTGTGATGTAGAAAGAGACCATCCAAAGCTATCACGTGATCATACTCACATGTGTGATGCATGCCAACAAGGGAAGCTCATCAGAAAGATGTACAAGGTAAAGGAAAATAAGTCCACAAGAGTGCTCGAATTGGTGCATTCTGATATTTGTGGGCCTATCACACCAAGAGAAATTGACGGAAAGAGGTACTATGTTCTTTTCATTGATGAATATAGTATAATGGCTTGGGTATTTTTTATATCCCATAAGTCAGATGTGTTCAGCTGCTTAAAACAGTACTGGAGGGAGTGTGAAAGGATTCTTGGACATAAAATTTTGAAGCTTCGTACTGAAAATGGTATGGAATTCACAAATAGTCTGGTGGAAGGATATCTCGAGAAACATGGAATAAGGCATCATGTTTCCTCAGTGATAACTCCCCAACATAATGGAGTGGTTAAAAGGAGAAATCATATCATCAACAACATGGCCAAAATGATTCTCATTGAAAAATACATAGCAGATAAATTTGGGAAGGAAGCAGTTTTGACATCGGTCTACATTTTTAACATGGCTCTGTTGTGTCTGAAATAATGAAAGACTTCATATGAGATGTGTAATGGAAAGAATCCAACAGTGAAATACTTTCAAATATTTGGAGGTAACTTTTTTATCCTCAATAAGGGAAAACATAGGAAATATAATTCATGTGGAGATGAGGGGATATTCCTTGGCTACACAGGAAAAAATAAAGGCATATAAATGCTTTAACAAAAGGCTGGAAAAAGTAGTTGAGAGCAATGATATCACTGTATTAGAGAATGAGGAGATCATTCAACAGTGCAATGAACAATTTCCCGATGAGAGTGATTAGGAATAAATAAATTCATGGGGAGTAGATGTGGGTGATGTTGATTTAGAAGAAGATGTTGATGATGTGCATGAGGAAGTAAAATCCATATCTGTAAAAATCCAAGGAGTCAAGATGAAATTGACAGGCATAATATCATTGGTGATTAGTCAGCTCTAGTTCAGACAAGAAGAATGAAATCACTACAGAAAACATCTTTTCTATCTCAGGTTGAGCCGAAATGATTCGTCGATGCAACTGAAGATGAAAATTGAGTTCATGTAATGAATGAAGAGCTTGATGGGATTGAGAAAAATCATATGTGGGAGATTTTTTTGAGGCCCGCAGATATAAATGTCATCGGGACTAAATGGGTCTATCGCAACAAGATGAATGAAGATGGCACAGTGATTCGGAACAAAGAATGACTGGTGTGAAAATGATACTCCCAAATAGAGGGAATAGATGTTCATGAGGAATTTGCCCCGGTTTCGAGACTAGAGGCAATCAGATTATTTATATCCATTGTTGTGCAACTGAAGTTCAATGTTTTCTAGATGGACGCCAAATCTACATTTTTGAATGTGGTTCTGGAGGAGGAAATGTATATCGATAAACCATATGGTTTTCTCATTCATGAGGATGATAATAAGGTTTGAAGACTGAAAAATGCATTGTATGGGATAAAACAAGCACCAATAGCTTGGTAATCAAGGCTTGATCAGTACTTGAAGAGCTTGGTTTTCAGCATGGGGGAGTTGATTATAATCTCTATTTCCACAACAATAGTAATCAAAGGATGATGGTACTAGTTTATGTCGATGAAATAATATTTGGCAGATCAGATGAAGCTCAGTGCAGATAGTTTTTTGAATTCATAAAAATTGTGTTCGAAATGTCAATGATTGGAGAGCTAACATTTTTTCTTGCTCTACAGGTGACACAAGGAAGGAATGGAACATTCATTTCTCAATCCGAATATGCAAAGGAGTTTTTGAAAAGATTTGGAATAGAAAATTCCAAGGAGATGAAGACTCTGGTTGCTAACCGGATGAATCTATCCAAATATGAGGATGGCAAGGTAGTTAATATCATAGAATACAACAAATCATTTAAAGATTTCTATACTTGACTGCAACAAGGCCTGACATTTTATTCACCACATGCCAAGAAGAGAGATATCAAAGTAATCCCAAGGAAAGCCACATGACTGAAGTGAAAATAATACTTTGTTATATCAAGGGCACAGTGGATTTTGGGTTGATATATAGTGGTAAATCTTAGTAAGAGTTATTGGGATATACTGATGCAGTTTGGGTTGGTTCAGTGGATGACATGAAATCAACACCAGGAGATGATTTCTATCTTGGTGGATTTTGTATTTCTTAGCTAAGCAAGAAGTAAGATTTCATTTCATTAAGAACTAGAAAAGATGAGTATATTGCAGCCACTCAAGCATGAACACAGTTATTATGGATGAAGCAGCAGGTTAATGATATGGAATTTGAAGTGATGTCTCAGATCGGAATCTAGTGAAATAACTAAAGTGCTATAAATCTTAACAAAAATCCCGTCCATCACTCAAGGACAAAGAACATTGAGATAAAGTATCATTTTATCAAGGAGAAAGTCTCGCAGAGAATATTGATGTTGGAGTATGTGCCTACATAACTATAGGTTGCAGACATTCTGATAAAGGCCTTACCCAAGGAAGTGTTTGAAAGGCATCGACTGGCTATATGAGTTCAGTATACTCCCCTAACTTGGAAAAGTGTGGATGTGGAACCCCCTCTCCCTGAGGTATGATGTGTTTTTACCTAAATTAATAATATGTGTTTTTAACCTGTTATAGACAGCAAAGAAGTTCCCTTTGGGTTCATTGAAAAAGGGGGAGAAAACACTGATTGTTTAAGGTGGATACAGTGTGGCTATTTGATAAATCATGAATGATATGGGGAGAAGCTGGTGGAGTAGCGAGATAGGGGGATCATTAAGATAGGGTGAGATTATTAAATCTGACGATGATCGAAGTGATCGATCAAAGATTAGATATCATGATAGCTAAGGATCATGATAAAATTAGAAGAGTGATGTTGGAATGGTGTGATAAGGGCTCTAGTGATCAACCATTGGTATCAATTTGGCAATTGGTATCAGTTTGGTGTCAATGGATTGTGGCTAAAATAAAGTAATTCATTGATTAACTTTTCATACTTATCTTTTTTATGAAGCCGGAAATTGCTCATGTGGGCTTAGAATATGTGGTGAGTGAATATTTGGTCACTATCTGAATTGCAAGAGGTGAAGGATGGTTAATGATGGAAGGAGACACAGTGAGTTATCAAAGTGCAGAGAATCATTATGAGAAGATTTGTCAAAAAACCAAAAGGGGGAGATTGTTGGGAAAAAATACCTCAAGGTATCATTGATGAATTTTTGGGTTGCTTATGTTTGTTGACAATGCAGCTTTCCATGGTGAATTGTCGAGTTCCAGAGATTTTTTTGACAATTCATGTTGATAAGGAACCATGAAAAAGTAATGGAAAATCGAAAGGTGGTACAAAAGAACATATACAATATGGAAAAGGCATGAGTCTCGCGAAGATAGGCTTCATAGTTTGGATTTCGTGAAGACCATAAGAATGTTGATGGTGATTTTTCATGGTTACGACAAGCTTTGTGAACGGCAGTGTTGAAGAGAATTGCAGCGGTGAAGGGCATTACGAGTGGAGCTTCACAGAGAAGGTTCTATGGAATTGAAGGGATGCTTCACGATTACGATGAGCTCCACGCTCGGAAAATTGTCTTGGTGCTTCGCGATATTGAGAGAATTTCGGTAGAAATTTCGAACCTTCACGATTTGTGATGACTTCGTGTTGACTTAGGGCTGAAGGTTCGAGGGTTGGTGGAATCTCATATAAATAGACCTCAACCCCCTCAGGAGAAGTAGAAAGAGTTTTCGAAGAAAATATTTTTCTATCGTCTTGTGAAGGTGGTTTGAAAAGGAAGTGTTCTTCGTGAAATAAGAGCATCACAGCGGCTAATCTTTCTCTGTGAAAGTTGAAAGCTTTGTGTTGGCTCATTGAGCTTCATGAAGGCAGTCGCTCTACGAAAACTTGAGCTCCGTGAAAACCTAAGATTTTCAAAGGCTTGAGCTTCACGAAAAGGTTGGATCTTCACAAAGGCTTGTTTGAGCTTCACAAAATTGGGAGCCTCGCGAAGTAGGGTGCTTTGCGAAGGTATTTCCAAAGTGTGTTGCCTAGTATTCAGTGGAAAAGGGGTATTCATAAGTGGATTAAATTTATACATCAATATAGAATCTATATATAGTGGAGGATGCATTCATTAGTGATAATGAAGAGACCTACAGGTCTATAAACTGTGAGTGGATCTTCTGGAGAAACAGTGAGCTCACTTTAGTTGAGAGAGCTGTGAGTTGTCAAATTGTGAGTGGCTATAAACTAGGAGGGATAGTGAGTTCACTTCAAACTTGTTAATAGTAGTGCACTTGTAGTGGAATTGGTACATCGACACACTGCCGGTGTAAGATCCTTAGACGTAGCCCAGTGAGGGTGAACCAAGTTAAAATTTTTGTGTCCTATGCATTCTTTAAGGTTTATTCATACACTGCAAGGGGGAGGAGAGAAAAGAGGGGTTTTTCTAACACCAAAACAAGATCATAAGGGGTTGTTGTTTTAACCTGTCATACCTAGAACCCCCCCCCCCCTCTCTGGGTATCTACGCTAGTGGACCTAACAGAATGTCCTTTGGGTAAATAAAAATCTAGATGTGGAAAAATTATAGACTAAAGAAAATATGAGTGTGGAATATCCAATTTTTTGAATAGAATTTATATACCTCAATTAGAAGGGTAAAATTATTTTAAGGTGGAGGAATTTAATACCCAACAGCCTACTATAGCATGTAAACACCATATCCTGAACTATCACACAATATGAACTTTGAAGAGACTTTATTATTGCGTTGAAATAAATTTTTAAATTATTAATGTCGGAATTTTATTATTATTTTTAAATAATTTTTAAATTCATCATAAATATATTATATTAAGATTAAATTTTGATATTTTTATGAAAATATTATTTTTAGGTGAAAATTCCAAATACCATTTTTGTTAAAACTATGACTTTTATGATATTATTGGGATGTAAGAATAAATTAAAAATAAAATTCATTATGTTAATTAAATATATGTTGTATAAGTATCATTATACATTTTTAAATAATATGTTTAGTTTTTAAACATATATTTTATATTTTTAAAATTAAGTAACATATTTTCACAAAAAGTTTTTTAATGCATTATAAATTTACTATTTTAAAATTAACATACATTACTTTAATATATTTAATCCTATTAAATGGATTTAAAATTTAAAATAATTGAGTCCAAATTTTGAAAAATAATCCAATTTATTTTTAGGAATAAATGATAAATTTATGAGGTAAAAACTAGTTATCACATTAAAAGTTAAAATATTAAAGTGGAAAATATAATGGTAAAGTGTTTAAAAAATATTAAAAATATGTTGAAATTTAATGGTAAATGCTTGATAAACATTATCAATTACCAAATCAATTATATCTCAATTTATGAATGAATTTCCTTTAGAGTAACATCACTTTATTATATTGGTTTGGGTACTTACAAAAAATCTATCATTTTTCTCTTCAAAAATGGAAACTCCTATACTCTTTTTCTGTAAAGACCCGTAAAATTCAAGGAAAATTTTTTCTTAATTTTCTTTGGGATTTTACATGAACACAGTTTTTGGCGGCATGAGATTCCGAGGCCTGGTGTGCCCGAAATTTCTATCCGAAGTTTAGCTCGGGTACGTTCAGTGAACGAACGAGCAGGAATTTCTAACTTTTGAACCGGTGCTTGGAATTGAATTTCGAGGGCACCGATGGAACTGTAGCGCCGATAATTTCTTATTAACGCCATTTCCGAAGTTGCGTTTTCACGAGAGAAGATGATTAAAATTGTGGAAGTTTAATTTATAATTAAACTAAAATTTTTATTTTTCTTTTAATGGTTTAAGGCTTTGGGTGGAAGTTGGGTAACTACCTAACTTCGCAAGGGAGGTTTTGAGGTTGGTAGGGCCCACACGAACCCCACCCCTTCATATTCTTCAACCCCCCTCAACTCACCATTTAATTTTGATAACTTAAGTATTAATAACTTATGATATTAATGGTGTGAGTTTAATGTGTGTGTAGGTTTGAATTTCAAACTCATGTCTAGTTAATAAATTAAGTGAGGGCTTAATTTATTTTGGGTTAGTTTCTTGTGGTGGAGTCTTGGGGAGAAAAAGGCTATGGATTGAGGAACTTCTTCATCTTCGACGAAGAACGCGAAGAACACATCGGACTCCGTCGAAGAACACCGAGTCCTTAGAGACCGACTACGTGACTCCATAGACCGCGACGATTCTTCTGTGACGTCTTCTTCAGTGACGTCTCCTTCCGCAACATCTCCTTCTGCGACGTCTTTTTCCACAACGAATCCTCGTTCGACGAACCTCCGTTCAAGCTATGCTCGAGGTAGGGCTTTGTTTATTTTTTTATTTTGTTCATGAATATTACTTTTACATTCTTCGTGTAATATATCCAAATGCTATCGATTAACGAGAGGGGGGCCGGACCGCACAAACACG
Organism: Viscum album; assembly: GCA_963277665.1. NCBI lineage: Eukaryota > Viridiplantae > Streptophyta > Magnoliopsida > Santalales > Viscaceae > Viscum > Viscum album. The sequence continues at coordinate 954,223,485 of OY728128.1, read as the reverse complement.
ACTGAACCACCTCCTTTATCCTTGTGGTTCTATGGTGGATTAGAATGGAATGGCGTGGTGCTGACGCACCACGCGGAATCGTGCGGCAAAGAATGCGCGGTGCCGTTGCGCCGCGCCGTGAAATCGAACAAGGACGAGACGTCATCGTGCCATGTCGGAGAAAACCAAAGACACCACGGACAGAGCGGGGCCGCGGCGGAGGGGCGCGGCCCCGTCGCGCCGCGACAGACAAACCAAGTCGCGGCTGGTTCCGGGCCGTGGCGGAGCAGGGTGACAGGCGGCTGGTTCCGGGCCGCTGGTGTCGGAGCAGGGAGGGGACCGGCCGATTCCAGTCCCGTGGCTGCAAAAACCGGCCGGCCGGATAGAAGGGAAGCTGGGGGTTCAAACCCCCGGCCGATCAAGCTAGCGGCGCCCATTAAGGGGGGCCGCGGTTTCAAATCACAGGGGGCACCCCCCCCCCCCCCGCAAAAGCCAAACGGCTTGGCCGTTCGGCCGATCCAGCTGGATCCGCGCGCTGGGTCGCCGTGCCGGGTCGTGTCGCACCCATGCCGGGCCGACCCAGGGGGTCTCGGGCCGGGTCGGTCCGAGCCCGAAACCCCCGTTTTCGGAACCTTTTTGGTATTTTGCCCATATCTCGGGCTACAGACCTCCGATCGATGTGCCGTCAGTGGCGATGTGATCCATGTATCGAGATGGTCGTTTCGGTATATCGCTCTCAAGGTTTTGGAATACTTTGGGTTCATCCTGGTTGGTTCGTACACGAAACCAACCTGGCCCTCGGAGCGGAAACACTCATATCTTAAGCTCCGGACGTCCGATTGACGTGCCGTCAACTTTGATGGATTTCTCTTAGTGAGACGGATCTTTTGGCTTACTTTGCCTGAGGTTTGGAAACAGGTGGAGTACGGTTGGGTTGGTTTTTCCTTAAAAATCAACCGGGCCCCTGGGACGGAAAAGCCAATAACTCTCAGACCGGGCGTCCGATTGATGCATCGTCTGCGACGTTGAGTTCATGTTGACGATACAAATCTTTTGGATACGTCAACTCTGGACTACGTGTTAGTTGATGTATCAGCCTCTTGGCTCGTAGAGCGGACCCTCCCGAATGAGCTTGCTGTGTGTGGGAACCCTAGAGCTGGCTGCGTTTGCGACTGTGACGACGACGACTGTGCAGAGATCCTCAGTGGAATCGACGGCGAAGACTACAGCACTCAGTGATCCTTTGTGGATCTGTGCTACCGATCCATTTTGGGTACGATCCTGTGTGGTTCTGTGCTCAGCGGTCCTGTGTGGGCCAGCACCTACAGATCCTGTGTGGGTCTGATCCTGTGTGGGTCTTTGCGGGGGTTAGTTACCTATCATCTTGTGTGGGTCAGATCCTTTGTGGGTCATTGCAGGGGTTAGTTACTTATCGATTCTTTGTGGGTCAGATCCTTTGTGGGTCATTGCGGTGGTTAGTACGTATTGATCCTTTGTGGGTCCAATGGCTTAGATGAATCAGTGGCAATATCTGGTCATCTTCATCGTCATATGAAGAAGTATACCTGTGTGGGCTGAATCCGTTTTTCTTTCCTATGTGGATTGTGTTGTGCTATCCTGTGTGGATTTACATTTTTCATTCCTATGTGTATTGTGTTATTCTATCTTGTGTGGATTTAAGTTTTTCTTTCCTGTGTGGACTGAGTTGTACTTAGGCTCGGATGTTGGATTCGAATGAGAATTGATGACTTAGGTATATGTATGGGAATATACCTAAGCGGTGTCGGATGTTACTTCGTGATTGTATCTCTCCTTTGTGGTTTTTCCTTGGTGGATTCTGGGAGACCTTCAGGGGTCTCAGGGTCTCAACTGAGTAGGTTATACTCACCCCTGCACGGGCTATGCCCGAACTACGTTGTGTTGGTTGCCGACGAAGGACAGCGCTGATCGTGGTTCAGGCTTGCGGAGCAGGACGGTACCTAGGGGTGGACCACTGGGCGGGACGTAGTCGGAGCGGAAAGCTGGGCCGAGGAGCACTAGAATCTATATGTACCCACCCTTCAGGTGGGACTTCCAGTGGACTGCTTGACGTTGCGGCTTAGTTTCAGTTGTTGTTTTCCCTTTCCAGTTGTACTTTACTTTCTGTTTGGGTTTGTATACTGGCCCACTTACTTTTCCGCACTTGCTGTGGTACTCAGTTTTAATTAGTGTTTACTTCTACTGCATTATTGCTCTGTGGTGTTGTGGTTTACTTTACAAAGGCAATTCCTTCCCTTTACTGGGATTTACGCCTTGGTGCTAGACACAGCCCCTGGTCTATGGAAGGCGGTCTTGGGGTAGTCACGGCATGGGCCCCGAGGACGGGTCGTGAAAAATTGGTATCAGAGGAGTTCGGTTCTATCATAGAACTTGGGACTCTGATCTTTTTCTATGTGAAGCAGTTGTGTTAAGCGTATTGGGTGTGGTTATCAGTCCAGGGAGTCTAGTGTTGGTGCGGTGACCGATGTATCCGTACTCCAAGACCCCAACTTTTGATTTCTGACTTAATGCAGGAAACCATTGATTGCATGTGTGTTTCATGTTTTCTAAGTGATTACTTGTGTCAGCTCACCAGGTATACTATTAACGCGGGGCACCTTTTTCCTTTCAGGATGGCCCCACGACGGCAGGCAGCTAGGGTTCCGAGAGTTGAGCATGACGACAGCCCACCGAGTGAAGAGGCCTCGGTACAAGGCCCTTTGACAGCTGAGGCACTGACGGTACCTCTACCCGCCGAGCCACCGATGCTTCCAGCCCCAGCCGCTGACGATGCACGTCGCCTTAGTGCACTGCATGAGTTCCAGCACCAGCGACCGCCCAGGTTCCACGGGGAGACGGATCCCCAGGCAGCCGAGGACTGGCTGGAGGCAGTGGTACGAGTTTTTCGGTTAGTGAGGACACCAGCAGACCTCATGGAGATCCTCGCAACTAGCCTACTACACGCAGAAGCGGGCCGATAGTGGAGCTTGATGCTCCAGGTGCACGTTGAGGCATCGCTTCTCTGGAAGGACTTTGAGAGCCTCTTCCTCTCGGAGTTCTTCCCAGCCACCCTCCGTGCGGTGCGCATCCAAGAGCTTCTTCAGCTGCGGCAGGGCAGCTTGATAGTCGGCCAGTACTCGGTGAGATTTACCGATCTCTCACGCTACTCGAATGACATGGTACGGGACCCATTCTTCCAGGCCCAGGCCGTTGAGCAGGGATTGAGGCATGAGATCAGGGCATCGCTGATCTCCCTCAGCATTCCGACTCAGGAAGGAGTACTGGAGCGAGCTCTTCCCATCGAGATTTTTCTTGGTGATTCTACACCAGCGGCGAGACCTACCGCAGGGCGACATGTGGCAGAGTCTTCTGCATTCGGCAGTAGACAGATGTCGCAGATGTCCAAGCGGGCTAGGCCAACGGGCGGACGACCACAGGATAGTTTCTTGGAGGTGCAGGGCACACGTAGCAGAACCAGTCTTATGAGTGGAAGACAGTGCTATGCATGCGGCGGGCAGGGCCACATGGCTCGTGAGTGCCCGACCCGCCATGCAGAGGAGCAGTAGACGGATGAGGAACCACATAGGCAGAGGCAGACGTTCGACCGTGGCGGTCCGCAGAGAGCAGGTGGACGAGGCCGAGGAACTGGTCGTGTGGCAGGTGGTGGTAGACATTTTGAGGCTCTACCACCACCACCACCAGGAGGTCCACCCCGACCTTAAGGGAGAGAACAGATTCAGGAAGCTGAATCATACGATCATGGAGCTCCGAAAGCGGGTGGACTAGTGTGGGACTAGCTCCAGGCATAGAGTCCTTCACCCATAATGCCTCTAGCTTCGTAGTTTGTGTTGCCTTGTGTCCTTGTACTTTGAGTTGAAGTAATAAAAGACACTTGCAATGTTGATGTTTTCTTTCTTGTCTTTTGTTTGTTATTACTAAGAGGTGCCGGTTAAAAACTGTTGACTTGACCCTCACTTGGGAGATTATTACTGCAGGAGACCCAGTGACCACACACTGATGCCGACAGTGTGACTCAACCCTTGAGGCGAGAGTAACGGTTGGATCTCTTGGTTGCAGCGTCGAGGCCTTACGACGTCATCCATGCCATGAATTAACTAATCATGATGGGATTGACTGTATTAGGCAAGGAACGTGGTTTATCCAGGGGATGAGACTGGATTTCCCTTTTCGGAAAAGGAGAAATATTTGCAGCTTTGCAGAACGTTATGCAGGAAGGGGAAACCCTTCGTGTGGTCAGACAGATATCAGCAGAGCTTCTAGGAGCTGAGACAGAGATTGACCAGCACCCCTATCTTGAGGTTTCCAGAGGAGGGAGTAGGGTACGTATTCTACTACGATGCATCAGGGACTGGACTCAGATGTTTCCTAATGTAGGAGAGGGCAGTGATTGCCTTTGGATCACGTCAGTTGAGGCCGCCTGAGCAGAACTAAGCTACCTATGACCTGGAGTTAGCAGCAGTGGTCTTCGCTCTGAAGACATGGCGACACTTTCTGATGGGAGAGCGCTTTACAGTTTTTTTCTGACCATCAGAGTCTCAAGTATATCTTCTCTCAGAAGGACCTGAACCTGAGACAGCGGCGATGACTCGAGTTCCTCCAGGACAATGACTTTGAGATCTTCTATACTCCTGGGAAGGGGAACGTGGTAGCCGATGCTCTTAGCAGGAGGATGGGCATTCAGCTACTTGAGGAGGCGACAGAGCAGCTAGCCGCTTTGAAGATATCCTTCGTGGATAGATATGGAGCAGCCTTCCATCAGTCTCTCACAGTCACCCCTCCACTACTGCAGCGGGTCAGAGAGGCACAGCCTGGGGATGCTGACTATGAGACGCGGTGTGCGCAGATATCCTTAGGACAGGCACCTAATGGATTCTCCATTGGAGTAGAGCATGAAATCCTTTTCAGAGGACGTACCTTGGTACCAGTTGCTTTACGGGAGGAGGTGCTAAGAGAGTTTCACACTTCCCTTTGGTGGTATATCCTGGAGTGGTGATGATGTACCAGGATCTCAGAAGGCAGCACTGGTGGCCAGGCATGAAGAATGTTGTGGTAGAGTTCGTTTCTCGATACCTCACCTGCCAACAGGTGAAGGCGGAGCACCAGGTACTAGCAGGCTTGGTATAGCCCTTGGAGGTCTCAGAGTGGAAGTGGGACGGCATATCTATGGACTTTGTGACTGGACTTCAATGCACTTCCAGAGGTCATGACTCCATTTGGGTGATTGTTGACAGACTCACCAAGTCGGCTCACTTCCTACCCAATAAGGAGTAGGGCTCAGTAGAGAGCTTGGGACGTCTCTACGTTCAAGAGATCATACGGATTCACAGTGTTCCATCATCTAGCGTCTCCAATCGAGAATCTCTCTTTACATCCCGGCTTTGGAAGGGGTTGCAGGAGGAGTTCGGGACGCAGCTACGTCTGAGCACTTCCTTTCACCCTCAGACAGATTTTCAGATGGAGAGGAACATTCAGACTCTCAAGGACATGCTCCGCGCATGTGTCCTCGACTTTGTTCGCATCTGGGGGGACCACCTACCCTTGGTGGAGTTTGTGTACAACAACAGTTACCACTCCACCATCAGGATGGCACCAAACGAGGCTTTGTACGGCCGACCTTGCAGATCTCCTTTGTGCTGGATAGACCCTGGGGAGTCAGCACTTGTGGGACCAAAGATGGTCCAGGCCACAACAGAGAAGGTCCAGGTCATCCAGGAATGGATGAGGATAGCTCAGAGCCGGCATAATTCTTATGCTGACAGGTGACGGAGGCCACTAGAGTTCGAGGATGGCGACCACGTATTCTTGCGTGTCTCACCTCGACGTGGATTACGAAGATTTGGCTGAGGCGGAAAGTTGTCTCCACGCTTCATCGGACCCTTAAAGGTCCTCAGTAGGATTGGCGAGGTGGCTTATCACCTGGCTCTACCACCTCAGTTGCACAAGGTGCATGACATCTTCCATGTATCTCAGCTGAGGAGATACATGCATGACCCGACACATATCTTTGACCATGGGGAGCTAGATGTTGATGATGTGACGACTTTTACGGAGGTCCCAGTGGAGATGAAGGATCGACAGGATCGGGTCCTACGTGGACGGTGGATTCCTCTTGTGCGCATCAGATGGCAGCACGGGAATCTCCAGGAGATCACTTGGGAGCGGGAGGCTCAGATGTGTGCTCAGTACCCACTTTTGTTTCCCTAGTCTTCGATGTATCATTACAGGGATGTAAAGCCTTGAGGTGGGAGTAATGTAAAGTCCCATAAAATTCAAGGAAATTTTTTTCTTAATTTTGTTTGGGATTTTACATGAATGTAGTTTCTAACGACACTAGATTACGAGGCCTGGTGTGCCCGGAATTTCTATACGAAGTTTAGCTCGGGTACGTTCAGTGAACGAACGAGCGGGAACTTCTAACTTTTGAACTGGTGCTTGGAATAGAATTCTGAGGGCACCGAAGGAACCGTAGCGCTGGTAATTGTTATGAATGCCATTTCCGGAGTAGCGTTTTCACAAGAGAAGATGATAAAAATTGTGGAAGTTTAATTTATAATTAAACTAAAAATTTTCTTTTTCTTTTAATGGTTTAAGGCTTTGAGTGGAATTTGGGTAACTACCCAACTTCCCAAGGGAGGTTATGAGGGTGGTGGGGCCCACATGAACCCCACCCCTTCATATTCTTCAACCCCCCTCAACTCACCTTTTAATTTTGATAACATAAGAATTAATAACTTATGTTATTAATGGTGTGAGTTTAATGTAGGTGTAGGATTGAATTTCAAACTCATGTCTAGTTAATAAATTAAGTGAGGGCTTAATTTATTTTGGGTTAGTTTCTTGTGGTGGAGTCTTGGGGAGGAAAAGTCTAAGGATTGAGGAACTTCTTCATCTTCGATGAAGAACGGGAAGAACACATCGGACTCCATCGAAGAACACCGAGCCCTCGGAGACCGACGACATGACACCATAGACCGCGACGGTTCTTCCATGACGTCTTCTTCAGTGACGTCTCCTTCCGCAACATCTCCTTAGGCGACGTCTTTTTCCGCAACGAATCGTCGTTCGACGAACCTCTGTTCAAGCTATGCTCGAGGTAGGGGTTTGTTTATTTTTTCATTTTGTTCGTGAACATTACTTTGACGTTCTTCATGTAATATAACCAAATGATATCGATTAATGATAGGGGGGGCCGGATCACACAAACACGGCTGACCCACATCCTTTATCCTTGTTGGTTATATTGTGGATTGGAACGGAATGGCGTGGTATCGACGCACCACGCGGAATTGTGCGGCAAAGAATGCGCGGGGCCGTCGCGACGTGCCGTGAAATCGAACAAGGACGCGACGCCGTCGTGCCGCGTCGGAGAAAACCGAAGACACCGCGGCCGGAGCGGGGCCACGGACGAGGGGCACGCCGCAGGCGCGCCGCGCTGGACGAACCAAGCCACCACCGGTTCCGGGCCGCGGCGGAGCCGGGTGACCGGCGGCTGGTTTCGGGCCACCGGTGTCAGAGCAGGGAGGGGACCGGCCGACGCCGGTCCCGTGGCAGTAGAAACCGGCCGACCAGGTCAGCCCGGCCGGACAGGAGGGAAGCCGGGGGTTCAAACCCCCGGCCGGCCAAGCTAGCGGCTCCCATTAAGGGGGGCCGCGGTTTCAAATCACCCCCCCCCCCCCCGCAAAAGCCGAACAGCTTGGCCGTTCGGCCGAGCCAGCTGGCGCTGCGCGCCGGGTCACCGCGCGGGGCCGGGCCATGCCCAGGCGGGGCCGACCCGGGCCCTGGGTCGGGTCGACCCGGTTCGGGCCGACCCATGGGGTCTCGGGTCGGGTCGTTCCGGGTCTGAAACCCCTGTTTTCGGAACCTTTTTGGTATTTTTCCCATATCTCAAGCTACAGACCTCCGATCGACGCGCCGTCAGCGGAGATGCGATCCTTGGATCAAGATGGTCATTTCGGCATATCACGCTCAAGGTTTTGGAATATTTTGGGTTCGGCCGGGTTGGTTCGTACACGAAACCAACCGGGCCCTCGGAGCGGAAATGCTCATATCCTAAGCTCCGGACGTCCAATTGACGTGTCGTCGACTTTGTTGGATTCCTCTTAGTGAGACAGATCTTTTGGCTTACTCCGCCCGAGGTTTGGATGCAGGTGGAGTACGGTCGGGTTGGTTTTGCCTTAAAATCCAACCGGGCCCCTGGGATGGAAAAGTCAATAACTATCAGACCGGGCGTCCGATTGACGCGCCGTCTGCGACGTTGAGTTCCTGTTGATGATTCGGAACTTTTGGATACATCAAATCTGGTCTATGTTTCAGATGATGTATCAGCCTCTCGGCTCGTGGAGCGGACCCTCCCGAACGAGCTTGCTCTGTGCGGGAACCCTAGAGCTAGCTGCGTTTGCGACTGTGACGACGACGAATGTGCAGAGATCCTCAGTGGATTGGACATCGATGACTACAACACTCAGCGATCCTTTGTGGATCAGTGATACCGATCAATTGTGGGTCCGATCCTGTTTGGGTCAGCGCTCAGTGGTCCTGTGTGGGCCAGCACCTACAGATCCTGTGTGGGTCCGATCCTGTGTGGGTCTTTGCGGGGGTTAGTTACCTATCGATCATGTGTGGGTCAGATCCTTTGTGGGTCATTATGGGGGTTAGTTACCTATCGATCCATTATGGGTCATTGCGGGGGTTAGTACCTATCGATCCTTTGTGGGTCCGACAGCTTAGATGAATCAGTGGAAATATCTGGTCATCTTCATCATCATATGAAGAAGTATACCTGTGTGAGCTGAATCCGTTTTTCTTTCCTATGTGGATTGTGTTGTGCTATCCTGTGTGGATTTACATTTTTCATTCCTATGTGGATTGTGTTTTATTATCCTGTGTGGATTTACGTTTTTCTTTCCTATGTGGACTGGGTTGTACTAGGGCTCGGATGTTGGAGCCAAACGAGAATTGATGACTTATGTATATGTATGGGCATATACCTAAGTGGTGTCGGATGTTACTTCGTGGTTGTATCTCTCTTTTGTGGTTTATCCTTTGTGGATTCTGGGAGAATTTCGGGGGTCTCGGGGTCCCTACTGAGTAGCTTATACTCACCCCTGCACGGGCTATGCCTGAACTATGTTGTGTTGGTTGCAGACGACGGACATCGCTAATCGTGGTGGAGGCTTGCGGAGCAGGACGGTACCTGGGGGTGGACCACTGGGCGGGACATACACGGAGCGCACGGCTGGACCGAGGAGCTCTGGAAACTATATGTACCCACCATTCAGCTGGGACTTCCAGTGGACGGCTCGACGTTGCTGCTTAGTTTCAGTTGTTGTTTTCCCTTTCTAGTTGTACTTTACTTTCAGTTTGGGTTTGTATACTGCCCCACTTACTTCTCCGCACTTTCTGTGGTACTCAGTTTTACTTAGTGTTTACTTCTATTGCTTGCTTGCTCTGTGGTGTTGTGGTTTACTTTACAAAGGCAATGACTTCCCTTAACTGGGATTTATGCCTTGGTGCTAGTCGTGAGCCCCTGGTCTATGGAAGGCGGGCTTGGGGTAGTCACGGCATGGGCCCCGAGGACGGGTCGTGACAAATTGGTATCAGAGGATTTCGGTTCTACCACAGAACTTGGGACTCTGATCTTTTTCTATGTGAAGTAATAGCGTTAAGCGTATTGGGTGTAGTTATCAGTCCAGGGAGTCCAGTGTTGGTGCGGCAGCCGACATATCTGTACACCAGGACCCTAACTTCTGATTTCCGACTTAATGCCCGAAAACATTGATTGCATGTGTGTTTCATGTTTTCTATGTGATTACATTTGTCAGCTCACCATGTATACTGTTGACCGTGGCGCACCTGTTTCTTTTCAGGATGGCCCCACGACGGGAGGCAGTTAGGGTTCTGAGAGTTGAGCGTGACGACAACCCACCGAGTGACGAGGCCTCGGTACAGGGCCCTTTTACAACTGAGGCACCAGTGGTACCTCTACCCGCCGAGCCACTGATTCTTCCATCCCCAGCCGCTGACGATGCACGTTACCTTAGTGCACTGCATGAGTTCCAACTCCAGCGACTGCCCAGGTTCCGCGGGGAGACGGACCCCCAGGTAGTCGAGGACTGGCTGGAGGCAGTGGTACAATTTTTTCGGTTAGTGAGGACACTAGCAGACCTCATGGTGATCCTCACAGCTAGCCTACTGCACGCGGCAGAGGGCCGATGGTGGAGATTGATGCTCTAGGAGCACGTTGAGCCATCTCTTCTCTGGACGGACTTTGAGAGCCTCTTCCACTAGGAGTTCGTCCCAGCCACCCCTAGTGCAGTGTGCATCTAGGAGCTTCTTCAGCTGCGGAACGGCAGCTTGACAGTCGCCCAATACTCGGTGAGATTTAACGATCTCTCGCGCTACTCGACCAACATGTTACGAGACCCATTCTTCCGGGCCCGGACCTTTGAGAAGGGATTGAGGCATGAGATCAAGGAATCACTGATCTCCCTCAGCATTCCGACTCAGGCAGGAGTACTGGAGCGAGCTCTTCCCATCAAGAGTTTTCTTGCTGAGTCTACACTAGCGGAGAGACCTACCACAGGGTGACACATGGAAGAGTCTTCTGCAGTTGGCAGTAGACAGATGTCGCAGAGGTCCAAGCGGGCCAGGCCAACGGGCGGAAGACCACAGGATACTGGCTCGGAGGTGCGGGGCACACACAGTAGAACCAGTCATACAAGTGGAAGATAGTGCTATGCATGGGGCATGCAGGGCCACATGGCTCGTGACTACCTGACCCGCCAAGCAGAGGAGCAACAGATGGATGAGTAACCACCTAGGCAGAGGCAGAGGTTTGACCATGGTGGTCCGCAGGGAGCAGGTGGACGAGGCCGAGGAGCTGGTCGAGCGGCAGGTGGTGGACGACGTTTTGAGGCTCTACCACCACCACCACCAGGAGGTCCACCCCGACCTCAGGGGAGAGCACAGATTCAGGCAGCTGAAGCTTACGATCATGGATCTCCGGAAGCGGGTAGACTAGTGCAGGTGTAGCTCCAGTCATAGAGGCCTTCGCCCATAATGCCTCTAGCTTCGTATTTTGTGTTGCCTTGTGTCCTTATACTTTGATTTGAAGTAATAAAAGACACTTGCAAGGGTGGCATTTTCTTTCTTGTATTTTGTTTTTTATTACTAAGAGGTGCCGGTTAAAAACTGTTGACTTGACCCTCACTTGAGAGATTCTTACTGGAGGAGACCCAGTGACCACACACAGATGCCGACAGTGTGACTCAACCCTTGAGATGAGAGTAACGGTTGGATCTCTTGGTTGCAGCGTCGAGGCCTTAGGACGTCATCCGTGCCATGAATTAACTAATCATGATGGGATTGACTATATTAGGCAAGGAACGTGGTTCATCCAGGGGATGAGACCAGATTTCCCTTTTCGGAAAAGTAGAAATCTTTGCAGCTTTGCAGAACGTTAAGGAGGAAGGGGAAACCCTTCGTGTGGTCAGACAGATGTCATCAGAGCTTCCAGGAGCTGAGACAGAGATTGACCAGCGCCCCTATCTTGAGGTTTCCAGAGGAGGGAGTAGGGTACGTAGTCTACTGTGATGCATCAGGGACCGGACTCGGATGTGTCCTGATGAAGGAGCAGGCAGTGATCGCCTTTGGATCACGTTAGTTGAGGTCGCCTGAGTAGAACTACGATACCCATGACCTAGAGTTAGCAGTAGTGGTCTTCGCTCTGAAGACATGGCGACACTTTCTGATGGGAGAGCGCTTTACAGTTTTTATCTGACCATCAGAGTCTCAGGTACATCTTCTCTCAGATGGATCTGAACCTGAGACAGCGGCGATGGATCGAGTTCCTCCAGGACTATGACTTTGAGATCGTCTATACTCCTGGTAAGGGGAACGTGGTAGGCGATGATCTCAGCAGGAGGATGGGCATTCAACTACTTGAGGAGGCGACAGAGCAGCTAGCTGCTTTGCAGATATCCTTCGTGGATAGAGATGGAGCAGCCTTCCTTCAGTCTCTCACAGTCACCCCTCCACTACTGCAGTGGGTCAGAGAGGCACAGCGTGGGGACGCTGACTATGAGACGCGGCATGCACAGATATCCTCAGAACAGGCACCTGATTGATTATCCTTTGGATTAGAGCACGAAATCCTTTTCAGAGGACGTACCTTGGTACCAGTTTCTTTACGGGAGGAGGTGATGAGAGAGTTTCACACTTCCCCTTTGGCGGTACATCCTGGAGTGGCAAAGATGTACCAGGATCTCAGATGGCAGCACTGGTGGCCAGGCATGGTGAAGGTTGTGGCAGAGTTCGTTTCTCGATGCCTCACCTGCCAACAGGTGAAGGCGGAGCACCAAGTACCAGCAGGCTTGGTACAGCCCTTGGAGGTCCCGGTGTGGAAGTGGGACGACATATCTATGGACTTTGTGACTGGACTTCCACACACTTCTAGAGGTCACGACTCCATTTGGGTGATTGTCTACCGACTCACCAAGTCATCTCACTTCCTACCCATCAGGGAGCAGGGCTCAGTGGAGAGCTTGGGACGTCTCTACATTCAAGAGATCGCACGGCTTGACGGTGTGTCATCATCTAGTGTCTCCAATCGAGATACTCACTTTACTTCCCGGATTTGGAAGGGGTTGCAGGAGGCGTTCGGGACGCAGCTACGTCTGAGCACTGCCTTTCACCCTCAGACAGATGGTTAGACGGAGAGGACCATTCAGACTCTCGAGGACATGCTCCGCACATGTGTCCTCGACTTTGGTCGCATCTGGGAGGACCACCTTCCCTTGGTGGAGTTTGCGTACAACAAGAGTTACCACTCCACCATCGGGATGGCACCATATGAGGCTTTGTACGACCGACCTTGCATATCTCTTTTGTGCTGGACAGACCCTGGGGAGTCAGCACTTGTGGGACCAGAGATGGTCCAGGCCATGACAGAGAAGGTCCAGGTCATCTAGGAACGGATGAGGACAGCTCAGAGCCGGTAGAAGTCTTATGCTGATAGGAGGCGGAGGCCACTAGAGTTCGAGGATGGAGACCACGTCTTCTTGCGTGTCTCACCTCAATGTGGATTATGGAGATTTGGCCAAGGCGGAAATTTGTCTCCACGCTTCATCAGACCCTTCCAGGTCCTCAGTAGGATTGCCGAGGTGGCATATCGCCTGGCTCTACCACCTCAGTTGCACAGGGTGAACAACATCTTCCACGTATCTCAACTGAGGAGATACGTGCACGACCCAACGCATATCGTTGACCATAGGGAGCTAGACGTTGATGATGGGACGACTTTTACAGAGGTCCCAGTGGAGATCAAGGATCGATAGGAATGAGTCCTACGTTGATGGTGGATTACTCTTGTGTGCATTAGATGGCAGCACAGAAATATCTAGGAGAGAACTTGGGAGCGGGAGGCTCAGATGTGTGCTTAGTACCCACTTTTGTTTCCATTGTCTTCGATGTATCTTTACGGGGACGTAAAGCCCTGAGGTGGAAGTAATGTAAAGACCTGTAAAATTCAAGGAAATATTTTTCTTAATTTTCTTTGGGATTTTACATGAATGCAGTTTCTGACAGCACTGGATTCTGAGGCCTGGTGTGCCCGGAATTTCTATCTGAAGTTTAGCTCGGGTACGTTCAGTGAACGAACGAGCGAAAATTTATAAGTTTTGAACTGGTGCTTGTAATCAAATTCCGAGGGCACTGATAGAACTGTAGCACCGGTAATTGCTTATGAACGCTATTTCCGGAGTTTCGTTTGCACGAGAAAAAATGATAAAAATTGTCGAATTTAATTTATAATTAAACTACAATTTTTATTTTTATTTTAATGGTTTAAGGCTTTGGGTGGAATTTGGGTAACTACCCAACTTCCCAAGGGAGGTTATGAGGGTGGTGGGGCCCACACGAACCCCAGCCTTTCATATTCTTCAACCCCCCTCAACTCACCTTTTATTTTTGATAACTTATGTATTAATAACTTATGTTGTTAATGGTGTGAGTTTAATGTGTGTGTAGGTTTGAATTTCAAACTCATGTCTAGTTAATAAATTAATTGAGGGCTTAATTTATTTTGGGTTAGTTTCTTATGGTGGAGTCTTGGGGAGGAAAAGGCTAAGGATTGAGTAACTTCTTCCTCTTCGACGAAGAACGCGAAGAACACATCAGACTCCGTCGAAGAACACCGAGTCCTCGGAGACTGACTATGAGACGCCGTAGACCGCGGCGGTTCTTCCGCGACATCTCCTTCCACAACATCTCCTTCCGCGACGACTTTTTCCGCGACGAATCCTCGTTTGACGAACCTCCGTTCAAGCTACGCTCGAGGTAGGGGTTTGTTTATTTTTATTTTGTTCGTGAATATTACTTTGATGTTCTTCATGTAATATAACCAAATGCTATCGATTAACGTGAGGGGTGCCGGACCGCACAAACACGGCCGACCCACCTCCTTTATCCTTGTTGGTTCTATTGTGGATTGGAACGGAAGGGTGTGGTGCCGACGCACCACGCGGAATCGTGCAGCAAAGAATGCGTGGTGCCATCGCGCCGCACCGTGAAATCGAATAAGGACACGACGCCATCACGCCGCGTCGGAGAAAACCGAAGACACCGCGGCCGGAGCGGGGCTGCGGCAGAAGGTCACGGCGCCGTCGCGCCGCGCCGGATGAACCAAGTCGCGGCCGGTTCCGGGCCGCCGCGGAGAAGGGTGACCGGCGGCCGGTTTCGGGCCGCCGGTGTCAGAGCAGGGAGGGGACCGGCCGACGCCGGTCCCGTGGCGGCAGAAACCGGCCGGCCAGGGCGGGCCGACCGGATAGGAGGGAAGTCGGGGGTTCAAACCCCCGGCCGGCCACGCTAGCGGCCCCCATTAAGGGGGCCGCGATTTCAAACAACCCCCCCCCCCCCCCCCCCCCCCCGCAAAAGCCGAATGGCTCAGCCGTTCGGCCGAGCCAGCTAGCGCAGCGCGCCAGCCCACCGGTCCGGGCCTCCCGGACCCGAGTCGGGTCGACCCGGTTCGGGCCGAGTCGGTCCGGGCCTCCCGGACCCGAGTCGGGTCGACCCGGTTCGGGCCGAGTCGGTCCGGGCCTGAAACCCCCTTTTTCAGAACCTTTTTGGTCTTTTGCCCATATCTCGAGCTACAGACCTCCGATCGATGCGCCGTCAGTGGAGATGCGATCTTTGGATCGATACGGTCGTTTTGGTATATCGCGCTCAAGGTTTTGGAATACTTTGGGTTTGGCCGGGTTGGTTCGTACACAAAACCAACCGGGCTCTCGGAGCAGAAACACTCATATCTTAAGCTCCAGACGTCCGATTGACGTGCCGTATACTTTGTTGGATTCCTCTTAGTGAGACGGATCTTTTGGATTAATCTTCCCGAGGTTTGAACGCATGTGGAGTATGGTCGGGTTTGTTTTGCCTTAAAAACCAACTGAGCCCCTGGGACGGAAAAGCCAATAACTCTCAGACCGAGCGTCCGATTGACGCGCCGTCTGCGACGTTGAGTTCCTGTTGACTATACGAAACTTTTGGATACATCAACTTTGGACTATGTGTCAGTTGATGTATCAGCCTCTTGGATCGTGGACCAGAGCCTCCCGAACGAGCTTGCTGTGTGCGGGAACCCTATAGCTGGCTGCATTTGCGACTGTGACGACGACGACTGTGCAGAGATCCACAGTGGATTTGACGGCGACAACTACAACACTCAGCGATCCTTTGTGGATCAGTGCTACCGATCCTGTGTGGGTCCGATCCTGTATGGGTCAGCGCTCAGCGGTCCTATGTGGGACAGCGCCTACAGATCCTGTGTGGGTCCGATCATGTGTGGGTCTTTGCGAGGGTTAGTTACCTATCGATCCTGTGTGGGTCAGATCCTTTGTGGGTCATTACGGGGGTTAGTTACCTATCAATACTTTGTGGGTCAGATCCTTTGTGGGTCATTGCGGGGGTTAGTACCTATCGATCCTTTGTGGGTCTGACAGCTTAGATGAATCAGTGGAAATATTTGGTCATCTTCATCGTCATATGAAGAAGTATACCCTTGTGAGCTGAATCCGTTTTTCTTTCCTATGTGGATTGTGTTGTGCTATCCTGTGTGGATTTACATTTTTCTTTCCTATGTGGATTGTGTTGTTCTATCTTGTGAGGATTTAGATTTTTCTTTCCTGTGTGGAATGGGTTGTACTTGGGCTCGGATGTGGGATCCGAACGAGAATTGGCGACTTAGGTATATGTATGGGCATATACCTAAGAGGTTTCGGATGTTACTTCGTGATTGTATCTCTCCTTTGTGGTTTATCCTTTGTGGATTATGGGACACCTTCGGGGGTCTCGGGGTCCCTACTGAGTAGCTTATACACACCCCTGCACGGGCTATGCATGCACTACGTTGTGTTGGTTGCAGACGACGGACAACGTTGATCGTGGTTGAGGCTTGCGGAGCAGGACAATACCTGGGGGTGGACCACTGGGTGGGACGTACTCAGAGCGGACGGATGTACCGAGGAGCTGTGGATGCTATCTGTACCCACCCTTCAGGTGGGACTTCCAGTGGATGGCTCGACGTTGCGGCTTAGTTTCAGTTGTTGTTTTCCCTTTCCAGTTGTACATTACTTTCAGTTTGGGTTTGTATACTGGCCCACTTACTTTTCCTCACTTGTTGTTGTACTCAATTTTACATAGTGTTTACTTCTACTGCTTGCTTGCTCTGTGGTGTTTTGGTTTACTTTACAAAGGCAATGCCTTCCCTTTACCGGTATTTACGCCTTGGTGCTAGTCGCCATCCCCTGGTCTATGGAAGGCGGGCTTGGGGTAGTCACAGCACGGGCCCCGAGGACGGGTCGTGAAATTTTCTCTCATAGAAATACTCACTTACTTTGGCCCAAAATATACCCAAAACACTCCTTAAAATTCCTATAATCCTTTAGTATGTTACGTTCATTTCAAAATACCATCCCTGAAAGGCTTAGCTCCCTTTTCAAATAAAATAATCCATGATGTGAGCTATAAATTTCTAACCTCTCCTTTCTCATTTCAATTTCTTTATATTAACTTCTTAATTATCAGAGTCTATTACACCATCTTAAAATAATTACATAAGTGTAATTATTATATTGGTATGTTATTATATAATGTTACAATCATTAAACAGCTTCCCCTTTTCTATTAATAAAAATTAAACAGTTATTCGTGCCTAGTGTGGACTACCGCCTCTACGACACAATGTGTTTCATTTTCCTTCACTACATTACAAAGAAGATAATAATATGGAATTTATCATATAATTATGATATTTATAAAAATATTTTTATTCTAAAATGATAAACAATTTTACTCTTTTTCCCATTCCTTGAAAAAGGAAATCAATATCCATAAATATGTGTGGACTACCGCCTCCATGGAATGACTTCTTTCAATTTTTTATTCTCATCATTGCCTTACATAGTTGGACATGAGACTATTTTTAATGGATAAATATGATTTTATTAAATTATAATGGTTTTGTAAAGATAAATTGGACCACTTATTAACAATCGAAGAAATAAACAATCATTGAAAAGTCTACCATCCAAAAGAGCGTTCTAAGAGAAAATAATAACAATATTAAAAATAAATGATTTATTAATACCATGAAATTGCATCTTATAGGTAATATTTTTATTAAAATTCGTTAAAATTATTATATTTCACATAATTAAATACTAAATAATATTATTATGGTTCTGGTCTACTAATATTGCAACTAAGCCCCTACATAATCATTCAATAAATTAGGGTATGTTCATGTTTAACCACCTACTTGATAAATAATAAGAATTTAAATAATCAATGAATATTGGAATGTAATTTTGAGTACAATAACATATAAATGATTAAATAATGATTTTTGTTGGTTCTTTATTTTTTATATCAATATTTAATTCATTAATTATGAAAACACACTTCAATTATCAAGAATCATGGAAACATGCTGTTATCAATTTTATATTAAAGGATAAAGACTAAAACACTCATGAATGTAATTTTAATCAACATAAATTATAATAAAAAATATTAATGGTAACTTTAATGAAATGTTAAATATAAATTTTTTAATAATATTGAATATAGACCCCACTATTAAGAAACTAGTAAAAATGATAAAACCTATAAACACCTGATGTGGAAAATAGTTAACATTCATATAGAGAATTACTATTTATAAAGTGTAAAAATAAAAATTGATATGAGTAAGGTTTTTAATTAAGAGATTATTATAGCTATGTTTTCAAAACACAAGATTTTAAATTATGGTTTTGGAAGTCCGGACAACTGGTAGGTGTTTTTTGTCTCAAAATTATTATACACCTAATTTACTTTATGTGGGGTATATACTTCTTATTAGATATGTTATATCATGATATTCCTTTTATTCCCTGTATATGGAGATCAATTTTATGATCAATCATTCAATATATTTAGATTGGATTTCTAACCAATCCATAAATGAGGTTTTCCATCATAATTTCCATTATTTCCGACTCATGTTATATCAACCATTTATTTTATTTTTTATGGGGAATGATTTTCCATGGAGGAAATATTACCATATTCCTCAATAATTTCAAGAGATTTAAAAGTCTATACCATTATCCCTCTGTTATATTCTTTTGATTCAAGAGTTACCAAACCCATTATAATTCATAGTTGTTTCTGTGGTGGAAAAACAATTCTATGTTTCGGTAAAATAAATGTGTTGGTTGTTTCATAGAAAATAAATCCATGTCTATATACTTTAAAGGGGATGTGTTTGTTCCATAGATTCATCCGAGGGTAATCTTTAAAAAATTGGTCGATAGAGAAATGAATCAATCATCACTCTGATGTATGATGAGGGGACATAAGACTACATAATTGGATAGAAACTCCTATAAGATATTCTTCGAAATATTGAGACACTATTTATAAACCATGATGAAGGATTTTCCCCCATTTTCTTTGGTCTCATACTAATTCAAACTATTAAGCCAAATTTCTATCTTTAATGGATATCCCATCACATTTAATGCACCCTAACCATTATTTTTCATTAATAATAATACTTCTTATTACCTTGATGATAACCAATGACATCTAATATGATTAAGGTATACTCTCATAGAAATCAAAAAATTTCCATTTAATGGTAAATTATTTATTTTTTATATTTTTTTATAATTAAAACCATGATTTTATTCAAACAGAAGTTCCCTATATAATTGTATTAACTATCTTGTTATCTCTAATGGTTAATTCATTGGAATTAATCATGTGATAGGTGGTGCCTAAAATTATATATCCCCTTGATTAATTAAAATCTATCATAAAACAAGATTACATGGATTTTAGAATATACCTCTCACTATATCAGTATAGTTTCTTAGCACTGGGTTTTGATGGCATGTTTTTATGTTTGATATTATGTATTACATCAGTATAAGATAAATGATTATTATTATACTTTTTTGTCATGGATATAACATGAACTAAATTTTCGTTGATTATGGAATCATTTTTAAATGTTATTCCAACCATTTCACTCATTCATTATTTATGTTATGATAGATTCAGCATTATGCTACTCTATACTGAGCATCATAGATTGACCATTTTTGTTTTACTTTCCCTAAAAAATTGACTAAACCACGCAAAGTCGTTTATTATGTGTGGGAATTCATTAGATTAAATTTATATTTAACCAAATACACTCATATAAAAAGTCATATTAAATTGGAAGCCTGAGGTTAGACCCATATAGACAGCTTGAAGATAAGCAACCCAATAGTAAAAATAGTTTGGGAGGATTCCTTATGATCACTATTTGGTTTGGGTTTTCTGAAACTAAGAATCTTGGGAGTTAAAAAATATTAATGATAAGGGTTAAAGCTTAATTTTATGGTATCATAAAAAGATTAATCCTTAATCTGTCTTAGGATAGACCTATGGATTAGACTGTAAAGATGTGAAAAATTAAGCAATTGATCTTGGTCCATACATTTGGATCTACCTAATCTATAAACTATTCCTTGGTCTATATATAGTTGAAAACCACAGTACATAAATCTTGGATTCTAGGTAGAAATAATCATAGGGTACTGGTCCTAACCTGCTACACATCAATTAGGTTGTGTTCCATTCAAATGCACCTCCAATGGTTAGGGTAGTTTCGAAAGAAATGATATTGAAAATTTTTTTAAACCTAAGTAATAGACGTAGGGTTACCAAGTTTTAATTTATATATTCATTAGGTTTAAGCTAATCTTTATCCCTAACTCTATGATGATTATTTTTTCATGAATAAATTTAATTAAAGTAGGGAAATAAATAGTAACATGATTGAAATGAAAAATAGACAAATTAAATCAGAGAAACCCATAATTGAAATCATGAAATATCAATTAAATACTGACATGAATGAAGAAGTAATTAATAACTCAATATAATATGAATTAATGGTAAATGGGATTGCAATCGAGTGTTAGAATAACAAAAAAGCAACAAACGAGTCTCGGAATTGAAATCAGGAAAAAATGCTTAGTTAAAATAATAAACGAAAGAAATGAAAAAAAACATGAAATAAATAAGAAAATATATAGAAAATAACAGAAAAAAAGAAGTTTCATATCAATCCCTCCTCTTTATGTTGATGTCTCTAAAACTATATACACCTCGAGTACTATATGTTTGTAAATGGTTCACATTGTGCTAGTTCCTTAACCGGATTCTGCATCGAGTCTCTCACATTGTGCACTTGTCTTTTACACTATGAAACTGAGATCTATATTAATCTATGAATATTCTGTATATCATGTTTTTAATGACATTAATCTTCTATGAAAATTATGTTTCTAGCTTCTCACATCGTGTATTAAGTTCATATTGTGTATCTCATCGGATTTTAAATTATATTCTTTCATGATGTGTAAATTTCCTTCATGTCGTGTACTTGGTTCATTCATTTTATTTTGGATTCATGGATTGTAATTCAGTTAAAAAAATTTATGATAGAGGAGTACACATCATGTATTTGGGATTCACGGTGCATAATGTTGATTTTTTTTTGATTTTTCAGCAATTTCTCCATTGATTCTTGAAATCATATTCCTTGAAAAACAAAACCAAATCTAGTGTATTATCAATTAAATAATAATTAATCCTTAAACAAATGAATCCAAAAGATGTATATATATTTGTATTATCATATTCCCACACACTTGAACAATTGTTTTTCTGAAAGAAAAAATATATAAACAAGTATACTAAATTAATCAATTTTTAAATAAGAAACATGCATTATTTCTAGGAAAATGAAAATAATTTCAAGCACAATAGGTACTTCCTTCATAATTAATCTTTCTGAGAATATCATTATTTCCTGATAGTTATGTTCTTTATTCATATTATTTCTACTTTTAATTAAAATTTCATAATTGTTACTTAGAATCTATACTCATTTTTTCAATTTACATCACAATTTATTTTCTCTCATCACTCAAGTTAACATAAAACTAGATTTATGGTCATACCATACATGTTCCTAACTGTAGGAGTTCCTTGGTTCTATCATCTCCAAATTTTAAAGAAAATACCAAATTAATAATGAGTATTTAAGCAATAAGGTTCAAATTCCTTTGAGTTTGGGGATAGGAAGTAAGATAATAAAGCTAAAAATGTAGGGTAATCTCTCAGGTATAATTCATGATAATAATGATCAGTTTAATGAAATAACTCCTCCTAGAAAAAAAATGTATTTTTTCTTCAAATAGAATAAAGTGGTTCTATGAATATGTTAAGATATCATAAAGAATGTTTCATATCCCATTATATTTTTCCTTTTAATTATTTCTTTAATGTAATGTATGGGATAGATATCAAAACTATCTCCTAACTAGATGTGATCAATTATAAGATTCATCGGTCTTGTAATGGTGATTTTTTACCGTCATAATTCATAATCAATATTTTTATCTTTTGTTATATGTTACTTTTTTTTCAAATGAATATGGTAATCCTAGAAAATGTAAAAAGTAATCATGAACCATATCATATCAATTAGGTGAATGTTCCACTGAATGTCTTCTTTGATTTAACATCTCGTGTATGGTCGAGATGAAAATTCCCCCACACTTTTTAAAAAAAATCTTGTGTAGTATGAAGAGTAGGGTAGAGAGGGATAATATCCTTAAAATGGAATCCCCCTAAAAATAATTTTCATGGATACTATGGGATAATGTTGGAAAAATGGACAAGTGAGTCTTAAAAAAATTATCAAAAAAGTATTTCCTTAATCATTTTAATAGTGAATTTTTCAATCATAGCCTCAATAAGATTTCAATGAATGTTATGATAGGTTTACAAGTACCATGTATCTCTCAATAAATATGATTAGAAAAGAATATGAAAATGAAGGTGTATAATCTTCTCATTAATGGGAGTATATATAATATAACTAGAAATCACACAAGACATAGTATCCAGTTATAAGTAAATCAAAATCAATTTAAATAATATATAATTTTGAATTAATTTAGTCAAAAAAAATCATGATAAAAATAAAAACCGGATAAAAAATGGATTTCAACAATCTCCAACCTAACTTAGTCTTTTATTTAAATTGGTATAACATGATTACAATTTTTAAGCATGCTTTTAATGAAAAATATCTCATAGACTATTGAAAAAAAAGTAAATATTCCAAGTGTATCGATAATAAACCTCAATAACGACTCCCCACACTTAATATGATATAGTGTTCACATAGTTTTGGAAAGCATTATTGGGGTGTTATAAAGTATAGAAAAAAACGAAATGAAAATTTATGAATTTTATAAACGGAATTGAGATATCCCTATAGAGAATGTCATTCCATGGGGATACTTATTGGATGATGATTGGAAATTTGGCTACTTATAAAAATTGATAGAAACAAAATACATTCACCAGATAAACCATTAGTACATAAGGGTTAACCAATATGCAAGAAAAAATAGTCAGGTGCACACACTTGATAGTATGGGAGAACAGATCAGATAAATGCATGAATAGACTATAATGAAACATGGAATCATCAATAGACATAAAATGATAGAAAATAAAAACAAATGTCCTAAGCACACAACCAAACTAACAAAAAAAATATGGCTTGCATCCCATAAAATGATAATTATAAAGTTATCATCTAGATTGATGGAGAAAAGAATCTGTTAGTGTTTTCCTTCAGCTTAGAGGTCCTCTACATCATATGGGAACTAATGGCTATATCGCCAAGCTCATTGGGGTTCTTGGTGGATTTGGCCACCTCATAAATAGGTTGATCATGGCCCTCATGTGGAAGAAGTAGCTTCCATGTAAATCTTGAAGGGGGGCCATGTTGAGGACATATCTGGAGCTGGAGATCCTAGAGATGGTATTGTAGGTTATTCGGAGGTTGATACATTAAATGTATGGGGGAATATGGTGTCCTGATAGTATTTTATGTGGTCATAGATGATGCAACAAAACTATACATGGATAAATAAATTAATATGTAAAATGAAAATAAGAAATCCGTTTAATGAAGTCAAAAATATAACCCATCCATATATAATAAATGATACATCAGTGAATATGATATATAATGGGAATATAAAAAGATACACCCAGACACGTCATACACCAGGGGAGGGGTAAATGGACAAGACTAAAGTGTAGGGGAATGCTCTCTGATCTCTTCATCGGATATCCTCTCACAAATATTGGGGTTTTTATAAGATCTACTAAATCTATCACATCTATGGAGGTGTGGGATAGAGGAGTGGCCACTAAATGAGGTTTCATTGTGCTGGAATTAAGCTCAGTTGAGTATGGAGGGGGAAAGGTGGTGATATGTATAAAGGCCACAGGTCTGGAATATGGATTAATATGAGGCACCTAAGAAGAAGATTGGTGGGTGGGTCCCTTTCCTAATCATACCTAATCTAATATAAACTATTACTAGGAAGTAGGGTTAGTAAACTCAGGAGGTAGGCTAACCTGGGAGGGAATAGTGATAGTGGTGGTGTTTTTAGGTGGTTGGGGGTAGGAGGATGAAAGGCTTGGTGATGGGATGAGAGTAGTGAAATGTATTGGTTATGTGAATGGGATGAAAATATATAAAAATCTAAGAGATGGGTTATGTGGGATAGTGGATGAATAGAGTTGGGGGAGGAAGATGTTGTTTCGTGAGCCTACGGTTCCTAAATTTTAAATTTTCCATGTGATTTTCAAGTTGTGTGAATAATACATGAAATGTAATGCTCAGGATTTTTATTTTTCTGAACCCCAAAATTTCACATCAGGTATTCTATTTACATAGTGTCTATTTTTTAATTTAAAATTTTAAAATTTTAAATCACAAAAAAATTTGAAGTAAATACCTCTAAACCATCTCCTATGTTATTAAATTTCTCTAAACTATAACATATCATGGGTTCCCTCTCAATCAGAATTTTTTTATTTACTAGAGATTGAAATGATTCCATTTAAATGATTTTAAATATATGGAAGAATCCCTCATGGAATGGTCCTTGAAAACATAGGGTATGAAGAAGGGGATATAATCCCTCATCAGATGTGTAATGTAATTCACATTATTGAGAGCATTGTATCCATTTTCTATAGGAGGTAGTTTCATTTTACCATTCTCACAGGTCATATTATCATATTTCCTATCAGTAAGAGATAAGGTTTCACAATCTGACGACTCTCCATTTTTCATAGCATCCTTCACAAACTCAAACACAGCTTCTTAGTCACTAATATTAAAATTTACCTTTTATGATTTACATCTATTAGCACATTTACTATTGCAAAAAATGGTTTCCCTAGAATTATGGGTACATTTTATTCTTCCACTGTATTTAGGATGATGAAATTAGTAGGGAAAATGACTTTTACAACTTTTACTAATATGTACTTGAGGAGTCCTTGAGGATGATTGACAGAGTGGTCAACAAGTTTGAGGGCTACACATTTTGGTTTAAGTTATCCAAGCCCTGTATTTTTGAAAACTATTATAAAAATGATATTTATACTTATTCCAAGATTGTACATGGTACATTCAAATTTTCAGGTCCCTATAATGCATGAAATTAAGAAACTTCCACAGTCTCACTTTTTGGGTGGGAGATTCAGCTGCACAATTGAAGATAATTATTCATTTAATCTGATAACTCTAAGGTCTTCCATTTTTTTATTACAAGAAATAATGTATATAAATAATATTTTATGATAAGGAATTTGTGCAATCACTTCTGAAAAGTAAATATTGAGATGAAGTTATTTAAACATCTCTAGAAACTTATTTTAGTTCCCCTCTCTTTTAAAATTTTTTATCCTCATTGGAAATGGGAGAGGGGGATTTTAAGTTGGAGGTGCCACATAGACATCATATTTTTTACTATTCTTCTTAAATTCATCTTTTTTAGTTGATTCTACCTCTTTATTTTTCTCCATACCAACTATATTTGTTCAATCATTATCATCTTGTCTAATTATTAATGCATGTTTTTAGGTTCTTAAACTACTTTTATTCACCTAATAATGGATACTAAAAGTCAAGAATATTTCCACCCCTATCATAGACTACTATCTCATATTAGTCATGGTGTTATTGGGAAATGTACCTCGTAAACGATCTTATAAAGACTTTGATATTTTTCCAATTTTATGTTCATGGTTGCGCAGGTAATACCTTTAGTTTTTTGATTTCTGTATCTTGAGACATCATCCATTGATCTTATTTATAAAAGAATTTGGTTAGTGACTTCTTAGGATTAGATTGAATAGGTTGTTCTTTTTTTGGTGGTCTTAGCAAACATACTCGAAATGCTGCTGTTGGGAAGGTGGAAACTACTGATCTCTAGGGGAAAATGTTTATTTAAACTACTACTATGGTCTAAGAGCTAGAAATGTAAGTGGGTACCCCCAAGTTTTCCCTGACTCCTTAGTGGTACTTGTCCACTCTTATGCTAATAATAACTTTGGTTAGGTTGTTACAGCTACTGAGCCAGACTTTGGGGATTGTATGGTTCATGGAACTTTTCGGGATAGTAGTACTAATAATTTTATTGAACATAATTTATGTAATTAACATCTTGTATTTTTGGATCCTCTATACCGGCCATGTAGTCCTAGTATAGGTACGAGACTCCACACAACTCACAAAATTGTATCTCTATAATAGGGGAAGTAGGTGTTGATGGTGGAAAAGCAAGTGAAAAAACTCTTACTTCTTTTTCAAGGCTTCATCCTAAGACACAACGTGGGTATTGTCCTCAACCCAATGGATTCTATTCCAAGGAGATCCTCTCTCACTCTTACATATACTGGAATTGTGTAAAATCACATCTAACAGTGCTCATCCAAATTCAAGTCTCTTTAGCATTATCCAACCTTCAATGATTCCATCCAAAATAGTTTGGACGGTAGGTTGGAGTCCCTAGAATAAAGTTTTAAGTTGTATCCACACATTGAGATGTGATGTGGTCACTTCCTAGTTAGTTATTCAAAATGGTCTCATACTTTATATGATGATTGTCCATCATCCAGGTTGAAATTTTGAATCTAATTTCTGAGCTTCCAGGTTTATATTAGTGGGAAGTATCTTTCCATAAACATCTTTTCTAGGTCATCCAAAGTTGTTATTGACTCAATAGCTTGAAATTTATGAAAATCATTGGCTAATCACTCAAGGATAATGAGAGGAAACAAATTCAAATTGAATCTAATGATATACCTTGATTTTGAAAGCTATTGTAAACCATGAAGACATTAAAAATCTCTTTATGGGGGCCTTCTCTTTAAAGTTTGCTAAATTTTTCCATGTTCTAAATCATATGGATGATTCTAGGTTAAATCATGATTGAGTGTGCCTAAATAAGTTGGTGCACTATATTGGGTGTAGAATGACTAAAAGAATTAAATACATAATCTATTATGGTGTGATCTAACAATTATGGCTGATCACCCAAAGGTTCAAGAAGAACATAATAAAGATTTTGAGGCATTGAATATTTTAGAGCATAAGATTGTTTCATTTTTCCATATAAAATTATCTAAGTGAACCTATAGATATCTTAATTTAAAGATCAAATAGAAGTAGTTATTGAGTGTCAAGACTACTTGAATGAGTTAGAGGACCCTGAAGTATAAACAATTCTAGAGAATAACAATCATGTTCTTATCCTTGAGAAAATATTTTTTAAAAGGAAAAGGTGAAATAAAAAGAATAAAGGGGTGAGGTAATCATAGGTTTGTACCATAGGTAACTCTTTCTAAGAACTTATATCCATGGAAACAGTAGAAATATTTGAATGGCCCATATGGAATCATTGATTACACATAGCCAATAATCAGATTAAATTTATATTTCTCAAACTACACTCTGCTATTAATGTAAAGTAAAGTGACAATATGGGGTTGAACCCATAAAGACAGCTTGTAGACAAACAAACTAGTGGTAATAACCTTTTGGGGAGGATTCCTCATGATCAATATTTTCTTTGTGTTTTCAAAAAACTAAGTATCTTGGGAGTTAAATTAGATTACAGAGAATGGATCATGTTCAATTTTATTTTTTTTGTAAAAGATTAATCCTAAACCAATCTTAGGATAGTCCTATGGATCATGCTTCAAAATAGTTTAAAATTAACCAATTGCTGATGGCCTAACCAGTTGGGTCTACCTAAGCTAAAAACTAATCCGTAGTCCAAAGATAGTTGAAAACATAAGTACAGTAATATTGGATTCTAGGAAGAATGTATCACATGTTATTAGTCTCATCCTTCTCACCTTTAATTAGATCAAGGATGCTTCCAATTTCACATCTGATGGTCTGGGTGGTCTCCAAATAAAAAATATTAAAAAAAATAACCTAAAAACATTCCATAAGGTTACTATGTTTTGATTTAGATATTAATCAGGTTCATGGATCTTCTAAACTTGACCCCTAACCCTAAAAGGATTGGTTGTCTCGGACTAAATTTAACGAATGAAGGGAAATAGATCGCAACATGCTTGACATTAAAAATAAACAAAATAAATCAAATCAATAAAAAATTTAAATAATTAAATATCATTTAAATACTAACATTAAAGAATAAAAAACATAGAACATAGTGGAAATAGAAGTTTCATGTAGAATGAGATTGGACTCAAGCGTTGGAAAAATATACAAGCATCGAATGATTCTCATAATAGAAATAATGGAAAAATGATTTCTTGAAATAAAAAAAATTAATGGAAACAAACTAGAATGAAAAAAATAAATAATTGGAAAATAATTGGAGAAAAGAAGTTTAGTGTTCAGCCCTCCCCCACACATTAGGGTCACTGGTAAAATATAGATCCCATGTACTACATAGTATGTAAATGGTTCACACCATGTTAGTGCCTTAAGTGGATTCTACGTTGAGTTTTCATGTAATGTAATAGTACTTAATGACATGAAATTTAGATATTTACGAATTTCTATATATTATGTATCTCATAATTTTTAAAGTTCGAATCTTCAGTGGTAATTAGGTTTTAAACTTTTCACATTGTGTATTAAGTTCTTGACTTGTGTCCCATCAGATTTAAAATTCAAGTATTTCATAATGTTTACTCTGGAATCACATTTTGTACTAATTTTATGCTTTGTAATTTGGATTCATGGATTGTAATTCAGCCGGAAGTTGATTTGCTCTAGGCGTAAACACCATTTACTATGGAATCACAACATGTAAGGTTGATTTTTTTTTATTTTTCAACATCTTCTCCTTTGAGTCTTGAATTATTATTCCTTGAAAAAAATGAAATCCTAGTGTATTATAGAGTAAAGAATAATTAATCCTTAAATAAATTTATCTAAAAAATTATATGATTTTGGATTATCATAAACCTAAAAGAGAACTATGAGGAATTTCAAGTATATATTATAAGGGATAATTATGTTCTCACAATATGTTTATATTGTATCTTATGTTTTCAAATGTATTATATTAATGTATCTAGTATTCCATGAATAATAACATGGATCATGTGGGAAATCATGTATTCTATACCAATAATAAAAAAATTATATTGTCTCTAGGTTTCTAGAGTTTAGGATGTTACATGGGTTGATGGTTCATCAATCATTTGAGTAAGATATCAGGACATTAATTCCATTATTTTCCCTATGTACATTCTTTGGATGTTTGAGAAGATTAAATCCCTCTTAGTCTTCATAATTAATAAAGTTGAAAGATCATTTCTATTCAAATAATCTTTAACTTTATTTTTCTTCACAGGATGTTAATATATTGAATTATCATAATCATTGATCAACTCTAACCACCTTTGATGGTGCATGTTTAACTTCATTTGTGTGAATATATACTTCAGGAACTTATAATCCATATATATGTAAGTCTTCTATCCATAATTATAATGACACAAAATATATAATGTGCAGAATATTTCATCTAACTCTAGATCATGAATCAGATAGTTATGTTCATGGATCATAAATTTATGAGAGCCATAGGATATCAAATTATCATTTTTCATGATTACAAAACCCAATAATTTCTTGGATGAATCATTTTAGATAAGAAATATAAATTACTTCAAAACACCCTAAGAGGGGAGGGGTGAATCAGGTTGTCAAATTTTTCTTTTAAATTAGTGGATGTTGTTCCTGCATTATTAGAAACCTATTAAACATGTCTGATGAGATAGATTAGAAAAAAATCACATGCAAAGTGAACACATATCAATTTCACTTGGTTCAACACTAAGGGATATGTCCAAGGAGAATATGCTAACAAGTTGTTAGTCATACCAAAATACACTACTCTTCACTAGTTATGGAGTACAATATTTTAGCACAGTCACTCTATTCTAGGCACAATGCCTTTATAAGGTTTTAGGGATAGCACACTGCATCCCTCAGATCACTTCTGTTGACTCCCCCTTGATCACTATGTTGCGATGAATATGAACTCAGATTAATAACTTGAAGGTTTCTTTAATGTATTGGCATTAAATCATGCATCCTTGACTATAGATAGATGCTCTATTGAAGTCTTGTTTTAACTATTAGATGTATTCTACTTTTCAATGAACTGTTAGTTTGTGGAAAATTCCTCTGCCTATTGACCTCCTTCCTCCATGAACCGTACTTCACTGCATACTGTGAGCACTTCCTCCACAAACCGATCCTGCTCCACCACATATTGTGCAACTTCCACTGTGTATTGCCTTACTCCATGTATTGTGAGTCTTCCTTTGTGTACTTTCTCTACAAACTACATCCACATACTTTTTTCCCAAATCGTGTCTGTGTACTGCTTCTTCTTTGCAAACCAACTCCTCCTCCATGAGTTGTCTTCTGTGAACCGGTCTTCTTCCTTCACATACAGTGTTTTATGTGTAACACCCCGAGATTTTATGAGATATATTATTTTTAATTTCTTTGATGTCTTATATTATACACTACACCAAGATTATCTTGTACTGTATGAAACACCGTATTAGCTTGCAATATATGCAACACTATTCTTGGATCATGTTACACACAATTTCAAGTTCATTTTGTAGAAATTATTCTACGCAACATTAAGTATGGATTTTGTTTAATGTATAAATGAAATATGTTTTTATTATGTTATATGAAACACCAAACGGAGATTTCACTACACGCATCCTTGACATGGCTTGCATTACACGCAATCAAGACCTTCTTCGATAGCGTGTGTAGTATGCAATACCAAGTTTCACTAAACGAGATATTGTTATAATATTATTATGAACTAGCCGTTATGAATAGTAATACACACTTTTTGAAATTTTATAAATTTTATCTTTCAAAATGGACTTCATTTTTGGATTCAAAATATCGAAATTAGCCTAGGGTGAATTTTTGGTATTTTTCTGAAAACATTCAATTTTTGATGAATACTGAAAACACTAGGTTACTATTTAAAAAACAACTTTCTATTTAAATAATTATTTATTTTATTTAAATTTATTTTAGGTCAAAATTGATACATAATACCTATATATATTCAATTTAATTCATTTAAGTCATTTTATAATAATTATATATATATATAAATTTTATTGAACTTTTCACCGTCTTTTACCCACCTCCTAGGAGAATTTGAAAATTTACATAAAACTGCATTTTATTGCTTCTGTGAGTGGATTTTTGATAATCCGAGAGACATAGTTAATATCAAGGAGTAAAATGTGGTTTAATAAGATAAAAATAATATTTGGTGAATAGTAACTTTTATTTACCACTGTTAAATGTAAATAGGGTAATGAAGGGTGAAAATGATATTATTATTACACTAAAACATGTCATAATTCTATTGGATAAGTGTAATTCAACCAAAAACAACCTTAGGAATAAAATATTACCCTTTAGGTCCACTTGGATTAGATTAGGACACTTATTATTATTTTATTTAATGAATAGTTAAAATAGTTAAAATCAAAGTTTAATAACTAAAACATTTTTAATATAGGGTTATACATAAGATAAATTCGACTATAAATATTCATTATAAAGATAAGAAAATTTTTCTACATAATGGGATTTTATTTATAATTTTTAGACATTAAATAATTTAATTTATTTATGACACAATGATGATGCAGTAATTACCTTATTAATGAAATATTAACATAATTGATGTTATAAATACGCAAATAAATGTAATTTTATACTTTTTATGAATTACACTACTTTTATAGGTTAATATGACATGTTATTATTGAACAAATTAACTGTGTTTGAACTAATAATGTTGTTATGATTTTCAAAATGAATCAATTACCAAATAGTGTCAAAATTGACATAAAATAGTTTTTAAAACAAATATTATATTATTAATTATTATTATATTCATAAAAAGCTAAGGTTTGTCTAAATGACATAGATAAGGTTATATATATTAATAATGAACCACTTGGGGTTCGTTTGGCTTGTTATAGTAAGTTTATTAACCATATAGTGTAAGAAAATAAGAAGACACGGTAAAAGTTAAATTATTTAACTTAGAGTTAAATCTAAATAATAAGGTTAAAATAGTAAACTAAACTTGTCTAAAACCTATTGGTTGAGATTATTTAGACCCATACCCACTTTATCTTTTAAATAAATCAATTTGGAGCTATTATAAACCGAATATTACTTTATTATAAAATAATATTTTAAGTTTTTTCAAAGGTGCCCCTCTCCTACCTTATAAAAAGGGCATCCCTTCCCTCTTCTCTTCAGACCCTTTTGATCCTTGAATCTCGGCCAACCCCTGACAATTCCTCTTCTCAACCTCTATAGTTATATCATATAGGTTTTTTTCTTCTCAAAAGACCAAATCTAGTGCCCTAAGAAGATTTTTAAAGGAGGTGCATCGAGGAAGAGGTAATCTCTTCTACCGACTCTTTCAAGTTTATTTCTTCTTCTACTTAATCTTATTTATTTGTTTCATTATAAAGTAATAACATCAGTATTAATTATATACTGAGATTTCATTATAAATATGAAACAACCCTATTTCACCTTCTATCCATCCTACGGAAAATGAAATCATTGCATGTGCGTACGTACGGAAAACCATCTCCACACCGTGGTGTAATCAGTTTTTCCACCACCACCATGCTTGGATGGGTATAATGGTGTAATAAATAACTATATATGACTATTATAACATCATAATGATTCTAAGATATAATATCATCTAATAAATTCCATTCAATAAATATGTAAACGATATCATCGCTCGTGCGTACGTACAGATTACCGTCTCCACGACGCGATGAGATTAATTTTCCATGTTAACAAATCAAGAATGATTATAAAGTAAATATAATAAGTAATAATGAAATATATCACATAATAATTCTACTATATTTATATATATATATATATATATGTAGGTCATCTACTTAATTCCATTCAATTCAATAAGGAAGTGAAAAACAGCATTCATGCGTACGTACGACCTACCGTCTCCATGAACTGTATATTTCTTTCCATTTATTGATGTATTATATATATGTATATTATGAATATATATTATTTATAAATAATGTTTTATATTCTGGAATTAATTAATCATGGTCTAAGTAATCATATTAATATTTACAAGTCAAAACACGGACGATAAATGAAACGATTTTACCCAAAATGATGCTTCAACATGGAATTGACAAATGAACGGATAATATAAAGTCATAAGTGAATTGTATATGATATCATACATATTATTATGGTTATTTTTCAAGTTAATAATATGTTTAAACCCACTATACAGGAGTCTCGGACACTTACGGAAAAAATTGGACACATAAGCTAAGGGATAATTATTCCAATCTCATTCTTATCCGAGATTGTTTATTTGTAAGTATTTACTGGGGTTTTGTTTATTATCCATGTCCATATGTTCTCAAAAAATTTCATAAAATGTTTACTTTTCTTCCATATATTTTTAAATTCATTTTTAACCTCTTTTACTTTTACCACATCTTATGGAAGGAATCATTCTTTTGTTTACCATATGAGTTACTTTTTGACTTTTCTGACAAAATTACGAGGAGAATATTTTTTTAACTTATACGGCATGAACGGATTTTTACGGTTTCATAACGCCTTATTTATATAAAGAATCCTCTACAATATTTCATGATTATTTTTTAAAAAATCATTTTCTTTTAAAATTACATGGCATTTTCTGAAATAAAATTATTTTGAAGAAGAAAGGATGTTTTCCTCAAGAATTCATTTCAAGTGTTTTATCAAAACCATTTTACATATAAGATGACATTATTTCATATGTGTATGTTTCAAGTATAATGTCTCTATGATTACATGGTTTCACTTTTCTTGTGATGAAATGATATCCATTTTTTTATATGGATTATGTTATTATGGGATGATGTTTATGAAACCCATTTTATTCGTTGGGTTATGATGAATGATTTATGTTTATGTTGTGGCACAAGTAAGAATGATTTCATTATGAAATGGGTGAGACCTATATCTCCCTTCAATGCATTGGGTAAATATTTATATCTCATGAGATAGAAATGGCTAGAATGGTATGTTAATCTGGTTCAGTGATACAGGACTGGAAGGAGGAGTGGACTCGATTCAGAAAGGGATATTGTCCACTAATATGGTCTTAAAAGCAATGTCATGGCTACTATGGAAATCATAACATGTGATTAATGGGTTCCCACAATTACATGTTTTATTCCCATTCTATTTTATCATGATTAATGTTTCTTTATGATCTATTCCTTACATACTGCCATGTTTTATGTCATTGCTCAAGATTTTTATGTTTAAACATTATGTTCATGTTTTTAAGTTCAAATGTATATGATTTGTTTTATTTTATCCAGGATTACCCTTACTGAGCATTTGATCTCATCCTTTATATTTTTTCTTTTCCCTAGGATTTAAATAAAGGTTTTAGGTAAGAAAACAAAAGGGGGATATCTTTATGGGAGATGTTGAAGATCTTTTCCCACGATTAGAAGATTATGTTCCGAGTTTCCAAAGACACTAAACTATTATGGTCCTTTAGTGTTGGTTCTTGTTATGTATTATGTATTCCACAAATGTAATGTAATTTCCATGTACATCATGTTTGGGGTCTCTACAGTTGGTATCAGTGGAATGGTTTAGTTAACCTTTGAAACTAGGATGCGAAAACTTTACTGAAATCCATAGAGATATTTATAAGGTATGTCTAGGGATGTCCCTAAGGTTAAGTATACGTATAGGTTATAGTACTAGAATTTCGGTAATTATCTTAGAATTAAACCTAAGATGTTATATATTGAAGTTACTCCCCCTTTATTATGTTGTTTTCCTAGTATGATTTTTTCCTCTCACACTATTCTTTTTGGGTTTTAGAAAATGGCTGGAAACAGGAAGATTCACGATAATGGAGGATATGATGGACAATGGAATGATATTCTTCATGAGAAACCAAATAAAATTGGATTTGGAAGTCCACATATCATTATTATGCCTAATCAGAAATATCATAATATGATCAATAATCTCAACCTTGGTACTATCCCGACTCATCTAATAAGAGAAAGATGGAGTTTCATGATGATCATCGAGGAAAGAAAGTTCAATTCCCCTCAAGTTAATCATGTGGGAAGAGGCATCATAGAGAATGTTTCAAAGGAACTGGAAGATGCTTTGGGTGTGTAAAAGAATGACACAAAGCCAGTAATTGTAAAGGAAATGGTTCAGTTAACACAATGGACAAGGATAATGGTATTGCTAAGACATCAACAATGGTTAAATGTTTTAAATGTGGAATGTACGGGCATTATGAAAACTAATTACTTAAGGGAAAATCTCATGATGAGAATCAACATGGTCATATGGGCAGTATTTATGTGGATGATGATGAAGAGACTACAAATGGTATATGAGATGAAAGAATTTTTGAAGATAGATCAAAGGTTTATGAAGGTAGTGGAATGATTGCATGTTTATCAAGAATAATGTATGGTACTATGGAATAATGAAACATATAAGGATTGTTACACTATTGTTGTTCCTAATGTATTTGAAAGTATATGTTGAATGGTACCGGTAACCATGAAAGGTTATTCAAATATTTTTTGAAGGTAGATGATATGTGCATAACGAAAGGATAAGGATATAATGAGATGTTTGATAGTATTAATAAGACCATGACTGATATAAGGACAAAGTGATATTGTGGTTTGAGTATATAGAAATTTTGGGATTTTGGTATGTGGAAAGAGTTAACTTTTGACAGCATTCATGTTTTCAATAAGGTTCAATGGGTATTCATTTTTCAAGAGAATACATGATTAAGGAATTCAAATATTTGTAATGTGACCAAAAAGATATATCTTATGATATATGGGAGATAAATGATGGTATTCACATGCCTGGCAGATGACCTTTCTTGTAATCATTTTCTTTATACTATGAGCTTGGACCGAAGTATTTTGGATAAGCCTAAATATTGGAATGAATTAATGTAGACATGAGATAGTATTGTTTATGGCTAGAACGTTTTTCAATATTATTACAGGAATGTTATAATAATGTAGTTTTAGAAAAAGGGACAACCTGTAGGATGGGCGACAACTCGTCGCGTCGGACAAGGATGCGGGAATCGAACCCACAACTGAAGTGTGATAGGCCTTTATCGCCTACCTCTGACCTACAGGAAATCCTTGGTTAGTGGAAACTAGTTTTATTTTATTAAGCACTATGATAGATGAATTATAAGTCCATTTTAGCAACCATATACGATTAATCTTAGCATAGATGGACTTATGTATATTTAATAAATTGTGCTAAACTTTTTGTGATAGAAACAAATGGAATGACCTATCATTCTATCGCATGATCTACTAACACTTCACGAATGAAAAATTCAACTTCATTTTTTTAAGAGATGAATTGGAAATTGTTCAAGGCACGAACAACGGTGAGATTGTACCAAAATCATGTAAGTATTTCTTTTAATTAAATAATTCTTCAACATTAGGGAAATGATCTTGAGAACTAAACAATGTTGTCCTAGTACCCTCATACCCGATGAATTAGATGGTACCTTAAATCATAAAAAATTTATGGCTTTGTGATTGATGGATTTTTCATATCCATGTTCTCTACCACTCTCCATCAGAACTTGATGGTTAGACTTCTCTTTCATATCCATACTTTCGCCTATGTTTCCCTATGTGGAAACCCAGTGTTGAGATACTTTGGGTGACTGTTATAATTCAAAATTCCCTATTTAAAATGATGTTTTAGTATTCCTTTTTATGATGTGGGTTTCTATGAAAGAAACATTAATGTAATAAACCATTTACAACCCCGACGAATTTCGAGGGCAAAATTCATTTTAAGGGGGGAAGAATGTAACACCCCGAGATTTTATGGGATATATTATTTTTAATTTCTTTGATGTATTCTATTATACACTACAAAACGATTATACTGTACTATATGCAACACCGTATTAGCTTGCAGTATACACAACACTATTCTTGGCTCGTGTTACACACAATTTCAAGTTTGTTTTGTGAAAATTATTCTACGCAACAGTAAGTATAGATTTTGTTTAATATATAAATGAAATATGTTTTGATTATTTTATACGCAACACCAAACAAAGCCTTCACTACACGCAGCCCTGACTTGGCTTGCATTACACGCAATCAAGACCTTCTTTGATAGCATGTGTAGTACGCAATACCAAGTTTCACTAAACGAGATATTACTATAATATTATTATGAACTAGCCGTTATGAATAGTAATACCCAATTTTTGAAATTTTATAAATTTTATCTTTCAAAATGGACTTCATTTTTGGATTCGTAATATCAAAATTATCCTAGGGTGAATTTTTGGTATTTTTCTGAAAACATTCAATTTTTATGAATAGTGAAAACACTGGGTTACTATTTAAAAACAGACTTTTTATTAAAATAAATATTTATTTTATTTAAATTTATTTTAGGTCAAAGTTGATACATAATACCTATATAAGTTCAATGTAATTCATTTGAGTCATTTTATAATAATTTTAGATATATAAAAATTTTATTGAACTTTTCACTGTTTTTTACCCACCTCCTAGGAGAATTTGAAAATTTACATAAAACATGATTTTACCACTTCTATGAATGGAATTTCCAAAATAAGAGAGACATGGTTAATATCAAGGAGTAAAATGTGGTTCAATAAGATAAAAATAATTTTTGGTGAATTGTAAATTTTTTCTTTTATTTACCACGGTTAAAAGTAAATAGGGTAATTAAGGGTAAAAATGATTTTATTATTACCCTAACACATATCCTAATTCTATTGGATAAGTGTAATTCAACCAAAAACAACCTTATGAATAAAATATTACCCTTTATGTCCACTTGGATTAGATTAGGACACTTATTATTTTTTTATTTAAAGAAGAGTTAAAATAGTTAAAATCAAAGTTTAATAACTAAAACATTTTTAATATAGGGTTATACATAAGTTAAATTTGACTATAAATATTCATTATAAAGATAGAAATATTTCCTACATAATGGTATTTTGTTTATAATTTTTAGACATTAAATAATTTAATTTATTTATGACACTATGATTATGCAGTAATTACCTTATTAATGAAATATTAACATAATTGATGTTATAAATACCCAAATAAATGTAATTTGAGACTTTTTATGAATTACAGTAATTTTATAGGTTAATATGACATGTTAGTATTGATTTAATTAACTGTGTTCTAAATAATAATGTTGTTATGATTTTAAAAAAAAATCAATTACCAAATAGTGTCAAAATTGACATAAAATAGTTTTTAAAACAAATATTATATTATTAATTGTTATTATATTTTTAAAAATCTAAGGTTCAGAAAAATTACTTAGATAAGGTCATATATATTAATAATGATAAACATGGGGTTCTTTTGGCTTGTTATAGTAAGTTTATTAACTATATAGTGTAAGAAAACAAGAAGATATGGTAAACGTTAAAATGTTTAACATAGAGTTAAATCTAAATGATAAGGTTAAAATAGTGACCTAAACTTGTCTAAAACCTATTGTTTGAGATTAGTTCTACCCATCCCCATTTTATCTTTGAAATAAATCAATTTGGAGCTATTATAAACCGAATATGACTTTATTATAAAATAATATTTTAAGCATTTTCAAAGGTGCCCCTCTCCTCCCTAATAAAAAGGGAACCCCTTACCTCTTCTCTTCACACCCTTTTGAGCCTTGATGCTCGGAAAACCCCTGCTAATTCCTCTTCTCAACCTCTTTAGTTATATAATAAAGTATTTGGTCTTCTCAAAAGACCAACTCGAGTTCCCTATGAAAAATTTTAACGGAGGTGGGTCGAGGAAGAGGTAGTCTCTTCTTCCAACTCTTTCATGTTTCTTTCTTCTTCTACTTCATCTTATTTAGGTGTTTCATTATAAAGTAGTAACATAAGTATTAATTATATATTGATATGTTATTATAAATATGAAACAACCGTATTTTACCTTCTATTCATCCAACCGAAAACGAAATCACCACGCGTGCGTACGTACGAAATACCGTCTCCATGCCATGGTGTAATCAGTTTTTCCACCACCACCTTACTTGGATGGGTATAATTGTGTAAATAATAACTATATATGATTATTATAACATCATACTGATTATAATATATTATATCATCCACTCCAATTCCATTCAATAAATATGATAATGATATCATTGCTCTTGCGTACGTACAGATTACCGTCTCCACGACATGATGCGATTCATTTTCCATGTTAACAATTCAAGAATGATTATAAAATATATATAATAAGTAATCATGAAATATATGAAATAATAATGCTATTGGATTTATGTATATATATATATATGTTTTTATTTCATCTACTTAATTCTATTCAATTCAATAAGGAAATGAAAAACAGCTTTCATGCATACGTACGACCTACCTTCTCCATGAACGGTGTATTTCATTCCATTTATCGATATATTATATATATGTATATTATGAAAATATATTATATATAAATCATGTTTTAAATTATGGAATTAAGTAATCATGATCTAAGTAATCATATTAATAATTACAAGTCAAAACACGGACAATAAATGAAAAGATTTTACCCAAAACGCTGCTTTAACATGGAATTGACAAATGAACGGATAATATAACGTCATAAGTGAATCATATATGATATCATAAATATTATTATGGTTATTTTACAAGTTAATAATATGTTTAAACCCACTATACAAGAGTCTCGGACACATACAGATAAAATTGGACATAAGGTAACAGATAATTATTCCAATCTCATTCTTATCCGAGATTGTTTATCCGTAAGTATTTACTGGGGTTATGTTTATTATCCATGTCCATATGTTCTCAAAATGTTTTCATAAAATGTTTAATTTTCATACATGTATGTTTAAAGTCATTTTTACCCATTTTAACTTTTACCATATCGTATGGAAGGAATCTTTCTTTTGTTTACCATACGAGTTACTTTTTGACTTTTCCGAAAAAAGTACGAGGAGAATGTTTTTTTAACTTATACGGCATGAACAGATTTTTATAGTTTCATAACACCTTATTTACATAAATATTCCTATACATGATTTCATGATTATTTTCAATAAAATCATTTTTCTTTTAAACTTACATGGAATTTTGTGAAAGAAAATGATTTTGAATAAGAAAGGATATTTTCCTCAAGAATTCATTTAAAGTGTTTTATCAAAACCATTTTCCATCTAAGATGACATTATTTCATATGTTTATGTTTCAAGTATAATGTATCTATGATTTACATGGTTTCACTTTTCATATGATGAAATGAAATCCATTTGTTTTATATGTATTATTTTATGATGGGATGATGTTTATGAAACCCATTTTATTCTTTGGGTTATGATGAATGATTTATGTTTATGTTGTGGAACAAGTAAGAATGATTTCATTATGAGATGGGTGAGACCTATATCTCCCTCCAATTCATTGGGTAAAGTTTTATATCTCATGATATAGACATGGCTGGAATGGTAAGTTAATCTAGTTCAGTGATACAGGACTGGAACGAGGAGTGAACTCGATTCAGAAAGGGAATTTGTCCACTAAAATGGTCTTGGCAGCAATGCCTTGGCTACTATGGAAATCATAACATGTGATTAATGGTTTTCCACAATTACATGTTTTATTACCATTCTATTTTATCATGATTAATGTTTCTTTATGATTTATGCCTTACATACTCCCATGTTTTATGTCATTGCTCATGATTTTGATGTTTAATCATTATATTCATATTTTTAAGTTCAAATGTATATGATTTGTTTTATTTTATCCATGCATACCCTTACTGATCATTTGAGATCACCCTTTATATGTTTTCTTTTCCCCAAGATTTAAAGAAAGGTTTTAGGTAAGAAAACAAATGGTGAAGATCTTTATGGGAGATGTTGAAGATCTTTCACCACGATTACAAGATTATGTTCCGATTTTCCAAAGACACTAAACTATTACGGTCCTTGAGTGTTAGTTCTTGTTATGTATTAATTATTCCACGAAATTAATGTAATGTCCATGTATGTCAAGTTTGGGGTCTCTACACTGTGAACTATTTTGGACATCACTTAATTCCTTTCATATTTTTAATTAATGTATTTGTGGGGTTTTCTTCCCGAAAACTACATATAGATTTCACTGAATTCCTCTTGGATTTTTAATCTCAGAGTCACACCCTAATGTAGCTATTAGTTCTTCTTATATAGGAAAAAAATATCTTCATAATCCACTAAACTAAGATTTATGAAATCTTTGATTAGGAACCTATTTTACCACATACCGTGTATCTCCTGTGAACCATATTCCCTATGCGTTCCACATACCACCATTCTACCAATGTGGTGGCAAAAAACACCACCTCATTTTTTTCAAATGATCCCCTTCACAGTTTCTCAAAACTCCACCTAGTATTCATTAACAACACCACATCCCATGAAACCATTTTCCTTCCATATACTTTGAGCCTTCTTATGAACCATCGGCCTTCCTACAAACCTCCTTCACTTTTTGAACCATTCCTCCTACACAGTCCACATACTGTTTTCCATTCTACAAACCTTTCCAACAACGTAGTTCTCGGTTCTCCATTCTACGTACTATATTTCATGATCTGTGAACTATTCCTATAAATCCCATTATGCATATTTCCTTAGTGGAAACCCTTCTTTTTCCAAAAAAAAACACCTGATTTTAAGGCCCAAAAATTTGTAAAACAATAGGAAACTACACCACCTTCAATACTAATTTTAGCCTCAATTTTAAGACCGCATTCCATGTAAAATTCTTGATTAAACTAATGGGGATTGATATTAAACAAAAACAATACTCCATATCCAAAAAATAACAACCTTGGATCCAACAATATCCCCCATTTGTCTTTTTTGAAATCCATAGATATATTCAAGAAGGCACCTAAGACAATCAAAACCTGATACACGGTAAACAAATCATCCAACACTCTATGTCTACAAGAGAAAAGATCTGTGTAGAAAACACGAGGATAATGAATTGGTCTCTTTTGTCTTGTAACTCATCATTCTCCCCCCATTTTAAGACGTTTTTAATTTCTTTATTCTCTATCTTCCTGCAAGAAAGCCTAAAAAATTGCATTATCATTGAATTTCTTCATTCTCCCCCTTTTTAAATAAACCCAATGAATAAAATTTTGACCTTTAAAGCTTTAATAACACTCCCACGGGATCGTATCTCCCATATAAACATATAATTCATCAGAAAAATAATTAAAATAGTTTCCACAACTCGGGAAAGGGGACTTTGTAACCTCATCATGCATGGGGAGGTGGATGAACATAGAGGTTAAATTGATGCTTCTCAAAAAAATGTACGAAAAATAGTTTGGTCAGTATGTCAGCAACTTAATCATCAGTTCCAACATGATCTATTTTAATCATTCATTGTTCCACTTTTTCCTTAATGAATAGATATCTAATTTTAATGTGTTTTGTATGAGAACGTCGAACATGAATCTTTGGGAGATCAATTTCACACATATTATAACTTTGAATCACCATTGGTTGTTTCACCTCTTCACCAATATCAACTGTTTTTTGCTTCATACAAAGTAGTTGAGTGTAATCCTTTGTAGTAGATATATATTCAGTTTCAGTAGTACAGAGAGATGTTATTTCCTATTTCTTAGTCAAATATCCCACACATTTGTTTCCAATGAATAATACTCCACCACTTGGGGATTTTTTATCCACCACATCTCCAACCCAATCAGTATCAGAAAATGATGAATGTTCATTGTCTTTTCCTACATCAAAGTATAATCCATAATTTTGAGTACCTTGAATGTACCTCCTTATTATTTTCACTGATTCCATATGTTATTCCTTCAGATTAATATTAAATAAGTAAGTTAATAATGTTGCAAAGAAAGTATATGTCTGTGTCATAGTAAACTACAATAACTTTCCAATGATTCACTTGTACATTGTTGGATCTACAGATGTAACATCTTCGTGCTTTCCCTGTTTTTTCACAACCGCAATCGGAGTTGACATTGGTTTGGAATAATGCATATTTAACTTCTTCAGTAACTATCTCACATAATTTTCATAAGAAATGAAATTTTATTCTTTCCTTTGAATCACCTACATCCCCAAGAAGTATGTGAGTTCACCAATAATAGACATTTCAAAATCTGATTTCATGTGATTGGTAAATTCATCTACTAACCCATTCTTACTTCCACTAAATAAAATATCATCAATATACTCCGGAACCATGAACTGGTCTTTCTGAGAATTTTTTTATAGAGATTTTGATTCACTTTTCATCATTTAAATTCGAGATTCCTTAGAAAAGAATCTAGATAAGGGTAACATGTCCATGGTTCCTGTTTCAAACTATATAGATCCTTATTTAATCTTTAAACTTGAATTTCATCATTTCCAAGAATAAATACAATTGGTTGTTCAATATAGAATTCTTTTTTAAGAACACCTTTATAGAAAGTTGTCTTGTCATCCATTTGATAAACTTTGTATCCTTTTAGAATTATAATGGAAAGAAACAGTCTGATTGACTCCAGGCTAGCCACTGGGGAAAATATTTCTTCAACATCAACACCTTAAATATTTGAA
This sequence comes from Viscum album, assembly GCA_963277665.1. Classification (NCBI taxonomy): domain Eukaryota; kingdom Viridiplantae; phylum Streptophyta; class Magnoliopsida; order Santalales; family Viscaceae; genus Viscum; species Viscum album. Next base: position 954,179,702 of record OY728128.1, on the reverse strand, counting down.
TAGTTGTTACACTCTAGTCATGCCTTATTACTAATCACATTTACATGATCGTCAAATTTATTTTTGAAAATACACTTTGTAATAATCACATTATGGGTTCTTGGTCTCTTAAATAGTTTCCATGTTTGGTTCTTATCGATTTGATCCAATTCTTCATTCATGGTCTTAACCCATGATTCATCCTTTACAACTTATTCAAATGAGGATGGTTATACAATTGAAAGGAATACATATTGTGAACTATTCCTCATTCTCCTTTTGTATGTGGGAGATTTCCAATCCCCACTGATGTTAGATTGATCAATTTCTACTCTTTGATTTCTTCTCTGAGGTTCAGAATAATTTTCTTCACCCATAGTTTCTTCTTCTGATTCTTCTTCTAAGTCAACATCATGATGTAACACCTATATATTTTGTATTCCTTCCTCTACTTATTTATTTTGGTCTGTTCCATGTTCACATTATTCTTTATATTCTATCATATTAGAAGATGAATTCTTTGATCCATTTGTGATTTTATCTTCGATGATCTTCACATCACTACATTCCACAATTTTTCCAATACTTTTATTAAAAAATTGTAGGATTTGTTATTCATTAAATATACATATAATATCCCTCCATCTACAACATCAACATACTTGCCTTTATTTCCGTCATTGTTTCAAATAAAACATTTACTTCTCAAAACCTAAAAATAATTTAAATATGGATTCCATCCATGCCATAACTGATAGTGTGTCTTGGTTTCCCCCATATAACGCCATTTTTGGTTTTGAATATAAATTGCATCTTGAACAGCCTCTTTATAGTAATGGAAATAGATACAAATCTCAATCAGCATAGTTCTAGCCATACTATTCACCCATCTATTATGATGCTCAACAACTCCATTTTGTTGTGGAGTTTTCACAGTAGCCACCTCATAATGAATCCCATGTTTTTCTATGTAGTTTTCAAACACAATTTATGTATATTATCATCCATTGTCAGGCCACAGAATATTGATTGTCCATCTAGTATCATTCTCAGTTATACGGGGATAAGTTTTCATGCAATCGAGTACTTGTCATTTCCTACGTATAACCATCACACAATCCATTGCACTATAATCATAAATGAAAATAACAAAGTACATTTTTCCATGAGTTCCAACAAAATTTATCAGACCACATATGTTTGTATGAATGAGATTAAGATGATTTGATTCACTTTTCTTCTTTGAATGATACGAACTACAAACCAACTTCCCTCAAATGCAATCATCGCAATTATTTTCCCATTAACAGTTCATATTGGGGATATCCATGAATACCTTTATCTTAGATATCTTTTCCAAGCCTTATTGATTGATGTGAACCAACCTCTAGTGGCACAAGTTGTTTTCTTCTTCAAAATTCATATTGAAAATGTTCTATTTATTAAAAAATTGATATAGGTTTCCATATTTTCTTCAACCTTTCATGAGATAATCCCATGATCTTAATTTTGTAGTGCACCATTTTTTATTGAATTTCACTATAAGTCTTGAGTCATGGAGTTGACATAGACTCAAGAGTTTGTGACGCGACCTGTCCATATAAAGAACACATGTCTTCTTCAGCTCACCAAGGTCCAGTTCCATACTTCCACTGCATTTTATCATCAAAGAACCATTATTATAGAATGTTTCTATTATATCAACCTTTTTCATGAAATTTGTTAACAGGTCTTCATTTACTATCATATGGGATGAGCATCCACTATCATGAATCCAAGTACTTCTGTTCTTGGTAGCTTTGAGAGATACTTCTGTAGGGTTGGATTTCTCAATTTTCTTCTTTTCCTTCCATGAAAAATTAGATTGATTGAAGGATAAATATGTCCTTTCAACTCTATATTGTATTTGATCCAATTCTTCATTCTCATATTCTTCTTATAGTGTAGAAAAACTATTTCTAAGAGAAGCACCATCTGGTTGGTGAGTACGGACTTATCTATAGGTTCTCTATGAAATGTTCCTTCTAGTCCTCTTCCTACAATCAACATATTTATGTACAATGTTAGAAAATTGAGAACAATATCCATAGAAACTATTTCTTTTATAAGAATCAAGATATGAATTCGTTTACTTTTGTTAAATTCCTATCTCTTTCTCATTCAAATAGTTCCTTGCCTCTTCACAGTATGACATGGTATGGCCCAAATAGCCACATAATTGACATTTCATAAGTGGAAATATCTTTTCAATTATATTCCTCCTCATGTAAAATTTTTTAGAGGGATAGTTTGATCTTCTATCATCTTGGGAAACTCGATAATAGTTTTTAATCCTCCTTTTAGTCTGATTTGAGTCTTTTTTTTGGACTTTAGGAGTCTTTATGATATGTCCTACTTTTTTCTTACCTTTATCTTGCCGCATTTTACTTCCATCATTTGATGTTTCAGCATCAAAACCAATTCCTATGTTTCCCATGCATGAGGATATTTGATTATTCAGAGACCTTTCAGATCCATCATAACCACACTTAGCTCTCTCTAGCAGTTCAACATCTGAGAATCTTCCAAACTGAATTTTCTTATTTGTTTCTTTTGGACATGATTCAGTTTAAATTTTACTCATAAGAGTAACAAATTAATCTTCATGTCCCTCAATAGTTTTGTAATTCTCCACTAATCTCTCGGTAAGGTAATTAATGACCTTTTCTTGTTCTTCAATTTTGAGATTTAGTTCAATAATATCTTATGACCTTTCAATGGTTGTTGAATATTCCTTTACTACTTCCTAAAGTCGATCAATTTTAGCTTCAAATATATCAAAAGATTTTGATGAATCTTCCACAATTGATTTCTAATTTTTTTCATCGCTTATATTGATTCTCAAGATTACCAAAATCATCCCTAAGTTTCAACTTGAGATAGATATCAGTGGTCAATTTATTATCTCTAGCTTTATCTCCTAATTGTTTTGATAATTCAATGATAGACATCATTGATGCATGGGTTATAGATTTAAATTCCAGTTATTCTTCCTCAAATAATTCATTATAATAATCTTATTATTCACAAACAAAAACTTTTCTCTATAGTTTCTTACCTGACTTCAGGCCTTCATTTTTGAAAAACCTTTTCCAAGTCATCTACATGTCTCCATCTTTGCATTCTTCATCATAAAACATTCTTGTGGATCGAGAGGCAATGTGCCCAACTCTACCACAAAGAGAACAAGCCATAGGTAACTTGACTTAAAATTTTTCTCTTCCATTATTGAATTTCATGGAAATGATAGAAAGAATTTACTTATCCTCATTAACTTCATCAATACTATCTCTAAAAATTTCAAGTTTTTCCATGGTTTTTAATAGAATTTCCTTGATTAATCGAGTCATTTCATCTTCGGGTTTGAATGTTATTTCATATACCACCAGGCTGCTCAGCAGATCATCTAGAGAATGTTTAGAAATATACATTTCCTCAAGGGCTGACACATTTTCATTTTAAAGAGTTGTAAGTCTTCTCAAAATTTTCTTTAAAATATCAATGCCATTGATTTCTTCACCAAGTCCTCGTATTTCTCCAATAACATTAGAAATTATATTGAAAAAGGTATCTTAATTTTCTTCAGGATGCATCATTAGATTATAAAAACTATTGTAAAAAAGTATTAGTTTTTACTCCTTAATTTTTTCACCTTTATAAATATTCTCTAGTTTTTCCCATATAAACATTTCTGAAGTACAACTCAAAATCTGTAGATATATCCAGTCAGAAAGAGTTGTAGTGAGGGCATTCTACGCATTGGAATTTTAATTAAGAATTTTCCTATATGTATCAGTCATAGACATCCCAGTTGGATTAGAGACATGTATTCCTTGTGTAGTGGAAAACAAGACTTCCATTCGAAGATATCTTAGATGTTATCTCATCATATTCCTCCATATCAGAAATTAGATACCATCAAATATGGGTACTCCAATAAAATTTACTATATTCTCTATTATAGAGATGAATGGAAGATTTAACACCAACAAACTTTATACAATGAAACCACTTGAAGGACCCTGGAATACCTTGAGAGGTGAGGGGTGAATTTGGGTGTCAATTTTTTGTTTTAAACCAATGGATCTTGTTCCCACATTGGTAGGAACCTGTTAAACCTATCTGATGAGAAATAGTAGAAAACAAAAAATTACATACAAAGAGAAGACACACCAATTTTACTTGGATCATCACTAAGGTCTACGTTCAAGGAGAACACACTACCAACTCATCAATCATACTAAAATCCACTACTCTTCACTAGTTATGGAGTATAAATGTTTAGCAAAGTCACTCTGTTCCAGGCACACTACCATTAAAATGTTTTTGGGATAACACACTTCATCCCTCAGATCAATTCTGTTGACTCACCCTTAATCACTATGTTGGAAAGAATATAAACACAATTTATTGACTTGATGGTCGCTTCAATGTATTTTCATTAAATCATGCATCCTCAACTGTAGACATATTCTCTATTAAAGCCCACTTTTCACCTATAAATGTATTCTAATTTTCTAGGAATTGTTAGTTTGTGAACTTCTCCTCTACATACTAACCTCTTTCCTCCGCGAATCTTACTAAACTTCATACCATGAGTGCTTCCTCAATGAATAACACCTACTCCACCAAGCACTATGCTTTATCGACTATATACTATCTTGAATCATGTACTACAAGGCTTCCTCTGTGTACATCCTCTACAAACCATGTCTGTGTATTTCCTTCCCAAACCTTGTCCACGTACTTATTATTCTCTATAGGCAAAATCCTCCTCTATGAGCTATTTTCCATGAACTAGTTTTCATTCTCTGATTACTTTGTTTCATGAACTATTATAGCCTTCACCACATTCCTTTCAGATTTTTAATTAAAGTCTTTGTGCGATTTTCTTCCCACGAACTACTTCTATATTTCTTCTAATTCCTCTTGGATTTTTAATCTTATATCCACACACTAATGAAGGAATAAGTTATACTTATATAGGAAAAAATATCCAAATGATCTGCTAAATCGAGATTTACCAAATCTTTGATACAACACTGCCATTACCGCGTACCATGTATCTACTACAAACCATATTCCCTGCACCTTCCACGTACCGTCTATAAGGCCCCATCCTTAAACCTTACTTAATCTTGAGTTATTAAAAGATTACACATTGAGGATCTTTTCAGGTTTAGAGTTTTAGAGAATTAGATCATGAAACTTGCATTACATTCCACATTTAAAGAAAGTGGTTACATAAAAGACTGTATTCATTCTTCCCATCAACGGGACCATATTTAAAATATAACACGGATTCTTTCTTGACACATCCTTGACACTATCATCACATCATGTACCTTTCCCTTGACCTGTGAAAAACATTTCAAAAACTTGGGATTAGCATAAAAAGCTCAGTAAGAGTTATAAAAATATGGAAAGGAAACATGAGTTCATATATACATAAGAATGAAAGCATACTTTACCCATAAAACAAAGGAACTTTAACATACCTCATCAAACCATGAATAAATCATAGAAATCATAAGACATAAAGGTAACTTGAGGCATTCATAACATTCTTACGTAGGGAGTAACCCTCTTGGTTACGTTTGGAATACCCATCACAGTATATTCCCTAAATATCTTCGGAGAAACCTTAACGTTTCACTCCTTCGCGTTACCCAAAGCATTGGAGAGCTATATCGGGCTCACCCGCCCTTAGTTTATCACGGAACCACCAGTTCTTCATAACAATGCCCAAGAACCATAACATAATTGTATCACATAAACATGAATAAAGGAAACATAACATTTTCACATTTCAATCACAATATAACATTTTAGGATATTGAAATAATGAATCCATTCAAAAAGAAACCATTTCCAAAACCATTTAAAACATTTAATAAAGAGATTTTTGAATCAAAGTGTCCCATACCACCTTGAAGCTTTTAACATTTTAAACCATTAATATCCATATAAATAAATCCTTAAAACAATTTTGAAAACATGGATATTAATAAGAACAAATAATTAAAACATTTAAAACGATATTCTGGAAAAAGGGGTTTTACCAAAATTAGAGACACTTGAATACAATAATTGAGGAATAACATTTAGTCAGAACTTTATAATATCATGAGAATAAAAGTATTCATGATATAATACTCCAAAGGATAGTATATACACCATATAAGATCGAATTGGTGCATAACAACAATGAACCCTCAATAGAAATGTCAAATGTGATGAAATCCCTTATGAAGAAGGTATCCTTAAATTAAGGACAAATCAATCTCAAAATATGTGTGACAAATATAAATACACCCAATATAAGTGTATATTAAGTGTAAAACAATAAAAGGTCATTCACACATATTCAATGGATGACATATTCAATGACTACATGTTGAACCCAAAGAAATCGAAATTGGGTTAAAAAGTTCCCTTGACAGCCTAACGGCATCACATCAAAATGAGTTGATGAGAGATAAAAAGTGTATCTCATCACTTGGACATCAAATTTACATCAATAGGGATATATTAGAACATATCCCAACATAACAATATGTAAATTAAAAGACCCAACAAAAGATGTCTTTTAAAAAAGAGGAGGGTGAAAGGTTCCCTTACCGACTTGGGTATCTTTCAAAACATACACCCCATGAAAGAAGGAAAATAGATCATTGATGTAAATACTCATAAATGAATGTATATTACACAAATAGTAGAATAATGGGCATTAAATACACCACTCAATGGAATTTGTGGCAAATGTAGCATAAATCTTACGAGAATAAAAGTGAGATGAAAAATCCCTTACGAAAACTCAGCAGCCTAACGACGCCACTTAAAACTTCCAAAATGGATTGATGAGATCAAATAGAGTATCCCATCATATTACAATATAATTTACAGCAAGAGGAATATAAAAGAAAATCCCCCAACATAACAAATAGGAGCTTAGAAGAAGTGACACAAAGGAGAGTACTTAAAAAGAAAGAGAGAGGTTAGATCTCTTACGAAAGTTCGGCAGCCTAACAGCGCCACTCAAAACTCCCATAATGGATTGATGAGAGAGAATAGGGTCTATAATCACATGAACATAAAATTACAGTAAATGTAATATAAAAGATCATCCCAATAACAAGAAATATGAGCTTTAAAAGGAATGACATAAAAGTGTACACTTAAAAAGAAAGAGAGGAGTAGGATCCCTTACCTTGGGTCCGACTTGACTCGATCGTTATTTAATCTCCTGAATAATAAACTTGAGTTAATTTCTAATTCCTTAAGAACCCTTTTTCAAGTTCATTATTACTTTTATACCACTTATTACCATGTCACAAACATTATGTAATCATTTAAGTTAATAATATTTGTTTTGCCGATATTTGGTTCTTAAGTCGAAAGTGGTCTTCTTACAATTACATGTTGTTCGTGTGGCCAAATGTTTATTATATCCAGAATTGTATTCATTATGTAGATATTATATATGTCATATATATCCAGTACATTCATGCATTTATAACATTACATAATCATTTAGAGGTAAGAAATGAAATGCACCGTTCATGGAGACGGTAAGCCGTACGTACGCATGAACGCTACTTTCATTTCTATTTCATATTTTATAGAATGGAATAATAATTATATAAAGGCATATTATAATTTCAGTATAATATCATATATAATATCATATTTCCATCCTTTATACATCCCACATATGGTATTTAACGAATCAAATCACTTTGAGGGGGCGGTAGTCCGCACTTCCTTAAATGAAGATATCGCGTATACCCATAATGGAAGCCATAAAGGTAAGAAAAAAATGAAAAATAAAGAAGCATAAATAAAACATAAACATATTATATATCATATATAAAAATAGTGACATCATAATGGCCACCTTTGAAGGTGTTAAATGAGTATTGAACAATCATCGTTTCGGGAGGCAAAATTTCACCATCCACGGAAACCGTATGTTCTTTAACCATTTGATGTAGTTTTGGGAGAGTGTAGCCCGAATAAATCTTATAACAACATCCTAGTATATTGAGGATACTGGTGTTGTTACAAAAGAAGTAAATAAAAAGAGTTTAGGGGGTTGGAGAAGAAAAATAAAACAAATGAACATGAGAGAATGAATTACCTTTAAAAGTGTAACTCCTTTTGATTTAAGCCTGAAGGCTTCCTTTGAAAGAATTCTGCCCAAAGGGAGTCCTGTAGGATGAGGAGAGGGATGTGGAGAGAGTAAATGGGCAGGGTTTGGCCGAGCCAAAGGCTTGAGGAGTGTGTTAAATGAGGTAGAGGTGGGGTCCTTTTATAAGAGGAGAGGAGGGGTACTTTTGGAAAGTAAAGAAATATTACTTTATTTGAAAATGTGTTTCGGTTTTAAAAGGTCCCACATTGATAGAATTCGTGGATAAGGTGATAAGGCTTAGAAATCCACTCATCCAATAAGTTTTGTACATGTTTAGTTCATAGATTTTACATTATCTTTCCATTTTATTTAAATCGTCAAATAATGATATCATCGCTACATCATTATTATGTCATAAATAATTTAATTTATTTAATTTCTAAAAATTATAAAAAAATACTATTATGTAGGAAATCTTTTTAGATTTCTAATGAATATTTATAATCAAAACGATGACTTGTATAACCCCACTTAAATATTGTTTTAGTAAAACATATCATGTTTGTGTCAATTTTACTTTTACATTAAATAAAATGTTATTTATGTCATTTCCCAACCAAAGTGGATCCATGGGGTCCCCAAGTTGACCCATGGCTTGTCTTGGTCGGCCATGACACAACCAATAAGTTTGGGACATGTGTCTAGGTCATTTCATATCATTAAAGCATTATTTATACCTTAAACTACAGTAATTACCACTAATCGCGATTAAAACCTTAATAAGTTACTATTCACCAAAAAATTATTTTAATCTCATTGAACCACATTTTACTTCTTATTGACAACCATGTATGTCAGATTTTTAAAATTCAATACACATTAGTGGTAAACTTTCATTTAACTGAAAAATCAGTTTGCTTGATTAGCACTTAGTGGTTTTACTATTCATCAAAAATTGAAGTTTTTTCAGAAAATTACCAAAAATTCACCCTAAACTATATTTGATATTATGAATTCAAAAATGAAGTCCTTTTTACAAAATTCAAAACATATAAGTCACATTAATTAATTTAATAATTAATTCCCGCTGTCATGACAAATAGCGTGTTTTATGAAACAATAAGTATCAAAAGATTGACACTAGTTTAAGTCTGATTTCAAAGTGAAATTGATTCCAACGACCACTATTGGATTTAATGGTAAAAATATTTTCTAATTTCACTTTAAAACCAATTCAAAATATAATCTAATCATATAAATAAATTAGATTAAAAAGTGTTTTTGAATTAAAATACAACATTTTACACTATTCATTTAAAAAATGAACTTTATCAGAAAGATACCAAAAATTTACAAAAAGTAAATTTTGATGTCCTAATTCTTAATAAGAGTTTTATTTGGTCCAAAAGAATGTTTAAGAGTGAAAAAAACTATATTTAATGACGGTTCTCCATCAAAAGGTGATAAGTGAACCTTTAATGAAAACTAGGGCATATACGCCAAAAATTGAATTCTTTCCGTATTTTAAGCCTTTATCTTTTATTGTATAAATGTAAAAATATTTAAGAACATATATAATCATATTTTAGTTATTTCTATCCATTCCCGCCAATACAACGGCTACATATTAACTACCATTATTTTATTATTAGAGTGCAACGTAAGATTCCCAAGAAACTCGTTGTTGCGTGTTGGGTATGCCATCAAGCATAGATTCCCCTTTAAATTCATTTCAATATTTTATTCACAAATATAGATAAATATGAAATGTAATATTCTTTATTTACCTGGGGTGTTACACCGTCATTTTCCCTATACAACAGCACAAATCACTACCTCATTTCTTCAAATGAAACCCTTTTCAATTTATCAAAACTCTACATCATTTTCATGAACTCCACCCCATCCCACGTACTGTTTTCCTTCTGCATATTATGATCCTTCCCACGAATCCCTGGCCTTCTTGTGAACCTCCTTCAATGTATGAACCATTCCTATTATGTGGTCCACGTACCATTTTCCATTCCAAAACTCATTCCTGCAATGTAGTTCATGGTTCTCTATTCCACGTACTATATTTCATGATCCACAAACTATACATAGAAATCTCATTCTGCATACTGACTTTGTGGAAACCCTTCTTTTCCCAAAAACAAACACCATATTTTGAGGCCCAAAAAGTTTGAAAACACTAGGAAACTGCACCACCTTCAATACTAATTTCAGCCTCAATTGTAAGACCACATTCCATAGAAACTCTTTGATCAACCTAATGAGGGATGGAAGCAAATTAAAACCATACTCTATATTCAGCAAAGAACATCCTTGGTTCCAACAAAATCATAACCCACTAGTGGGTAGTTTTAGTACATATTTAGTGTTTTAGCCTCCTATTTAACTATTTTATTCAATCTTCACATTCATCAGTCTATAAAAAAATTTCATCCTTCTCATTTAACATTGTTAGCAGGTTTGTAAATTGTGAAATTTTTCTGAAAAATTACTGATAACACCGATCTAATGTAAGGAAACTATGGATTATTGTTAAAAATTATGGTATAATTCGTTCCTCAATCACCTTTTTCTTTTAAGGTTCCAATAATATCCATTATCTAATGATAATAAGTCTTGATAATATTGCATTATTCTTCTAGAAATCTCATTTACATTAATTATCATATACCTTACCCATTATTAATGTCTCTAATTTTGTAATCAAATCCTCCTTATATTCCTCTGTGATTTTGGGAAAAATTATAGTATCATTTATAAAAAATACTATAATTTTTTTAGATAATATATACAGGATCTATTAATCAATTATATGATGATTTATGGTGAATTAGTGTGTTAGAAAAATATATGAACTCATAGTTTAAAAAAAATCAAAATTTTATCTTGAAAATATCCTCCTCCTTCACCTTAAATTGATAATATCCCAATAAAAATTTAACTTTAGATAAGTAGTGAGATTCATACAACTTATTGAATAATATTTCATTCCATGGAAGGGGATACTATTCCTTTGTCATGAACTTATTTAGTTTAAAATAATCAATGAATATATGTATTGACCAATCCCTCTTTAATATGAATAGGACAGGTTCACCCCATAGTGCAGAACGTGGGCATATAAAGCCATTATCTAGATTATCTTAGTCTAATAGTGGCCATTCTATATGATTTCATGGATATTGGCTAATCTCTATGTATTTGATTTATTAAGAACACAACCACTCTATCATAAGGAAGAACAAGAAAATATATAGGGAATAAATTAACATTTTCCCTCACAATGACTGACTGAATATTATTTTTTTATTATAATCTAACCATTTTTTAGGAAAAGTGAGAAACCCCAGATCAAAATTACAAACAATATGAACCATAAAACCCAGAAAAAACTAAAGGTACCACCCCTCCCTAGCCAATACAAATAGATGAAAAACCCTCACCATTGCCTGACCACTCAGCAAGCTGTCCCAAGCACGAATGCACGAGCCTGAAACCAATGGTGAAGCCATACCCTCTCAAGCTCAGTAAATGTTATCCATTCTAGAGATGAATCTTTAAAATGAGAATCAGCATCATCCTGAAACTTTTATAGAATTAGAGGATGATTTAAGATATGAAAAGTGATTACCTTCTCAAGAAAATTTATGTTGTCCATATTCATGTAAAACTAGTCTTTACCTAGTATAGAATCAAATTACACTAAAGGAAGTATAAGGTTTTATGGGATATTATTCCCCAAAATATTGACTTGGGATGAGTTATATGCCTAAAATGAAATAATTTTCCCATTTTATACTTCCAATGATAACTCAACCACCATGTTTTTTAGTGGTGTTTGAATAATTCTACAAAAAGTTCTTGATATAAAAGAATGTGTAGAACCAAAATCAAACTATATTCTCTATTCATGAATGAAAAACTATTTTGGCTTTCACCACATGATTGTTAATTGTTGATGTTGGTCTTCTAGAACAAAGTATTTGTACTGTGTATGAGATGTATATTCAAATATATGAATATGAATAAAATATCTTATTATATATTTTTCATTGTTATACATGACATTGATGTAATAGTGTCATGGAGTATCCATCTTATTGATAATGACCTAGTTGATCCCCGCTATAATGAGAATCTGGAAATTCAATGATTATATTCTCAAATATAGTTCTATGATCACATACCATATTATTATTGGACACATGGAGTATTGAATGTCAGGCACAAGTACTCAAAAGAATATGATACTTATTCTCATGAAGTTTAACCATGGTAAAATATATGATGGGATATTATGAGAACTGAACAACCTATAAGAATTATTTATTTATTTTTTTCATTAGATATTCCTATCCATGAATGTGTGTAATGGTCTTTATACTATGATTATTATTATCATTTTTCATGACTCATGTACTTTGATGTACTGACTAAGACTGTGACACTATATGTTCCCAGGAATTAGGGTACATTGGGTGATCATGTATGACATATCATTAATGAATAATTCAAGGAGTGATTTTTCCCTTCTATATTTATAGAATTTGATATATTGACCCTTTTATTGAAATAGTACTATCACATTAAATTTCATGTTCATGGTGTTGGGATGATTTTATTCCCTATATTCAAAGAAAAACTTATCAATCACATAGGTTGATGACATGCTTGTGTGACATACTTGATGAGATATTATGAAAAAAGGATTATATTACACAGTAGGTGTTTGTTTATGGTTTTTGACGTTGTGACATTAACTTCTTTATATTGGGTTCCATAACCCATTTCTAGATAGTAATCTTGGTATTTTGGTAAGCCCACTAAATGCCAACAAGAAATAAGCCTTGAGGGTCGCATTCTAAGTGTTTCAGTTGATCTTAATTATATTATATTTGAATTTAATAATTTGAATAAATATTATTCTCAAGACCGAATAATAATTTTTTTCGGATTTATTGATCTGAAATATTCATAAGGTAATGAATAATTATCTATTCATTAATAAATAATTTATTTAGTTACATGAATATTTAATAAATATTTTTTCATCAGAATGTGAATATAATATTTATTTTAGTTATTGTATATTTAATAAATATTTATTCTATAGACTATAAATATAATATTTGTTAATTAATAAATTTTTTAATAACATATTTATTCAGGTATTCGATAAATGTCTAGGAGGACAAGTGGAGAAAGATAGTGTGTAGAAAATAATAATAATCATTGTTCCAAATAGAACATTCTAACAAAATTTAAAAACATTATTATATAGGATGAGGTTATATAAGGTTTATTATATTATTTACGGTCCATTGTAAAATTAAATAATCTTTTTAACCTTAACCTTATCTCTTTAAATTTATTGATATGTGTATTTTATAGTCTTAATAAAGAATTGATGATCATTTTACATAACAAATTATTCTCTATATTCCTCCTTCTATCATTATATTAAGAATAAAAAATATTTAGAGATCATCCTTCTACCCTGAAGGAACATGAATTAATCAAGATGAACAACACAATATGATTGATTCGAAATGCTAGTATCAATATCTCATCACTATTTTCTATAGATCTAAAGGTCTTGTGTGGATCACATCTAGAGGGGATCTACATTGGGTCCTCCATATAAAATTATGATAATCTAAAAAAAGTAAGATTTGATTAATAACAACATCGAAGAATGAGAAAAATATAAGTTATTCTTGATTCCAATCTATTTAAATTGATTATAAATTTTACATGAAAATATTCTCTCTAGGTTCTGGTATTTCTATGTTAGTATATGATGGAAATATTTCATTAATCATAATAATTACATCTTGCACAATTAGAAAATTCTTTATATAATAAAAAATATTAATGTTTATTCACCCAAAAGGCATTAGGATATGGTCAGAACTTTCAAGTGGTACAAATAGAGGTTATGTTTAAATTTAAAATTATTTATTTTATTGTTGATTTTATATACATGATTGTGTTTAGTTTTCATTTCTAGATTATTCCAATCTAATCTAAAGTTCAATTAACATTATTTCATATTTCAATATTATTCATTAAAGATTCATATTTTCATAAGGTCAAATAAATGATGAAGTAAGATCAAATATTCCATCAAGAGGGGAAAAATAATTGGGCTCATAGATTAGGTTACACATCGTTTAGCTAGAGTAAACACCATGTACCCAAGTTATCTGTACCTGGACATGTCGGGGGATATATAGAGATCGATTCATTTATTACACATGTTATACATTTTATACACTATGTGTTAACCCGGAAAATATAGAACACAGATTTTTGGACGTCACGTTGTGTAGCTGGAAAACATAGTGTGTTATTTATATGGTTTAATGGTAAAATTCATGATAACTGTGTGGTAAAAGACATGGTTTATAACTACATGAGTATAATATCTTCGAAATTTAATGATACACATGATGTGTAGCCAACATAAATGTCGTGTGACACATTAATTCCTTTTTCTGAAGAACTTGTCGAATCAATCGATAGGTTATGCAGACACATGACAAGAAGACCAAATGGTATGTAACTCATTAGTAAAAGATGTGTAATCTGGCCAAAATACATACCCAAACCCTATGAATTTATCTTGAGTATAAAAAAATGGGCGATATGATGGGTATCTCATTAGTACATGATATGTAATCTAGGTGAGGTACATGCTGAATCCCTAGGATGTTTTCCAAGATACAAGAAATTTGAAGAACATGGAGTGCATCTTGTTAGTACATAGTGGGTAGTCTCCCAAAAAGGACAAAAATTAAATTACATTAAAATAATTAGTTAAAACATTAAATCATAATTACATTGATGAAACTGGATGTCTTTGACTATGGATTAATGGTTTTTAAGAATTTATAAATTCTCAATTAGGTTATTGTAATTATCTATCATTATTGGTCATGTCGTTTTATTTTTCATGAATGATTTTATGATATGTTTCTTCAAGAGATGTCATATGTTCATTTAGATAAAGATAATTAATTAATTAATTAATTAATTAATTAATACATGAACATTCATCTTAATTGTAAATAATGAATTGAAGTGAATGTTAGCTAGTCTACTTTTGGAGATTCATTGTACGTGTATGATCTATCAGGATCTTTGAGTAGACCTTTGTATGAGTTTGTTTTATTAAATCTAATTTTATTACATGAATTTGAAATTATTTATTATTAAATTAAATATGATGTCTTTTGAGTCATCCAAACCTCTTTTATTTGGTAAAACCTACATGTTTATGGATATATTTTTAATTCCCCTCATCCCATCCTTTGTTTCCCCTCAACTACGTATGAGTTATAATAATATGTTATAAAAAGTAGTATCTTATGGAATAAGGAGGTGGTTAAAGATAAAAATGATATAAAACTAACCCAGGTGATACAGATGTGGGAAGGTGGAGTGCTAAAATTCATGCTCAAATTGATATAAAGAGTTTTCCCATATATTCATCAGTTAACTAATTGTATACTCAATAAATCAACCATTATATAAGATCTTGTTCAAGTCATTCATTCATTTATTTATTTATATAATATTCATGATTTATTATTATTGATTCAAGTCTCTAATCACAAAAATAAATGGGCAAATATGAAAAGATAGAATTTAAATAAATGACTTATACGTAAATGTTTTATCAAAACATGGTTAATCACATATCTAAAATAATTTTTATATATTAACAAGAAATTTATAGGGTAAAATGATAAATTTATATTCATAATAAATAAAATACTGCAACTAAATAATAAGTCATACTAATCTATCCATTACTTTATTTTTAAATAAACTATATAACTAAGTGTTTGACCAACCCTTATTGGGACACTTACTTTTATCAGAGAGTTATTATGAAATTTTTGGGTAAAAATAACTAATTTATATTAAGAAATGTATCCCCCTAAAGACATTATGTAACTTTTATGCGAGTTTTGAAGAAATCCCAGTAAGGCTTTTGGGATTTTGGAGTCTAATCAATTGATCGTGGAGCTACAAAACCACAGTTGGAAAAGACTGGCCGACCTAAATATTTTTGGTTTATTGATTTATCCCACACTTGGGGTATGAAAAGGGAAATATGGATCATTTCCACTTGAATGTCTTGAGTAGGTGGATATTCTGAGTTCAATCATGAGATCTATTGAGAGTTTATCAAATTATAGGAGACTTAATGAAACATGAAATTATTACTATATCTCAAAAAGATAATAATCATGAAAAGTACTAATAATATTCTCTTTTATAATTATAGAATAATGGAATGTTTTTCACCAATAGTATCCCTATTATAATTTTTTTTATAAATAGAATCTATTTACTAGAAGTAACTTATTCATATTCTTATAGGTTGAGTTTCATGATGAACAAAAATTTAATCTTTTAAAATATTCGCTTCCTGATTTTCCTGCTAAGGAGGATAGTGATGAGGAGTTCATTATATATGATTAAAATTTTAGATAAATTGTCTATGTTTAGTTCTCAATTATTTTATACATATCCAGTAAACACATGAAGTCCCATGAATACATGTATTCTTATAGAAGTCCATAAAATAATAGTAGTCTATACTAAAAGATATCAAGATAGGAACAATTTGAGATATCCAAGTCACTATATCAGAGTAAACATATAGAAGTTGGGATATATGGGAATCACATAGTTAAAATCGTTGGATATATTGATCATCTATAGGTTCTAGGGTTTATGATGCCTAATTAACTATACACTGATCTCATTTTTTCATCAATCCCTCAAATGTTCCCTAACTATTTTGTAGATTTCAATATAAACAACATTAATAAGTCTATTTAGATCATATCACACTTTATCACCAAGTTGACATAGAAATTAATCATGAAAAAACTTTTAATCATATGTTGAATAAATGGAAAGGCCAAAAAATAGTTCTAAATCTAAAGTTCCTTTGTGACGCCATTACAATAATAGAACAAATAAGGTAAAATGAAGGTAAAAAATGTTTTTTATTTCACATGTGGTGACAATGGACAGTAGAAAAAAAACTCTAGTGGGAAAATAATCCAGGGTAATCATCATGTGTGTTTTATATTGAGTGTTGTTTGTATATTGCTAAACATTGGGTATTTGATATAAGAAGTATTGCTCACATATGTTTGAATATAGAGGAACATAGTAGATTCTAGATGATTTATCAAGGTTAGGTTTATCTAATTGTAGCCAATAGATCCAATCTTACAACTATGTCTACTGGGGACAACCAAATCACATTGTCGATTGGAATGATATTGGTTTTAAAATGTTGTTATTATGTTCCATCGGTTACCAAAAACTATATCTCTATATTTATACATGATTAAAATTGATTTTTTTTCAAATTTAGGAATAAATGTTGCTTATTTTATAAATATATAATTTTTATTGTAAGGGGCATTTAAATAATGGTATTTAAGAATTAAATTACATTAAAAAATTAATGGTAATTGATAAAAAAATAATTTAAATAAATCATACCACACCCAACTATGGTATCACCAGTCATGTCATGGAAACAGAACGAGTTTTCATAAATAACATTGAGATAGATATTTGTATGATTTTTAAATTAAATATCATGGTGTATGTTATACATTTTTACAAGGAAAAATGGCCAAAGATAGATTTAGTGGAAAAGGAGAATCATCCATGGTGATTTTTGAATTAGTTCATACTAATTAGTGTAGACCATTTCCAGTTGATCAAATGTGTGGTAATCATGCTTTATAACTTTTACTGATGATTTTAGTATATCTGGATATGTCAATTTGATGAGGTATAATTCATATTATTAGGTAAATTCAATGAATAAAATACTGAAGTTGAGAACCATCTTGGTAAGAATATTAATAAAATCTTCTCTGATCAAGGTGGATAATATCTTAATCAAATATTTATTGATTATTTACCAGAGTTTACGATTATATCCAAACTCAGTTCTCATTATACACATGAAAGGAATGATGTAAGAGAAATCAATAACTTCACCTTTTTAGAATTGGTGAGATTAATGATGATTGATTTGATTCTTTAATTATCCTTTTGAGGATACACATTACATAAAAAATCACATAAATTAAAACATTTTCCAATTAATACGGTGTATGGTATTCCGTAAAAATTGTGGATTGGAAATAAACTCATGTTGTGATACATACATGTTTGGGGATGTGAAACATTTATTCAATCCTCTTCACAAAATAGAATTTCACCTTAAGGAGAAAAGTGTACATATATAAAATACTTGAATGAAATAGGAGGATTACCTTTATGACCCATTAGAAAGAAAAAAAAGTAATAGTGTATAGGCACACCATATTCCTTATAATGGAAAACATATATAAAATAGATAGTGGGAGTGGGATAAACAATGATGAATTCCAATATCATGGTATATAAGAGTTGTCATAGGAATAGATTCCACAAATTTTGGTGGAAAAAGATGTTCTGAAGACACAAGTATAGTATAAGATTTTATGAGAGGTTAGAGAACCTGAAAGATATGGTTTTCTTGTCACTGAGGATGTTAACTCACTATTAGTTGATAATAATGACCCTATAACCTAAAAGGAAGAAGTAAGGGGAACAAATGTTTCTAAATGGAAAAAGATATGAATTCCAAAATGGATAACATGTACCAAAACTAAGTAAAAAGTTTGATAGATCTTCCAATGGATGTAAATATTGTGGTTTTTAAATGGGTAATCAAGAATAAATGAGACATTTATAAACAAGTTAGTACTTAGAAGGAATTTCTAGATGTAAAATGGTTCAAATAACATCAAGTAAATGACAACGAAGAAAACGTTTCACCAGTTGTTATAAGTAAATCCATTATAATTCTACTTTCCATTGTGGATTACAATGACTATGATATTTTCCAAATGGATATCAACATTTCTTGCCTTAGTGGGATCTTTAAGAGTATTTCTATATGACACAACCTAGGGGGTTTTTGACACTAAAGGATGCCAACAAGGTATGAAAATATCAATAATCCATTTATGGATTAATGTAAGCATCCATGTCATGGAACATCCAATTTGGTAAATCTGTAATGAAATTTGGTTTCATAAAGAATGAATATGATCCTTGCCTCTATAAATAGTTTAGTGGGAGTACAGTAGGATTCTTAAAACATTATATCAATGAAATAGTATTTATTTGAAATTAAATAATGGTCTTAGATACCATTAAATACTATTTAAACACATGATTCTCAAAAAATGAATTAGGTGAAGAAACATATATTCTTGGGATCAAGATCTGTCATGATAATAAAAGATTCTTCTTGGACTAAGTCATTGTATATATATTTACATGATATTAAAGATATTTATCATGGAACAAACTAAGATGGGATTTTTTCCAATGTCATGTGGCATTCAAATTTCCAACAAAATGTGTCCTCAGACACATAATAAAAAAATAGAATGGAGAGGACTCAATACAATTAAAAAATTGGGCCACTTATGTTTTCTATTCTATATAGTATGCTAGATGTCCCCTATGCCTTATGTGCAGTCAGAAGATGTCATGTTTACCCAGGTGGACACAATTTGATGGTAGTCAACAGTATCCTTTTGTATATAAGGAATACTAAGGACATGTTTATGTTCTATAGTGGAGATGAGAAACTACTCATCATAGGATATGAATATGATAGTTTACAAATAGAACAAGACAATACAAAATCATAAATTAGATACATCTACACACTCAATGGAGGTGTTTTGAGTTGGAAGAGATCAAATTAATACATGTTTGTAGATTCTATAGTAGAGTATAAGTATATCTTGGATTTCGAAATATTTAAAAAATTATTTTGGATAAACAACTACATACATGTTCTTGAAGTTGTGCCTAGATATAATGAACATGTCTCACTTTATTGTGATAATACTAGAGAGGTGTCTCATTCAAAGGAGCCAAGGTTACATCTGTAAATACTGAATATAATTCAAAAATTATTATATCTTGAGAGATTTTTTTCAAATAGGTGACATCGTAGTCAGTAGAATATCTATAGAATACAACATGAAAGATCCCTTGACCATAGCCTTAGTACAGCAGAAACATGGTCATCATGTGAGGTCTATTAGACTGGAAGTCATAGGCAGTTGTCTCTAGTCCATGTGGGAGTCTTTAAGAGTTGGTGTTCTAGATCAAACTATTTTTACCTCAGATAATATATATATTCAAATATATGAATATTAATAAAACCAAATTTTATATATTATTAATTGTTCCATGTGACTTTGAGGTAATAATGTCCTAGAGTATTTTTCAAATTGAAAAGGTCGTAGTGATTTCACACTATGATGACAACCTTAAAATTAAATGATGATATTATTAAATATAGTTCTTTGGTCAGATAACATACTATGGTGAAAAACCTAAAATATTGACTGTCAGGTGTGAGTACTCATAAGCAGATGAGACATATCTTCATAAAGTTCTCACCTAGAAATCACTAAGATGGGAGATTATGAGAACATATCTGCATGTACCAATTATGTATGTCTACCTGTCATTAGATATTACTATCTTTGATTATGTGTAACATTACTTAGACATTAATATTTTTATTAATGTTTATCGTGACTCGTGAAAATGTTTGTACTAACCAAAACTAGGTCTCTATCTGTTCATGGGATGTAGAGTGCATTGGATGTGTCATGAATGACAAATTATTAATGAATAAGTCAAAGAATTATTTTACCTTATACATTTATAGAATTTATTATCTCATCCCTTTGATTGAAATTTAACCATCGTATTAAATTCCATGACCATGTTTTAATGATGTGTTTATTTCATATAGTCATAGAAAGACGTATCAAGCATATAGGTTGATGACACATGTGTGTGACCTACTTGATGAGATATTGTGACAAATTTATTGTAATACATAGTAATTTTCCATCTGTGGTTATCAATTTTAGGGTGTTAACTTATTTCTCTTGGGTCCTTTGACCAATTTCTAGATATTTATCTTTTACTTTAGGCAATCCCACATAATTCCAATTAGAACGATGCCTATAGGGTCACACACTAAGTGTTTCCATTGAACTCAATTAAATTATATTTTAATTTAATTATTTGAATAAATATTATTCTCAAGAATGATGGATTTTTTTATTTAGGATTTATTGACTAAAAATATTCAGTGTAATAAATAATTTTTCATTCATTAATAAAAAAATATTTAATTAATATTTATTCTCCAGATTTTGAATATAATATTAGTTTTATTTATTAAATATTTAATAAATATTTATCCACCAGACTATGAATAGAACATTTATTTATGAACATGATATTTAATTTAATAATTATATGGGTATTCGATAAATGTGGAGGGTGAGCAGAATAAGATAGTTCCTAGTGATAAATATTAATTGTTACTCCAGTTAACACAGAAAATAAAATATTAAAAATGTCATTATTATTATATGAAATGTTTTTATATAAGGTTTATTTTATTATATTAGGGCCACTATGAAATTAGATAATATTTTTTACCATAACCCTAGCCCTATAAATAGATGGTTATGTCTGTTGTGTTGGGTTAATGTAACCACCCAAAATTTTATCATTGAAAATTCCCTTTCAATTAGTTTATATAGTATAAATCACAAAAAAATCAAATAGAGTAAACAATAAAATATTTATAAATGAATAATTAATGGAATTATAGGGTTTTCTAAAAGTTAAGGAACCTATACCAATGAAATAGAAACTTGACCTTTGGAATGGTAATATGACAATTAGGAATAGTAATATGGACAATAAGATAGTAACATCACCTATCACAGTATAAATAAAATTTAAGTATATTATGAATAAAAATAGGATATATTTATTTCATGGTATAAGTAAATAAAGGTTTTAGAAATGATAAATTAAGTGTTGGTATTTTTGTAAGTCATCAATATTTAATTACAATTTTATAATTAATATAATGATTTAAAATATATTTTGTTTTCAAAAAAAGTATTCATAAATAATTATTTTTTTTTATAATGATTATAAGATAATTTTATGATACCTTAGGTAATTTTTCAATGTGTCGTAAAATTAGTTATAATTTTAAAATTACTATTTTTATAATAAATGATTATTTTATTTAAAAATTAAAATTATCTTATTTAGAAAAATATTTTTATAAAATGGGGATAGTTTTATAATTCAACACATCAAAAAATGTATAGGGTGAATTTTTTGGATTTTTCTAAAATAGTTGTATTTTTTTATGAATAGTGAAATACAATAATTTACAATATTTAATAAATACATGAATTATTGACTCATAGATGATGTATGGATGATGTAAGCTCATAATATCAAATAATATTTCTCTCTTTACTATATTTAGTCATAATAATCAAAACTATTCATATTCTTGAGCTAAAATAATAAATTAATGAATAAAATAATCAAAAAAGACCCCTCTCCTCCCCTATAAATACAACCCCTCACCACCCTCTCTAATAACACCTTAAAAGCCTTGGATATTGTTCAATTTCTAAAAAATAATCTTCCCAGGCCTCTTTCCCATGTTCAGGATCATTTGGTATCAACAAAATACTGAACCCAATTTCCCTAAGGAGGTTTTCAAGGAGAAGAACTCAAAAGGTAAAATCCTCTTTAATTTTCTATTAATTTCTTTTCAATTCTGTTTCTTTTCTTATTCTCTATTAACCTCACCTTATAGAAGTCAAATGATAACTCTAGTGTCTTATATATACTATAATTTTATTATGTTAATGGAATAATCCAACATCAAACCACTTCTCCTCTCCCTTTTATTCTAAAAAATGAAAACATCGCCTATGGTGTGTCGATTTACTATCATTGTGGATGATGTGTTTTAATTTTTTTTAACACCTTCAAGTACGGTCATAAAACCATTATAATGGTTGAAACACACTTTAAAATTTATTTTATAACCTTTTTATGATTTGGAACTAACATGTATTCATAATATTTAATAATAAAACAAAACGAGTTCGTTGTGGTCAAAAAACCCCAAAATTAATCTAAACGATTATCATTAATTATTTATATAATGAATCATCCTAGTATATGAATATATATATATATATATATGACCAATTAAAATTCTAAAATTTAATTAATAACATATAATTTTAGTTCTGGATAATTATCCACATTTTACACAATCTTATATTCATGTGTACAAGTGAATCGATCATGAAAACCAAGAAAATAAACACTCTTGAATGACAGAATTAAACTCTATAACTCATCATAATTGTCATAAATAAAATTAATAAAATTATAAAAAATAAAATACATATATAAGTGGTTCTTTATTTATTAATTAATGAATCTAATTTTATTATCCTGGATATTAAAGTGAATAAAGCATTTGGATATAATGTAAGAGGATTCTCGAACTCAATTTCCTTTCTTTCGATTATTTCTCTTTTGTGAAAAATTTAAGCATGCATGTTCTTTTAATATTCCTAAAATATAATTTAGTTGTACTTAAATTTTCATTTTTTTGATATACATGCTTCCAATCTAATTTTATGACAAATGAAAAGATCTTATCAAAAGAACACTTCCTTTTAAAATTACATGTTTTACTTCTCTTCAGATTGATTCTTATTCACTGAATATTGATGATTCTTATACCATGTATGTTATTCAATTTTTATTTTGGGAACCCGAATGTTTATTCATTAAAGTATTCTTTATGAAATTCTCATGGAACCCATTTCCTTTCCATGCGTTATTTTATCAAAAATTTTGTTATACTTTCTATGTGGCATGCAAGATTATATAAATGTTATGATGTGACAAGTGTTCCCAAAATTATATAGCACTCAAATTAATTGGTTAATGTGATGTATCTCATGATATAATGTGAAATACATGTGAAAATGATTCTATATTTTTTCACAATGATGATGTTATGATTATGCACATATGTTATGTGTGAACATGATAATATCTTTGTTCATAAATTTATATGGTATTTAACCACTAAGACAAGATGTTTCATTTTTATATATTTCCAAATTATATGCCTTTATCTAATTATTCCTCTCATGATTATGATAATGATCCCATGATTATGTTATGATGATGTTGTTTATGCTCACCCATGTTATATTGATTCATGTTCTTATCTATCCTCTTATGGGGCATTTAGATCACCCCTTTATTTGATGTATATCCTCATGTTATTACTTATACTAAAGAGTAAATGAGAGCCACTAAGAATCTGGAGAATAAGTAATTAAATGTGTTTTATGTTTTATGTTTTATTATTTAAATTTTATGTAGGGTCTTAATTTTCACAATAAACTAAACATTCAGATCCTGTTTTGTAACATTATTATATTATTTATTTTTAGAATGATCTCATAGTAATGTAAGAAATATCATGGTATTTATAATTAGTATCAGATCATGGTTTAGTTAATTTGGGAATTAGGATTAGAGAACATTCGTTAAAACCTTTAGTATGAGACTAAGTATATGTAAGATCCCAAAAAAGATTTATTTTAGAAAAAATCTAAACATAGGTATCCCACAAGATATTCTTTCAGGTTTAATTTAACACTGAAATAAATTATCTATTCATGACTTGTTGACTTTTTTTCAAACCTTTTCAATTTTAGAAAATTGTGGGAACCAAGAGAAACTAATCCAATAACCCATGTGAAGAACAATTTAGTGATTGCTTGAATGAAATACCTAATGGATTGGGAGGAGGAGTTCAAAATTTCATAGTGATGATTACCCAGCTATCTCAGGATATGGACAATAACCTAGATAATGTGGAACATATTGCTTCCCCTAATATGGAGAAATAAGCTATTAAGTCTTCTATGAGACATAGACCACCCAAATTTAGTGGATATTTTGATCCACTAGTTGCAGAATAGTGGGTGAACTCAATGGAGAATATCATTTCTATGATCCATTGTTCTGAGACAAAGAAGGAAACTATGTCCATTTATCATTTATAAGTAGAGGTGAATAAATGGTGGGAATTGATTAAGAACACCAATGTAAGGGTCAAAATTGAATATATGGAGTTGAAAGACTGTAAGAAAATATTTCTTAACCACTATTTCCCTAGAAATCTTCATAAAATGATGGAGATACAATTCATAGAGATGAAGTAAAAGGAAGTTGAATCTATCATGGACTGTGAAGAAAATTTCACAAGTATTTCAAGGTACACCTCAGTTTTTTATCAATAATGACAGAAAATTAGATATATTCTTTATTGTTTTAAAACAGCAACTTTGAAAGACTATATAAATTTGGGACTTTGGGGGTTATGAAGAAGTTGTTTGATGTGATCTCAAATGGGTAGATGGAGTTTGGATAATGGTCCCATGGCTATGGGGTTAAGAAATGAAATATAGAGTTTCAAGCTGGGGTATCTAATGAAAAAAGGTTGAAAGAAAACTCATCCACTCACATGTTATAATATGGGAATAAGTATCATGGTAATTTCCTCAAATGGATGGGTAAATGATTAAAGTGTGAGAGAGAAGGACACCAAGATCATAAATGTAGATGAGACATAAGGAAGTGGAAAAATGGGGTGGAGGAAAGGATAACACCACCCATGGTTCAATGTTTCAATTGTAGTCAGAAAGGGAACTATACAAGCCAGTGAAATAAACCTCGAGTCCTCAAGGGTAATCGGAATTAGAAGGGACCAAATACAAAGGATAAAGATAAATCCTATACCGCATCTACTAATGAGATGGAGCCTTAAAATTATTTTTTGAAATGTACATTGGTTTTTCATTTAGGAATAGTGAATTTTCTATTGGATTCTCGTTCTATGCATTATTTTTTATTTTTCATGTTTAGTCAAACAATTCTGACACCGCCTCAAAATATATAGGTTGAGTTATCTATGATAATATAAAATGGGAAAATTATTACATCAAATGTATATAACTCCACTCTAGTTAATTTTTGTGTACTGAACCTCCTAAAAAATCATATCTTACTTACTTTGGTGGAGTTTGATGCTATTTTGGGCATGGATTGGCTATCATTGTACGAATCCAACATCAACTATTGGGAAAGGGATTTCACTCTTCACATCCCGAGGCATACTCTAATTCTGTACAAGTGTAAGGAAAAGGATGAATATTATTCGGAATCATCATCTCGAGTGAGCATATTATTTCCTTACGTGTAAGAATATCTATCACAAATGATTGATATAGAGGATAGAATCATGATCAAAGAAATTCCCATTGTGAAGAACTACCCTAATGTATTTCTTGATGAATTTTTTGGTATTCCTCATGACTGATAGGTTTAGTTCTCAATTGAACTTATTCTTTTATATGTTTCTATATCAAAGACACATTATAGAATGGCCACCATTGAGATAGAATAACTAAAGAAGCATTTACAATAGAATTTAGAAAAGGCTTTTATACACCTTAGTTCGTCAACATGGGGTGCACTAGTCCTATTCAGCAAGAAGAAGGATGGATCGATGCGCCTATGAATTGATTATAATGAGCTCAAAAAATCATGATAAAGAACAAGTATCCCTCTTCCATGGATAGATGACTTGTTCAATTAGCTATTTAGAGAAAATTATTTCTCTATGGTGGAGCTTCAGTCAGGATATCACCAATTACTAGTGAGGAATGAAGATATTCCCAAGAATTTCTTTCAAATGAGGTATGAACACTATGAGTTCATAGTGATTCCCTTCGCACTAACTAATTCTTCATCAATATTCATGGACATAATTAATAGAGTCTTTAGATATTACCATGACAAATTTTTGGTAGTCTTTATCGATAATATTCTAATATAATCTAAGATCAAGGAGAAACATTAGGAGTATTTGAATACTATTCTAAATACATTTCAAAGGGATAAACTATATGAAAATTATTGTAAATTTTAGTTCTATATGGAAGAAGTATCATTCTTGGGGAATTCCATCACCAACAAGAGAATATCTATAGACCCTTCTAAGACAAAGGCAATCAAAGAGTGGCCCATGCCAACATCTGTAACAAAGATACATAGTTTCCTTGGTATATCTAGGTATTATAATAAATTTTTAAAGAACATATCATAATTATCAACCCCACTAACCAATTTTAATTGGAATAGATAAATGTTTTCTTATACCATTGAATGTGAAGACTTCTTCAAAGAGTTAAAAAGAGGCTTATAACTACACCATTACTCACAGTTATGACAAGTGGGGAAATATTTATGGTATAAAGTGATGATTAAAGGAAGGACCTAGGTTTTTTACTAATTAAAAATGAAAAATTGATAGCCTAAGCCTCAAGGAAGTTGAAAATCAATGAGCAAAACTATCCCACACGTGATTTGGAGTTGGAAGATATGATATTCAAATTGAAAATCTGGAGGCATTATCTCTACTGGGAGAAGTGTGAAATATATATTGATCATAATAGCCTTATATATATATTAATATTTACAGAGATTAATATGCACTAGAAAATATGTTTAGAGGCCACCAAGGATTATGACTTCTCAATCCACTATCATCCTAACAAGGCGAATAAAGTGTTAGATGCTCTAAGTAGAAAGGATCCTCCAACAATATCAATGATGAGAATTGAGAAGGATCCAATATTCATTGATTTTTAAAGGATGGAAATGGGAATCATTAAGGAAGGAACATAACCAATATTTTCTCAAATGATTTCTCAACTATTCCTCAGGGATAAAATAAAGAATCCTCAAATAAATGATGTGGAAATTCAGAAGAAGGTGGGAGACATGAGAAGGGGGAAATCATCATTGTTTAAAATCAATGAGGGAGGATCTCTAATTTTTGGGTCATGAATATGTGTTCCATATAATCCAGAGATAAATAAATAGATTCATAGTGACACACATAGCTCAACTGTATCACCCCAAGCTTCCACGGTTCGCTTCTCATTGAATAATACAACAACATGTATTGTACGCAACTTCGAGTTCTAACAGACCACAACCAATCAAACAAGCCATTATGAATAGTAATACCCAATTTTTGAAATTTAATAAATTCTATCATTCAAAATGGACTTCATTTTTGGATTCAAAATATCGAAATTAGCATAGGGTGAATTTTTGGTATTTTTCTGAAAACATTCAATTTTTGATGAATAGTGAAAAAATAATGAGTTATAGTTTAAAACTGAATTTTTATAATTATTGATTTTATTTAAATTTATTTTAGGTCGAAATAGGTAAATAATACCTATATAATTTCAATGTAATTCATTAGAGTTAGTTTATAATAATTTTAGATATATAAAAATTTAATTGAACTTTTCACCGTCTTTTACCCATCTCCTAGAAGAATTTGCAAATTCACATAAAACATAATTTTACCGCTTTTGTGAGTGGAATTTCCAAAATCTAAGAGACACGATTAATATCAAGGAGTAAAATGTGGTTCAATAAGGTAAAAATAATTTTTGGTGAATAGTAACTTTTTACTTTACCACGGTAAAATGTGAATAGAGAAATTAAGGGTCAAAATGATATTATTATTACCCTAACACATGTCCTAATTCTTTTGGCTAAGTATAATTCGACCAAAAAAACCTTATAAATAAAATATGAACCTCTTTGGTCCACTTGGATTAGATTAGGACATTTATTATTATTTAATTCAAAGAAGAGTTAAAAGAACTAGAATCAATGTTTAATAACTACAAAAATTTTAATATAGGGTTATAAAAAAGATAAATTCAATTATAAATATTCATTAGGAATATAAACATATTTTCTACATAATGGTATTTTATTTATAATTTTTATACATTAAATAATTTAATTTATTTATGACACAATGGTGATGCCGTAATTACCTAATTAATGAAATATCAAAATAATTAATATTATAAATATCTCAATAAATGTAATTTGAGACTTTTTATTAATTACACTAATTTTCTAGGTTAACATGACATTTTAGGATTTATTAAATGAATTTAGTTCTAATTAATAAAGTTGTTAGAACTTTAATAAAAATCAATTATTAAATAGTGTTAAAATTGACATAAACGAGTATTTAAAACAAATATTATATTATTAATTGATATTATATACCTAAAAATCTAAGGATAGGACAAATGACATAGATAAGGTTATATATATTAATAATAAACCACTTGGAGTTATCTTGTCTTGTTACAGTAAGTTAATTAACCATATAATATAAAAATACAAAGAGACATGGTAAATGTTAAACTATTTAACTAAGAGTTAAATATAAATGATAAGGTTAATATAGTGACCCAAACCTATCTAAAATATATTTTCTGAAAGGATTTCAAACCATACCTACCTTAGACTCGAAATAAGTCACTTTGGAGCCATTATAAATCGTATATTAATTTATTATAAAATAATATTTTAAGTTTTTCCTAAGGTGCCCCTCACCCCTCTTATAAAAGGGCACTCACCCTTCTCTCAAATTCATTCCTTAAATTCCTTTTGGTTCGTCCAAAACCTGCCCAAATATCCTCTAAACTTCCCTCACGTCATCCTAGAGGCCTTACTTTAGTCATAAATCCAACCTAAGGAGCCCTTTTGATCAAATCTAAAGGAAGAACCCGAAAAAGAGGTAATGATTTCACCTCCCTCTTTCAAGTTCCTTTCTTCTTCAACATCTTCTTTCTTTGTTATTTCCATTAAAAAATAATAAATCCAGTATCTTCTATATACTATGATGTTATTAAAAATTTGGTACAACCATATTCATTATTCTATCAATCCTTTGAATGACATGTCACCATACGTGTGTATGTACGGCTTACCGTCTCCACGTCGTGGTGTAATTGTTATTCAATACATTATTATTTGTATGGGTATAATAATGATGTGTAATTCATTTAAATAATAAATATAACATGATAATAATTCTGTATATATGATACACCATCCAATTATATATTATATTAATATCAAAATAATGATTTTGTCGCTCGTGCGTACGAACAGATTACCGTCTCCGCGAACGGGATGAGATTCATTCCCCATCGTATCAATTCAAGAATAATTTTCATTTTATGATTAAAAAATAATGTTTAAGTATTTTATATCATTATGGAAATGAATAATATACAACCTATGTATAACAAGCATGAATTTTGTAACAAAACATATAAAAGAAAATGAGTAACTGAACACCCGAAACGACGATAATACTAAAATATTATTAACAAAGAAATATAAAAAGATCATATATGATATCATATTTATGTATATGATTATTGTAAAATTTAATAACAATTAATTCACCATTATACAGGATGTTAACTTACCCTCAACGAAGGAAAATTACAAGGTAAGGTTTTATTTCACAATCTCTTCATTATCCGAGGTTTTTTATACGTAATTATCTACTGGGACCTATTTATCATCCACATCCATGTTTCTTAAAAATGTATTTCAAATCATTCTTAATATTTTATAGAATATGGGATAAATTCATTTATACCCTTGTTGAATTTTTATAATATGTTTATAGAGGAATCTTTCTGTTGTTTTCCAAACAAGGTCCTTTTTAACATTTTCGATAGAGTTAAGGTAAGAATGCCTTTTTAACTTATATGGTGGGTGCAGCTATTTTCCGCCACTATAAAATCATTGAATCTTCCCTTACAAGCATATAAGAATATTTTCAAAGTAAATGTTTTATTTTATAATTATGTGACTTTTTAATGATTTCAAAAAAAGAGATATTTCTCTCAAATAGTTTTGATTTCATCTATGTCAACATCATTCGATGGATTTTAAGCTTATTTGAAGTTAATTTATTATAATACTTAACTTCCATATAGTATTTAAGCTTTTGTGAAATGTTTGAATGTTGATGTGTTATTTTTATACAATTCTTGGTTTATGGATAAAGTATTGGCATTTCGTATGCTTGTTTTAATATGAATGTTTATGTTCTGTTTAAACTTGTTCATATGAGAAATGCATTGGACTTAATATGTGATGGGTGGATCCCAATATAGCTCCTCGATGGATCAGTAGGTATCATGAGACAAACATGTGTCTTGGCACAAGTCCTTGAAAGAATATTATTTTTAGTCTTGGCACAAGGCCTTGACTATGTGGTTATGATAGTCTGGCATTATGCATTCCATTATTATGAAAGTGGTTATAGATATTGCTTGTGATTATTCAATTAGTAGAATATCCATGTGAATAAGTAAATGACATTATTTCATTTTATTTCTTCCATATTATGCTGATGTTCAAGTTTAAAAGTCTTTTTTTTATTTATACATTGCCATAAATGCTTATGCTTATTTATGAATGTTTCCACTATATTTTTATCCTTATTGGGCATCTGTGCTAACCCCTTTCTATGTTTTATTTTCCCAGGATCTGAAGAAGTATTTTATGATAGACCTGCAGAGATAGTCTGAGGGGATATGAGTGTGGAATATGGAGACTATGTTGTTGTATTTTTCATTTTATTATGTAATGTAAACTTTATGAATGTATCTAGTGATTCCAAGGCTACTAAACTAATTGGTCTTTCGAGACTTGATCTTTTGTGATCATGCCAATTTGTGTAATAATGCATTGACTCTAGGTAACTAGGGTCGGGGAGTTGCATTTGGTATCAGAAAAAGTTTAGTACAAACCTTGGAAGCTATATTTAGATAAACTCTGATTAGAGCACATAGACCTAAGATATACTTTGAGGATTAGTATAGAACAACTTCCTAGAATTTTGGTATTGTAGAGATTTTTTGAGTTTTCTGAGCAATACATCCCTGTCTGGATATGAGTAGGTAGAGGTGTCTCTGGCACAGATGTACCTAGGGGTAAAACTGAAAAACACCGCTTTGAGCTTGACTCGAACAAGAACGGGTGCATGAAAACGGGCCTTGCTGCACTCTTGGTAACAACACTCCCAGGGGATATGCTTAGGATAATTATCATTTTCATTTCAAACCATTATGAAGGGTTTATGAGTATATACTTCCTCAATGAAAACATTTTTTTATGAATATGGATTATATCCATAAACTGTTCAATTTATGTTAAGTTTTTTACAAGTTTGGATTTATGTATTGTGATTCATAAACTAATCTAGTGTATGCCATTGTTTAGAAATGGTTCCTATTAGAAAAAATGGAAACTGTATCAATGCATGCACTCCATGTAGGGATTTCCATCCTTCTTAAGATAATTATAGTGGAGCTGGTGATACAACTAGTGCTGATCAGCTTATAACCATACTGGGACAACTCAATAGGGTTATGAATAATAACCTTACCTGTATGGAGCACCCAGATCCACAACGTGGAGGATCAATGTTATATCGCTTCATGAGGTAACAACCACCAACATTAAATGTGATTACAAATACACTAGTAGCTAAGCAATGGATAAATTCTTCGGATAAAAGATTCCATGCCTTGGGGAGTAGTGAAAGGGAAAAAGTTATCATAGCAGTTTACCGCCTCACTGGAGATGCTGACCAATGGTGGTCATTGATTCAAAACACAAAGGAGGATGATGAAGTATCAAATATGTAATGGAGGGTTTTTAAAGAGATTTTATTTTAAAAATACTTTCCTCGTCACCATCGAGCAGATATGGAAAGGCCATTTCTGAGTTTGAGACCAAAGGAGGATGAGAATGTCGCAAAGTATGAGGCTAACTTTACAAGGTTAGTGAGGCATGCGGTAGATTATATACGTAACCCAAGGAGTAATATTGGTTGTTTTTATGAAGGTTTAAAACCATTTATCTGTCGAGCATTAGTCTCACAATCCTTCTCGTCGT
Source organism: Viscum album (assembly GCA_963277665.1). Lineage (NCBI taxonomy): Eukaryota > Viridiplantae > Streptophyta > Magnoliopsida > Santalales > Viscaceae > Viscum > Viscum album. The sequence goes on along the minus strand of OY728128.1, from coordinate 954,146,668 downwards.
ACGAAGATACTGTCTCATGTGCTATCAAGACAGAAAAGGACTTATCTAAGTCTTATGAATTTAAAAAAAAAAGAAAGAGAAGAAGAGATCTGCTGATCAATATAGGAATGGAAATAATGGGAAGAAGGGAAAATTTGAATATCCATCCTATAGAAAATGTGGGAAGAAACACCCTGGTACTTTCTTGAAGGGAATGGGAGTCTGTTACAAGTGTGGTGAAAAAGGCCACCAAGCTCATTATTGTAAGGGGAAGAAAGAATCTACCAATGTTCAATGCTACAATTGCAGGGAGATGGGACATTATGAGAATGAATGTCCTAAGTGTCCGGGGAACATACCTCAGAAAATTACATGGGATCAAGGTCAAGCTTATGCTATCACTACTGTTGAGGTAGAAGCACCGAAAGATGTGGTGATAGGCAATTTAATGGTTTCCTCAAGATTAGAAAATTCTTTATTTGATTCTGGATCATCGCATTGTTTCATATCTTCCCAGTTTTCTAAGAAAATTAGATATTTCCAATTTGATTTAACAAGGGAGTTTTCAGTCAAAACTCATATGGGATGTATCATTGTAACAATGTTTTGTGAATCAGTCCCCATTAGAGCACATAAATTTTATTTATCTGCTGATCTCATAGTTATACCCATGATTGAATTTGATATAATCCTCGGTATGGATTGGATTTCATACCATGATGTGAAGATTTATTTTATGAAGAATGAGGTTACAATTTTTGATGATGATGATAAATAACACCATATCTTTAGAGCAGAATCATCACCACCCAATTCTTATCTAGATCCACCACCAGTAGCTCAACTAAATTCAATTATCGGGGACGAAGAGAATGAAATAATTGTGGGTGAGTAAAGTAATTTTCAAATAGAGGATTTAGTGATTGTGAAATAATATATAGATGTGTTTCAGGAAGATTTACTTGGACATCCTCCAGAATGAGAAATTGAGTTTTCCATTGATTTAATTCCTGGTTCAAGGCCCATATCAAAGACCGCTTATAGAATGGCCACTGTGGAATTAGTTGAACTAAACAAACTACTAGAGTAATTGAGTAATAAGGTATTTATTCGCCCTAGTGTTTCTCCATGGGGAGCATCTGTCTTTTTTATTAAGAAGGAAGATGGATCTATGAGGTTATGTATCAACTACAGGGAAATCAATGCTATAAAATAAAGAACAAGTATCCCCTACCTTGAATTGATGATTTATTTGACCAACTACATGGAGATTAATACTTTTCAAATATTGACCTTCGATCTGGATACCATCAGTTGTGTGTGAAGAATGAAAGCATTCTAAAGACAGCATTTCGATCCAGGTACGGGCATTACGAGTTTACATTAATTCCTTTTTGGCTGACTAATGCACCCTCTGTATTCTTGGATCTAATGAATAGAGTTTTCAAGGAATATCTTGATGATTTTGTGGTGGTATTTATTAATGATATCTTGGTATACTCAAAAAGCTATAAAGATCAAGAAAATCACGTGCACATTATCCCGAAGACTCTTAGAAGACCTGAATTACATGGGAATTTTAGCAAGTGTGAATTCTGGCTTCAGGAGATCTCTTTTCTGGGCCATATTGTCTCTAAGTATGTAATCTCTATTGATCCTTCTAAGACCAAGGCAATCCAAGAATGGCCAGCACCGATGAGTAGAACTGAGTTACGCAGTTTTATTGGTTTAGCGGTTTATTATCGGCGTTTCGTCCAGAAATTTTCCGGATTGGCTAACCCATTAATGAAGCTCACATGTAAAGGGGTTAAATTTGTTTGGACAAAAGAGTGTGAAGAATGTTTTAAAGAACTGAAGAAAATATTTTTCAATTATTTTATATTGACTCTACCATAGGGGAATGACGGGTTTGTTATTTATAGTGATGCATCAAATAAAGGACTTGGTTGTGTCCTTATGCAGAATGCTAGAGTTATTACCTATGCATCATGACAAATGAAAATTCATGAGAAAAACTATCATACTAATGATCTTGAGTTAGATGCTTTAATATTTTCTTTGAAGATATGGAGACATTATCTCTATGGTGAAAAATTTGAGGTATATACCGATCACAAGAGTTTGAAGTATATTTTCTCACAGAAAGAACTCAACATGAGAAAAAGGAGATGGATTGAACTACTCAAGGATTATGCTTGCACGATACACTACCACCCCAGGGAATCCAAATAAGGCGGCAGATGATTTGAGCAGAAAGGATCATGGAGTTTTGAACTAGATGAGAGTTGAAAAGGATCCTATATACATGGATCTAGTAAAGATGGATATGGGAATCACCATGGATGGTGAAACCTCAATACTTTCTCAAATGGTTTCCAAACCATCCTTACTAGAAAGGATAACGAGTTCTCAGACCAATGATGAAGAGTTTAAAAAGAAGATTAAAGTTGTGAATGATGGGAGATTGAGTGACTTTGTGTATGAAGATGGAATTTTGAAATTTGGGAAGAGTCTTTGTGTTCCATATATTCCTAATTTAAAAAGGGAATTGTTAGATGATGCTCATAGTTCCAATTTCTCTATACACCCTGGGAGCACCTAAATGTATAGATATTTGAAGGAACATTTTTGGTGGGCCAACATGAAGAGGGAGATTTATGATTTTGTGTCAAGATGTATGGTTTGTCAGTAAGTGAAAGCTGGAAGGCAACTGCCTAGAGGATTCATGCAACCTCCTCCCATACCTGAGTGTAAATGGGATAATATTACGATGGAATTTATCATTGGACGACCAAATACTCCTAGAAAAAATGATGTAATATGGGTCATTGTTGATCGTCTGACCAAGTCAGCACATTTTCATGCTATAAGAGATGATTTACCACTTAAAAGATTAGCAAGACTATATATTAATGATGTTTTAAGGCATCATGGAGTACCACTGTCGATTGATTCTGACCGCGATCCACATTTTACTTCATGATTCTGGAAAAGTCTTCAGAAATCCCTGGATACTAAACTTCATTTGAGCACTGCTTACCACCCCCAAACTGATGGACAATCCGAATAGACTATTAAAACCTTAGAAGACATATTGAGATCATGCTCACCTGACTTTCAGGGTATGTAGGATCAATATTTACCTCTGGTGGAATTTTCCTATAACAATAACTTCCATTCAAGTATTCGGATGACACCACATGAAGCGTTATACAGAAAGAGATGTCATACACCAACTTGTTGGGCTTACGTTGGTGAAATAAAACATGTAGGCCTAGAACTAGTGGAGGAAATCATGGAAAAGGTAAAGGAAATCAAAAACCACCTCAATGCAACTCAAAGTAGGCAGAAGAGCTATGCCAATAACTGAAAAAGGGATTTGGAATTTCAGGTAGGAGATCATGTTTTCTTGAAGGTATCTCTATGGGAGGGACTTATACGTTTTGGTAAGAAAGATAAATTGAGTCCCAGGAACATCGTACATTTTGAAATTCTAGAATGAATTGGGGCTATAGCTTACCATTTTGAAATGCCTCCAAATCTCTCCAAAGCTCACGATGTGTTTCACGTATCACTATTGAGAAAATACATTCCTGACCCAACGCATGTACTCACCTATGAGGAAGTATAACTGGAACCTGATCTATCTTATTATGAAGAGGACATCAGGATTTTTTATACCAGAGAACAAGTGTTGAGAAAACGGACGACTAGTCTGGTAAAAGTTCTATGGAGAACCCATAAGATGGAAGAGGCAACGTGGGAACCCAAGGAACTTATGATGAAGAACCACCCGAGTCTTTTTATACTGTAATATTCTAGAAATTTCAAGGACGAAATTATTTGAAGGAGGGGAGAATGTAACCCACCAAGCTTCCATGATACGCTTCTCTTTGAATAATACATTAGCATGTGTTGTACGCAACTTCGAGTTCTAACACACCACAACCTATCAAACTAGCCATTATGAATAGTAATACCCACTTTTTTAAATTTTATAAATTTTATATTTCAAAATGGACTTCATTTTTGGATTTGGAATATCAAAATTAGCTTAGGGTGAATTTTTGGTATTTTTCTAAAAACATTCAATTTTTTATGAATAGTGAAAAAACACTGAGTTATAGTTTAAAACCCAATTTTTATAATTATTTATTTTATTTGAATTTATTTTAGGTCAAAATAGATACATAATACCTACATAAGTTCAATTTAATTCATTGGAGTCGTTTTATAATAATTTTAGATATATAACAATTTTATTGAACTTTTCACCGTCTTTTACCCATCTCCTAAATGAATTTGCAAATTCACATAAAACATAATTTTACCAATTTTGTGAGTGGAATTTAGAATATCTGAGAGACACAGTTAATATCAAGGAGTACAATGTGGTTCAATAAGATAAAAATAATTATTGGTGAATTGCAACTTCTTACTTTTATTTACCACGGTTAAATGTGAATATGGTAATTAAGGGTAAAAATGATATTATTATTATTAACCTAACCCATGTCCTAATTCTATTGTCTAAGTATAATTCAACCAAAAAAAACTTAGGAATAAAATATGAACCTCTTTGGTCCACTTGGATTAGATTAGAACATTTATTATTATTTAATTCAAAGAAGAGTTAAAAGAGTTAAAATCAATGATTAATATCTAAAACATATTTAATATAGGGTTATAAAAAAGATAAATTAGATTATAAATATTCATTAGTAATATAAAAATATTTACAAAATAATGGTATTTTATTTATAATTTTTAGATGTTAAATAATATAATTTATTTATGACACAATGGTGATGCAGTAATTACATAAATAATGAAATATTAAAATAATTGATATTATAAATATCCAAATAAATGCAATTTGAGACTTTTTTTAAATTCCACTAATATTATAGGTAAATATGATATGTTAGGATTGATTAAATGAATTTATTTCTAATTAATAATGTTTTTCTAACTTTATCAAAAATTAATTATTAAATATTGTCAAAATTGACAGAAAAGAATATTTAAAACAAATATTATATTATTAATTGATATTCTATTCATAAAAATATAAGGCTCGTCTAAATGACTTATATAATGTTATATATATTAATAATGAACCACTTGGGGTTATTTTGGCTTCTTATAGTAATTTTATTAACCATATAATATAAAAATACAAAGAGACATGGTAAATGTTAAACTATTTAACTAAGAGTTAAATATAAATGATAAGGTTAATATAGTGAACCAAACCTGTCTAAAATATATTGCTTGAAAGTATTTCGAACCATCGCCACATTAGCCTAGAAATAAGTCACTTTGGATCCATTATAATCCGAATATGAATTTATTATAAAATAATATTTTAAGTTATTCCTAAGGTGCCCCTCACCCCTCTTATAAAAGGGAACTCCCCCTTCTCTCAAATTCATACCTTCAAAGCCTATTTTTCAGCCAAAACCTACCCAAATATCCTCTCAACTTCCCTAAAATAATCCTAGAGTTTTTTATTTAGTCATAAATCTATCCTATGGAGCCCTTTTGAACAAATCAAAAGGAAGAACCTGAAGAAGAGTTAATGATTTCACTACCCTCATTCAAGTTCCTTTCTTATTCCACTTCTTCTTTCTTTGTTATTTCAATTCTAAAATAATAACTCCAGTATCTTCTATATACTGTGATATTATTACAAATATGGTACAACCATATTCATTATTTTATCCATCCTTTGAATTACATGTCACCATACGTGTGTACGTAAGGCTTACCGTCTCCACGTCGTGGTGTAATTATTATTCAATACATTATTATATGGATGGGTATAATAATGATGTGTAATTCATGTAAATAATAAATATAACATGATAATGATTCTCTATATATGATACACCATCCAATTATATATTATTTTTATATCAAAAGATTGATATTGTCACTCATGCGTATGTACGGATAACCGTCTCCACGAACGTGATGAGATTCATTCCCCATCGTATCAATTCAAGAATAATTTTCATTTTATGATTAAGAAATAATGTTTATTGACTTGATATCATTTGGAATATGAATAATATACAACCTTTGGATAACAATCATGGCTTATGTAACAAAACATATAAAAGAAAACGAGTAAGTGAACACCAGAAACGACGATAATACTAAAATATTATTAACAAAGAAATATTAAAAGATAATATATGATATCATATTTATGTATATGATTCCTGTATAATTCAATAACAATTATTTCTCCATTATAATGGAGTTTAACCTAGCCTCGACCTAGGAAAATTACAAGTGAAGGGTTTATTTCACAATCTCTTCATTATCCGAGGTTGTTTATACGTAATTATCTACTTTGACCTCATTATCATCCACATACATGATTCTTAAAAATGTATTTCTAATGATTCTTCCTATTTATTGAATATGGGTTAAAGTTATCTATACCCTTGTTGACTTTTTATAAGATGTTTATAAAGGAATCTTTCCGTCATTTTCCAAACAAGGTCCTTTTTAAACTTTTTGACAGAATTAAGGTAAGAATGTCTTTTTTAACTTATACAGCGGGTGCGGCTATTTTCCTCCATTATAAAATCATCAAAGATTCCCTTATAAGCTTATAATAATATTTCCAATGTAAATTTTTTATTGTATAATTATGTGACTTTTAAATTATTTCAAAAAAAGAGATATTTCTCCCCAATAGTTTTGATTTCATCTATGTCAACATCCTTTGATGGATTTTAATCTTATTTGAAGTTGATTTATTATGATACGAAACTTACATATAGTATTGAAGGTTTTGTGATATGTTTGACCGTGGATGTGTTTTTTTATACCATTCATGGTTTATGGATAAACTATTGACATTTTGTATGCTAGTTTTAATACGAATGTTTCTTTAATGTTTAAACCTGTTCATATGAGGAATGCATTGGACTTAATAAGTGACGGGTGGAGCCCGCTATAGCTCCTTGATGCATCGGTAGGTCTCATGAGACAAACTAGTCTCTTGTCATAAGTCCTTGACAATATCTTATTTGTAGTCTTGGCACAAGGCCTTCACTATGTGGTTATGATAGTCTGTCATTATGAATTCCATCATTATGAAAGTGGTTATTGATATTGCATGTGATTATTAGATTAGTATAATATCAATGTGAATAAGTAAATGGCATTAGTTCATTTTATTTCTGTCATATTATTCTGAAGTTCAAGTTTAAAAGGCTTTTGTTTTAGTTCTACATCGCCTTAAATGTTTTTTCTTATTTATGAAAGTTTTCGCTATATTTTTATCCTTACTGGGCATCTAAGCTCACCCCTTTCTATGTTTTATTTTTCCCAGGATGTGAAGAAGTATTTCATGACTGGCCTACAGGGATAGTCTGAGGGGATATCAGTGTGGACTATGGAGACTATGTTGTTTTAGTTTTCATTTTATGATGTAATGTAAGCTTTATGAATGTATCTAGTGATTCAAAGGCTACTAAACAAATCGGTCTTTCAAGACTAGATCTTTGGTGATCATGATAATGTTATGTAATAATGCACCAACTCTGGGTAACTGGGGTCGGGGCGTTACGTCAATCTTCTCTATTCACTCAAGGGGCATAAGGATGTATCAAGATCTCTGAGCAAACTATTAGTGGGATGATATAAAGAAGGAGATCATTGAATATACATCAAAGTGTCTGGTATGTCAGCAAGGGAAGGCTAAAATGAAACATTCTAATGGGATGATGCAACCATTACCCATACCAACATGGAAATATGAAAAAATCACCATGGACTATGTCACTGAACTTTCGAATACATCTGGAGGAAACAATGCTATATGGATTGTTGAGTTTCATCTCACAAAGACATATCACTTTATCGTAATTACATAGGACTTCTCACTGGATCAAATTGCATGGATAGACATTAGATATGTGATAAGGCTTCATTGAGCACCACTATCGATTGTATCCGATAGAGATCCGAGATTCACCACTAAGTTCTGGATAAGTATCCAACATACTCTAAACACTAAGATAAACTTCAATATGGCTTATCATCCTCAAAATGATGGCCAATCAAAGCATACTATTCAGAAACTAGAAGACATGTTGAGATCATGTACTATGGACTGAAAAGGAGGATGGGACCACCATTTACCTTTGACTGAGTTCTCTTACAACAATAGTTTCCAATCAAGTGTCCGAATGGATTCATATGAATCTCTTTATGGAAAAAATATGTATAACACTAGAATTATAGGATGAATTCACTGAACATAAGCCGCTAGGACCTAAAATGGTCTAAGAAATGGTGGAGAATGTAAAAACCATTCAGCATCACATGAAGGTATCCCAAATTTGACAGAAGAGCTATGTAGACAGTCATCAATGGGACATAGAGTTTGAGGTCAGAGACATGTTATTCCTCCTCATATATCTATGTATTAGGATAAAGAGATTTAGGATGAAAAGAAAGCTAAGTCCCATGTACATTCGAGCCTTTAAGATTATTGATCATGCAGGAGATGTGACCAATCGACTAGAACTTCCACCTACTATGTCTCAAGTACATGATGTATTCCATGTATCCCTATTGAGGAAGCACATACCAGATTCATCACATGTACTGAATCCATAGGTAGTACAATGAGAAAATGATTTCTCATACGAGGAGAAACCAGTGAAGATCTTGGACCATAGAGATAAATTTTTATTCAATAAGACTACTCACCTAGTCAAAGTACTTTGTTGGAACCATATGTACGAAAAGGAAACATGGGAACCAGAGGAAGCGATGAAGGAGAAATACCCTCACCAGTTATGTAAAATGAAATTTCAAGGGTGAAATTTCATAAGGCGTGAAAAATGTAATGACCCAAAATTTTATCAATGTAAATTCCATTCTTATAATTATTCCATAGAGTATAAATCATATTAAATAACATAGAGAATACAATACAAACATTAAAAATGAATAATGAATGGAATAAGATGTATTTCTAGATTTTATGGAACCTATACTAATGGAACAGTAACTTAACCTTTGGAATAGTAATGTAACCATTAGGAATAGTAATTCAACCAATACAATAGTAACCTCACCTATGAAATTATAAATAAAATTTGGGTATCTTGTAAATGAAAATATGTTATATTTATTTCATGGTATAAGTAAATAATGATTTTGGAAATGATTAATTTGGTGTTGATATTTTTATAAGTTATAAATATTTAATTATAATTTTATCATTAATATGGCTATTTAAAATAAAATTTACATTCATAAAATGCATTGATAAATTATTATTTTGTTGTATTATGATTATAATATAATTTGGTGAGACCTTAGGAAATTTTTGAAAGTGTCATAAAATCGGTTATAATTTTAAAATCAGTATTTTTTGAATAAATGATGATTTTAATTAAAAATTAAATTTATCATATTTATAGAAATATTTTCATAAAATGGAGTTCATTTTTTAATTTTACACATTGAAAAATGGATAGGGTGAATTTTTGGAATTTTTATAAATGAGTTAAATTTTTGGTGAATGGTGAAATACATTAAGTTACAATATTCAACAAATACATGAATTATTGAGTCATAGATGATGTATGGATGATTTAAACACATAATATAGAAATATAATTCTCTATTTACTTTATTTAGTCATAGGAATCAAAACTATTCATAGTCTTGAGCCAATATAATAAACTAATGAATAAAATAATCAAAAAAGACCCCTCACCTCCCCTAAAAATACCACCTCTCACCACCCATTCTCCTCACACCTCAAAAGACTCGAATATGTTAAAATTTATATAAAATTATCCTTACAAGACTCTTACCCACAATCAAGATAATTGTTTCTCAACAAAACACCAAAACCAATTTCCCTAAGGAGGTTCTTAGGGGGGATAATTTAAGTGGTAAAATCATCTTTCCTTTTATTTTAATTTCTTTTCAATTCCTTTAATTTTATTATTCTCTCATCAAATCCCATTATCTTAGTGTAATTTTAAATCTATTTTATTATATATACTTTAATTTTACTATGTTTATGGAATAATACATCATAAAACCTCTTCTCATATCCCTTTTATTATAAAAATGAAAACATCGTTCATGGTGTGTCGATTTACAGCCATCGTGGACGATGTGTTGTAATTTTATTTTACCTCCTTCAAGTACGGTCATAAAACCATTATAATGGTTGAAAAATATTGTAAAATTTATCTTATAACCTTTTTTATGTTTTTTAACTAACATATACACATAATATTAAATAAAAAAAATGAATCTGTTGGGATCAAAAACCCCCAAATATAATCTAAACAATTATCATTAATGATGTATCTAATGAATAATCCTCATATATGGAATATATATATATATATAATACCAATTAAACTTCTAAAAGTTCATTAGTAATATGTAATTTTAATTCTGGATAACTATCCCCATTTTACATGATCATCTGTGCATGTATACAAGTGAATCGATCATGAAAACCAAGAAAACGAACACTCCCAATCAACGGAATTGATCTCCATAGCTCACCATAATGGCCATAAATTAACTTAATAAAATTATAATAAATCACATAACTTTATAATAGTTTATTTATTTATTAATTAATTATTATAATATGATTATCCATGATATTAAAGTGAATAAAGCATTTGGACATAAGGTAAAGGGATTATCGAACCCAATTTCCTTTCTTGGGGTTATTCATCTTTCGTGCCAAATTTCAGTATATATGTTATTTTAATATTCCTCAAATATAATTTAATTTTCCTCCCCTTATAATTTCTGGGATATAAATTCTTCAAATCTTATATTAATACAAATAAAAATATTTTTACAAAATAACTCTTCCTTCTAAAAACACATGTTTTACTTCTCTTGATATTTTTTCTTCTTCACTCAAGATTGATGATTCTTATAGAAAGTTTGCTATTAAATTTTTATTTTTGGGAATCCTAATGTTTATTCATGATATTATTTTTTATGAAATTATCATGAAACCCATTTCCTTTCAATGGGTTATTTTATAAAAAATATTGTTATACATTCTATGTGGCTTACATGATTATGTAAATGTTATGATGTGACAGGTGTGCGTGGAATTATATTGTGCTCAAATGCATTGGGTAATGTGATGTACCTCATGTGATAATTTGAAATATGTGTGAACGTGATGCTATATTCTTTTACTATGATGATGTTATGATTATTCACATATGATATGTGTGAACATGATGATATCTTTGTTCACGACTATTTGTGGTATTTGACCACTAAGACATGAGGTTGTATTTTTATGCATTTCCATATGCTATTACATTATATAATTCTTGTTATAATGATTATGATGATGATCCCATGATTAATTTATTATTATGATGATTATTATCACACATGTTATATATATTTATGTTCTTGTCTATTTTCTTACTGTCATTTTAGCTCAACCCTTTCTTTGATGTATTTCCTAAATTGATTACTTATATTAAGGAGTACATGAGGGACCATAAGAAGCTATAGAAGAATGAATTAAAAAAATAGGTTTTATTATATAAATATTATGTATGGTCCTAATTTTCCTAAGACACTAAACCTTTGGATCCTGGATTTGTTACACTATTATATTATTTATCTTTAAAATGATGTAATTGTAATGTAAGAAAAATAAGAGTCACTATAGTTAATCTATAATTGAGTATCATTATACACAACAAACTCCTCTCTAGATTAACCCTTCTCTCATGCTCTCAATAATGAGATGAAAAAGGGATAATCCTTTAATATTCAATGATCATGAAGTGATCAATATGAATAACAAAAGATGATCGATCTGCAATGCTAGCACCCTATGATCTATCGGTGTTGTTCAGAGATCAAAGGAACCCATCTGGAAAATATCTAGAGGGGCTCTAATTTTCATCCTACCTACACAATGATGATAATATAAAAATATATTTTTCCAATCAAAAACATCAACAAATAAATATCCTAATAAAAATTATTTATTCTTACAATGTTTTTTAAATTGATAATTAATTTAACACAAAAGGATTTTCTCCAAGTTCTTTGATTTCTATGTCAATATTTGATGAAAAAAATTCATTGGTCATGATTTGTACATTTGAAAAATTTGAAAATGATCTATCTAATATAATAAAAACATTAACTGTCATTCACCTAAAAGATTCTACCACTTCATTTGGATCCTTTATGAGGATCCACAATAGTAGTCCTAATAACATATTCTCATTCTTGTTCTCTTAGATTTGGTAGTTGTTTTAATATATTTTCTTTGAAAACTTATAGCCTAGGCAATTGGTTTTTATAATTATAATGTCTCTTACAATTGAAACATTAGACAATAGGATGAGTTTTGACTGAAACCTTCTTTTTATTCATCACATTATTGTTATTCTTCATCTACCTTTGACATTCAACAGCTTGATGCTACTTATTTTTACAATTATAGCGTGTCCTTTTTCCCCTATGGAATTTTTTAGGATTTTTATTCCCACACTTTTGGTAAGTGGGTAGTTGTATTAAATCTACTCTAAGAGATTTATAAGTTTCCCTTAAAAAATTAAACTCCATTCTCTATTTCGTATCTCTGGTCCCATGAGACCATTGAGAATCTGTAATCTTTATTTTGAATTTATAAGCACAATAAAAAATTTACTCAAATCTATAAATGTATTTAATACCCAAATATTTTAATAGAATAAGTATAATCCCACAAAAGAATAATTAAAATTTAATTTCAAGGTCTCTGAAAAAGTTGGAGGTATGCCATGAAAGCCTTCTAATGTTTGATTCATACAACCCAGTTGAATTTTCCTCCTTTCCTTAAGTCCAAAAAACTCACTCTCTATTTAATATGGGAATTTAGAGGAAAATATTTATTGAAAAATATTCTATTGAATCCTTATCACTACATTTATTTAGATATGTTCTTTAGATTTATATTCTTGATCATTTTTCACCATTGATCTACTTCACCTACTAAGTTATGAATATTTCATTTAAATTTATACCTCTCGGAGAATTTGAGGATATAGAAAAGATTCTCAGTAGATTTAATCCATTTTTTATAGATTTGGGGATCAAAAGATACACTAAAATTCAGAGGCATTTGTCTCATAAATGAATCAATCGTGACTTTCTACTTCATTGGAGAAGGTTGACACTCCACATTAATAATGTTATTATTTTTTAGTTTAGTCATTTGGGAAAGTATTATAATGAATTTCTTGAATCCCTCTCCCATTAAGTGAGAAAACTCATTTTTTAAATCAACACTTTGACCATTAAATTTATTATTGGAATAATTCCTCTCATTTCTAGCCATTATCTAAAATAATGGGAAAACTTCGGGATGAAGGTATTGAAACTAATTAGCATATAAAAGGGAAACTATGAAAATATAAGGAATTACCCATATATGATGTATGTACCCTATCTTATGAATTTTTAGGTTGAAATATAATTAATATATGGTTTATTTCCAATTAATTTATCTAAACTAACATTATATCCAAATACTATATAATGTTTGAACAGAGGATATAAATTATCTAATGAATATCCCCCATGAGTGTCTTGCTTGGTGTATAGTCTTAGGGAAACTCATCAGTCATCATGTGAATATTGATTTGATACTCTACTAGATTTTTTAGGGTGATTACCACTAGGTACATTAATTACACTACCTCATCCACTTGCTAGTATGCAGAAAATGCTGTAATTTTTTGGAAAAACCAAACTTTATAATTTTCTAAAACATTATGATCATTTCCATAAAATTATGTTTTGGGTTTTATCTTCTATTTTCTATCCTAATTACAAAAACTAACTAGTCCTTAGCTCTGATATAACTATAATAACCCATATTTTTAATACATTTTATTTAATGTTTCATAAGAGGAATATTCGTAGAATAAAATACCACGAATATACAGGCCTAGTGTATTTGGGAAATTAGAGACATAATACATCAAAAAAATTATTATTTCAGATCTTCACATTATGATCCGAGATTCCCTTGAACTAATAATACTACATAGGATAACCTAGGCACAACATAAGAAAGTGGTGAGTCATAAATCCTAATAAGGGATCAATCAGAGTAAGCATGATAAATATTATATAGAAGGCATGTCAGGATGACATAAAAGAGAATAATATGATGGAATCATGGTATAAAAGAGATGACATCGTAAGATCAAGGATTAAAAGGAATTTGGGAACAACATAAAACATGACATCATAAGCATAAGTCAAGGATCACCTTCAAGACATCATAAAATTATGTTCTCCGATAATCAATCATGCACCATACATGATATCTCATGAGATAGAAACACTATCTACGGTATTGGACTTATATTAGGGAACACCCTTCATATGTCTAAAATTACATATGTCACATCAATCATATAACATATGAATGTATTTAGTCACTTAAATCCCACAATTAAGGAATTTTTGTTTCATAAATGGTTATCCACAATCAATTAAGGATATTTATATTTAGGTGAATCGCCATGAATGAAAAATATAGATGGTTATTCATAACACAAATGTTTTGGAAAGGAAAATGCCTAGATAAATTCAGAAACATAATGGGTATAATTAAATTTTTATTGAAGTGATTAATGGGAGAAGAAGTTAGTTTCTAAATACATGGGAATATTTTGGATATTAAATGAATATTCATAATCACAAGACACCATAACCAATTTAGAATCAAAGGATTGTTATATGTAAGTTCTTGAATGGAAATTAGGAGGGAGTTAACCCTTACCTTGAGTGTTTCCTTCTTAAATAATAGGAATATATCCTTAGAACCTTAGAAATTCATTAGGAGGGATATTGAGATAAAAATTGTAAGAAATTCATGCTCAAAGTTTTTTTGAGTGATGAAGAATGAGATAATGAGTGGGTATTGTACTAAAATTTGAGGAATTGTTTATTAATTTCTTAATATAAGACTGGGAAATTTAGTTAATAAAAAATGAAATTCCATTATAATTTCCATTGTTTTTCACCATGGTATTTTAAAAGGGGGAGTTTTTTTTAATATTTTAGTAGATTAAAGATAAATATTATTTAATTAATAATATTTTGGAGGTGGAAGGGAGTAATGAATTAATTTTAAAACCTTTAAAATATACTTTAGGTTGCACTAGATTCATTATAAGTTTGAAAAATTAATCTCTTCACTTTAAAATACGACATTCGATCAATAAAAAAAATTTAGGTCATGAAATAATATTATAGTATTTATTAAATAACTTTTAATTCATTATGAGGTCATAATACTTACCCAATATTAATTTATTTTAATCCAAAAACTTGTCTCTCTCAAAAAATTATGAAAAAAATTGTTGTTCTCTAATTTGAGTGTTTTAATTTCAAAAATAAAATTTACTTTATCAAAATAATTTTCTATATATTATAAATCTAACTTTCAAATAAAAATTCTCATTTATTGAAAAATACTAGTTCTTGCGACATATTCAACTTTAGAACCCTTATAAAATTACTAATTACCTCATAAAATTATATAGTTATTTACATTTAAAGATATATTATTTTATATAACCTTTTAATTGATGTAAATTTTATTTCAAATTCATTAATTTATCCCGAAAGTGCATTTTTATTGTAATAACTTATTCATCAAAAATACAATTTTTATTTTTTTGTATCCAAAAAACTATTTATCATGTCCATATTTTATACATGTGAATTTAAAAAAATAATGAAAATGGGATCCATGTAACCATTATTTAATTTATAATAAAATTTTTTAACCCTTTTTACTAGTAGGTTATGGATATATAACCCCTTATTACACAAACATACACCTTAAGGGTAAGTTCTGTGAGAACCATGCATTTTTTTGGGTAGTGAATTCTATAACCTTGGACTTATACCATAATAAATTACATTCAAGTGTTAACCCTAGTGATTCCATCTCCCTTATAAGCTTTGATTGCCAATGAGCCTCTACCCAAGTGGTAAGGGCTCCTACATCGCATCCAAGAGACCCAGGTTCAAAACAAGGGGGAGAAAAATTTTCAGTACTGTAGCAGTCACTGTAGTAGTATTGTAGTAGTCATTATAGCATGTACTATAGTATCCAGAACTATTCACCCAATTTGGGCCTTCGGGCCACTGGTTTGGGACTATAGAGGGTCTTCGGGTCACCAAAGGCCTTTAGTCCTTAAGGCCTTCGGGCCACATAGACTATAGAGTAGCCTAGTTCACACATATAAGGCCCCATAATAGGTTCATAGAAAGTAGTAGTCACCAGACGAAGAGCTAACTTGAGTGAAAGAATGAAAGGGTATGGAAACTGCCATCGGGACCAGGCACCGTACAACTTTGCACGGGGAAATGCTAGCTGGTCAGCAATGCAAGGTGGGGAGCTAGGTGATCAATGATGGAGAAGCTGGGGAGGGGAAGTTCTAGTGGGTTGAGCCTATGGGTCATGTAATTGGCATTGTATGACTCTGGGCCTTCGGGTCATGTCTTGTCCTTCGGGTCGTGTCGGGCCTTGTACCTTGGGCATACAGGTCATGTAAGGGTTTCCCTTCAACCCTTAAAAGGTGTACTATCCATAATAAAAGATGTCTTTCAGGCCATTAGGGTGTTATAAGCTTTGATATATGAGCTTTATAAGCATTTATCGTACTGTTTGAGGTTATTTTTTGTTCATTATTCATAAATTAGATTTTATAATAGCTCTAAATATATACTAATCTTAATGGTTACTTTATAACGTCTACATTACTAGCTGTTATAATGGTTAATGGCCATAATGACCAATGTTCATAATATTCAATGGTCATATTATTAGTTTATTTTATAATAATAATGATGTGTTGATTATTTTCATTACATAGTGCATGTGTTCAATGTTATACAATATTACTAAATGGTACATAAATTCATTTTGAAGGAAAATTTCATTTACAAAAAATCTATGTCATTAAAAATGTTTCTTCAATATTAATTCCACGAACTTTTTCATAGCCTTGAAATATTAAACCTTCCTCATTTTTGATTAATTTCCCATTGTTATCATGCTTATTTATAATCACCTATATTATACCTATGATATTGCAATCTATTTCCCTATCCATAATCTATACCCAACTACTCCACCAAAAAGAAATCTTCAATAAGATAGATTCTCCATTTTTTACTCACCTCATGCACCTTTTCATTTTTCAAAATTTAGAAACATTTAAGGGTTTCCCTCCATGGATTATGAAAAGTTAGTGATATGATAACATCTTCCTCCCTTGGTCTCTCCAGAAGACGACATGACCACAGGTTCTTATCTAACTATTGGTCCTACTGTGTAGGAATGTATCCATGTATTAGGGGATGAGGAACCATTGGTCAGACAATGAAGGTTTCCTATCCTTTTTCTTTATATCATTTATATCATTCATGGACTATCGAGGCGCCATGACAATAATCCTTGCTCAGTTATCCTTCTGATCCTCCTGGGGCCCATCTACCTCCAATTCCATTGATATCTATATTTCCTAATGATTAGCAAATTATTTTTGGAAAACAAGAAATATTTACTTCTTTGGAATAGTTTGAATTTGAAGAAGAATATTATAAATGGAATCTTATCACAAATTTTTCTCCAGATCTTATATCATTCCAGATTATTCAATGATATTCCACATCCAAGATCCTCTCTAACCCTGATGAAATTTCGATTTTGAATTATAGTTATTTCTATATCCCCCTGTTTCCCAATATGGACTTCATAAGAGTTTTATATAGGTAAATATACTTATTTGTGTGAAGAATATTTTAGTTATTCCGATGGTCCCATAAAGCTAAAATTCATATATAAAGCACCATGGTTACTCATATTTTTAGGGAAGTGGATTTATCCTATATTCTCATAGATAAAATATTTCTCTAAGGTGGTGTGAAAATCTCTATTTTGTAAAACTATTTTACTCTAATTCTATATGATATTTCATTCACTATCATTTTTAATAAACCTATATCTCAAATTGTAGAATTATAGTCGATATAGAAATGAATTCTCATTCAAGTAGGGTTATTTATGTTTCTATTAAGAGAAATGATTACCCTTCAAATGTGGGAGATCTTTCTAAAGGCGTCATCTATTCAAAATACATATAAGGTAGTTACAATCAATTAGTTTGGATATATCCATGGGTTATTTCTCATTATGATTAGGTAGTATCTTCCTTATTTTTAGAATTAGATTCTAATTTTCCAGGTCAGGTCTTGGATGAGTCACCCACATGTGGGTGTAATTCCTTAGTAGGAACTCTTTCTCTAGTAAAATGTTTTCTTTTTCAAGTCTCTATAGTTTTGGGTCAATATTTATAGGAACCTACATCAGTTCCAAACCTAGGTTTGATTTTAAATATCTCCCCTTATGTTTTAAATGTTTCTATACTAATTTAAAACCCTAATGATCAGTTAGAGGTAAGGGATACCAATTACTTATGATGTACTTTATAATGTTAATGAGCTTTATTGTTCCCAAATATTTGGTTCTAATAAATTTTTACAACACATTCTCATAGGTCACAAAGCAGGGAAAGTTCTATATTATTCTTTATCTCCTAGGTAAAAATAGTTGTAAGAAGATACAGTTATCTCCGAAGAAATGTCTATCTTCTCAAATTCCTTAGAATCATTAGTAAGGGTTATTGAAATATTAACCACACAACTGATTTTAACATTTTATTAGAAGAGGAAAGATAAAAATAAAATATCCACCTCTTTGGGAGGGGTGATAACATTATCCAAGTATAACTCATATTAGGGTGCTTTATCCACTTGAACTGAAAGGTTTTTCAGGTGATCAAACCTACACAACTCCTTTTAAATTTCTACTATATTGATATGAGATTCAAGGGTAATTGGATACTTGACCAAATGTGTGTCTTTACCTAAAATGATCCGTCATAAATTCAATAATTTTATTACCATTACAGAACTGAAACACAAGGACTCTTCCATAAATAAATTTTTATTCAAGTTATATATGGATCATTACATGCATGTTAACCCAATTAATGACTAGATATGACTATTATTGTGTAATATACTTCAAGTTGAGTTCATCAATGCCTCGTATTAGTAGATCACTATAAATTTTAGAGAATCCCCTGTATATTTTTTCATAACCTTCATTTATTCCATGTATGTTGCAATATAAAGGGAAGTACTTTTGGAAGGAATTATCATTCATTAATCATTCATACAATTCATGGGTTTTAAGAGGTTACTTCAAAACTATTATTGAACAAGATGAAGGGAATCTACTTGAATAATGTTATAGAATACCTTTGTGGTTTCATGGATCTTTGTAACCTCATATATATTAACTTCAAAAGTATCCACATTACTTGGTTAAATAATAAGAGAGGTAATATTAGAATATTGATAAGTCGTGAAAGGTTCTTGGATAATTTTCATATAGTCTCTGCATTCTCACACATAGTTTTCTCTCACATGGATCACTCTCTACCAAATCACTCCCACAACTTCTTCATATTAAATTATCATTAGATCATATTAAAAAATTCTATTTATATAAAGGGTAAAATAAGAATGAAAAATTCACATCCCTAGTTCAAAACTCATGGAAATTACTTGTCAAGGTTATACATGGGTAAATTTCCTAAATAAATTGCATATAATGAACAAAAAATTATTAAAATAGATAAAGATTAAATCAAACCCTAGACCATAATTATAAAAAACCCATGTGGAAATCATTAATCATGATATAATCTTTTAGATCAAATGAAAATATGATTTTTTAAAATAATTTATAGTAAGTACAATCTTATAGATGAAGGGTGGCTTGTTGAAGAGAGGGAGGCTTAATAAAAATCTTGAATCATGTGTGAGAAATAATGAAATCGTAACATATATTTTTATTTTGGTTTCATTCTAGATAAGATTTTATTTTATAAAACTAATACTATATTTAAAAATAGAATTATATATAATGACGTTGAAACCATAGGACTATGGGAATCCTATCATTTCGATGAGCATCTCATAGGCCCCAACACAGATTAAGAGAGGGTAATTATCTCAATGATAATGGAAATAATTTTTAAAATAAAATACCCCATTTAATGGAGGACTATTATGGTGAATATATTAAATATAGTGCATAGGAGAGTGAAATACTAAAGTCTATAAAAGGCATTAATCCATACATAGCTTCAGTCCCAAATTTCTTACTTGGATCTTTCTATATAGTGACATGCAATTTTATTTATTAAAATCTGATTTGGCTGGGTCAAGAGTTTTTCAAAGGTGTTCATACACCTTTGGTTATCACCTCAATAGTTATCATTTTTATTCATAATGTGATCCACCCAATCTCTTTTAGAGACTTCCAGCCCATTAGCCTATGAAAATTCTCTTATAAGGTTATTTTAATGGATCTTAATAGGAGACTTTAATGCTCCTTCTTCATCATATATCATAAGAATATCTTGTATTTCTTGATGGTTGGATAATTCAAGGTGAAATAGGCACATCTTAAGAAAATATAATAGAGTTTGATAGGAAATATTTCAAATATCATGTTATGATAAAAAAATTAGCATAGAGAAAATAGATGATATAATCGAATGTCATTTCACTATGAATGTTTTTAGGAAGTTTATCCTCTCTAAATAGGTTTTTGATCTCTCCTTTCACTAGTTATATTCTTATTGGTTTATGATATCTATAATGGGGGGAGTTTTGGATTTTTCACATTAGTTATTGTTTCTTTAAAGGGGATCCTCTCTCCCCAAGATTATTTATCATAACCTAGGATTATCTTAGTAGGATCTTAAACCATGAAATTTCATGTTTTATGGTGAGACATTATAAAGATAGGGATGGATTTATTTGAATTTCACACTTATTATTTTTGGATGATATGGTTTTATTTTTTTATAAAAGAATAACCTCTATAAAAAGGATCAAAGATATTGTCATTAAATGAAGTAGAATGAGTGTATAATGAATCAAAACCAATAACTATAGTGTAAAAATTCTAAAAAAACGTTTGTAAAGATAGGAAAAAATAATTGAAGGTAGATATAGAATATCTATGTGACAATTTCCTATGGAATATTTGGTATCTCTTTGTTGAATAAAATAATACGAATTTAGTATATTGAAGGTATTCTCAATAGAAATATGAGTAGAATTACCAACTAGAAGAGTACATTTATCTCTTTTGGTGAAAAGATTTACCTTGTTAATAGGGTTATTTATTACATTCTTATACATGTTTTAGATGTCATCTGAGCTCCTAAATTGGAAATAAAAATAATAGATAATATTTTAAATAGTTTTATTTTGTATTTTTCACAATAGGAGACACATAATTGGTACATTTGGGCAATTCTCACTAATCCATTTGTTGGTGGAGGAATTAACCTTAAAATATTTGAAGAAAAAATAAAATGTATTTAAGTAAAATTCATATGGGATTATTTCTCTATTAAATACCTCTAGGAAAGATATATTAACATAAAGTATGACTCATATACAATTTTATATATTTATTGTAATTCAAATATCTCTCATTTTTTGAACAATATTTGTAACTCCATTGTAATCTTGTAAAACAATTAAATGTGGGTTATTGGTAGGGTGACATTATATTCAAGAATGAAAAATAGACTGGTGAAACATTATTCTTCCCAGGGTTCCCATCCCCTAAACAAAATCTTATACCAAATGATTTTTCATCATGAATTACTTTAATATTTTTTTGACTCAGATTAAATGATCTTTTTCTCCAATATATAGTTGTTTCAATATCCAAATATGTGTTTCTTCAACCTAGGAGTTTCAGGCTTGTTTAGTTCCTCCAATTTTCACAGAGTCATCCACGAATCCAATAATGAGGTTACATGGGATAATCACTTATGGTGTAAACTATTTCATGGAATGAGGAATTTTTTAATTTAGCATATCTGAAAAAGTTCTATCCCTATGGATTATGAGGTTTAAAAAAGTAATTATGATGGAATAAAGTGCATCTGATATTCTATTAAAAAGATGGAATCTATTATTTACCTATTTTTATAAGGTGAACGAGATATATATATATAGAGATATATATATATATATATATATATATATTAATATAGGAGGATGTAAGGACGTTTAAAACAAAGTCCAACAAGTGGATAATTTATTTTCAATTTATTCTCAGGAACATGCTGGTGAGCCTTCGTAATTTTAGGATAGGTGTAACTTCATCATTGATAGTTAATGGGTTCTATGAGATTTATGTAATAACAAAAAACATTATAGGAGCAAGGATATTAATATTATTATAAAATAAAAATATCTCTTCACAATTTTATATATTTTTCCATTGATAAAATCAGTGACATTACTATTTCCTTTAAGAGATGGATCCCATTGTCCACTTCTCCAAATGTATTCTTGATAAAGGCTAGACTGAGAAATTGGGTATGCTAGAAGGCACTAGATAAGTTAATCCTGATAAAATTAGTTGCATCTTTTTTATACTGTATCATGTGAGGTGGTGGCATGTTGGGACTACATACACCCTAATAGGGTGGGGGTGAAACAGGGTAATCGATATATTTAAACTTTTCTTCATAGTATATTTAGCTATATTTTAGGATCTTATTTCCATATTGGAAGGAACTATGTTTTATCTATCACTAGATTACACCTTCCTATCATCCTTGAATACCAACAAGAAAACTTTCTTTAATGTAAAACATCAATAGGACATCAATATTTTTACTTGGTTCACCACAAAGGGATAGTCAAATGAGAATACATATATTCTTTGGCCATCATAAAATAATACAATAAGCTTCACCCTTTCAGAAAATATGATGGATTCCATAATAGTCACTCTAGGCTAGGTTCACTGTCTTTATAAGATGTAGGGTTTTTACACTCCTCGCCCAAGGCACACTTCCTCTTCCTCACCTCTACATACAACATTGATGAAGATAATTCCATAGTTAGTGTACTTGTCACTATTCATCAATAGATTAGAAATAAATTGATTATTACCTGATTAGTATGTGTCTCTTCTTGCATCATATTCCGGATTTTATGCTCTTTGAATGAAATGTTCATTTAAAATAGATGATCAATAGGTTCTATTTTTGTAACTTCTTCTGTTTTGAAACTCATGTTTTCATAAATCTCCTTCTTTCACAAAATGTTTCACTTGTAAATTCTAATGAACAAAACTTTATCATGATTATTCTTTCATAACATATTATCATTCACATCAAAAAAAATGTTTACACAAATAGTGTTCTTTTGGAACTTGGTGATTCATGGAAGCTCACTCATAGAACTCAGTGGTTCATGAAAATCATTCATGTAACACCAGTATTTAGTGAGTTCAGATAATGTTTCTCTCAATAATCTCCCTTAACCATTTAATTCTCTCTAATCCTTATTTCCTTCATCGAGGGTCATATATTTACAGGAAAATACCAACTCTTTGGGAAACATTCGATTTCTAGAAAAATATTATGACATCATTGATGTTTTTTTGAAAACCAAGTCATTTTTTCAAATTGATCCCCTATATTTCCTAAATTTATAATGATCCATCACTTCACCAAACTACACTATTCGATGGTTCCTTTGATTGACCAACATATGTTGTTTCATGTAACTACACCACACTTGGAAAACATTCCTCTTTTAATTTTTCAATGTATACCTTTTGTGAAACATGATATTTAATGAAAACTCCTTCATTTTTGAAACTCATTCCTTTTCATAGAAATATTTTTCTATATTTCTTTCCATGAAATTCATGAAACATTGATCTCCATCTAGGATTTTGAACCAAAAAAATTAAAAAACATTGGGAAATGATGTGACATTATATTCCACTTCTAGTCTTATGAATTCATGGTATATTATTCACTATTTGTACATGCTATTCTTTCTTCCAAAAAAACATATAGGACAAATTTCTCCAGATGATTGTTAAGTCCATTTCTTTCAAAAAACACAATAGCTTAAAAAACATCATACGGGTGAGAATAATTCCACATTGGAATCATTCTATTGCATTCATCCTTCAACATACAGATATCACATTGGTGATTTTATTATCTTAACATGATCCAGAAATGATAACACACTGTGGATTGAGTGATGAAATTAAAAAAATAAATCTCACAACTTAGTATATTTAGAAACATTATAGATATTTACCTTTCCCCTTTCTATTCAAGCATAATTCCTGATCATAACTTTCGAATATGAAATTAATATCTTCCATGACTCATCACTCTCTATAGATTGAGTTATGAACTTGAAAACCAACTTCCCTAAACTCAATCTATTTAGAAATATTACATATTTTCATGCCACTCCTTTTTATTATTTAATAATAACTCTGGATCATAACTTCTGAATATGAAATTGATATCATCTAGGAGTTTCTCTTCACATCATTATCATGGATGGATTTGTATCTTCACATCTTCAATATCTTCCAAGTGCTATAGATTATCATTATCATTCCAATACTATACTCATACTATATGAAATTGTGATTCAAAAAGAATCCAACACCAAACATAGGTCTAAGTCCAACATTCCCCCACATTGGAATTTTTTCAATACTATCATAAATCTGTTCTCTATCAGATACTCTAGAAATTACATGGTTGTAGATTTATGATTCCTCATTTTCCTCCCAGATGAATTTTCTCTCCCTCATTGACATAAAAATATAAAGGGGCATATGAAACTGGAGTTAATATTTTGGTTCTATTCCCCTTAGGGGAATTATATCTTCCTTCTATTCCATCTACCCATTTGACATCCAGACTAATATAGAGGAATTAAACCCAAATTTACTTTAGTCTCATTCTCATATCACATTAAAGCACATAGAGGATTTCCTCATCTAAAAAACTACTTCACCTTCATCAATAATCAATATTAAATATATTTTCAATGTTCTTCTGAAACCCATGGGGGCACACTATTCTCTTGTAACTATATGAAAAATAGATATTGTGATATTCTCCCAACTATTTGAGCTCCATCTATCACTTTATATATAATCTATATATTTATTCTTGAATATGTTTCTCTTATACCACATTTCAAGCTTTGATCCCCCAAATTTTTATTATAAGTACACACCTTATACATATTTTTAGTTAGTGAAATTGCCACTTTAAAACCATTCATTTAAAACCCCTCTAATATTACGGAGTGGGAACTCATTTTCGGAATCAATAGTTTATTCTAATAAACACCAACATTTTCCATGTCCCTTGGTTGCTTTCATAGATGCAACAAGTATAAATTTATTTCTTTTGAAGAACATCCTATTATCTAAATCACAATAACACAAAATAGTAAGTGAATAAGAAAATAAAAAAAGTGGGTGATACATACCACATGTTATGCCTACTAACTCCACTTGTTAATGATTACCATATAGAACCAGTGGGTATGCATGATGTTGAATTCATTACATGACTCATTTTATGGATAAGGCTAAAAATACTAGAGTGCTTTTCACCGAATCTCCCTAAATATATCCATATTTGGATTAATACCACTTATTGAAACCATTCCTTGGGAT
Organism: Viscum album; assembly: GCA_963277665.1. Taxonomy (NCBI): domain Eukaryota; kingdom Viridiplantae; phylum Streptophyta; class Magnoliopsida; order Santalales; family Viscaceae; genus Viscum; species Viscum album. The sequence continues at coordinate 954,120,996 of OY728128.1, read as the reverse complement.
TCTATGAAATGTTAAATTCTTCATCACAATATGGGGACCACTTGTCGGGAATGCGATTGGATTTTCAGTAGATTTAGGATATCCCAAAAAAAGACAATTGATTCCACATTGTTAGAATATATATATATATATATATATATATATAATACATTAAAATTGTTTCTTCTATATAATTATATATTTTCTTGGTGGTTTAATTGCAGTTAAACTAAGGAAATATAATAATTGTTTAATATTAAATATAAAATTGACGAATAGGATTATTCAAATATATTGATAACTCTTAAATTTCACATTAGGAACTAGATCACATGATATTCCCTTTACAATGAATGAATCTTATATATGAATATTTGAAAAAAATGTGGTTTTGTAACACCACTTGTTGAATATGATAACACGTCTGGATTACCTGTGTTCTGATTCTTTTTTTCATGTGAATCTCCATTTAGCTTAGGAAGTTATTCCCTTTCAACACATAAACACCCCATGGATCATATGTACCCCATAATCTTGTACCACTTCAAGCATATATTATAAATAGTAAAATTAATGGGAGATGGGTACCTCTAGAATCCTCAAATATATGATTGTGGCGGATGATAGAGAACCAACCCTTTGAATATTGCTTGAAAATTATTGTAATCTGGTGTTTATTCCAACTTCTTAGACAACTCCAACTGTTATGGACATATAATTTGACATTTTTTATCTATATTCTCAGTCTTCTTTTGAAATTTAGGTAACTATATATTAACATTTTTCATATTTTTTATTTATTCCCACTAATACAGAGTTATTTCTTTGGATCCATACATGTATGTATTTTTCTATGATTTTTTAGTGGAGTGGGAATCTATTCACAAATCATCTTCTCTTACTTCTTCCTCCATTAAAGGGATCTTTCTCATGTCTTCACCTCTCTCATTTTGGTAAAACTCTTGAATCCACTAAGGAATTATTCATGCTTCTTCTATTTACCCACTATATGAGTCACCTCTAATTTTTTCCTTTTAAGTGAGTCTTTATTTGAGTGTATATTCTTATTTCTCACAACTGGTGTAGCTTCTCCCTTTTTATTCCAATTTTTTTTCATTCCATCTAGGAGGACTACAATGAGTGTAATCTAGTCACTGCATGACACACATTTTATTTAGATCCTTCTTTTTCCTCTAAGAATGTAAACTCATTTCCTATCGTAACAGGACTTCTTCTAGTATATATTCTCTCATTGTGTTCCATAGGAGTTGAGGACCTACTTATGGCTCCAATTTACTTTCATGTTATCTTCTAGCTAAAATATCTTTCCTAATTCATTTAATTAAAACATATGAAACATTTAACATTAAAAACATACCTCATGTCATCATTTCTCAATTTAGATGTTAAAGCAGCCATTCTACTTTAATTAATGAGCCTTGAGGATTCATAGAACACACTCATAGTGTTCCCCATTCTTCCATGGCAGTAGAATCTCGTGGATACCTTATTTTTGTGTTAAAAAAAATCATCATTATATTTATGAATTTAAAATTTAAATCCTTGAATAATAAACTATTAGATGATTAATTGGAGAGAAACCCAAGTTCTCATTTCCATTAGACAGATAAGGCCTTTCCCCAAGCTCCCTAATCTTCTGATCTTTCTCCTTTAGGTGAGATTTAATCTTCATTATGTAGAGATGAATTTATTCTCATATTTTCTTCTCTTCTCTAGCTATGTCTTAAGAGGGAAGAGGTTTTATTTTATCTTTTTACCTATGACCTTATACTTTTTGATATTTTGAGATATTTCTTCAACCAAATCACTTTCTTCTTTCATCTTTGTACTCATCTTATAAATGTCAATATTTAGGGCCAACTCTATAAATTTTAGCCTCATTTTCTCTTTAAACAAATCATCAATGATTTCATTGCCCACTTTCTATATGATCTCCCTCTGATCCACCATCTATTATAAGGATTATGTATCTTCTTGATAGCGGGATAAACTCACTCTGAATTGGTAACCATACATCATAGAATATTATTTATTGTCATAGTTCACATCATATGTGATTCATTAATCTTCAATAATAAATCCCCAAAATTATTTAATCATAAACACATCATCTTCAAATATACCCTTAAATTTATTCTTTTCAATATGTTTAACTCAATTATTATAATTATTTAATTTCATTATTCAATAGATGCCTTCAAGTTTCCTATCTCCTTATCTGGATCTTCAAGTTTCTATTTTTACTCCTATGTATCTTTTAAGTTAACCTGACTAGATAATGGATCTTTTAGTACATTTTATATTCAGGTAATATTTTATTCCATCTTATCCACATATTTAGTTGACTATTTTAACAGTCTAACAATTCTTCAATTTCTCACTCTTGGAATATCTAATTATTTAAGAGAAACTTCGAAATCTACTTAAAATTCAACAAAACCATTTGGTTAATTCTTATCTAGAGATAAATATAAATTTTTTAATTTATAAGAAACTTACACAATATGGTAATATTCAAATGAAATCATAGAGTCAAAATAATTCACCTTGATTTTAATATATTCTCTCCTAGTGTTGTTATTCCTTTTCATTTTCTTATTCTTTAATTTTTTTCATTAGTCTATCTTCCCTAACCTTGATTTCTAAATTTTTATCATTTTTACTTCTGACACCTTCTCATGTGGTTAACATAAAAACATGGTTTTTCTTTGTAGTGTTTCTACAAATACCTTCCATGTTCTTCCAAATTTCATAAACAATGCTAGAATGTGTAGTTCTCTTATAAACATCATAATAAATGGATCCATTTATAATATTCTCTATCTGGGAATTACCCAATTTCTCATTATGCATTAAAATTTCAGTATCTCCATAGATAAAGTCCACAAACTCTACAATATAAGCAATTAAAAATAAGAACATTTCTTCCTACCATTTTTCAAATATTGTTCCATAAAAAAATAGAGGCTTCACCATATAATACCTATGCACAAATCCAACCACTACTTATGAGGTTATATATTGATAATAAAACTTTACCCTCTAATACCACTTATTTGGACCAGATACACCCTGACAAGGGTGGTGGATTAGGCCAATGAATATATATAATACTTTTCCTATAGTTTTCTTAATTTTGTTTTAGTATCTTATTCTCATGTTGGTAGGAACTATGTTTAACCTATCACTAGAATAATCCTCCCCATAGAACTCATGGGGTGATAAAAAGTATGAAATAATGTAAACCATTCATGATACATGGGGATTTTTGATTGGTTCACCAAAAGGGATAGTCCAAGGAGTATATGTTGATGTTGTGGTGGTCATACTAAAATACACCAGGCTTTACTACTATGGTGGATACAAATGATTTTGAATTTGTAACTCTATGATAGGTGATACTTCTTTGCAATATTGAGTTTTTTGGACAATCCTTAATCAAGGAACATTTCCACTTCCTTACCTATGCACACTGTGTTGTCAAAGTTATGTCCACATTTTATATAATTATAGATCCTACTCAATAGATTTGAAACATATGTATTTTTCCCTGATTATAACGAGACTCCACTTACATCATAGTCATAATATTGTGTTATTTTAATGTATTTTCCTCATAAAATTGATCAATATTTCATGTCCACTTAACTTTTTCTTTCATAGAACTCCTATTTTTTGAAAATATTTTCACGAAACTATGTTGTTTTTTTTTTTGGAAGGCATAAACCTTTCTCAATAATATTCTTCTACACAAGATAATCCTTCATTCCAGACAAAAGAATATGAAAATATCATGTTCATGAAACTAATTGATTCATGGATATTCACTCATAGAACATAGTGGTTTGTGGAACTCGTTCTCAAAACACCATACTTTATAGAATTCAAAAATTTATCTCTCAGGAATCTCTCTCAATGAAGTATCTCTATCTTTATCTCTACTCATTATTTCCACCATAAAGGGTTGGATATTTATAGGAAAATACAAACAATTCACAAACAATTCAATATCTAGAAAATACACCATCTTCATTGATGTTTTTCATGTGAAGTTCAACATCTTTTACAAATCGATCACCTATATATCCCAGATTCGTGATGCTCATTATCTTTTCAAAAAAATAATGTTTCATGATGACTTAATTTTTCCAATGGATAATGGTTTGGGAAACTCTACCATGCTAGTAGAATATGTAACCCTCTATTCCCCAATGAATAAATTTTCAAAAAAATAAATATTTCATGAATCATTCATCTTTCAAAATACCCATTCCTTTGATCCAAAATATTTATCTATCTTTCTGGCCATGAATTTCATGAAACTATGATCTCATACTAGAATTTTACAAAAAAATTTATAAAACACTAGGGAATGGTGCTACTTTATGATCCTATTCTTGGATTCTAAATTCATGATTTGTGAATCACTACTTTATTGCTCTCCTACTTACTCCACAAAACAAGATAGGACCAACTACCTGAGATGAGGTTTAAATACATGTCTTCCACAAAACACAAAAACATGTGAAAATTCTTATGGATGAAAATAATTACCCTTCAGAACCATTATGTTTCATTAATCCTTCAATATAAAAATATCACATTATTGATATAGCTATATTAAAATGAGATATAAATAAGAACTCATTGTGGATTGAATGATGAAATTAAAAACTTACTTCCCTAAAATCAGTAATTTTATAAACATTATGATAATTAATCATAAACTTCTTCTTGTTTAAGAATAAATTATGATCATAACTTCTAGTATGAAATTTATATCTTACAATAATGATAAATCACTATGGATTGAGAAATAAACATCACAACCTACTACCTTTAACTCAGTCAGTTTAGAAATTGTATAGATATTGAGTAATTTCATTCTTCTTATTCTAGCTTAACTTTTGATCATAACTTATGGAAATGAAATTAATATCTTCCAGAAATTTATCTTCACTTCATTCTCTTATATTAGGAAATATATGTATTTCTTCAATATATTCCTTAATATAGAATTTCTATTTACAATTTCAATACTCTATCCATACTTTATGATACTTCAATTGAAAAAAAATCAAACACCAAATATAGGTTTGGGTCTAACATGGAATTATTCACTATAAAAGGAGTTTAGTGTTCTTGGATTTCTATGAAATTTTTTTAATATAAATTCTCTCATTGCAAAAGACCACGCATTACTTTCTAACTTATCCTTATGATCTTAAAGAAAAATTTTACTGTACATTATTAAAGAGGACTCACCTATTCTAGTCCAGTATATATTGGGTATTATACCATTTCATTGGATTATTTTCTACCCTATCATATCTTGTAGATACATGATACAAAAATGGGTGTAGATAGTACACACATGGTGGGAGGGGGATTTTGATATAGACTTATTAGCATACAAAGGAGTACAAGAAGAATATTTTAACATCTACTATATTACTGGTTCCATTACTATGGAATTTAATGACTTTAATTCTAGTGAATATATCAAGATATAACATTTAAAACTTCAATTAATTTTTTTTTTCATTCCTTATACATGCACTTCCTATTGATAATTAAAGTTTCACATTTTTAGCCATCCAATATTCGTCTTATCCATATGTTCTGAATTATAATTTACCTAAATTTGATATAAATATTCATTTATGGACTTAATCCATGAATCATATTTCCCTAATTCTTCAAAAGAAGTTGGTTCTATCTAAGATAGTATATCATCATGCTCTATAGATCTCTTTCTAAATATTTTTTTGTTCTATTTTAATATTAATGATATTTGACTCATTGAATTCACCCCATGATCATCTATATAAAGTAACTAGTTGAATTATTTATGAAGTTTATTCTTCTACAAATTTATATTATTAATCCTCCTCACATGTTGGACTATGAGAAATTTCCTAATTTGTATCAAATTCTTCCTCTCCATCACTAACCACACTTAGATCAAGAATTCCAAATCTACTTAATGATGCTTCTTTAATAATTTTTACAAAAATTCTCCCCAATATCAAGATCATTATTTTTTTAAGACACTTAAAGGATTTAATCTTGAATGATTATCCTAAAAATATCAATTCATCTGCTATAAATTTGTATTTTTCTAGGTTACCACCCATTTTTTAAATGTAACATATTCTGTCAACCACTATAAATTACTTCAATATTGGTTTTATTCCATGAGAAATATCTTAGGGGTAATATTCTCTCTAATACGTTTAAAATACTAATTCCATGTGTATATAGGTACTTATATAGATTTTTTCCAATAGTGATGAGTGATACAACTTTCAATGAAAAAGTTTTTTCCATTTTGTTCTCAATTTGATTTTTCTTTTCCACAAAAACAATTATTTTAGTGTTCTCATTAAATTCACTTTGTTTTCGATACCATTCTTCTTAATATAATATTCTACCTCATGAGAGGTATACTCTATTCCATTTCCATACCAAGTAACCTTTATAGTTCCCATAGTTTCATTTTTATTTAATCTCACAAATCACTTGATATATTCAATCACTACAATCATTTATTATTGAAATATTTCTTGACCAATTATATTATAACCATAAATGAAAAAAAGAAGTATTTATCACCATATTTTGGGGGGTCCTTTATAGGTATGTACACATTAATGTGAATGAATTCAAGAATATTTGAGGCCCTCTTCTTCTCTATCAATAATGATTTATCATCAATTTCTATCTAACACTGAAATCAAAATAATTTTATCAATCACTTTTTATATTTTTAATATCATTTGTAAATTTTGGTTTGGAAAAATATTTTACTATTTTTAAATTGATATATCCATGTATTCAAATCCAAAGGCTATTTTGTTCCTCTATCATAATAATACAAGGGTATATTTAGTTAAATTCAACTTGATAAATATTTTAATTGTCTCATCATCCCTTCAACAAAGAATCGTTAGTTTAATATTTGAAGTGAAAGCCTTACAATGAAGCATGAATTCAAGTTTATAGTTACATTATTGAATTATGATAAAAATATTATATTGAAGTTATTCTACATAAAGAACATATGTATTATTTAGTTCATATACCAATAAAACCATCTTTCTACTTACTTTGATATTTAATTCTACACCATTACTAAATCTGATAAAGAAAATAATAGGACTCTTCACATTATCTTGGTTATTCATATTGATATTCATGTGGTATGAACACCAACCATCAGGGATCCACATGCAATAATTTTTGGTTTCTTGTAGATAAATCACCACTAAGATAGATTTTTCATTTTTCCTTTCTTTTTTACAATAGGTTCTTAGTTGATTTGAAACACATGGTTGTCTACCCATATGTTCTTTAACTTAGTATTAATGATCATACTCTTATTTATCCAAAGGATAGAAACTATTTTTTAAATGAATTTCATTCAGATACCATTATCATTTGGATCTAATTAGAGTAGTTTGACTTATTTGTTGGTTACAACTTATCTCTTTGTGACTTAAAGTATGTTATTTATAAAAATAACCATAAAAATAATTTTGGTTTTGGGATAAAAGATTGGTATTCATTCTTTATTTTCAACTCCTAGGAGATTCTCCTATCAGATAACTTTCTACATCCACACACCATGTCATTATATGTCCAATAAATACACAAAACTGGTATTTTAATAAGGAACTATTTTCACTTAACATACTATTCAAAAATTCCTAGCTTTATATTATCTTCCTAGATGTTGGAGGAATATAGTGATTGATAGATTTCACCAACTTCATTCCTTTTTTTGTACAATAACTCCACCTAATTTTGATATATTATCCTTATGTCTATGTCAAATAATTCCCATAATATTGGGATTATCTTCATTTATGATATTCTCAACATTTCTCGGATTTCTTAATGTTATTTCTATCAACTCAACGTTTTATAACTCCCTGAATTGCATCATTTTATTATCACCTTACACTTTTGAGTCAACCTCAAACTTCATTCAAAAGGATAAAACATATTCTTCAATAAATTTAACCCTATTCTTTATTTCTTCAAATTGTGTATTTAGATTTTAAATATTTTATATTTATATTTAAATTCATATTTTATCTAGACGTATCTTGAGATACCTTAATAATTACACTACTTTATATAACCAAGTATTCTTTAATTCATGTTGATTGATATATAACATTGTTTCATTCATATGACTACCAATATTTTAGTTTTTTTAAAGGTTGGGGCCGAAGCCTCATTTATTATTAAAGCAAAGCAATGACCTCTTTTATTGTATTGAGTGTCAAATTATTTAAGATATCCATTGAGTCCACCCTTTAAGTATATGAGCAGTTTAGGTTGGTTTTATATCTCCTCTTCATGCTAGTTTCTTTGTACTATTTCCATCATAACATCTTCCATTTCTATAATAAATTCATATTCATCATATTCAATGGACTTTTCACACTCTTATTCTTCTTATTATTTTATAAAAAAATTTTCTAGAACCTATCTCAATTTTAGATTCTTTATTTAATTTTTTATCATTGTGAAAACATTATTTTCAATGTTAATAAAGAAACAACTTCAACTTTATTGTCCATAATTCTTGAGAATATTGTTGCAATGTGGATAAGTTTTCTATATCTAATATATGAAATGGTTAATTTTAATTCATAACTTCCTTTTCCTTGAAAGAATATTCTATATGAAATTTTATTGAAATTTATCACAAACATCTTCCTCATTATTCCAATTTTATTTATGTGTATATTTTTTTATAGATTTATAAGAAATATCTTTTGATAATAGATCATATGTGATCTCTAATTTCACCCATATTTCACAAAGCATGCAGCTTTGTATGAAGGTCTTCAAGGTTCATATTTTTTATATCCTATTCTTCAAAAGATGACCCCTTGTCATTGTGCATGGGTTATAGTATTTTGAGAATCATTTTAATAATTTAAAAAACTCTTATATTATCAAAATATACATAGATTTATCCTAAAATATATATGAGATAGTTTTAGAATACATCAATACTATCATTTTCTATTATCCTTAAATCATCAAACTTGTTGCAATATTTTCAATTTAGATTACTTTTCCATGAAGTACCCTTCATAAATATTTCCCATTATGTTCAATGTAGGTTTTTCTGAAGTGTATTCCATTACTATCATATAGATATGGTTTTCTAGGGATATGGATAAATCCTTTTGAACCTCATTAATAGAATTGAATAATTTTTTATCTTCATCAGTAAATGTCATTCTCATAGCTTTTATAACTTTTATTTCATTTAGTTACACCTCTAAAAACTCATTTTCATGATATTATAAATGATATATCATATGTTTCTTATTTATATTGAAGTTTTAGAAACCAAAAAATGGGAATCCATTTTCATTAACCATGTTCTCCATTCCATCAACCATTTAGAGAAATATTTTTATAGTTGAACCATATGGATTTGATATAAGTTGTTATGCCCACAAGATCAATGCACCTCGGTGGTTGGGGTGAATTAGGGTGGTAAATTTTCCTTTTTCATAAGATCTTGATCTAATATTATCAATAATAATATGAGTCTATTAATATTCAAGCACACATAACATCTTGATGAGGAACATAAATTCAAGGATATGTTGGTTTAACTTGGTGCATGGATAATAACTAGTTAAAGTATCATGTGTTGATGGGGTTTTAATGTAACAGGGTTTAAAACTAGGCATTTTTTATGTTATAATTTTTTTTAAGGGTGAAAACCAATCTAGGGTTACTCTCTCTTCATATAAATTTGTGCATTTATTTATTATAATTGATACAATAGATATGCGATATAATGATTACTTACGATGATTATTAACAAGAAACAGAATAAAACCAGTATAATGAGGTATTTTTTGATGTGTTCTAATTTATTCTTAGAGTTCTAATCTCCAATAAAGTTCTTTTCTACTCTCTGTTCTTCTAGTAATTTTATTACTATTTCTATTTTGTCATAATTACATTATAATTTTTATTTTAATTTAAAATTAATAATTTATTTCCTTAAAATGTTTGGCATTAATATATCACCTATATCCCACATAATGAGTCATGAAACCACCAATTAACTTGTCATGAAGTCAGAACTATCCCATGATTACTAAAATAAATTTGAACAGGTTGAACTTCCTCAGTTCACTATCATCATGGAATGACATTGTACCATATGACATGGTCATTTTTGAAAGTTTGAAGCTCTAGAATGATGCTCATCTCCATGACATTGTTTCCTATATTTAATTAGATCCGCAATATTTTTCTAACTCCCACAATTAATTCACAGTAAGTCACAATGCAGTCTTCTCTTAAATTTCACAAACTCTTGACCTTTTGCAGTGGGGTCGATATTCCATGGTTAGGATGTCCCCAAACTTATAGAACCATTGAAAATCACATACCCACATTTTTTAGTGTGTTCATTATCTCATATAGTGTCCTTATAAATCATATTATATGATTGAGGATATTATGGTGAGGCATGTTATCCATGACACATGTACTTATAAAACACCAAAACTAATAAAGTTCACCTGAAAATTCATTATGAAATGGATTCCATATTTTAGTATAGATCCCTTTAAATTGTATAATCCAAAAATATTTTCCAATATTACTTTACAGTGTGGCCAATTTTTCTATGGTGTGTAACCCCAAACACCAAATATAGAAAAGTTTGAAACCATACATTTGAACTGATATAATCTATCAAACATTAGTGATAGCATGGTCTATTTCCTTATTGTGCTTTTAATCCTTTAGAAATCATGACTTCTGATCATATATTAAAACTTCTATATGCTTCACACAACATCCAAACAACCCTTATTTAACAAAAAATACAACATTTCAATCCAGTGGTAGAAACTTATATGAATCCAATGTCCGTGATTTCTTATAGTCTTTCATGTATTCAGTGTGTCCTATATCCCAACTTATAATTTGGGCTTTAACCATTCCCTAAAAACACTCTAATCACAGCTACTATAATATATTTCTTAACAATCCTCATTTCATAAACCCAATATACCACATGTCAACGCATATTATATTCCAATATAATAAAAATGGTTATCACATCTTGAATAGTAGGAACCATCAACCATGTATCCTTGTCAATCACTTTTCATCCTTACCAATTAAAATTGATCCATTCCCATCACTTCTATAGTGATATCATTTTCCAAAGGATATACACATTTTAGGTCTTAATAGCCCTACATATAGAACACATTCCATCCCAGCCTTAACTAACCACCTCCTTAGTGGTTCCATATCGTGGTCTATACCCAAGACCAACCATACCCTAAACTCATTAGTGTAGACTTCATGTAACTATTTTTTTTACACACCGTTGGGAAGAGCACTCAGCCATGGTTTGAAATCCATAATATTTATCCACTTCAATGACCATAACATAATAACCAATATAATTCTCCTAGAATATAACCTAATAACTAATAATATACTCTATCATCTCACCCTCAGTAGTATTCATCAATAGGAACATCTATCAATTACAAATCCATGTAGGAAATCATTTATGCCATCCCCCAAGAAGTAATACCAATCCTCAATAGGAATATCCTACTCAAAAGTAATTCTCATTACTCCAACCATTCGTTTAATGGAAGTTTCAAATAACCCTCTACACTGAGAAACCAAATATCTAACCAATAAAAAGTTACAAGCTCACCAAACCCATTTCACTCAAATTTGAGATCCCATAGACACCTATACACTATATATACCAAGACTAAAGTCCCATTTTATAACATTATTCCCGTAACACATTGTCTTGGGAAGAGGTGGAGGTGCTGTTAACCATTGGTTACATCCCTTAGATACCACAGGCTAGTAATAAATGATAAGGGACTTCAAGATCATTAGGAGATGATTTTCTATTTAAAATACATATATCGTAAGTGTTAATAATATAAAAAAACATTGATACTATATTATAAATGATAGTAAACCCAAAAACTAAAAATCTTAGATAAAAAGATAAATCAATGTAGTAGCATAATGTAAAATGCAATATCTCTTCAAAGCAAAAATGACATTCTAAAAAAATGACACTAACATTTAATCATTCCAGAAATCCAGATCATATTTGAAAATGTATCCCCAAAACAAACTTTCTTTAATTTTATTTTATTTTAAGAATTTAAGAAAACACATTTTGTGAATCTTTAAAAAAATATGATTTTAGAACCATATAACTAGAAAGATTTAAAACATATTTCATCAAGGGTTTTTCCAATGAAATCATATTCCATACTTTAAGAAATATAAATCCTTGAATTTATATAATAAGTAGAGAGGGAAAGAGAACCCACATACTGAAAAATTGTTTCAAATTACAAATCAAAACACTATAATATTGGTATATATAGATTCCTTCTCAGTTTCCTTTAATATATTCAAAATAAATTTCATCAAAAAATTTCCCAAACTCTAGATCCATCAATGATAGATCCGGTTTATGGATCATTACAAGTGAATCAGAGAAAATAATGAATGATAATGATGATTGAATACTTGAATTCAATTTCTAAATCCAACACACATTGATTATTTGAAATCAGCCTCTAGATCGAATAAAATCACAAAAATTTCCCAAATGAGTGTTGAGGGTTGAGCTCCTATAACATAAGAGAAAAATGTGGTCTTTGGGGGAGATTTTAGGTTAAAAATTTAATTTTAAAAATTTATTAATTGAGTTTCATGGTTAGGTTTCACGATTTTCCAAATCACGCACCAACCATGTGGGAGACTTTTTATTAAAACTCCAAGATCACATAGTTTGACTACATGGTTTGGAAAAACATGAACCAATCTTGTGAATCACCAGTGTCTCATGTCACATAGTTCCCTAGGTAAATTGTATGGTTTACCTTAATCGTTCACCAACCATACACAATGTCATGGTCTTCCACAACATAACACATGTTCACCTAGGAAATTCAGATTGTCTTCTATAACCGTGAGCCAACCATGGACCTTCTAAAATCCTTCCAAAATGAAAAAGAAATATCTCATTAACTTCTCAATACTGATACCAACCAAAATATAGATAAAAAATAAATAAATTTAAATAACGTAGCTCAAGATAAGGGTGTTACATTCTCTCCATCACTGGGCTTCACATCATCAAAAATATGGAGATTGGATGTGCATTGGAAAATACTTGGACATTACTATATCATGAAGTCTTCTTGTACCTACATATCCTCCTAAATATTACCATACTTCCATAATAACTGCACTTAAAATATATATTTTTCCATACAATATATATTCTCATCTATCCAAAATACATATCGGTGAATTGATCAATGTATAATGTGGCTCAAGATCAAAATTATCCCATAAAAACACTTGGTTAGGGTCAAGATGGTCCTTCTTCAGTTTAGATACATAAAACACATTATGAACCAAACTAAACCTTTGTGGTAATTCTAGTTGATAAGACACTTAAAAAATAAATTCAATTATCTCAAATGGTTTAATATATCAGGGAGAAAACATACCTTGTTTACCCAAACAATAATTACATTTTCTGGGAGAGACCATCAAGAAGACATAGTCCCCTATTGAAAATCATAAAATATTATATAGATGATCCAAATAAGGTTTCAAAAAAATCTTGGATCATTCCATTCATTTATTGATTTTTGAAATTTTCTTGGTCATATCAAATACCAAGATAGGTCTTACTAGTGAAGTCTTTCTGATATCTACCAAAAAATGTAGAGAGACACATAGATAACAATATAATGATTTTAATGGATCCATATATATCATGGTTTGATAATTTCTATTATACAAGAACTCCATTAAAGGTAAATAATTTTCCCATAAGCCACTAAAATTCATAACATAATCTCTAATCATGTATTACAATGTATTCATTTTATGTTTTTACTAACCTTAAATTTAAGGATGATATGACATATTGATGGTTAATTGGGTTCCAATATATTAATAAAAATATCTCTAAAACTGATAGGTAAGTCTTTTGCCTTTTCCAGATACAATCAAAATTGGTACACTATACAGCTTCATTAATTCTCGGATATACATATTTTTTATGTCATATATCACATTGGATTCATGGATCAGAATAAAGTGGTATGACTTTTTGATTTGGTCCATAATCAATAAGATGAAATAATTCTTCAAAATTATTATTGGTAAACACATGCAGAATTCTATAAAAAATTTCTCTCAATTCAATAATGGTATAGGTATGGATTGTAACATACTAGTTGGTCCTTAAGGTTTAAACTTGAATTTCTATTAAGTGATAAATTTATAAACTTATTCATCAAATCTTTATTTTATACCTGAACACAAAATATGTGTTATCAGTACATTTTCCATCTCATAGATTCTTGGATGAATAGCCCATTTTGAAAGGTGATAGGTAGAAAGAATATGTTCTTGACAAGATAGAGGAACCACCATGTGATCTTGAAAACACAGCACCAAGTTCGCATCTTCCATCCATATATTAATAGTCTCCCTACTATTGAGTTTTGACCTCATATTTAGACAATCAGGTTCAGATATTTGAGCATCCCTGGCCTATTTGACCATATCAAGAACAAGTGAAACTAGTAAGAAGACAGCAAAGATGTCTTGTCTAACGTAGTCGAGATACATGTCATAAATCACTATTATAAACTACTACTAATGAGAATATTTTTTATACAACTAATTATATGACATGTAATTTAGATAATTAGTATCTAAATTATTTTTACCTGGCATATACACTATGTCCAAGTCAAGAATCTAAATATATTCCATCCATCATCATTTCCTAATGTTAAAATATCTTTGCGAAAAATATATTTCATGCTTTTATGATTAGTAAAAAATTTGAAATTTTCACCAAAGAGATAATGATGGAATTTTAATAAATAATGGACTATAAAAACTTGTTCTAGATAATTTTTGAATAAATATTTTCAGACATGTGTAACTATCATGAGACATAAACTCTAATATAATATTCATATATGATAAAATAAACCAAAATTGATAAATTTTAATCACAATATAAAAGATAACCTTTCTCATATTCTATATAGGTAAGGATATGTGATGAAGTGTGTATGTATTTAATCTCTTGAAAGGATTTCTGACACTCATCGCTCCCTTGGAATGGAATATCTTTCTTCGTAAAATATGTAATTGGAGATTCAAGGTTTTAGATGTCATGAATAAAGAATTTTTAGTAACCTTATATGTTAATAAATTCACATACCTATAATAAATTCTTGGATGGTTTCCAAGATTCAAAATATTGTATCCTTTTATGATCTATCAATACACCTTCCTTAAAAATCACATGTCTAAGGAAGTATACATCTTATATCTAGAAGTAAAATTTATAAAATTTTGCACAATATTGATGTTCCCATAGGGTTATAAATACTATATTAAAGTATTCTTTATGGTTATATTGGGTCTCAGAATATACCAAGATATCATTAAAAATACCATAACAAAAGTATTCAAGGAACCTATAAATGATATGATTCATCAATACCATGAAAATTTCTAGTGTATTCAAGAAAATAAGGGGTATAACAAATTATAATGATAACGAAAACTTTTAATTTTTTTCCTTTTTGAAATATCCTCCTTATGAACAAAAATTTTGTGATACCTTGATCATAAATAAATTTTGGAGAACCATTTATCTCAATTTAGTTGATCAAAAAATTAATTGATTAATGGAAGAATATATTGAATCATTTCCGTAACTTGATTTAGCTTATGATAATCAATGAAAAGTCAAAGAGAGCCATCTTATTCTCTTAAAAAGAGAACTGGGGTTGCCAAATGTGACATAAAAGGTATTATAAAAACTTTACTTACTAGATCTTCTAACAGGACCTTCAATTACATGAATTATTTTGGTTCAATCCTATAAGACATAATTGAAATAGGATTGGTCTCTGGTGCACAACCAAGTCGTGACATGGTATGGAAGAATTTTTATGACTTGTGAGTATTGAGATTGATATCTTGGATGCATACATGTGTGAATGATTATATGGAATGGGTATCCAAAGAGGAAAAAATGGATACATTTATTATTAAAAAATTATAGTTTTATAAACTAGTTTATTCTTGGAAATCCTATTAATTTATGATTTTGAACTAAATTATTTGATATGACTCGTTCCTTATTTCATATGAAATGATCTTGATAATTATTCTAATACTCCTTATTTATTATTTAAATTTTTCAAAATCATTCTTTTTTTAGTTTCATGTGTAGGAATATTTTGATAGACTACATATTTGGTTGTATACTCACACCTTATATATTCACCTTATTATGTATGAAGATGTTATTTTTCATAACCCAAGTATGGGGAACATTTCATATGTCTCCACTAGATAATTTTTATGATATAGAATTGATGGTGGTGGGGGTCTAGTATATTTTTGAGTTTTATATTTTGAATGATTTCCCACTGTTGTTATTATGCCAGGATTTCATTTTGGCTTTTTAGAGATATTATATCATACTTTTTTCCATTACTCTAACTATATTTTTTCGTAGAATTTGTGTTGTTGTGTTAACTATAAAGCATCATATAGTATCATAGTTTATTTATCCTATTTTATATTACCAGTTGTTTATATTAAATTTAAAATCATCCACAAATTCTCTTATAATCTATCAGAATTTATTTCTATTCTTTGGTATCTGAGTGATGTCACTTAAGGTTGGTATCACCTCCACCTATTCCCAAGATAAAGGGTTATGGGTGGGATGTTACAAATTTGGTGTAAAAAAAATAAACCTAAGGACTGATAATTATCATTAAATTTTACCAATTGTAGTTCATTTCGATTTTATTTTTATTAAAAGATGTTATTAAGGGGTTTGAGGAGCAGTTGGAGGAAAATAAGGGAAAGGGTGAGGTGTAGTAAGAACCAATTAATTTATGTCTTAGTACTGGGTACTAGATGTGGGTTTATAGTTTTTAGTTGGATATATTGGGGTCATCAGGTATATGGTATAATTATACTTAGTACCTAAAAGAAAACTTGGAAAATTCCTTTAAAAGGCATTTTGGACATATAAAACTATTAATAAAACCTCATTAATCACTTATTTCAATATTTTAAATTGTTTTCTCCTATTTCAATCTAATTAATGTTTCTCCACCCATATTATCTCTTCCATAGAAATAAACCTTCAAACCATGAAAAGGGAATGTCTTTTTGTTCATGGGTGTTCATCATTATCAAGGTAAGGATATGGATCACTCTCAATCCCATTATTTTGTCTGTTAAATATAGTAGTGGATGTAACATCTTTTATATAAAATTTATAGTTCTTTGGATTATTCAAATTTTTTAACCTTCTTCTATTTTGGAATTATTGGATGGTTATATTATTCTATATCAAGGTTTTTCCTTTATTTCCTTCTTCAATATGATAGTTTGTGTTATTAAAATCCTAGAACCTAAATCTATTTTGTATCTAGGATGATAATAATATTCAAATGGTGGATTAATATTATTTCTAAATATTAAGTAACTAATATTAAATTTAATTAGTTTGTAAAAACCATCCTTCTCTCATATTTATTAATGGTTGGATTATAAATGATGTAGTTTTAAGTGAATTTAATTGAAACCAACTAGTTTTCCTTTAATAAATATTATCTGAAACTTTTTTATAAAAAAAAATAGCAAGATTGTGGTTGATTTTCTATGTTTATATGTTGGCATACCATATCTAGTAGATAATATATTATTTAGTGTTGGGTAAATTAATCGTATTCCTTATCATTTATTTGGGTAAAAGTCTTAAATTCTAATCATGGTGTTTTTAATTATTGTTTTTCCTATGATTTGGTTGTATTATTTAGATTTATTAAACATGTTGTGATAGAATTATTTTAGGATTTATTGTTTGTTTATTTTTTTAATTATTATTGTTAATGAATTATGCTTAAAATGGGTATATAATACATGTATATAAGGTTTTCTATGTATATCTATTATCATCAGACATGTTGGTGGAATGGGACTGGTTCGCAGTACCTTGAATCTATTATACCACATTCCCCAATCCCCAAATGGAATGTTTGGATCCATTGAATTAACTCAATTATACATGATTTCTTTTCATCGAAATGGGATGAGTGGTTTACAATAATTTTAGTTATGGGACCTCTCATTATCAGATATTACCTGTTTTGGTTATAAATGATATGATTTAATAAATTTTAAGCATTTTTTTTACCTATTTATACATTCTTCTATATTATTTGTGTTACTACATATATTTTATTTTTTGATAGGTGGTTAAAGTTACAAGGATACCCCCTACTAGGTATGTCATATTCACACACTACATAGGCCCCTCTCAGTACACATATTAACATATTTTTTATAAACTAGATAAATTACAAGCATTTGATCATGGGATTTAGATTCTAATAGAGTTTGGTTATATATAAAAAACCTTTTTATGTTCAAAAGGGTGTGTTAGAAAGACACATAGGAATTTTCCCCATGTTCTTCAAGGGTAATTTCACATTGGAATCCCATTTTTTTTTGTTTTATGGACTCATTTGGATTACATATCAATTGTATATATTGTTTTTTTGTTCTAGTTACCAATGTGGTGTTTTCATTCATTTGGATTGGTTTGTGTTAGATTGTATCCACATGTTACCATGTATCTCATGTATCTTTCATTGTCACATATGCTTCAACCATTGATTAGTTATGTATCATGTTTCCTAAGACTATTTGTTCATGAAAATTTATTAATGGGACCTATAAAGATCATGTCAATGTTATAAGGGGGAAAATATCTCACTCTAACACATGTTTCAACCCCAAATATTTACATCAGCCTTTAGACATCATGAGGTGCACGTGAGATGTTTTGGAAACCTGGACTAATATTGTTTTGGTACATGGTTCATGATCACTAAAAAATGGTATCATAACCCAAGTTAAGGGATTTAGGTATGGGACTTGAGAGTATCCAGAATATTGGGCTATTGGGACTCAAGAAGAAACCCATAAATATATATGTCCAATATAATTATGGTGGAATCTTAATTTACTAGGGGTAGTTTGGGATCATCATATTTTCTTTTGTCCAGTACAATATCTAATGTCTCATGTATCATATTAGGAATCTATAGGTAGTAATTAGTATTACAATAACATATATCATAGGGTTTTCTACTCTTTATTGCATAATTGATGGGATAAATTAGAGTATTTATATTATCCAAAACAATAATGATAAATAATAAGTGTTTTATTATCTTTTAATTTTTAACAAATAGGTAAATATGAATAGACAATAGATTCTTTTATTTGAAAAAAATATTTTTAATATTGATAATTAGGTTTACTATTCTCATTATATTTAAATGAATGGTTTATATGCCTCTAGATTATGTATAAATATTACATGATTAAATTAATGTATGAAAAGTGTTTAAAAGATAATGGTATATTGATATATGAAGAATGAAATGGAGAGGTGGGGTGTTATACCTAATATTGTCAATGAAGTTATGAAATTAAAGGTTACTAATAAAGGGGATGAAATTGATGTTTTCCTCTAATTCATTATAGATCATGCCACCTTGATGACCACTTACCACTAAGTAGGATTTGGTAGGCCTAAATGACCTATAGTATAATCTCAAGTCCTGGATGGTCCTTATTAGTTTCTCTATGTTTTAGGTTGGGTGGAAACATAAAAGGAGAGTACCGTGTGTGATATTATGAAATATTTTCAATTTCACCAAACACTTATTTTCTAAATTGGTGTGTTTCCTCAAGAGGATAATCTATCAAATTCCTTCACCATATATTTGAATGAAAAGTGACTCTTTCTTGAAACCAAGTTAAACTTTATAACTTTATGATTACATGGGAAGACCACCAATGGGGGGATGTCATATTAGAAGATAAGAATGAATAGGGAAAAAACTAGAATAAATTTTGTGAGTTTTTTAGAATTTTTATCTAGAAACCCTATAAAATTTGATGAGAAAGGGTTCATGAACATATACAATGGTTTGATGATATTTATGGACTATTCAACAAAGTTTATAGATTCACATTACATGTTTTCATATTTAAACATTGATGGGGAATATATATTTAGGTTCTTTAATATGGGAATAAAAGAGCTATTGTAGATAAAAGTAATTCATTTTAAACTACCTAAATTCTTATAAGAAATAAAGATATTTTTTTTGGATAATAATAGATCTAAATTAGTCTTATGAATAGTGAAATTTTTTCTATAACATTCTATGGATGAGAGTTCTTCGGGTGGAAAAAATGGTAATTTGAGGGGATGTATAGGGGTGGGTCTTTCTAGGGGAACCATATTAGTAGTGTACCTCTAGTTACCAATTTATAAAGTCCATCTACATAGTATTACCAATGTGGATTTTTTTTTACATTAGTCTAAATTGAACCTATGAAGTAAAACAAATCCACTTATGTTGTTAGTACAACCATATCTAGAGTTCTTGTCAATGTAGTTTAAAAAAGGTGCAAATATGTATAGTGAAAATTGAGGGGGAGGGGGTAAACCAATGTGTATATTTTTTTCTCAAAACCTCTCATCCCCATCTCTTATTCATATAGGATATAATTACGAAAATATGAAGAAATAAATATGAAGCATGACACATTTTTTAATTAGGCTCACCTCCTTAAGGATGGCTACGTCCCCAGTGTATGGTAGTCTTTTTTCATAATCACACACAACTATTATTTTATTATAAAGGATATTTGTAGTAAAATGTATGGACTTATACCCACTATAATATACTAAACAAACATATTAAGTACTACTTGTTGAAAATAAGAAAAAAAAATATTGCCAAAGACATATAAATAATGGAGATCATAAGCTTTATAGTTCTTGATAGAATTTCACAATTGTTCCCAATACTCATAAAATATAATATATATCTAATACAATATTTATTGAAAATTTACAATCCAATATACCTTCTCCTTTTTTTATTCACTAAAAATCTGAATATAATCTTCACATTTCTTGGCACATAAATTCTTCTAGAGGCTCGACCTCATCACTTCTCCATGATATCATAAAAATTATTTTTGTCCTTTATTTTTCATTTATTTCAATTATATACATAACACATAAAAAACTATAAGAATTCATTCTATGAACTTTCTGTAATCATGGAGCCTCATGTTTCAGCCCAAACATGTCCACAACATCCCCTACCATCACTACATGAATCATTAGTAATAGCTTCACGATGTTTTGAGATTTAAATGATTAACTTCCTTGATATATTCATATTCATTCTCTATTCATAGTAATTCATGTTGAAACTTCACATATTCAGGATTTTACTCATATCAAAATATCATATGAAGAAAAATAACATATGGAGATCTCAAATAACTTATGAGAGTCATGTTTTATGTGAGAACTAAGATATCTTAAATGAATCTCACATATCTTACAATAAGGGAAAATGTATTACAAAAAACCAAATTATCTTATGAACTTCACAAACACCATAACCATTTCTCAAAAACCATACATACTCATCAATTATCTTATGCCGAGTGACCAAAGTCTCATGTTTGAAAATAAATCCATATGTGAGATCCTAAAAATTCTCTTGTGGGTAGTAAGAAATATTTACACACATAAAACAAAGCCATGTTTCAACTATAGTACCAAAATATTCTATATTTTTCTTAATCACATCTCAATACACCAAAATCCTTTAGAACTAAATGACGAACATGTGATTTGAGATTTAAGGTAATAATAGAAAACATTATATGAAACCAATGATAATTTTGAAAAATGATCGCATATTTATGATTTCACCATTAACTCCAACACTCTACTTATAAATGTGTAGAGGATAATGTTCCTGAAATCCTCAACACCTATCATTGACATGTATACCTATTCAATAAAAATAAAATTTAAATTAATATTGAAAAAACTACAACATCATCCTCTAGAGGGTTCAACCCCCCCCCCCCCCGATTTTGTGTAATTATTACACATTCATCTCATATTTATTGACTATAAAACCAAAGGGAATAGCTTTTAGTAACCTATTAAATCCTCTCAAATAAAAGAATAATTAAATAATAATCTCTGGGTCTATGTGATATTTCTCATTATAGAATACAAGAGTGATTAAAACAAACATCAATATTTTCCTCAAAATTACTCATCTCAAATCCTTTAATACAACAACCACATTCAAAGTATAAAATAGATTTGATAAATTCTTTCTTCCATCACTAAATTCACACATTAATACTGATTAAAAATATAAACAACAACTTTCTCCCTTATATAAAAACTCTCATTAAAAGAGTAACGATAGTAAAATAGAGGAGGAAACTCAAGAAATGTTTTTCCTAGTGTTGGAAATCGGGATTCACTAATATTTATATGCTTGGATACTAAAATAAAACATTTGTGAGATAATTTGTGATGAGTTAGTTTCTATTCATTAATTTCAAATTTTAATTGATTTAATTCCATATGTTTTTAATTGATATTATCCATCTATTAATTTGTTAAATTCATTTTGTTATACTTGAAACTTTTTTGCAACATTTTGAAAATGAAATAAAAAAGATATAAATACATGTTTTATCTTTATTAGTGTTATGTGTTATATAGGTAGGAATGACAATTGACTTTGGTGGAAAAAATAAGGCCAACATGACTAGCCCTATAGTGGTGTAAATCAGGCCCGAAGGGTCTACCGGCCAAGATCTCTAGAGGGAAGGTCATCCAAATGGAAAACCCCTATGTGTGTCAGTGTAGGGATAGTGGAATGAACATTTATGGGAGGAGTACATCGACATGTGAGGAATAGTTCCACATGGTGATGGGAGTAAGCTATTTTTAACATAATGTGGTTCACGTTGAGAGAGGGGGTCCTCTGACCCCATCCAACTTAACAGAGTACTGGGGGAGTAGTTTACCAAAATAGCGGAGGAAACTCATGGGATACTTCAATATGGGACAGAGAAGTTTATTTTGTGAACTGTGCAATTTCTAAAATGCTAACACATTTCATCATGACTCCATGTTCTCTTTTTCAAACACATCCTTCACTCAATATATGTCACTATCTTCTCCAGCTGCATCATAGAATTTCCATTTCTACTAAGAAGAGATTAGGTGAAAATTATATTTTAAGAAATGGTATTCCACAGGGTTTTCCATTACGACATAGTGACAGAAGGTATCAAAAGAAGAAGAAGAATTGCACCATGTTTCATGAGGCTGTGTCGTGATCCCTATAGTCTGAAAATGAAGAATGTGTGCTGAATTATAGTGAAACTCCACTATTTTATGGCTCAAAAACTTCAAACAACGGTCTGCATTATAGTTAAAGCATTGTGTTTTGGCCAGCTTTGAAGAAGAAAATACATGAAGAAGCTGCTTGACCACATGGTGCTGCCAGTGATTTGGAGGTGCCTCTATTGTGTGTAGGTTCATCCCTGAAGATGTAGTTTCCTAAGTCAAACCTTAAAAATATTTCCCTTTTTCATTTTTTTTAAGTACAAGCAGTCTAATATTAAAAACATATGGTCCAAATTGCTTCGTATTAATCATAGATGATTTGTAAGGAAAAATATGAAGCTACATAAGAGTCACTTGAATGATGTCATATTCTCCTATATTGGTTTGATAAAATTTTCATATTTTGGAAATAAAATAATATATTCTATTATATTTAATATTAAAATGATGTTACTGATCATTATTTAGAAAACAAACCAGTAAATATAAATCCAACAAAACTTTTAATACCAAAAATTAAATAAATAAAAACTAAATGTTTATCAACTAAATCAAAAAAATTAAACATAGTTATCTAAAAGAACAAAATTTATCAATAAAGAAATAAATTATAAATTCAGGCTTAGTTTTGAAAAACAATTATGGTTTTCATTTTTTAGATTAATAAGTCATTTATTTTATTTTTTAATAATTATAATATAATTCCTAACATGTTTTTAGAAAATGAAAGAATAAAATATTTTCCAAAAAGCATTTTTAAATTTATATAATCTAACAGATTTTACAATGAAATTTTAGATATTAAAAATAAGAAATATTTTAAAAAACTAAATGCAATGTAGATTATTTATTAATTAACTTTGTTCTTAGAGTATTCAAATATGATTTTTTTATCTATTAATTACTAAAAAAATTTAGAAATAATTTTTGTATTTACAAATTCTGTTTCAATTTTTATTTTTAATAATAATAAAATAATAATAAAATAAAAGAAACATATGGATGAAATGAAAGATTACATATTGGAAAAAATACCATGTAAATCAAAATTTATTGAATAAAAATCTGATCAAACAATTAAGCACAGTATAAATATATTTTACAAATAAAATAAGAATAAAATTAAATTAAATAATGTTATGAGATGATGATAACTTGCTCATAGATCAGAAATATCATGTATTCGAAGAAAGGATGAATCAAAAACATGTCTGCAATTCAAATAATATCGAAATATTATAAACAAAATGTTAATATAAATAAATAACTTAAATAAATAATAATATAAACAAATTATTTTATAAAAGAATTAAAAAGAACCAGCCTTACGGTAGGAAGTTGTATCATTTGTTTGTATGGGGAGTGGCACGATCATGGTGGTGGTTAGAGGCATCGGAATTAGGGGTAATAGAAATAAAGAGAGGGGGAGTGGGGGAGGCTTTGTCTGATCAGAGATAGGGAGAAATGGAGTAGTGAAATCTCTTCTTCCTTTTTATTCAATCCTTCACAAATTAAGACAATGAATTTGGAGAGAGATTGGACATTTGAAAATAATACATTATAGAGGGTAGAAAGACAATAATCAAGATAAGATATAGATAACCAGACTACGACCAAGGATTGGGACAAAGGAATAGAATGAGCACAACTACTGAGTGGGAAAAGGGAATAAGAGCCATAATCAGAGCTAATTGAAACTATTCAGAGCTGATTAGAGCTAAAACAATTTTGAGTTCATTGTGGCTTCTCATCAGAGTCATCATGATGAGGTTAGGTGGTGATAATGTGATGCGGTTGGGAGGACCAGCACTGTAGTGGGGATCATGAAATATCTAGGTTTAGGGTGCATGCGTTTTTTGTTTCCCTCGTGGGTGGTGTTTCCCAAGCCCATGGGCTCGCAGGGCTCGCCCGTAGGCTAGCCCTGATTGTCAGTGGCTCAATATTCTCAAACTGATGAATCTCTAAGAGATTTTATTGTACTAGTTGGGCTATACCATAGCCCGGGTAATCCCATGCATTGGATTTTCCACAATAGTTCCACCAATATCATAGTTAACATCTATTTAAAATTTTAAAACCCTAATACTTTTGGTATTTTCATGCTACACTGGTTGAGTTTTGGGGTGATTTTGTGGAAAAGAAACTCATTAGGGCCTCTCCATAATGAGGGTGTACCTAATAATACTCCAAAAAGGGAGAATTACATAGATTTTTAGCCAAACCCCATTAGAAAATTAATAGAAAAGGGAGAAAATAAGCTATATTCTATAAAATAGGGCAGGGTAGAAGATTTAAAATTTTAAAATAGAAAGAGAGATTTATTTAAAGGAGAATAAAATAGAGAGAGATACTACTATTTGAGAGGGGCGTACATTATTAAAACCAAACTCTCAGTGGGAATAAGTTTAAGAATGAGCTACTATTATGTGATGCTATTATTGTACAAGGTATTATTTTTTAATTTTCATATCCCCTCGTGACTAGAAAGAGGAGATAATTCTCTATTAAAGAGAAATATAACAAAATGGTATTATTCTAAGTTTGGGAAAGTGTGTTTTTGATTAATTTTTAATATGTGTTCTTTACTTCCATTAATTATATTTTCAATCATACCCTCTTTTGCGTGCATGACCAATACATTGATAGGAGAGCATGATTCTTAAAATTCATCAACTATACATCCCTATCATGCAATAATAAGTGCCTGGGTTAGGGGAAGATATGTTTAAAGAAGGTTTTGAACACCAACCCATGAATTAAACCAAGTATTTGATAGGAGAAATATGTTTTTATATAGTGGATATTGAGTACTCTGATAGGAGTATTACTATGGTTAAATTCTAACAGCATCCAATTTGAATCACCTCACCTTTTCAACTGAGTTCATGTACCCAGATTTACATTCCCTTGGTATGTCCATATATTTTATAAGAAAAAAACCAACTCAGTCATATCTTTTTCTTCATTTGTTTTTAATAAACATTTTCAATTAATTTTTCCCATTCTTAGTGGGTATACCTTGATCAACACTGAACTATGTTTTAAAATTATTTAGTATTATTTTAAGAATTTATGTTTTTTCTTTAATATCCTTGATAGAATTTATGATTCTCTTAAGTGATGTCAAAATTGGTTCCACTGATAAGAAGCAGTAGTTATTAATGATTAATTTTTTTAGGAATTTTTATTTTAGTATTTTCTCTTCCTCATTATTTTACACATGGTCTTCCTATTTTTTTCATTTTCAGATTCAATTCAACAAAAATATATTCTACTAGATGCAATAAAAAAGAAGGAAATCCTTATTTCAATCATGATATCAAAAAAAATATGAAAATATAAGAAAAAACAATAAAAATAGGGGAGAGACATGGATGGCATAGATTTAATCCATGGAATGGTACAAGAAGTCCATGGAATAAAACAAGGAGTAGTGAAATAAGTGATACATGGAGTAGTATAAGAGGTTCCACAACAACATCCACAAGTTCAAGTGTAAATAAACAATAAAGATCCTAGACTATGGGGGTCCATACATGAATTTTAGTACCCCTCATCACTATTCAAAATATTTAGATAAATCCAAAAATCATTCAAATGATCACTGAGTTCAATTTTTCAGGTTGCAACTTGAAGACCAAAATTGTCACATTGGGAGTTTTTTTGGAATTGTATGATATATTTTAATTCAAAAACATTAAAAATGATGTTGTGAGAATATGATTATTTAGATTCTTGTTGTATTATAAGTCATGTGGATGGATTCATATCATACCTCCACATTTGATAATAACCTAGGTGTATTTGGTAAGAAAATTTTTTAGATTGGTTTTCATGTGTTTAATTTAAATGGATCTAAAAGTAAGTATCCTTAATTTTGAAAAATTTATTAATGAATCATTATATATGTCATGGTAAAGATTCATAAGTTTGATAAGATGATTCCCTCATCATGACATCATAATGTTTCTTCTAATACAAACAATTAACAATGTTTTATCACAGGGTAATCATTCATTCATAAATTTAGACATTGGGGGTTTTTTGTTGAGGAAGTTACAAAGGAGAGTTATGAATTATTGGATAAAATTTCCAGAAAAATTTTTCATCGACAGCTAGAGGGAGAACTAGTGAAAGGAGTTCTCATGGTAGACAATAGCTAGGTTTACACCCAAATGAATGACATATCATAGAATTTTAAAATGATGATGGATAATAAACAACACAAAGGTATGTACTATGAAGAAGTCAATTACATTGATTATGATACATAAAATCATGTTTAGGGATAGATGCCATAAAAACTACCAAAACAGAAAAAATCAAGAATAATTCCAAGGACTATAGCCACAAAACAAGGATTTCAACCCTAACAACAAGGCCCAAAACTTATAATACATCTTTATTCATTTGAAGTGACTATATAAAGTTCAATGATCACAGCAGGATCTATGTTCAAGGAGTGGATAACATACTCAAATAATAAAGGTAAAACCATTTTTGAATTGGTAGACAACACACAAAATCAACAAAAGTCCATGAGGAACATAGATATTTAATTTGGACATATTTCATACAAATTTAAACAAATGATAAGGGGATTACTACTAGGTGACACATAATTCCTAGGAAATTGTGATATAAAATATATCGCCTTGAGAATTAGAAACATAACACTATAATTTGATGAAAATTATATAAAATATGATTGAAACAAGAAATGGATGTGATAAAAATAGTATAGGAAAACAATAAGAATGGAAAGAAATATGATTAGTATGTTCGATAAGAGGCATCTCCACTATATCTATCACAACGAATACAACATATTTTTTTAGTAGTGCTTTACTAAACTACTGCAAAAAAACTAACTTATTTCATGGAGTTTTTTTATAAACTGCCACTAAATTTTTTGTTTTTATTTAAAAACACACTTTTTTCTACCCCACCCCCCTCCCTCCCCCAAGATCTCCTTCTCTCCCAAACCCAAACCCTATCATGTCGTCACTCATAAGAGATCCACTACAACCCACCTTCTTCTCTGAGCTCCCCTTCCCCCTCGACCCTGAACACTAGGACCCCCCCCCCCCCTCACCGCTGCTTCTGATCCCTCTATTGTGCCTCACTCTTCTCCCCCAATCTCTCCATCCCCATTAAACATAAACTTAATCACCACCGTGCTTACCCACGTTCCTTTTTTAAAGCTACGGCCACAACCACATGCCCCCCAATCTATTGTTGTTGTTGCAATCACAGTCCCCCACCCTTGTCATCACCCGATTCATCATCCTTTCCTGACCGCTCTCCCTGCGTTATCCTTCACTTGACCCACATTGTAGGTGACGTAATATTGGTTTAATTTCTCTATTTATTAAGAATCTCACATTTTTTTATTAATTTTTTAGACTTATATAGTGTATTTTTTACTACAGCAACACAGATTGTGGTATTATTATTTTCTATTAGATTGTTTGATTTTATATGAATATTTATATTTATTCATTGCATTTTTTTGGTTGTCTAGTTCAAGTTGGTTCATATATGAGGTAAAGTCATCTTACAATGACATTTTAAACCATTGGAATTTATTTTCACGTTTTGGTGTGTGTGGGATGCACTTATGGTTAGTGTCATTCAGGACCATCCTAGAAAATGGGTTAGGTTCAAGATTATAGTAATGAAGATAGGAAGATTCCGGATTGTAAATGCATAGTATTAAATGGTGTGGATAACAATTTTATACTAAACCTGAATTTACTATGGTGTTCCAGGAATGATATATTTTTCTAATAATATTTAATGATATATCCATGTCATCATCTTGGGTTTAACTGATGTGATTTAGGTATCATTAATTAATAAGGGGACTTCCCACTATGATTCTAACATTAATGTGGTGTTATATTTCATTTTCATTGGTAAATGATGACATGATTTTTTATGTAAATTTATGGGACTACTCTTGGATGAAACCAATAGTTTCTAATGAATAATTTCATGAAAGTGGTAAATAAGATTTATGATGTGTACTGAATCATGCTCGAATTGTGTTTTTTCCCTTATATATGATTTATAGATTATTGGAACATGAATATGGTGTGGAACTAGATGATGAAATAGTAATGTATTTAATTGGAAATAACTAACTAACTGTTAATCAGAATTCAATCTATTTTTAAAAAATGTTAAGAATTTTAGAATGGTATTCCAAATCATAATTACATGTTTACTACCTTACTTTATTAATGGTATTTGTCATGTATATACTATAGATAACCCATTAAAATGATAGAATATGTTTTTTTATCTTCTCATTGATATTTTTTGTGACATGTCATGCCTTCACTTATATTATATGATTTATAATTATAGTTCATAATTATTATCATTAGACAAAAATCACTCTAGAAGGTAAACTATTTTTATTTTGGATAATTTTAAAACATAATAAATAATTTTTTTATTATTACATTTTATGTACATAGTTATAAAATTAAGTCTAGTATAATGAGTATAACCGTAAATAAAATAGAAAAATGTTTGAATCGATAGCTAGATTTAATTTTTAAGCTATTTGATATTATCCTAATTATAATTTTATTGGCCAGGAGAGTATGTTGAAATATATAATATCATTTTTGGGTTTTTAATCCATGAATTAATTGAGAATGATTGTTTGAAAAAAAAATTAGAAGATGTTTAAGCCCTAAGAATCTTGACAGGGAATATGACTTTAGATGATAAGTCATAAAAATTTGTTTTTTCCCAAGATGAAAATAATTGAAAATGATACAGATTTAATTATAACATGATGAAAATATTTTTTGTATGAAACTATTTTATTGACATGTGTTGTTGATGAATTTAATAACATTACATGTAAATGAAATGATCACTCAAAATTGTTTAATTTTTTTATTGTTTGTTATATGTTTTTTACTAACATTTATGTGATCAACTTTGATAAGCCATATTTTTTTTGATAATTAGGTATTTAAATTAAATAATACCATTGGATGGTTTTTTAAAATTTTATCTATATTTAGGAGATGTTTTATGAAATTTATTATTATAGATTTTCTATAATATATTTCTGGTATTTGTACGTGATGAAATATGTAATGAGTTATCTTTTAATGGTTTATAGGATAAATAATTTCTAGAAGGAAACATCTGATTGGTTTGAAATATAAAATTTTATAGTTTTTAGTTTGTTTTTTATAATGATGGCATTTTTTCACACATGATTTAATTGGATGTTATAAAAACATATTCTCCTAAATGTTTTAGTAGTGTTACCTCTAATTGATTTGAAATATTATTTTAGTATTTTTTATTATGAGTTTTTGGATTAGAAGATTTAGATCAAGGTGGGATTTTATCTATAAATTCTTTTTCTATGGTATGTTTTTCCAAAAACCAAAAAATATATAAAATTAAAAATTTTGATTATTATTGTTTTTTAGCACAAATTACCATATTTCTAAACTATGGGAAACTACATACCAGCCAACACCCCTTTATATTCCCATTGATTATCTATTAATTCAAATAATTTACATTTTAATGAAATCTTAAATATATTTAATTCCAAACAATTCCACTTTACTATATTTTACCACCATATCTTTTTATAATTAGTAATACTTTTGTGTTTTAATTTTTTTAATAATGTTTAGGAACATTTTGATATATATGGATAATAGTTGGATCACATTATCATGGAACACGCCTCAGTATGCTATGGGTTTGAAGGATATTTTATATTTTTCTGTTTCCAAATGATACGTTGATGGGAGAATAAGATTTTCATTTCCTTAATGTAAATTTAGAAGATGGTTAAAAATAGATAAGGTTTATGAACACTTGATATTAAAGAAATAACATGCTCAATATTTGTGTTGTATTTTCCATGGAAAATTGAACGTTATAGAATGTTTGATCACTAATTATGATCAATAGAATGACCTCCAAAGATCATTGATAATGGAAAATGAAATGAAAAACCTTATAAACGATGCATTCGGCACTGCGATGCACCAACATCAACATCCAAACATATCAAAACAACCAGTTGGGGGTTCTAAAAATAGCAACATGACAAGTGATATTTTTGAGACTATTGGACAACCAGATCAAGATTATAACATATCATTGGATCCTCCTCTTGATTCTATGGAGACTAATATAAGAGAAAACATCACTGAGTAGACAAATGTGTTTCATGGTTTAGTTGATGATGGAAATCAAGATTTGTATAGTGTATGTTTGAAATATTCAAAAAATTATTTTCTATTGAAGTTTTACCATATCAAATGCCTATGTGGAATTACAAATAAGTAGATGTCCATGATATTGTAGTTATTGCGTGATGGATTTCCTGAAGCAATGATCATTGAGTCTTTTAATAATATGAAAAATATTGTTATCAATCTTGGTCTAAATTATATAAAAATACATGTTTATCCCAATGATTGTATGATTTTGGGGGGAGAGGATCCGAGGAGACAAGATTGGAAAAAATGTTCTTCTTATATAGGGAAGTCAATGAGTGATGTTTAAATTATAGATCTATACACTACTATGAAGAATAAAAAAAGGAACACACCTGCAAAGGGTTTTCGTTAATTTCCTTTAAATCCTCAATTGAAAAGGTTATTCATGTTATCAAAAACTGTCGAGCACATGAAGTGGCATTCCATAGATAATAACAATGATGGTTTGATGCGACATCCATGATATTCATAATCATGGTAGACATTTTATTCATTACATCCAGATTTATCATATAGTCCTAGGAATGTCTTATTGGGATTTACTACTAATGAATTCAACCCATTTGGGAATTTGAGTGCTAGTTATAGCATTTGACCGGTTGTTTTGATATGTTACAATCTATCTTCGTGGGTGTATATGAAACAAATGTCTTTTATCATTTTGATGATTATTCATAGAAAAAAATTACCTGGAAATGATATTGATTTATACTTGCAGCCTCTAATAGAATAATTATAGGAGTTATGGAGCAACTGTGTTGATACATATTATGAATATTATAGAATAATGTTAATAATTTAAGGTACTCTAATGTGGGTCATTAGTTACTTCCCTAGACTTGGGAATTTAGCTAGTTGAAACACTTAAATGGGTTTGGAGTTTCCTATTTGTAACATTTTTTTGGATCCCAAATGACTACCTCATAGTAAACAATGGTTCTTCTTATGTCATTGAAGATACCTTGATGCATCTCATAGATTTCATGTGAACAAGTATAAATTAAATGTTTATATTGATCATAAACCACCTCCAAAGTTATTGACATGTTATGAAATATTGGAACAAATTACAAATGTTGAAAAAAAATTTGGAAAGGTGCATCATTTGAATGATAGTGGGAAATGAGTTCGAAGTGCATCTCTAATTGAAATCTGAATTCAATAATGGAAGAAGAAATTTATATTCTTCAAACTTCCATATTGGGAATTTAATTTGTTGCGGCATAATATTGATGTTATTCATATTGAGAATAATGTTCGTGAAAATTTGATCTTCACACTTTAATGATCATGTAAAATCGAAGGACCATCTCAATGATCAAAAAGACATATAAAAAATGAACAAAAAGTGTGATCTCTGGCTAGATAAGAATGGAAAGTATGCTCCGAAAATTTTTATAATGAAAAATAGGGATAAAGATGCATTACTTCAAATTTTAAAATATGTGAAGGTATCTGATGGGTATAAAATTAATATCTCAATGTTTGTTGACTTAAATAATTTTAGTTTACATGGATTCAAAAGTCATTATACACATATATTTTTAAAGTAGTTACTACCATTGGTATTTCATACATTATTACCAGAAAAGGTTACTACTGTTGTACTCCAATTTTACACATTTTTCAAAAAACTATATAAGAAAACTATACAACCATTTGAGCTTAACAACCTTCAGGAGAGACATTTATTCACACTTTTTGAAATGTATATGATCTTTCCTCCGTCGTTTTTTACATTCAAGATGCATTTAACTGTGCATTTTGGATGAGGATTCTAAATTAGGAGGCCACGTACATTATCGTTGAATGTATCCAATTGATAGGTAATTCAATTATATGTTTTTCATTTAAGTAAACAATTATTTTCACTTCATTAAATACAAAATTATGTTCTATTTTATTTTATTACAAAGACATCTTGGGATTTTGAAATCATGTGTAAAAAATAAATCTCAACCTAAAGCCTCTATTTTTAATGTCTATTATGAAGAGAGGTGTCTTACCTTTTGTTCTAGATACTTGGATTATATAAATACAAGATTCAATCGAGTTGGATTTTTTGATGACACATAGACTCAATGTCAACTATATGGGAAATCAAAAAACATTCATGTTATTGTCTGATCAGTTGGGAGGAGCTCAAATGTTACACTGATTGAAAGGGAATTATTACAGGCATATAGATATGTGTAGTTGTATCTACTATTAGTTGTAGTCACTCTCTACCCTGGGATTCTCAGATAGAGTTTATTTCTATGAAAATCACCATTCAGGAACAGGGGGCACAAATATCCTTTTACAGAAAACATTGGTTGATTTATATCAAAAGATGACCATATCTATCCCTGATGATATTGTATCGATGACTGGTGGTGCGCAGGTGAATCACACAACTTAAAAATCATTTAGTTCACAAATTTTATTGGTTTTAATTTTAAATATAAATATAAAATAGTATTTAATTTTCAATATAATTGTCTTGCAGGTGCCGATAGCAGGAGGTAGAGATGGAGATGGAGAGGGTGACGAGCAGTGTTCATCATTGGGTGGTGATTAGTGGTATTTTTGATCTCTTGGAACTATATGGAAAAACTAATTTACCAAATGATTCCTAATTTTCTTCTTATTTAACTGAGCATCAATGGAAAAAAAACATTTAGTTCATGTTACTGGTAAAAATTGAATTACAAGATGGGTTGTTTTTCTTTTTATTTGATTTCATCAAAAATAGAATATACGTAAGATATATACTATATATTATAGTTTACCTTTCTCTTATTTATGCCTCTGTATGGAATTTTCGTGTTCATGTAAAATGGGAAGGTGTAACTATTATCTATGTCTTTTTATGGACTGTTCTGTGTATTGTTTTTTTCTAGGGTTGTTCTAGGGATACATATTTTATAGCTACATTTTTTTGAAAATTAGTATTTATTAGTGGTTTAAACTAATGCTAAATATACCATATTATATTTTAGCGGTGGTTTAAACTACCGCTATATAATGATATTTTTTCACGGTGGTCAAAACTGCTTTTAAATATGACATACTGTTATTTAGCGGTGATTTTTTCATTTTTGGGGCAGTTTTCTGATGAAAAAATCATTAGGATTTAGCGGCAGTTTAAACTTACACTAAATCATTTCCATTTTTTGGTTAGGAAACCACCACTAAATGTACATTCTACAACACTTACTATAAACATCCACAAAGTGTAAGAAATTATCACAAGTTGGATACTAACACCAACTTTAGCGGTGGTTTTTTGAAACTGTCATAGAAATTATTGGTGGTGGTTAAACCATCGCGATAAATATGTAATTTTTATATAGTGAACCACTATTTATAAAGATAATCAGAAAATAAATTTTATATGATAATAGGAAAGAATTTATAGAGATGTTCAAAAAAATTCACATAAAAGTACAATTCACTTAGTAAATTTTGAACATACATACCTATGAAATGTTCATGAAATAGTTTGTATTAAATAAAATAGATCTTCAATAATTTATCACCATCCCATTGAAAGGATATTTTTTAACTATTGTATCAATTATAATACTGGAAAAAACAATATGATCTAGGTAATTTTTCTATCCATATTAAAATTGGTTCTAATAATTTTAGTGTTGATTTATTTGATTTATGTCAAAAGTGTGAAAATCATATCATATTCAACCTTAAATATCATGATTTAATGATATTTGAATATTACTCATGTTTGGGTTCTATTTGAAGACACAATAGTGAGACGTCCCTAAAGACTACGTGAAGATGTCATTTCTGTGGTATAAATGTTTTACCTTCAAAGGGATTTTATGGTGTTAGACATGGATAAGGAGAGTACCCCAATCATTTTAGATTGAGTATTCCTAAAAATTGGAATGGAATTTATTTATATAAAAAATGAAGAGCTATGTTTGAGAGTTTTTCGAGAATATGTGAAATTCAACATTCACTGGAGATATAAAATCTAGAAAAGAAATGTGTTTAGTTGGGAGAAGATGTGTTTCTAGAAGAAGAGGAAAATACTATCCATGGAAATAAATATAATTTAGTTTCTATAAAAAAGAATAAAGAATTAAAAAAAGAGGATAAAAAGATAACAAGATGCTAGAAAAATAAAGAGACAATGGAGGAGTTGCTGTCCAAAAATAATTCAAATATAGTCAACAAGTTTTGTAAGTTAGTGAGATTGCTTTCAATTTATCAATAAGGGCCAAAAATGGATATATTGGGCCCATGTACATTGAGAATGTGTTAGTAAATGGATGAGTAAATTTGGTTTCTGAAAAAGGATGAGGTCACATCCACATAAAACAATAACAACTACAATATTTTATAGATCCAGATTGGGTATCCTCATTCCTATACACAATCATCTAATACAAGGAGGTAAGGTCAAGATGAACGATAATAAATAAAAAAACATTTTTGAGGAAACCCACAATTTTTAGGCTTTATGATTTGGATTTTTGTTTAGGAACCTATTTGTAATGGAATCCCAAAAATTATGCTTTTTTAACTTTCATTAGAATGTATTGAAATTTCAATATTTGGTGTAGATTTTCAAGATGATAGAGATTCAATATGCAAGGACCAATTGTAGAAAGAAAGGGTAATAAAAGGAAAGCATAAAATAAAATAGGACTGAGCTTTAATTTTCATTATTTACATAAAAACCATATATTTTCCATAATCTTTTGAAGCATAAAATAAAAAAAATCATTTCATTACTTTGACATACAAATTAATTTTTGATCAATTTCACACCAAAAAATTTAAAACCCCAATATTTTATGTTTTAATTTTCAAGTTTATGGAATTGAAGAAGTAATAAATGTAAATTGTTTTATTAGAATGAAACATAGGAATTTGAAATCAATGAATCGTGTTATTTTCTTTATAATCACATTTGTGAAAAATTCCCTTCAATTTCTCATGATTTTAATTTCAAAATTTTATATCGATTGATTTTTTTTATAACACATTACATGAGTGGTTTAATTGAATTACATACTCTTATTACATATAGGTTTTTAAGACAATATTTTCAATATTTCTTAGTTAATTTTTTGAGATAACTTGGGACATATTACATACTAAGACTTTGATTTTGATCTTGTCCAAACAATTATTGTACAGATTCACATTGAAATGATAGAGACATTTTTTTATTCAAAAATTATCCTTGATAAATACTTAAAATTAATCCCCCCTTTCCATTAGATACAATTAATGGGCATTAAAATTAATATTCACATTTTAAGATGAATTATTCATTTCTAAACATACTCTAGTATTTTGCATGATTTTCAAAGTTTGAGTGTTGGGGAGAGGGGTTTCATGGAAAACGGGTTTTTCTTATTTGAGAGACTATATAAAGGGTTTTTCATTGGGTTTTAGAAAAGTTACTTGTAATATATCACTATAATCCATTTTTACCCCTCTAGAGAATAATAAAAATGAAAAATTGAAAAAAAAAATGGGGGTTTAGTTATGGAGGGTTATAACCCACCATTATTTGACCGATGATTTTCATAATTTGGGGTTGGGTGATGGATGTGAGATTTATCCTAGGTCAATTATCAAACAAATTTAATAAACTAAAAAAATATGGGGAAACTCATTCTTTACATTTTTTATGCTCATGGTCTTACTTGAGATTTGGATGTGGGGAAATATGTCACTTTTTGAAGATGAGAATTTAGATGGATTTACTTTGTTTATCATGATTAATACTTAGGAGTTAACAAATTTCCAATACTTACATTTTATTCATCAATTTCATACCATCATTTAAACCACAAAATCATTTGATCTCTATTTCAAATTCTCTTGATTTTTTTGTGATAATTGTATTTGCTATGTGGAGAAAGTAAATCATTTTAAAATTAAAATATTTGGTGCATGTACTGAAGGTATGAGGAAAAATTATTATTTAAATTTTACCATGAGTGATGATAGAAGAAAAACATTGGTGATATAGATCACAACCTCACATGTTAATAATGATGAATTAAAATACTATAATGGATGTGATGATAAGTTCCATATTTTTCATTTGGAATTTCAAATGCATTATGTATAGGGAGGTGTTGGAATCATTTTCTTAATGTTACATTAAAAATTTTCTTCCCCACATATATAATTGTTTCTTTTAATTAATTTTAAGTTTGAAAAAATGTTCTAATGAGGCTGATCTTTTAAATTCATAGTCTAGATTTATATTTTTGGACAAGCATGGTTCAAGTGTTGAGGATTTGATGAGTTATTTTTTGCGAAAAAATTTTTGAATTTCAAATGATTAAATGTCCTATTTTTTATATTGATAATATATTTTTTAATTGAATAAATTCATTATTTGGTATCTAAGACTTTTTGGACAACATTTTTTAAAAGAAATAAAAATATAAAAAATACATTTTTTACCTTTATTAGTATTTTTTGAGGGGGTGGAAAGAAAAATCACTTCGTGGGAAAAAATAGTGCCAATATAGATAACCCTAAAATAGTGGACAATAATATGCTTATTAGGCCCAAAGGGCCCATTGGGAAAGCTATCTAGATGGAAGGTCTACCATGTGAAAATCCCCTACATCAGTCAATTTTGGGGTTTGGGAAGAGTTAAGAGCATTCATGGGAGTACACCAGTGTGTAGGGAATGGATCTACACGATAGTAAGAGGAAGATAAAGTTAGTACTTAGGGGTGCACAATGATTAAGGGGTTTCAACTACCCCCATACAACTTGGAAGATCTCTTAGGACCTTAGTTTACATAAACAGTGGAGGCCACCCATGATATACATAGATGTGGGGTGAAGGATATTACCTGGATATTGTGCTCTTTCTAAAATGACAACCTTTCACCTTGAATCTGTATCATCTTCATCAAAAACATTCTTCACCTGTGTTAAACTGCTTCCATCTCCTGCTATATTGTAAAACTACCATCACTACTACAAATAGATCTAGTAAAAGTTCTAGAAATAGCTTTTAATATCACTGTTAATCTTATTGAAGATAAAGGGGTCCCCTTTATCTGTGCTAAAAAAATTCTGATAAAGTCATTCCATTATCCATGCTAAAACAATAACTAATAAAGGCCCCAACCCTTTATTAGCATTATTTTAGTGCGGATAAAGGATCCCCTTTATCATTGTTATTCTGAGAGTTGATAAAATACCACTTTATCATTGCTTTAATTATCACTAATAAAGGCCTAGCTACCTAAGATGTGTTGTTTATATAACAGCACACCCAGCAAAAACTTGTACAAAATAGTAGAAAATATATCAATATAAGCTAGTGAAATTATCACATTATTACACTATAAAAATAAAGAAGATTATAATAAATGTACGATAAGAACAAAGTAAGAAAAAATAAACACATACATGATGCAAATAATGAAAAAAACAAGCATCACACACAAGAGTTTGGAAAAAAATTCTATATATATTTAATTGAAATCATGAATATAAAAATATCTACCGATGGTATATATAAAAAAACACTGCTATATACATTTAAACTAATGTTTTATAAAATTACAATAAAAATTGTCCAAAAATTGTTAAATACATTAATGTTTCATATTTTGACGTCTGTGATCCCCACTCAAAAATGTATGACTATGGTATTAGTTTCCCAAAAAATCATCCCAACTCAAGAAAGACATTACACCTATATAAGAAAACAAATATTATGTTAGTATCACTATAAAGAATTAAATTAAACATTACTATGAAAAAATACATTAATAAAATATAATTTTTGAATAAAAAAGACACATTTGGAGTTATACCAGTCAGATCGTGCATCATATTTAGGTGAGGTTGATTCATACACATCAAAAATAAGTTATGGATATTTTTTCTAAAATATAAAAATAATATGAATGAGTTTTCTTGATTTTGAGTATGTCGCTTGTTCTATTACTAAAATTAATATAAAATTTAAATAACACATTTAGATTTATACCATTCACATCATTCATTATATTGGGGTGTAATTGATTTCTACACGTCAAAAATCATGCATGGATCATTGTTCTAATGTATTAAAACAATCCAAATGTGTTTTCTCGGTTTTTCGTATGTTAGTTGGGTTTTTACACTAAAATATCATTTCAAACCAAAAACATGCATTTTCAATCATACCGGTCGCATCGTGCATCTTTTTGACATGATACTACTTTATACACATCAAAAATGACTTATGAATCACTTTCCTAAATTATGAAGACAATCAGAGTGTGTTTTATTGGTTTTCAGTGAGTGACACTTTTTTGATCTAAAATATCAATTTTAAACTCATAACAAACACTTTTAGTCATACCGGTCACACCGTGTATCAGATTGATGTGGGGTTGAATCCTACACATAAAAAATGACTCATAGATTATTTTATTAAAGTATAAAAACAATATGAATGTGTTTTCTCAGTTTTTAGTATGTCACATGTTCTTTTTTACTTAAATTAATATCAATTTTAAATAAAAAGAGGCATTTAAAGTTATACCAGTCATATCATGCATTGTATTGATGTGGAGTTGATTCATACACATAAAAAAGACTCGTAGATCATTTTCCTAAATTATCAAAACAATCTGAAATAATTTGAACAGTCGTCAGTATGAAAGTTGTGTTTAAAATAAAATTATTGTCAATTTTAAATAAAAAGAGACACATTGAGTCATTCCAGTCACACCGTGCGTCGGATTGATGTGAAGTTGATTCCTGCAAATCAAAGATGACTTATTGATAGTTTTTCTAAAGTATCAAAAGAACCTGAATATGTGTTCTTAGTTTTTTGTATGTCAATTGACTTTTTTTTACTAAAATGTCATTTCAAACTGGAAAGATGTATTTTGGGTCATACTGGTCATATCTTGTATTGGTTTCACATGAGACTGATTCATACGCATCACAAATAACATATTAATCTTTTAAATAACTTATAAAGATAATCGAAGCATGTTTTATTGGTTTTCAATGAGTGAAACGTTTTGAGCTAAAATTTCAATTTTAAATTGATAATGGAAACTTTTAGTTATACCGGTCACACTGTTCATTGGATTGAGGTTTTATTTATTACTACACATCAGAAATGATTGATGGATTATTTTCCTAGAGTATCAAAACAATCTGAATGCATTTTCTCAATTTTTAGTATGTCACATTTTCTTATTTCTAAATCTATTGTCAATTTAATAGAAAAATACACACATAATTCCATAATGTTCACATTGTGCGTCAGATTGAGGTGCATTTGATTCTTACATGTCACAAATGATATATGGACCGTTTTCCTAAAGTATTAAAACAATTCGAATGCGTTTTATTAGTTTTCAGTACGTCACTTGTTCTTTTTAATAAAAATAACATCAATATTAAATAAAAAGACACACTTTGAGTCATATCAGTCACACCATGCAGCATATTGAGGTAGGGTTTATTCTTATATGTTTTCAATGACTTATGGATCATTTCCCTAATGTATCAAAATAGTTGAATGCATTTTCTTGGTTTTTAGTAGGTAAGTTACTTTGATAGAAACTATATTGAGCCCGAAATTTCATACATAGATATCACATCATAGTAGAGTAATATTACTTACATAACATAATTATAAAATCTAGAATATTTTATGTCTAGTTTTTTAGAAACATGTAAATATAAAGAACTAGTTCATAAGTGTCTCTCATTAAGTTATTCTTTACTAGAAAGGCACATCATTTCTAAAACCGTTCATCATACCCTAAGGATATGAAACATAACAGAGGGTGACCATATATACTTATTAAGTGTAAAAAAAGAGATATATATTATCATATAGGGATAGTATAAGTAGTTAGAATTCACCTTTATACATCCCTGGCCCATTTACTTATTGTCGTTATCTCAGTTGCAGCCTTGAAGTCCAATATATCCTGAGCATAATCTGTTTCAAACAAACCTCCCCAACTCAAACAAAGGAATTCACCTATATATGAAAATAATTATTATTTAAGTAATACTAAAAATAAGTAAATTAAACATAAATATGAAATAATACATTACTTCTATTGAAGTCACATCTTCATGCTATTTGTGTGCATTCTTCTATTAGGCATGCTGCCCATTTTTCTGAACAAGTCTATATCATCTTGTGATTATGAGTCCTTTAGACAGTCTTAGTAGTAATAAAAAAAATATAAATACTCAAAGTATTAATGAATATTTTAAATAAAATATTAATTATCTTTGAAAATACCTCTTTAGGGATGCTAGTTTGTTAATAAAATATGATCTCTTTTATAAATTTATAAACACAATAACCATAGTCTTTTGTTGTTTGTTTTTTTCAAACACTGCAGAAAAACTGAGAAAAATAAGTAATTTTTTATATGTTTTTGGATAGTGAAATATTAATATATATACCTTGATACATTTCCAGTCATAGTACTTGTCATGTTTCTCATCCTTATCCCCTTGCTTCATTCCTTGATGTAGATGATATTGATACACCTCTCTATTATAATAGAATCCTCCTTAAAATATAATATAAATTATATAACTATATTTTTAGTTCTAAAATGTTGTATTTGGTGTATTAAAAATTGGAAAACACTATCATGTCTGGTCATTTTGTTGGATATCCGTGAATTTAATCCAGAAAATAAATCTTTGATGTATCCAAATTGTCCGCAATGAGCATCCAATACTGTTTAAAAACACAAAAGGGAATATGTAATTAAAGAAAAGAAAATATATTTGATATGATTAGATTGTAGAGATTTACCCCTACATCATTTGTATTAATAATAGTTTTTCATCTGTATTTTTCTTTTAAACAATTTGAGAATGCATGCCACTATTTCAACCTCTTTCTTGGAATCCATTTTTATTTCTTCTGTGGAGGTGATGTGAGGACTAATGAGTCCAAATTTTTCTTCATGGGGAAATCCCTTAAAAATAATATATATGCCTATTAAATATATGAAGTGTATTTAGTCATAATTAACAATGTATATCAGCTTTTGGACAATCAAATCATGAAAACATACTTCATGTATACATTTACAACTAAGTTGTTTGGCCAATCATAATCGTGGATTTCACTTACATTATCAACACCAATGAATTCTAGTTATTCCCCTCCATACATATTTTCTTCAAAATCAATTTTGTGAGTAATACTATCAATCAAATATTTATCCACATGAGTCTACAATAATAATAAATATCGATATTGAATGGGTGGGGTTAAGGTTCTTTTGGTAGATTTTTTTGATTGGTTAGTTGCTCCTTTAGATGGTTTTGAGTCATTATTTTTTTTCACCCCTTCACTTTATCTGTCTATAATAACATTCATTGGTTTATACCTTTTTCATTAAATGTTAAATGTTTTTATTGAAAAATAAATTGGAAATTAATACCTCCTTATCGACATGTTTTCTTAAAAGATGTGATAGACATGAGATGAATATTCCAAGAGCTTGTTTGAACTTATGAATATCCTAATCATCAATTGGAAAATTTAACTCAGTGCTCAGATCATGGGCAAGGTTAATCAACACTCTGACATGACATGTTGGAAGTGTTCAGTTGTGCAACTTTTCCTTCTAGATATTGAACATCGTAGCCCTCGCTACAAGGTGATGGGTGGGTGTTGATAGATATAAATCACTGTCATTTTAACCTTGAAGAATATCAGTAAAAGAAATTTATTAGTGTCTATATTATTCACATTTCATAGAAACAATCGTTAGAAATTTTATTACCTTCTCTAAGATAGGTTTTTGAGGGGAATGGCTTGCCTCAAAGCCGGTGGGGGTGGGGAGGGATCTTCACACGCTGGTTATTCTTGAGTTATTTCTTCTATTTTACTCCCCCTATAAAAGTTTCTAGAATCTCTCTTTGCCACTAGAATTATTCTTCAAGGATAGATACTCTTTATCTCAACTTTTTCATTTCTTCACTTTGAACCTCCTCTTGGTTTTTTTCTCAAAATATGTTTAGGGTTTCACCCCAAAACCTGAACCTCTAAAATGGCCATATTGTTTTGGCCACTTCAAGGCCATGGAAAGTATGTCTATATCTAGTGTGGGTGTTGTTGATTCCAATAACTATATTAGATAGAAAATATAGGAAAATAAGTAATCATTGTTATGTAATAGAAATTTAAAATCAAAACAAATATTTAATATTTCATACTTACACATGTTTCCCACACTTTTTTTGTGTTTTTATCTATTAGTATCCCATATTTATTTACATGTGCCTCCTTCCATAGCACATGGAATGGGATATAATGGTCTTTGGATTTTAATTCATCAATTTTTATATAAATAAAGGAACATAGTTATAGTGTTGTTTTATGTCACATAAAATTATTATGATAGATTTAAAATACTTACAATTGTTTTCAAGTGAAGCATACCCCATGATTTCTTTACGGTAGATGTACACTAGTTTGGCTACCTGTTCCTTATTTTTAGAACTCAATTTTTGTTTCATAAATAAAAAACTACCAATCAAAGTGATGAATACAAGTATCATCAAACAACGTATTACCAAACACAACGTACCTGAAAATACTGATCCACATGATGGCCAGTAAACCCATCCCACACTACTTGGGTTATCATGTATGCATAAATAAGAGGTGGGTGTGGTTCTATTTTCCCATTAGCATCTTTAAGATGATATCACATTAAAATTGTTCGAAATCCTCTATGAATCCTTTCAGCAACCCTTAATACATTGTCCTTGTACTAGTCATCTACTATAAATGCACTCTGAAGGG
The DNA here is from genome assembly GCA_963277665.1 of Viscum album. NCBI lineage: Eukaryota > Viridiplantae > Streptophyta > Magnoliopsida > Santalales > Viscaceae > Viscum > Viscum album. The sequence continues at coordinate 954,076,529 of OY728128.1, read as the reverse complement.
GGTGAGGAAGAGTAAGTCAATGTTTCATTATTATTTTTTATTAAATTAATGAAATGATATCATAATGTTACCATAATCTCTTCCAACACTGGTGTCTTAAACTCGGTGATAATACGGTGCCACAAATGTACATCAATCGGGATGCATTTCCAAGTGATGATTATAATGTGACTACTGAACATGGCCTTGTTGGAGTTAACATGATGGCCCAGTGTATTCTATCCAACCTCATATTTGATGCATTTTACATTCACCTTAATGATTTTTTCTAACACCATCAAACTACATTTCTCCTATTTTTTTGTGTCGTCAGTGATTCATATCCTACTATTTCCTTATATTAAATTTCATCAATATGTTCCTCCATAGAACTAGCATCGGCATGTGCATATGGTGGTTGTACCTCTACACTGGGAGCATTATCATGTTGAGAAACTTGTTATACCTATGCACTAGGAGCAACAGTAGGTTGAGAAAAATGTTGTTCCTCTGCACTGCAAGCAGCAGCAGGTTGAGATAACTGTTGTGCCTCAGGATTTGGAGTATCAGCACATGTCGAAGTCATTTTATGCATAAGTGGTTTAACATTTAGTTTATATTACATAAAATCAGCATCAAACAAATACTGACATAAGGTAACATGATGTATATTACAAAAAAATATAACATGATTATCTTTTTAAGACTAAAGGGATTTGAACCCTATATCGACTATCAAAATCCCTTCATTGTGGTATCCTTTGACATAAAAAATGCTTTCTACACTGGAACCTCTTTTAAATGATTGTGAAATCCCAATTAAAGGTTCATCCTCTATTGAATTTTCATCTGACCCATAAGTGGTTTTGGTCAATAACAGAACAATTGTATAGTTTCGATTTGTGAGATCTTGAACATAAAATACTTGTAATGCCTATGAGTCTATTATAAATGGTTCATCTTTATAACCTTCCTTACTGAAATTAACTTTCATGAATCTCAATTCATCTATTTTAATATCACTCACATTATCATCCCACTTTCATTGAAAAATTAGCACTTGGAGTGTCGTATAATCCAACTCCTATATTTTTTTGAAGATTCCAAAGTATGACATATTAACATAAATTGGATTTATATCCTTATCACCAGAAACATGCATCACTTCATACACAAGATTATCTACATTACTCTATATGGTACTGTCTACATCATGTTCATTAGTATAAAATTTATAACCATTAATTACATAAGCAATGTATGATAATACACACACACTTGTTCCTCTGGCTATTCATCGAATTCGTTTTGAAATTAACTCCAGATATTCATCTAAATCGTTAAAAATATAGTCCTAAATCCATCCTATAAACTATTTATTTAGTTTATTTGATATCGATTTTTCATCTCTTAATGGATTCAAATGCCAAAAAATTTCTTTGTGGGTTTCAACATACGGGTCAACATCCAAACTATTATGAAAAACGTAAAGGTGGGCCTGCTCCAAATATGTAATATTGATTATGGAAAAATCTATTCTATAAATTCCTTCACCATCAATCATCCCAATGTGATGATATTTCTATAGAAAAATGTTTTCCAAACAAAACAGGTATTCAGAATTGAATTCAAAAGCTTTCTCTAAAATATATCTCTATGAACTACAACTCTCTGGATAACTTCAATTCTTGACATATCATTTCAAAATATTCATATACCATTTAATGGGGTACATCTATCTATAGTGTACAAGAACACATAGTCAAATATCTCTCACCAAGTGAATTGTCAAATGAACCATCATATCAAAGAATATCAGTGGGAAGAACATTTCCAATTCAAATAATATGACAGAAATTTCTCTGTCCATAGTCAGCAATTTTGTTGGGTCTATAACTTTACTTCATATAGCTTTGAAGAATAAATAGTGTTTGGTTAATTTATGATGGAAATTCTTGGGAAAAATTTAAAGTAAAGCAATATGAATTAGATCCTTCTTCAAAACATGGAAGTCATGTGATTTCAGAAGCTTTGACTTTAAATTTCTCATTGAAACGATGGTCATGATATTCAATAAATACCCCTATGGAACCTTTATGTCATTCCAGAAGTTTTGAAACTAATATCTCTCCTACCAAGAAATATTGTAAGAAACAAGAGGAAGAAATGTTCATTTTTCACCCATAACTAGTGCCAACTCTTCTCGTATTCTCATGTAAACCATGTCTAACCTAGCCTTAATTTCATCCTTTGTTTTGCTGGGTGCATTTAGAAACGTTCTAATGACACTATCACATAAAATTTTTTCAACATGCATAAAATCAAGAAAATTTATGACGTATAGACAATTCTAGTATGATAATTGAAAAAAATGATCTCTTTTTTCAACCAGTTTTCATAAGGTTTTACGAAAATGGTTTAACAAAAGTAGTGCCCATAGATTTTACTTTCTAAAAACTTTGATCAGCTTTTAGTGGAGACGGTATTGTATGTTCTTCTAAAATTCCATTAAATTATGTCATCAAATATCAGTACTTATTTCGTTAGTGTAGAAATCTGCAATGTCCTAGAAAAACAAATTTTAATAAATGTTTCAACCTAATTGACTGTGTACCTTGTTCGCAAATGGGGCACCCCTGAGTTCCTTTAATTCTATATCCTAATAAATTTCCATAAGCATAAAATTAATTTATCATCCAATACAACATGTCTCTCAGAGTTAAATCTTCATTTTTGTAAGCATCATAAAACATAACACCTGAATGCCATAATAATTTCAAATCCTTGATCAATGGAGCCAAATAAACATCAATATCATTACCCAGTTTTTTTGGTCCTAATATAAGCATAGATAACATGATGTATATTATTTTCATGAATAACCATGGTGGTAAGTTGTAATTTACCAACATAACTAGTCATGTACTATGATTGGTGCTTTGAAAACTAAACGGATTCACTCCATCTATAGATAATGCAAGATGAAGGTTTCTCACCTTATTTTCAAATTCAGGACACTCATGATCAATTCTCTTCTACAGAGGAGAGTATACTAGGAGATGTAGTTTCCCATATTTAATTCTTGTATCTGCATTCCAAGTCAATTTCCCTGCAGTCTCCTCACTTCCATATAGGTGTCTAATGCTTAGAATGATTGGAAAGTACCATAAAAATTTCATAGGACTGGATTCATCTTTCTTGAATCAAGAAGAACCAAACTTTGGGAATTATGTAGGGGATTTTTGGTACTTGAGAAATAGTATATAGTCATTCGGATAGCCGTGTATTCTTTCATATATTATACCCATCGATCGCAACATTCATTTGGGGTCATATTTTGTCTTAGGATCTCATTATCTTCTGGGAGCATGTCATTTCGGAGAGAAAGTAATTCCGTAAAACTAGTGTCACTCCATCTGTTTCCTAATTTCAAATTATACTGCTTTAGTATGGCTGAAAATGATGTATATTTAGTGTAACTAGCATACAATGGCATTTATTCACAACTCCTTATCTTCTCAAACACTTTTGGGAAATCACGAAGTTCATCTTCAACTATCCTTGTCAATTCATCAATACAATCTTCATCATCATTCAAATCTATAATCACATCCTCGATATAGTCTTATTCATTACTCACACTTTTAATCATATCAGATGATCCATAAAATGTAGTGTTTTCCCAATCACTACCTACATTTGATTTTCCCCTGGTTTATTACAACATTTATAACTTTGACATATTCTATGATGGATCAAGTGTTCTTCGAACTCCTCTGGACTAATTATTCTTGAATAACAATAGCATAAACACAGACAATGAATTTTATTAGGGTCATATGCATGATCTTTTCCAAACTTGATGAACTATTTCACACTATCTTCATACTATTTTGTCAAATGATTGGCATCCATCAATTCATTATTCATTTCCATCCTATTTGATTCAGTAATATTAATATTTAACAAAATAAATACCCAAAACACTGATATAATGTAATGGTTTTCCTAATTATATAAAAATATAAACTTAAAAGATTATGGAAAAACTAAATTTCAAATGTCCTTTAAAAACTATTTATAAAATAACACTTGAAATCCCATTAAAAACCCTACCATTTAAACAAATTTCTCTTTAAAATAATACACCCTTTTTATAATAAACAAATCTGTTCCAAACACACTTTCACAAAACCACAATTCCTTTTTAAAGAATTCAAGGAAGCATCATTACCCAATATTATTAACCATTTAAAATGAGCGACAACCCTCTATATTATACAAATTTTCATTTAAAACTACATACACCCCTTGTTAAAATTAAACCAGCAATAAATGAGCTTTCAAAACATTCACATCCCTTTATGAAAGCTAATCGGGTGAGTAGACAAACACTTGGCATGCAACCTATGTCCATGCCAATTATTTAAATCATTTTAAATATATTTACAACCAAAAATGGTATGTTAAACACGTATAATTTTTATGAAACATTTGATAACAATTTAATCATTTTAAAAGTTCCATTTAAGAATTTTCACAAAGACATAAATCCTAAGAGATGCACTTTATAAAATATACATACAAAACACCTCAATTCATCCTAAATCAATCAGTGTTGTATGATTCCATCGAATTATTCAAAATTTTTGTGTAATAATAATAATTTCCATATGAATTTGATATTGTGATCCCCACCATTGGATATCCCTTATCCATGCTTCCATTTTCTAGTTAAATCATTCATCCTTCACCAGAACACCAGAGTCCCAATGGATATGTTCCATAAACAGTGACCACACTCTCAACCATAAAACACTCATGTTTAGTTTACTAAAAACACTACATTATCCCAATGATCCTTGGATAAAAGAAAATAAATTGGTCCCTTCCTCTATAAATACTCCTAATAAAATCTATAAGCATGAACCAATTACATAATAAAAAATTTCTCAAGTTTCATTCCTTTTACACAAAGAATTTCCCTATGCCACTCATCACCAGAAGAAACTATGTTGCTTTCCCGATCCTTTTAAGTACATCATATCTCAATTCAAAATAAGAAAATAACTATGGTACTAAACTAATATATGATATTATTTTCCATATTCTATTTTCTAAAATCTTCAAAAAGACTTTATAAATGACATTACAAAGACTAGTCATTCTAAAATCATTAACTGAACTCATATCAGTAACCTCTAGAATTAAAGTGATGAGGGTATCATTATAAGTCTCAACAAAATTCTTACCTCTTCAAAACTCATTCTTGAGTTTAACAACATCAAGTCCCAAAATATTCTAGAACCTTTTAAAGAAAACTTTATAAAGAAAATCTAGTTAGGTACCTTTGATAGATGCATCATCCTAGATTCCATAACCACTTCATAACATTGAATATAAATAGTTAATAATTTATTCATATAATTTATTAAAGTTGTAACAAAATAATAATTTATATATTTAGATATAAAATTATGCTATTAATGAAATATGATTTGATAATAACATGAATTATATCATTTTTCCCTTTGAGGGAATTCACCATAGAGTGCTTGCGGGTGAAAGGATTCATTACATGTGTTGTTATGGTTATTTCACTAGGGTATCCAAAAAGTGTATCATGAATATTTGGATAGGTGGGGATGAAAAAAGATATGTTTCCCTTATAACACAATTAATCCCTTAATAAAAATATCAATGTATTCGCCTATGAAGTAGGATTTTCATCCATGCGACATAATTTTCATGTGGTGCTCTTGTTCCATTTATGACATCTGTTTATTCTTTATTGCAAATTTTCTTCTGGGGGAGGTATTTTCAAAACCATGAGGTTACTGGAACTAGAAGGTATAGATATGATGTAGTCACTTAGTTGTAGCTTTACTTCTATATTATAGTATATCAGGTTTGGGGATTTGTTCTAATTCAGGTTTGTTCTGGAATTTCTTCCACTATGTGCATGTTTTAGTGGTTTAATTTTATTTTGGGGGTTCAACATTAGAATTTTTTAGTGTACCAAATCCAACTAGTGGTATCAGATATTTTTCTTATTCTACTATTAGTTACCAAAAGGTGTTATTAAATATTTCTTACATAACATATAGTGATTATTTTATCAATAATCGATAGAAAGTCTTGGTTTGAAGAGTACTAGGTTTCCTCTAGTGAAGTGATTTTATAAGAATCAATGGAATTGCACTAGTAACAAAGTGGTGGTTCCATTGAAATAAGTAAGGTTTGGATTGATATTCAATGGTTGATTATTTAGACTTTGGGGGAAAATGGCCTTGATACTTTTGAAGAGTTCAAAAGCTTAATTGATTTTGAATTAGATAGAAACGGGGTGTTCAGTAAAATTAGAAACTAGGAAATGAAAGAATTAAGAAAATTTTTAAAAGGTATGTCCAAGAGAATCCAGATCCAATAGGGAATAAGGGAATACCTCAAAGATTTTGAGCATTAAAGTTGGATGTGTAGTAGAGGGATGGATCAAGGAGTATGATTCTTGAATAGTTAAAAGAGGCACCACCTCCAAAATATGGTCTACATCAAATATGGTTGTGGATAGAATAAAAAGGATAGAAAACCTTCCTTCGATCTAGAACCTTCTGTCACTTAGTGGCAGGTTGCTTCATATTCATTAAAACTACCTCAAAATAAAGACCAAACAAGGTAAAATTTTGAGTATGCCTCACTAATGCGATCAAATTATCACCTTCGTATTGGGATCTTAAACAATGATTCAAACATATGGGAAAATCCCCCTTTTAAAATCATGCCCACATAAAAACTATTTCATAACTTGCTTCACATTACTTTCACAATTCAAAGACACATTTAAGGTAAACAACAAGGAATCCTACGAGACACTAAAAATCCATTTCCCTTAGTGAAATCCATTTTCAACACATTTTCACCTTTAAATATCTGTTAAAAAAATAACTCTCACCTTTCACACATATCATAAAACATTATCAATGAACACCACCACAAATCACATAAGAAATATAATCAATCTCTTTTCAAAAAACCAACTTTCATCACATATATATGTCAAACCATTTCCAAAACATGTTTTTCACCACATTAATAATCCATGGAACACATATAAGAAATCAAGAAAGAATATCAAAATCATCTAATAATATAAAAGCATGAAATCACCTACCTCACACTTGGAAACCTTTGGAAATCGATGTGAAACCACAATCGCACCTCAGCAAGATCCTATTATGGCATGATCGAAACATAAACATTAATATTTTCCCCAAGAACAAAATATCAGACCAACATTATGTCATAAAACCCCTTGGAAAATAATAACTCAATAAGGGGGAAGAGAGACCCCAAAAAAGAGGGATAAATAAAGTGAAATGAGACTTACTTGATGTTTCCTTAAAGAATCGGAGTCAAAAACACCCAAAGAATGAGGTATGAGGGCTTTATGAAATCATAGAGGGGTGTTCACAACCAAAATGGGTCCACAACGAAGGAGTGTTCGCGGTGGATGAGGGGCTGCGATGGAGGTGGGTTCGTGGTGGAGGAGGGTTTGTGGTGGAGGAGCATTCGCGGCGGAGGTGGGGTCAACAGTGCAGGGGTCAGTGGCGTAGGGGTCAACATCCGTGAGAGCTTGAGGGGTGCGAGAATGAGGAAGACTATTCAGGTTTCTTTATAAAATAGGATGTACATTTTATCAACACTGATAAAGGTATGTTTTTTCAGTGCTAAAATAGAAAGAGCTGATAAAACATGTCATTATCATCGCTTTTTTAGCATTGATAAAGATAGGCCTATATAAGCGTTAAAAAAACACTGATAAATGGTGTTTTTATCAACGCTAAAATTATAGCACTAATAAAGACACCTTTTCTCAGCACTTTTTTAGCATTGATGAAGGTCTATCTTTGTCAGCGCTAAAAAATGTTGATAAACATATGATGTAAATAATTTATTTATATTATTATATATACTTATAAAATTCTATATATGAAAATACATATTTATTTATTTTTAATTATAATTGTAAATGTATATATTTATATATTTATATTTATAAAATTATAAGAAATATACGTATTATATTTATAATCTGAGAAATATATATAATAAATATATTCATTATATATATTTATAAGAATATATATATATATAACTATATTTCTTATAATTTTATAATTATTTAAATGAATATATATTTATTTATAATTATAATTATAATTATTTATTTATTATTTTATTTAAAAAATTATAAAATTATAAAAAAATATATTTTTAATATTTATTACTATTAATATATATAATTAATAAATTTATTATAAATTTATAATTATTTAAATATATCTATATTTATTTATAATTATAAATATAAATATAAATATATGTATTTATTTATCAATATTTTTATATATTTATAAATATATTTATTCAATTATTTATAACATTATATATGTAAATAATAAATACATTTTTTATAAATTAATAATTATTTGAATAAATAAATATTTATTTATATTTATAACAATAAATAAATATATATTTATTTGTAATTAAAAATTATAATAAATAAGTATTTATTTTTAGTTGTAATTATATATATATAATTATAAAATTATGACAAATATATTTATAATTTTTTAAATATATATAATTTATATTTTTATTATAATTTTTTAATTATTTAAATATATCTATATTTATTTAGAATTATAATTATAACTATTTGATACTTATTTATAAGTAGTTGAATATAAATATATATAATTAATATATATTTATTATAATTTTTGAATTATTTAAATATATCTATATTTATTTATGAATTATAATTATAATTATTTTTCTTTATATTTAAATAGTTATTTATATTTAAAAAAATTATTTAATTATATATATTTATAACTTTATAAGTATAATAAATATATTTATTATAATCTTATAATTATTTACACATATTTATTTATAGTTATAATTATAACTAAAAATAAATTTATTTATAAATATTTGTATATAATTATAAATATAAATATATAGATATATATTTATAAAATTATAATATAGGTATTTATTTAAATTTTATAATTATTTAAATATATAAAGTTATAATTATAACTACAAATAAATATATTTAAAAATTATTTTTATATAATTAAAATTTAATAATTATTAATATAACAAATATATATTATATACATATATTTAATGTATTTTTATATGTATTTTTGAAAACATATATAACAGTTCATATGGGTAACATGAATTAATCATATACGTAGTAAAGTATACATAATAAAAAAATAGTCATCACATATGGACAACATGAATAATAAGAAGGGTGTAATGTATAAATGAATATTCATGATGATACATAACATATATGCATGTCTACTCATTCATGGTCAATATATTTATTAACCAAATTCATCAGAAACATATATATTTATTTAATAATTATAATTATAAATATATATATTAAAAAAGTATTTATATATATTAACTATAAATAAAATAAATATATAATAAATATAATCAATATAATGAATATAATAAATATAATATATATTATAAATCTAATTAATATAAATTTAATAAATCTAATAAATATGTTTATTATTTAATGAAATTTATTATAATCTTATAATTATTTAAATATATATAAAATTATAATCTTTGAAATACTTTTTAAAAAACATTATATATATATATATATATATGTATTTGAATTTTTAAAAAACATTTATTAATTATAAATATGCGTTTTTATTTAATGTATACAAATAAACATTATTTTTCAATATATATATAATGATTTTATATAAATTAATAATATTTTTTCTTCAAAACTTTTATCAGTGCTAATAATAGTGATGATAAGTCTATCCTTTATCAGTTCCTTTTTTAGCGCTGATAAAACCAGGTGTTGCCTTTGCCCCATTCTGTGGTACTGTATAAACATTGAGAGGAGCTTGAGCAATACTGCCATTTTGAGCATCACTAAGCTGTAGGAGTTTCCTTGTGGTGTTGTGACCAAAGGGATTAGATGATGAAACCCCACTACACCATGGTGTGAGAGGCTATTTTTTGGTCCTTATAGTCTGAAAATGAAAAACAAGTACTTCAAAGTATCAAAATACCACAGTTTTGTGGCTCAAATTGAAAAAAAAAGTATGTACCATATTTTAAGTGATGAAATGTGCCCCACTTTGAAAAAGAAAATGTATGAAGAAGTTATTGCACCGCATTGTTTCACCTGCGATGTAGAGGTACCTCAAGTGGAATTGGATTAATATTCTAAACCTGAGGGCTCTCTAAGAGGATGTTCCATATGGTGTTTTGGTTGCACTGCATCCCATGCAATACCATCCATAGGTTGTGATGAAATATTTCCACCCATTCCATAGTGTACTTCACATTAAAATTTAAAAACCCCAATATATTCAGAATTTCCACCTTGCACTAGCTGAGCTTCGGAGAGAAGTTTTGGAATGGATACATGTTGAGCCTTGACAACATTAGGGATTTTGGAATACTCTACAAAATAAGGGATAATTACATAGATGATTCACTAAAACCCAATTGCTAAGATATAGAAAATGGAGAAGAATAACTCAAGCATTTGAAAATACTGTGGGGGAAGAAGAATTCAAGAATTGAAATATACAGAGATAATTATCTCAAGGTGGATAAAAATAGAGAGATGTTGTTGTGCGAGAGTGGGGGGCTTGGAAAAAACTAAACATTCATATGAAAAAGTGGAAGAAAGAGCTGTTGTGGTGTGCTGCTACTGCTACACAAGGTATTCATTTTCTTTTTTCATATCCCCTCATTACTAGCCTGAGGGGTTCATTATCCTATACTGATAGATTTAAAGAAATGGGATTGTTCTTAAATTAGGAAAGTGTTTGTGTGATTACTTTCTAAAATGAGTTTGTTATTTCCATTAATCATTTTTTCAATCCTAACATTTTTCATGTTCACAACCAATATAGTGAGATTATGTCATGATACTTAAAATATATCAACTATCCATCACTCTCATGGAACAAAAAATTCATGAGTTAGGGACAACTATGTTTACAAAAGGTTTTAAAAACCTACCTATGAATTAAACCAAGTATCAAAGAGAGTAAAGGGGAATTTATATAGTAGAGATGGTGTACTTGAGAGGAGGATTTCATATGTTCAATTCTGACAACATCAAATTTTAATTACATAACCTTTTCAACTAAGTATGTGAACCATAATTTATATTCCCTTCATATGACCTTCATTATTCTAAGAAACTAACCAATTCAATCATCACTTTTTCTTCATTTATGTTTTCTAAATAATTTAAATAAATGTCTTCACCATTCCTAGTGGATCGACATTGATCACTACTAAACTATGTTTTTACATTATTTATTATTAGTTCGAATATGAATTTGTTCTTTGATATCCTTGATAGAGTTAATTATGCTCTTGGGTAATGTCACTTGGTAAGATATGAGTAACTTCTTCCTTATATGTAACAAATTCAACATTCAATGTGTCATCAATCACCTTATCCTTTAGAAAAATATAAGTAATATCAATATGTTTTTACCTAGAATGATGCACTATATATCTTTAAATAAAAAAATGAACTTTAATTATCATTGTTTATAATAAGAGGGTATCTTGTTTAGACATTTATATCCTCAGTTTTAGTCATTATACACATCATTTTAGTATCAGCCTATGATGCAACCACATATTCTGCCTTAGTTATACTCAAATTAGAAACAGTTTATTTCATTGAGTTCCATGAAACACACCTGTCACTAAAAAAATATACTTCACTAAAAGTGGATATTTTATCTTCCACTACTCTTAAAAATATATACATATGAAAACCCTTTTAAGTTCAGTTATCATTCATTCTTTTACAATAGAACAATTTTTATTGTATTAGTAATGTGATGGCCGAGTCTATCCCAAGATCAATATATTGTCCGCTTTGGGCCTAGCTCAAACAGTTTTTATTTCCCCAGGCTCTGGCCCTCAGGTATATCCTAGGAAAAGGCCTAATGATGGGAGAGGTATCCACACCACCTTATAAAGGGGTGCTTCATGCTTCTCCTCCTTCGATATGGGATTACCATAATCCACCCCTAGAAGGGCCCAACATCCTCAATGGCACATCAAATGGACACCAGCTCTGATACCATTTGTGGCGGTCCAGTCTAGCCCACGATCATGAAATTGGTCACTTTGGGCCTAGCCTGCATGGTTTTTCTTTCCCCAGGCTCTGGCCCTTAAGCATAACCCTAGAAAAAGCCTCATGATGGGAGATATATCCACACCACCTTATAAAGGGATTCTTTGTGCTCCTCCTCCTTTGTTGTGAGATTTCCATAATCCACTTGTAATTTCCTGGTTCCGTGTGCTACCCTGAAGTGCCCCAGACTCGGTTGGTCACATAACTTCATGCTCATTTCCCCAAATGCCAGAGGCTACCAACTAGCAGTGAGGGCCAAGGTCTAATAGTAGGGAAACTATGCCGACATTGGTAGAGTATACACATAGGAATAACAATTATAAAAAAAGTGGAAGCAATAATACCATACAACAAGTAAACAACAGAAGACTGATAGTACATAAACAACTAGAGCAAATATATAAATGATGCATGTCACATATGTCTAGAAAAGCATCCAAATATGTCACAATTCTGGAAATACAATACTAAACCAATGTACAAAATAAAAAAGTAAACTCTAGCAACATCGCAAGCCTCAGCTTGGTCACATGCTCTCTAGATGCAATAGCTATCAATTATCTGATGAAGAAGGGTGTTTTCCTTTATCTTTACCAACAACCATATAATGTTTTTGGGTCGAAAAGAATAACACAAATAGGGTGTGGGATGAATCATAGTAGGAAACCACCAAAATATCTATTTTTATCTATCAGTTAATATATATAGTAGGTAATCTGCAGAAATGGATTAATAAACTTAGATGAACTCAGAAGTAAACAATCCTAAATTTTTCAATTAAATTCATTTACATTTAATAATTATTCAATCCATTGAATAATTTAATCTTGGGATCTAGCCTAAGCTATGTATCCCTTAGTATAAAAGTAACAACAGACATCTCAAATGACCCTCTAAAAAAGAGAGATCGAGTCGAAACTTGTGCTTTGGCTTGGCTAGCTCGTTATAATCAGGAAATCATTCACAATCAACCCTCTGGGAAAGTTCTCATATTCTAATCCCCCTGGTTTCATATACCATCAAATCAATAAATAAATAAAGACCCTTTGGGAAATCTCACATAGTCTAACCTCTTTGGTTTCACATGGCACTATTCATTTACAAATAACCACCTGGGTAGCTCTCACGGTCAATACCCCCTTGGTCGGAATTATAATGACCCCCCAGAAGCTCTCACAGTCCATGCCTTGTGGTCCAATATTTATTTAATAATGACCCTCTGGGTAGCTCTCATAGTCTACCTCCTTTGGTCAATGACCCACAGCGGCTCTCACAGCCAGTACCTTTGGTCAATTATAACAAAAATTCATAATTAAAAGATCCTACTTTGGGAATCTCTCACCATCAATTCCCCTTGTTCATACTTTCATAATGCGAAACACATGCAACTCATATTAATAGAAACTCCATCCTAACAACACTAGGCATGGAAACAAATCAGCCTAACATGCTTTCTAGACCCAACATCCATATGCAAATAAAATATTCATAACACCTCTATAATCAAAGTAATAAACCTTATTCATAGTCAATAACCATTTCTCAAACAAACAAACCATAGAAGGCATCAAACAGGGTTAAATTACAAAACACTCAATACCGTAAATAAGGTTATGGATCACTTTAAGTATATAAATCTAAATACAAAAAAAGAAAGTCACAAACCACCTACCTTAATGTCATACGATAAACACTCTTGAACGTTGGACCTTGAATAATCCCAGAATGATGTAGATCTACAAAAAGGGTAAGAACGATCAACCCTTGATAACTCAAGATAGATGAGAAATCAGGAAGAGAGGCTCCATGGAAAGAAATAATTCACCGATGGGAATCCAACGCACCCAAGGTCGTCTCAATCAGAGATAGGATGGAGGAATGGGATAAGCTCAAAGATTTTAAGTCGTAAGTCACTCTCTTGTACGAGACATGGGAAGAAAAAGAAGCTTCTAGAGATTAGACGCGACCCCAGTCCGATTAATCAAATTAAAAGAAAAGTACATAGAGTGTTCATTTAATGTACACTTTGTGTACTAGCCTCAATCGGCTCCCTCATTAGGCGGTCTATCAGGTCACCCACACGGCCATGTACTCGGTCATTACACAACCAATACACGCCTTCCCACGACAACCTGGTACACTGAGTGTACTTAGAAAATTTACCATTCTTTCTTTTTTTCTTCAAAAAACAACCCAAAATAAAGATCCATACCTAAAATGAAGATATGGGTTCTTAAAAACATCCCCCTTTAAATCAATTCATCCCCAAATTTCCCTTCAAAGGGTGGAGAAGAAGAAACTTCAAACAACTCTGGACACTAGGATCATACATTTTCCTCCATCTCCCAAGCCTTGTCCTATACTCTCCCATGATTTAATAGCACCCATACTAGAGGAACAGACCGGCCACGGAGAACCTTCGTTTTGTGATCCACAATCTGAATAGGATTCTCCTCAAAGGATGCATCCACCTCCATCTCAACCTCCTCCAGCTGAAAAATGCGAGATGGGTCCAAAAAGTAACATCGTAGCTAAGAAACATGAAAGACGTCATGCATAGCCCGGTACCTCTAAGGTAACTGCAACTGATAGGCAACCGACTCAACTCTATCCAAAACCAAAAATGGACCAACGTATCTTGGTGAAATATTTCCCTATCTCATAATCCTCCTTCGTCCCAACCTCAGTGCGTCACATAAGAAAACTTGATATGTGACCTCGAACACCAGGGGTCGTCTCTATTGATCAGCATAAGATTTATGTTGGGACTGTGTAGTAGTCATCCTCTTCCGAATCAACTCCACCTGCTCAGTGGTCTCCTAGACAAGATCAGATCCCAGCATAGTTTCCTCTCCTGTATCCAGCCAACATAGAGGTGATCGGTATGGCCTACCGTAAAAATCCCCATAAGGTGTCATTTGAATCATCGCCTAATAACTGTTATTGTAGGAAAAGTCCACTAGGGATATGTGTCTCTTCCAAGATCCCCCAAAATTCAGGACGCATGCTCATAGCATTTCTTCCAAAACCTAAATCGTACACTTGGACTGGCCATCTCTATGGGGATGGTAAGTTGTACTCAGAAGTACATGAATACCCAAAGCTCTCTGTAGTACCTTCCAAACACAAGAAGTAAACCAGTCATCCCTATCTGAAACGATAGAGTGTGGAACCCCATGAAAATTTATAATTTCTCAGAAGTACAAACTTCCAAGCTCATTAAAACTAAAGGTCTCCATGTCAGAAAGAAATGTGAAACATTCGTGAGTCTGTCAACAACAAACCAACCCACATCATTTCCTTGAGGCGACCTTGGTGAACCTATCACAAAATCCATCAGGACATCATTCCACCTCCACTCGGGAATGGGTAACTTCTGTAAAATCCCTTAAGTTCATGGATGCTCGTCCTTCACCATCTGATAGGTGGAACATTTCATAATAAACCTAACTACATCCCTCTTCAAACCTGACCACAAATACTAACGGTGTAGATATTGATACATCTTGGTGACACCAGGATGAACTGCACAAACTAAATAATGAAAATCTCACATAATCTCCTTGAATATATCTGCTGACACCCATATGATGCCATAAAAATGCATGATCGCATCATCGCCTACGGTCCACCCAGAAGTAGGGTCCTCTCCTGACACACCCTTCCATAGGACTAGGCCTTCATAATCTGATAACTGCCTCATTCTCACTCGATCTAGTAGAGTAGATGTAATAGCTATAGAAGAAAGAAAGATCTACCCCTATCTGTCATGAACTCCAAATGCATCTCAGAGAATAGGAGCCATAAGCTGCCACTCATTACTGGCCTCCTGAATTGCTTATATCTGAGTCATCCAGCTCAACCCATTAGCCATTGCGTTTCATTTCCCAAGCATGTAGGAAAGCTCAAAGTCAAAAGACTGAAGGTACTCAACCCACCTTTGCTATCTCAAATTCCGATCATACTAAGTAAATATATACTTGAGGATTTTCTGTTCATTTAGAACCACAAAATTCTCTCCCAAAAGATAATGTCTCTAGCAGTGAAAAGCATACACAACATCAGCTAACTTGAGATTATGCGTTGAGTAGTTCCTCTCATGTGGCCTCAAATATCGAGACCCATACGCAATGACTCTGTCCCCCTGCATAAACACTTCTCCCAGCCTGATACCTGACACATCACAATAAATAGTGTAACTCTTTCCCGACTCTTGAAAAATCTGTATCGGTGCTGAAGGAAAACACCCCTTAAACTCCTGAAATGCTAAATCATGGGATTCTATCCACATTTACTTTACACCCTTCTTAGTCAGGCCTGTCAGTGGCACCGATAAGCATAAAAAGTCCTGTATAAAGGGTTTCTAGTAACCATCCAGCCCCAGAAAACCATGTACCACAAAGACGTTCTTTGGTTTCTCCCAAAAACTACTACTCTTACTTTATCTTGGTCTACTAATAATCTTGTATCTAAGATAACATGACCCAAGAAGTGAATCTGGTCCATCCAAAAGTGGAATTTTTAGAGCTTATCATAAAAATAATTCTCTCTCAATGTACTCAATACAATCTCAAGATGGATAGCCTGGTAGTGTCGAGTGTGAGAGTACACCAAGATATCGTCCATGAATACTATCACAAAATAATACAATAAGGATGGAACACTCGGTTCATTAGTGCCATGAAAACAGTAGTCATGTTTGTGAGACCAAACGACATAACCACATACTCGTATAGACCATACCGACTATAAAAGGTTGTAATAGGTATATCTAATTGTCTAACATGTAACTGATGATAACTAGATCCCAAATAAATCCTTGAGAACACTCAGGCTCATTGAAGCTGATCGAAGAGATCATTAATCCTCAGTAAGCGATATCCGTTCTTGACGATCAAATGGTTCAGCTTTCGATAATCCACACAAATTCTGAGGGTATCATCTTCTTTTTTCACAAACACAACAGAAGAACCCCAAGGAAAAGTACTAGGTCAGATGAAACCCTTTTCCTACAACTCCTATAACTACTTCGTGAGCTCCTATAACCCTAGTGTAGCCATATTATAAAGAGGAATGGACATCGGTGTTACTCCCTGAATAAGCTCAATAGAGAAATATACCTCTCACTCTAGAGGTAAACCTAAAAAATCATCTAGAAAGACATCCCTAAAATGATACAACATTGGAGGAAAGTCCATCTGTGAATTTCCCTAGTCATCTAAATATAGACTAGCAATCTGGGATGTAATTCTTCCCAACCCATGATGCTCGGGTCCAGCTCTTCTTGCTTGAATACTCCAGTCGCCCTTGTATAGAAAATACCCGCCCTCTGGTGATATAAAACTCATGCTACGGTGATAGTAGTCAACAAAGGCCTAAATGGATACTAACTAGTCCATTCTTAGAATGACATCATAGCATGTCATCTCTAAGACATAGAGGTCCCATAAGATGTGACACCAACAAACCTCAAGAGGGAATCCCTTACACTGATGTACTCTAGCCATCCTAATCCCCGACAGAGTTTCTAGTATCATAACATCCTCATAAGTAAAGAAACAGAGCCCAAGGATCTCCACAACAGCAATAGATATAAAATTATGTGAATCCCTTGAACCAAAAAGAGAAAAATCTAAAACGGTGGCAAGTAAAATAGTACTTCTAACTGTAGAGTGTTTGGGATCCTACTCCAACTGGGTCTGCTCCACTACAAAATTTTGACCTGTACTGTGGCCCTATGACCCTACCTGACTACCCTGAGTTGATCCACCCTATGGTCACTAAAATGTTGAGGCCTGAATACTACAGCCACAACCACCTCCTCAGCCTGAACGGCCTGAAAAACTCCAGTTTCTTGACCGAGGAGAAACAGGTGGTCCTGCTCCTGAACATGGAGTCATAACAAAACCTCTATAACTTGTAAATAGTGATAAAACATAGAAGAAACACTGAAGATGTCCCATATTGCTGCAAGATCAGCACTCAACTGGGTATCTCGGGAAATGTGGTCTTGTATACCTGCTCTTCCCACACTAGTAGCATACCACCTGGATAACTAAAGAAACATCATGTGAAATCTCCCTACAATGCTTCCTGCTATTTTTTGAAGGAGTTCTAGCCGTAGATGTTCAATTACCCTGGATCACAACACCTAACTCCCTCATATTGTGCTTGGTAATCAGCTCCTAGTTCACTATATTTATCACTGATGTCAGCTTGAAGATATTTACCTATGATTAGTTTGCATACCTATGACCATCCTCTAATCGCATATCCAAATATAACTCAACATCTCCCAGAATAGGTGCGAACTGGTTAAGCTCTGTAAAACGGGATGAATAATCCATCACTGATAGAGCACCATTCTCTAGATGCATGAACTATCGGGCTTGATCGGCCCTCAACGTCTCGGGGTAGAAGTAATCATAGAAGATCGTCTGAAACTATTCCCAAACCATATCTCTAAGATGTCCCACCTGTGAGACAACATCCCACCATCTCTTTCTGAAATCATGTAGCATGTACGCAACAAGCTTCACCCTCATCTCCAACGCTGTCTCTAAAAGCTCAAACATAGAAAGGATGGCCTCCAGCCATGACTCTGTAGCCTGTGGTCCTCCACACCCTGAAAAATAGGTATGATGGTGCTTCTGGAACAACCGCGCTAGCTCTACCATATATGGGGTACGATGCGGTGCTCCCTGAAATGTCTATAACATCCTCAAAAATCCTTCACGGAACATTGCATCAGCACCGACATCTGGTATAATAGCTAGTTCCAAGATAAGCATGATGAGAGGATCAGCTCGTAGACCCTGATCTACCATCTCCGGTGTATGATCATTGCCCTGTATCTGGCATATAACTGGAGGATGTCTTAGTGGAATGACTCTACAAGGTCAAGTGCACACCACAGTAGAATATTTTCAAGGACATCAGAAATTCAAGAAGGTAATAGAAGAATAAAACATTCAAGTTTCTCAAAACAGGGTCACACGGCATATAGAACCACTACACTGCGTGTTCCCTTAAGAATTAAACATGGTGTGTACCTCTTCTAAATCTAGTCATGTAACACCCATACACATGGTGTGTACCTCCTATGACATAACATGTACTTAAATATTTTATATCCTTCCCAAGTTTCTTTTACATGGCTAAACCACACGGTTCTATCCTGGGTAACACTACACTACGTGTTCACCCTAGAAATAGTGTGTACTACCTAAACCTTAACCACCCATGTTGTTAGTCACGCGATCGGAGACACGGTCAACTTCCACAAGGTGTGTTCAAGCTGGACACGGTGTTTACTACCCGAATTTCATCCACCCATTTCTTTAGTCACACGGCCGGATAAATGGTTTCTATAGCACAACATGTACAATCCAGACATGGTGTGTTCTACCAAAAGTTTACCAACCCTATGTCTCTCCTCACACAGTCAGTCACACTATCAAGAACTACATGGCGTGTACATACATTACATAGGGTGTACTTAAGAAATGTTGTTTCTTCCAGAATAGAAGAACACATGGCATGTGTTCATAACACCACACGCCATGTTGTCTGGGTTTCCAGACTGTAGGCCTCTAAAACTTCTCTGGAACACTTACAAACTTAACATTTTGTTCAAGGCATGAAAAATTCTGACCCATGAGATCCCATACTCCCGTGAATCAAAGTTTGGAATCCTTTTCCACATCATAACTTGACAAATTTCAACTAAATATCACACATGATCCTCCAAATACTGATCCAGGAGGGCCCATAACACCTCAGGGACCAGAGTTTTGTGTTCATCCAAATGAAACTTTACAATTCCCAATAACCTATCAAAATAGCATGTATTCAATCATGGAATCTATTCACAAGAGTATGCATATCTAGAAAAACGTCTATCACAAAAACATGAAATTAGTAATGCACCCTAAATGGAATGACAAGAATGCATGAAATGTGATAGTGTCTATATGATTCATGAGATGGAATACTATCATCGTATCAGGTTGTAATTGAAATAGAACCACAATGATATAAATCATAACAGTACAAAACATGTGTGTCACCCAACGGTGAAATCAAATCAAATGTAACAATTGAAAAACTAGAAAAATTGAAATATTTGAGGTAACTTGGATTTTCCGTATACACGGGTTAGCTACTCCTTGGAAAATAATATTAAAAAATACCTATACTTTCTTATCCCTCTTTATAGGCTCCAAATAGTAAGACAAAGAAGAAAAGAAACTCCTCTGATACAACTTTGTAATGTCCCGGTTCCGGGTGCCGCCCTGAAATGCCCCGGACACGGTTGGTCACATAATCTCAAGCGCATTTCCCCAAACACCAGAGGCTATTGACTATAAGTGAGGGCCATGGTCTGATAGTGGGGAAACCCTGACCTCATTGGTAGAGTATACACAATGTAATAACAATAATAACAAAAGCAGAAGTATTAATACCATACAAAAAGTAAACATCTAAAAAATGATATTAACAAAACAACTAGAGCACATATATAAATGATTCGTGTCACATATGTCTAGGAAATAATCCAAATAGGTCACAATTTTATAAATACAACACTAAACCCATGTAAAAAAGGAAACAAGTAACCTCCAATAGCATTGCAAGCCTCAGCTTGGTCCCATTCTCTCTAGCTCCAACAGAAATCAAGTACCTCATAAAGAAGGTTGTTTTCCCTTATCTATACCTTCAACCATATAATCTATTTGGTTCAAAAAGAATGACCGAAACAGGGTTTGAGATGAATCCTAGTAGGCAACCACCAAAATATTTGTGCCTAACTATCAATGAATATACATAGTAGGTAATATACAGAAATGAAGCAACAAACTATGAAGTACTTAGAAGTAAACAATCCTACAGTTTTCAATTACATTCATTTAAATTTAATAATTATTCAATCCAATAAATAATGTACCCTCATGATATATCATAAGATCTCTATCACCTAGTATAAAAGTAACAAGAGACATCTCAAAAGACCATCTAAACAAACAAGAGAGACTGTGTCCAAGCTTGTTGTTTGGCTTGGTAGGCTTTTCATAATCATACAATCATTCACAAGCAACCCTCTAGGAAAGTTATCATAGTCTAATCCCCTCAGGATTCAAATATCATCAATTCAATAAATAAATAAGGACCCTCTGGGAAATCTCACATGGTCTAACCCCTTTGGTTTCACATAGCACTATTCATTTACAAACAACCACCTGGATAGCTCTCACGGTCAGTACTCCCTTTTTCTGCATTATAATGACTCACTGGAAGCTCTCACGGTACATGACATGTGGTCCAACATTTATTTAATAATGACCCTCTGGGTATCTCTCATAGTCTAACCCCTATAGTCAATCACCCACGACAGATCTCATAGTCAATACCTATGGTCAATTATAAAAATAATTCATAATTAAAATACACTACTTCTGGAAGCACTCTTAGTCAATTCCCCTAGGTCATAATTTTATAATGTGATACCCAGCCATCTCATATTAATAGAAAATTCATCCAAAGAACACTAGGCATGGAAACAAAGCAGCCTAACATGCTTTCTAGACCCAATAGCCATAACCAAATCAAACATGGGTAACACCTCCATAATCAAGGTAATTAACCTTATTCGAAGTAAATAAACCTTTCTCAAAAAACAAACCATATAAGGCATCAAATATTGTTAAATTATAAAACACGCAATACCCTAAATAAGGGTATTCGATATTTTTAGCATATATAATCCAAATACAACCAAAGGAACAAACCACCTACCTTGATGTCATACGACGAACACTCTTAATCATCGTCCCTTGAATTGGCCTAGAATGATGTAGATCTACAAAAAGGGTAAAAATGATCAACCGTTTATAACTCAAGATAGAGGAGAAATCATGAAGAGAGGATCTATGGAAAGATAGAACTCACCAGTGGGAATCCAACGCACCCAACGGTGTCTCGGTCATGGATCGGATGGAGGAATGGGAAAAGCTCAAATATTTTTAGTCATATGTCGCACTCCTGTATGAGACATGGGAAGAAGAAGATGCTTCTGGAGATTAGACGTGACCTCGGTCTGATTAATAAAATAAAAAAGAAAAGTATGTGGCATGTTCATTTAATGCACGAGCCGTGTACTAGCCTCAATCATCTCTCTCTTTAGGCAGTCTGTCAGGTCACCTGCATAGACAGATACTCGATTGTTACATGTACAGTACATGGCTACCCATGGCAACCTAGTGGACGGTGTGTACTTAGAAAATTTCAATTTATTTCTTTTTTTTCCTCAAAAAAACAACCCAAAATAATTATTCATACATGAAATTAAGATTCAGGTTCTTACAAACTTCCCCCCTTAAAGCAATTCATTCCCAAATTTCCCTTCAAAGTGTAGAGAAGAAGAAACTTCAAAAAACTATGGCCACTAGGATCGTATGTCGTCCTCCCTCTCCCAAGTCTGATCATATACTCTCCCATGGTTCCATAACACCCATAATAGAGGAACAGACTATCCATGGAGAACCTTCAGGTTGTGATCCACAATTTGAATAGGATGCTCCTCAAAGGATGCATCCACCTCCAACTCAACCTCCTCTAGTTAAAAAATGTGACACGGGTCCAAAAAATAATGTTTTAGCTGAGAAACATGAAAGATTTCATACATATCCCGGTACCTATGAGGTAACTGAAACTGATAGCCAATCGGCTTGACCCTCTCCAAAACCTCAAATGGCCCGACATATCTTGTTGAAAGTTGTCCCAATCTCTTAATCCTCTTGTGTCCCAACCTTGGTGCAACACATAAGAAAACATGATCTCTGGACTCAAACTCCAGAGGTTATCCCCATCGACCAGCATAAGATTTCTGCTGAGATTTTATAGTAGCCATCCTCTTCTGAACCAACTCTACCTACTCAGATTTCTCCTGGATAAGATGAGGTCCTAGCATAGCTTCCTATCTTATATCAAGCCAACATAGGAGTGATCGGTATGGCCTACCGTATAAAGACTCATAAGGTGTCATCAGAATCGTCTCTTAATAACTATTATTGTAGGCAAACTCCACTAGGCGTATGTGTCTCTCCCAAGAGACACTGAAATCTAGGATGCATGCTCATAGAATTTCTTCCAAAACCTGAATTGTACGCTCGGACTGGCCATTTTTTATGGGGATGGTAAGCTGTACTCAGAAGTACCTTTCTACCCAAAGCTCTCTGTAGTACATTCCAAACACGAGAAGTAAACTGTGCATCCCTATCTAAATTGATAGAGTGTTGAACCCCATGAAAATGTAAAATATCCTGGGTGTACAACATTCCAATCTCATCAACACTAAAGGTCGCCTTGATCGGTAAGAAATGTGCAACCATCGTGGGTCATTTAACAACAACCCTAACCACATAATTTCCTCAAGGAGACCTCGGTAAACCCATCACAAAATCCATCGCGGCATTATTCCGCTTCCACTCAAGAATGGGTAACTGCTATAAAATTCCTTCTGATCGCTGATGCTCTTCCTTCACCAACTGATAGGTGGAACATCTCATAATAAACCCAACAACAACCCTCTTCATTCCTGGAAACCAATACCAATAGTGTAGATCTTGATACATCTTGGTGACACCAGAATGATCTGCACAAACTAAGGAATGAAAATCTGACATCATCTCCTCACATATATCTGCTAACACCCATACGCGTCTTTAAAACCACAATATCTCATCATCACCTACGGTCTATCTAGGAGTAGGGTTCTCTCCTGACACACCCTCCCATAGGACTAGACCTTCATAATTTGATAGCTTCCTTATTCGCACTCGATCTAGTAGAGTAGATGTAACAGTTATAGAAGAAAGAAACATCTTACCCTATCTCTCATGCACCTCCAAATGCATCTTAGAGAATAGAGACATAAGCTATCACTCACTAGTGGCATCTTGAACTGCCTTTATCTGAGTCATCCTGCTCAATGCATTAGACACTATGTTGCCTTTCCTAGGCATGTAGGCAAGCTCAAAGTCAAAATAATGAAGGTACTCAACCAACCTTCGCTATCTTAGATTCAGATCATGCTAAGAAAATATATACTTGAGGATTTTGTGGTCATTGAACACCAAAAAATTCACTCCCAAAGGTAATGTCTCTAACAGTGAAATGCGTGAACAAGTGATGCTAACTCCAGATTGTGTGTCGGGTAGTTACTCTCATGTGGCCTCAACTGCCGAGACCCATATGCTACAACTCTGCCCCCTACATAAACACAGCTCCCAACATGATACCTAAAGCATCACAATAAATAGTGCAACTCTTGTTCGACTCTTGAAAAATCAGTATCAGTGCTGAAGTGAACCTCCCCTTCCACTCATGAAAGGATGAATCACATAATTCTGTCCACTTGTACTTTTCACCCTTCTCAGTCTGACCTTTCAATGGCACTACTAAGCATGAAAAGTCTTGTATAAAGGGCATGTAATAACCAGCCAACCCCAGAAAACCTTATAACTTAAAGATGTTCTTCGGCTGCTCCAAGGAAACTACTGCTCTTACATTCTCTAGGTCTACTGTTACTATTTTCTTTGAAATAACATGACCCAATAAGTGAATCTAGTCCATCCAAAAGTGGAATTTTGAGAGCATAGCATATAACTGATGCTCTCTTAGTGTACTCAGTATGATCTCAATATGGATGGCATGGTCATGTCGAGTGTGAGAGTACACCAAGATATCGTCCATGAATACTACCACAAAAGAATCAAATTAAGGATGGAACACTCGATTCATCAGTGCCTAGAAAACTACAGGAACGTTCCTGAGACCAAAAGGCATAACCACATACTCATATATACCACACCTACTCTGAAAGGCTATAAGAGGTATATCTAATAGTCTAACGCATAACTGATGATGACTAGATCTCAAGTAAATCTTCAAGAACACCTAGGATCCTCGAATATGATCAAAGAGATCATCAATCCTCATTAAGGGATATCGGTTCTTGACCGTCAAATGGTTTAGCTTCCGATAATCCACACAATGTTTGAGGGTATCATCCACCTTATCTGCAAACATGACAGGAGAACCCCAAGGAAAAGCACTGGGTCAGCTGAAAAACTTTTCCTACAACTCCTCTAACTGCTTATTAATCTCTTGTAACTCTGGTGTAGCTATCCTATAAGGAGGAATGAACACCGGTACTGCTCCTAGAACAAGATCAATAGAGAAATCTACCTCTCTCTCTAGAGGTAAACCTGAAAATTTGTCTAGAAAGACATCCCTAAAATGATCCCCCACTGGAGGAAAGTCCATCTGTGAAGTCCCCTAGTTATCCAGATATAGACTATAAATCTGAGATGTAACTCCTCCCAACCTCTGATGCTCGTGTCTAGCTCTGCTCGGCTGAACATTCAATTTTCCCTTGTATAGAAAATACCCACCCTCTGGTGATGTAAAACCCACACTACGGCGGTAGAAGTCAAGAAGGCCTGAATGGATACTAACTAGTCCATTATTATAATGACATCATAGCCTAGCATCTCTAAGACATAGAGGTCCCATAAGAAGTGACACCCACCAACTTCAAGAGGGAACCCCTTGAATTGATATACACTAGTCATCCTAATCCCCAACAGAGTGTCTAGCATCATAACATCCACATAAGTAAAAATACAGAGCCCAAGGCTCTCCACAACAACAACAAATATAAAACTATGGGAAGCCCTTATATAAAAAAGAGAGGAATCTAAAACTAGGAAAACTAGAATCATACCTCTAACCGTAGAGGGTCCGGGATCCTGCTCTAGATGGTTCTGCTCCACTACAAAATGCTAACTTGTACCATGGCCCAATGACCCTGCCTGACTACCCTGAGTTGTTTCACCCTATGGTCACTGAAATCATAAAGCATGAATACCACAGCCACGACCACATCCTCAGCCTGAATGGCCCGATGAACTCCAGTTCCCTGACTGAGGAGAAACATGTGGTTCTACTCATGAACATTGAGTCATAACAGATCCTCTATCACTCATTTTTGGGGATAACACCCAACAGAAATGCTGAATATGGATCATCTTGCTGCAAGATCAGTACTCAACTGGGTATCTCAAGAAATGTTGTCTCATATGCCCACTCTTCCCACACTGGTAGCATACCACCTGGATACCTAAAGAAACATCACGTGAAAGATCCTTATAGCGGTTCCTGATATCTATCAAAGGAGTACCATCCCTGGATGCTGAACTGCCTGGGCTCATAGCTCCCAACTCCATCAGATTTAGCTTGTTAATCAATGCCTAGTTCACTATATCCATCATTGAATTCATCTTGAAGAAATTCACTTGTGATCAGTTTTCATACCTAAGACCATCCTCTAATCACCTAGCCAAATATAACTCATCACCTCCCAAAACAAGTGTTAATCACTGATGCTCTATAAAATGGGATGAATAATCCATCACTGATAGAGCACCCTTCCCCAAATGCAGGAACTCTCAGGCTTGATCGGCCCTCAACATATCAGGGTAGAAGTAATCATAGAAGATCCTCTGAAAGTATTCCCAAACCATATCCTGATGACATCCCACCTTTGAGACAACATCCCACCATCTCTCAACGGAATCACATAGCATGTATGTAGAAAGTTTCACCCTCCTCTATGGAGCCATCTCCAAATGCTCAATGAAAGAAAGCATGGCCTCCAACCATGAATCTATAGCTTGTGGTCCTCCATCCCCTGAAAAAGTGGGAGGATGCTACTGCTGGAACACCCAATCCATCTCTTCCATAGATGGGGAATTATGCGGTGCTCCCTGAAACGTCTGTAACATCCTCAAAAAGACTTCAGGTAATTGTGCATCAGCACCTACGTCTGGTACAACAGCTGGTTCCAAGATAGGCATGACGGTAGGATCTTCTGGTAGTCCTTGATCTACCATCTGTGGTGTATGATCATTGCCCTGTATCTGGAATACAGCCAGAGGATGTCTTAGTGGAATGACTCTGCATTGTCAAGCGCACACCTCAGTACAATATTATCAAGGAAATCAACGTAGAAGTGAAAGAAAGGAACAAAAGAAGAAAACATTCAATTTTCTCAAAACGGGTTCACACGGCATGTAGAACCACTACACGATGTGTTCCCTTAAACATTAAACATGGCGTGTACCTATGACAAATATGGTCTTGTAACATCCATACACATAGTGTGTACCTCCTATGAAAGAGTGCATACTTGAATTTTTTCTATCCTTCCCAAGTTTCTTCTGGATAGCTAAACCACATGGTTCTATCATGGGTAACACTATAGGGTGTGTTCACTCTAGACATAGTGTGTACTACCTAAGCCTTAACCACCTGTGTTGTTAGTCACACGGTTGGAGACACGGTCAACTTCCACAAGGCATGTTCAAGCAGGACACAGCGTGTACTACCTAAATTTCATCCACTTGTGTTGTTAGTCACACAATCGGATATATGGTCTCTATAGCATGGCATATAAAAATATAGACATGGTGTGTCCTAAAAAAAGTTTCCCAACCTCGTGTCTCTGCTCACACAATCAGTCTCACGATCTATCATTACACGGTGTGTACATAAAGTACATGGCATGTACTCAAGAAATGATGTTTCTTCCTAAACAGAATAACACATCGTGTGTGCTCATAACACCACACGTCGTGTTGTCTGGGTTTCTAAATAGTAGGCCTCTGAAACTTCTCTAAAACCCTTAACAGAATAAAATATTGTTCAAGGTATGACCAATTATAACCTGTGAGAGCCCATACTCCCATGAATCAAATTTTATCATCCTTTTCCACATCAAAACAGGACAAAATTCAACTAAATATCATACATGATAAACAAAATTCTGATCCAAGAGGGCCCATAACACCTCACAGACCAAAGATTGGCTTTCATCCAAATGATACTTTACAATTCCCAATACCTTATCAAAATAGAATGTATTCTATAATGGAACTTATCACAATAGTGTGAATATATAGAAAAATTTCTATCACAATAACATTAAATCAGTAATGCACCCTAAATGGAATGATAAGAATGCATGACATGAGATCTGTAGAAATAGCCTATATGATGCATGAGATATCATACTATCATCTCATCAGGTTGAAATAGTAATAGAACCACAATGATATAAATCATAACAGCACAAAACATGTGTATCACCCAATGGTGAAATCAAACAAAATGTGATAATTGCAAAACCAGAAAAATTGCAATATTCGAGGTACCTTGGCTTTTCCCTACACACGGGTTAGCTACTCCCGGGAAAATATTATTAACAACTATTTATTCCTTCCTATCCCTATCTATAGGCTCCACACAGTAAGACAAAGTAGAAAAGAAACTCCTATGATTCCACTTGGTAACATCCCGGTTCCGGGTGCCGCCCTGAAGTGCCTCAGACCCGGTTGGTCACATAACCTCAAGCACATTTCCCCAAATGTCAAAAGTTACAGACTAATAGTGAGGGACAATGTTTGATTATGGGGAAACTATTCCCTCATTGATAGAGTATACATAGTTGAATAACAATAATAATAAAATCTAAAGCAGTAATATCATACAATATGTAAACAGCGGAAGACCGATATTAAATAAACAATTGGAGCACATATATAAATGATTCATGTCACATATGTCTAGGAAATCATCCAAACATGTCACAATTCTGTAAATACTATACTAAACCAAAGTAAAAAAAGAAACAACTAAACTCTAGCAGTATCACAAGCCTCTTCTTGGTCCCTTTCTCTCTAGTTCCAACAATAATAAAGTACCTGATAAAGAAGGGTGTTTTCCCTTATCTATACATGTAACCATATAAGCTATTTCGGTCAAAAAGCATGACCCAAATAGGTTGTGAGATGAATCCCAGTAAGCAACCACCAAAATAAATGTGCCTAACTACTCGTGAATATATATAGCAGGTAATATGCAGAAATGGAGCAATAAACTTGGAAGTACTCAGAAGTAAACAATCCTACAGTTTTTAATAACATTTATTTTCATTTAATAATTATTCAATCTATTAAATAATGTAACCACGGGGTCTAGCCTATGCTCTGTATCCCCATGTCTAATAGTAACAACATACATCCCAAAAGACCATCTAAAAAAACAAACGAGACTGATTCCATGTTTGTTCTTTGTCTTGGAAGACTCTTCATAATCACACAATCATTCACAAGAAACCCTATGGGAAAGATATCGTAGTCTAATACCCTCTGGATTCACATATCATAAAATCAATAAATAAATAAAGACCCTCTGGGACAACTCACACGGTCAAACCCCTTTTGTTTCACATTGCACTATTCATTTACAAACAACCACCCGGGTAGCTCTCATGGTCAGTACCCCCTTAGTCTGT
The DNA here is from genome assembly GCA_963277665.1 of Viscum album. Taxonomy (NCBI): domain Eukaryota; kingdom Viridiplantae; phylum Streptophyta; class Magnoliopsida; order Santalales; family Viscaceae; genus Viscum; species Viscum album. Next base: position 954,046,896 of record OY728128.1, on the reverse strand, counting down.
ATTATAATTACCCCTGGAAACTCTCACTATCCATTCCATGTGGTCCAACATTTATTTAATAATGACCCTCTAGGTAGCTCTCACAGTCTAACCCCTCTAGCTAATGACCTACAAAAACTCTCACAGTCAATACCTCTGGTCAATTATAACTACAATTCATAATTAAAATACCCTACTTTGAAAATCTCTCATAGTCAATTCCCCTTGGTCATACTTTCATAATGTGAAACACATCCATCTCATATTAATAGTAACTCCATCCTAACAACACTAGGCATGGAAAGAAAATCACCCTAACATGCTTCTAGGCCTAATAGCCATAACCAAATCAAACATGGGTAACACCTACATAATCAAGGTAATAAACCTTATTCATAGTCAATATCCCTTTCTCCAACAAAAAAACCATAGAAGGCATCAAAAAGGGCTAAATTCCAAAACAGGAAATACCATAAATAAGGGTATTCAGAACTTTTAGCATATGTAATCTAAATACAACCAAAGAAAGGCACAAACCACTTACCTCGATGTCATATGATTAACACTCTTGAACGTCAGCCCTTGAATTGGCCAAGAATGACAAAGATCTAAAAAAAGGGTAAAAATGATCAACCCTAGATAACTCAAGATAGATTAGAAATCAGGAAGAGGGACTCTAGGGAAAGATAGAACTCATAGGTGGGAATCCAACGCACCCAGTGGCGTCTCAATCAAAGATCTTATAGAGGAATGGGAGAAGCTCAAATATTTTTAGCCGTACGTCGCTCTCTTGTACGAGACATGGGAAGAAGAAGACACTTCTGGAGATTAGATGCGATCTTGGTCTGATTAATCAAATAAAAAGAAAAGTACATGGCATGTTTATTTAATGTGAATGTTATGTACTAGCCTCAATTGGCTCCCGCTTTAGGTGGTCTATCAGGTCACCCACATGGCCAAGTACTCGGTCGTTACACGACCAGTACATGGCTACCCACGACAACCTGGTACATAGCATGTACTTATAAAATATCCCTTTCTTTCTTTTTTTTCCTCCAAAAAACAACCCAAAATAACGATCCATACATGAAATGAATATTCTGGTTCTTACAAACTCCCCCCCCCCCCCTTAAAGCAATTTGTCACTAAGTTACCCTTAAAAGGGTGGAGAAGATGAGAATTCAAACAACTACGGACACTAGGATCGTACATCATCCTCCCTCTCCCAAGTCTCATCTTGTACTCTCTCATGCTCTCATAGAACCTATATAAGAGGAACAGACCAACCATGGAGAACCTTCGTGATGCGATCCACAATCTGAATAGGATGCTCCTCAAAGGATGTATCCACCTCCAGCTTAACCTCCTCTAGTTGAAAAATGTGTGATGGGTCTGAAAAGTAACAGCATAGCGGAGAAACATGAAAGACATCATGCATAGCCTGGTACCTCTGAGGTAACTATAATTGATAGGCAACCGGCCTGACTCTCTCCAAAACCACAAACTGACTAACGTATCTCGGTTATAGTTTTCCCTATCTCCAAATACTCTTGTGTCCCAACCTTGGTGTGACACATATTAAAAATTGATCTCTAACCACAAACTCTAGAGGTCGTCTCTGTCAATAAACATAATATTTATGTTGAGATTGTATAGTATCCATCCACTTCTGAATCAACTCCACCTGCTCAGTGGTCTCCTGGACAAGATGAGGTCCCAGCAAAGATGCCTCTCCTACATCCATCCAATATAGGAGTGGTCGGTATGGACTACCGTACAAAGCCTCATAAGGTGTCATCTAAATCTTTTCTTGATAATTTTTATTGTATGAAAATCCACTAGGGATATGTGTCTCTCCCAATATCTCCCAAAATCCAGGACGCATTCTCATAGCATTTCATCGAAAACCTAAATCGTATGCACGGACTGGCCATCTTTATGGGGAAGGTAAGATATACTAATAAGTACATGTATACCCAAATCTCTATGTAGTACCTTCAAAATATGATAAGTAATCCAGGTATCCCTATCTGAAATTATAGAGTGTGGAACACCATGCAAACGTTTAATCTCTCAGATGTACAACCTTCCAATATCATTAACACTAAAGGTCTCCTCGATCAGTAAGAAATGTGAAACCTTCATGAGTCTCTCAACAACAACCTAAACCACATCATTTACTCAAGGCGGCCACGGTAAACCCATCACAAAATTTATTGCGACATGATTCCACTTCCACTCGGGAATGGGTAACTGCTGTAAAATCCCTTCTGGTCACTCATGCTCTTCCTTCACCAACTGGTAGGTGGAACATCTCATAATAATCCCAACTACATCCCTCTTCATACCTGGTCACCAATACTGACGATGTAGATCTCGATACATCTTGGTGACACCAGGATGAACTGCACAAATTGAGGAATAAAAATCTCACATCATCTCCTCACATATATCTACTGACACCCATATGCTTCCATAAAAATTCAAGATCTCATCATCACCTACAGTCCACCCAGGATTAGGGTCCTCTCCTGACACACCCTCCCATAATACTAGGCCTTCATAATATGATAACTGCCTCATTCACACTCGATTTGGTAGAGTATATGTAATAGTTATAGAAGAAATAAAGATCTAACCCTATCTGTTGTGCACTTCCAAATGCATATTAGAGAATAGAGTCATAAGCTGCCACTCACTAATAGCCTCTCGAACTGCCTATATTTGAGTCCTCATGTTCAATGCATTAACCACCGTGTTGCATTTCCCAGGCATGTAAGAAATATCAAAGTCAAAAGACTGAAGGTTCTCAACCCACCTTCACTATCTCACATTTAGATCATGCTAAGTAAATATATACGTGAGGATTTTTTGTCATTGAACACCACAAAATTCTCCCCCAAAAGATAATGTCTCTAACAGTGAAATGTGTTCACAACTACATCTAACTTGAGATTGTTCATTGGGTAGTTCCTCTCATGTGGTCTCAACTTTCGAGACCCATACACAACGACACCATCCCCTTGTATAAACACTACTCCTAGCCTGATACCTGACGCATCACAATATATAGTATAACTCTTTTCCGAGTCATGAAAAATGTGATACAGGTATGAAAAGTAACGCTGTAGATGAGAAACATGAAAGATGCCATGCACCGCCCGATACCTATGAGATAACTACAACTGATAGGCAACTGGACCGACTCTCTCCAAAACCCCTAATGGTATGAAGTATCTCATTGAATTATTTCCCTGTCTCTTAATACTCCTATGTCCCAACCTCAGTGTGAAGCATAAGAAAACCTGATCTCCGACCCCGAACTCTATAGGTCATCTCCGATGATCAGCATAAGATTTATGCTGAGACTGTGTAGTATCCATCCTCTTCTGAATCCACTCAACCTGCTCAGTGGTCTCCTAGAAAAGATGAGGTCTTAGCATAGCTGCCTCTCCTGCATCCATCCAACATAGGTTTGATCGGTATGGCCTACCGTACAAATCCCCAAAAGGTGTCTTCGAAATTGTCGTCTGATAACTGTTATTGAAGGAAAACATCACTAGGAGTATGTGTCTTTCCCAAGAGCCCCCAAAATCTAGGACGCATGCTCATAACATTTCTTCCAAATGCTAAATCCATTGCTCAGACTGGCCATATGTATGGGTATGGTAAACTGTGCTCAGAAGTACCTGTATACCCAAAGCACTCTGTAGTACCTTCTATACATAAGAAGTAAACCAGGCATCCCTATATGAAATGATAGAGTGTGGAACCCCATGAAAATGTATAATATATTGAATGTACGACCTTCCAAACTCATCAACACTGATGGTCTCCAGGATCAGAATGAAATTTTAAACCATCGTGATTTTTTCAACAATAGCCCAACCCACATCATTTCCTCGAGGTGACCTTGGTAAACCCATCACAAAATCCATCGCGACATCATTTAACTTACACTCGGGAATGGGTAACTACTATAAAATTCCTTATGGTTGTTGATGCTCTTCCTTCACCAACTGATCGGTGGATCATCTCATAATAAACTCAAATACATCCCTCTTTATATCTGGCCACCAATACTGACGGTGTAGATCTCAATACATCTTGGTGACACCAGGCTGAACTGCACAAAATGAGGAATGAAAATCTCACATAATCTCCTCACGTATATCTACTGACACCCATACATGTCCATAAAAATGAAAGATCTCATCATCACCTATGGTCCACCTAGGAGTAGGGTCCTTTCCTGAGACATCCTCCCATAGGACTAGGACTTCAGAATATAAAAGCTACCTCATTCACACTCGATCTAGTAGAGTAGATGTAAGAGATATAGAGGAAAGAAGCAGTTTCCCCTATCTATCGTGCACCTCAAAATGCATCTCAGAGAATAAATTCATAAGCTTCCACTCTTTTTTGGCCTCCTAAACTGCATGTATCTAGGTCCTCTTTCTCAATGCATTAGCTACTGTGTTGCCTTTCCCAGGCATGTATGCAAGATCAAGGTCAAAATACTGAAGGTACTCAACGCACCTTTACTATCTCAAATTCACATCATGCTAAGTAAATATATTCTTGAGGGTATTTTGGTCATTGAACACTACAAAATTATCTCCCAAAATATAATGTCTCTAACAATGAAAAGCATGCACAACTGCAGCTAACTCAAGATCGTGCAACGGGTAGTTCCTCTCACGTGGCCTCAACTACCGAGACCCGTACACAATGACTTCATCCCCCTGCATAAACACTGCTCCTAGACTGACACCTAACGCATCACAATAAATAGTGTAACTCATTCCTGGCTCTTGAAAAATAAGTATTGGTGCTGAATTCAACATCCCCTTCAACTCCTAAAAGGATTAATCACAGGATTCTGTCTATATGTAATTTTCACCCTTCTTAGTCAGGCCCGTCAGTGGCGCTGCTAAGCTTGAAAAGTCTTGTATAAAGGGAATGTAGTAACCAACCGGCCCCTGAAAACCAAGCACCGCAAAGATGTTCTTCGGCTACTCCCTGTAAACTACAGCTCTTACTTTCTCTAGGTCTACTGATACTCCTATCTCTAAGATAACATGACCCAAGAAGTGAATTTGGTCCATCCAAAAGTGGCATTTTTAGAGTTTCGCATATAACTACTTCTCTCTCAGTGTACTCATGTAATGACCCAGATATTCCATGAATATATTTTCTATTTATATGGAAATATTACAAGTCTGTTAAAATTGAAGGCGCGTGATTATGAGGTCTGGTGTGCCCGAAATGAATTTCTGAACTCTTTTAATGTACGTTCAGTAAACACGTGGACAGTGTTTTCTATCTTTTGAACTGGTGCTCGGATTAAGAATCTAATGACATCGTTGAATCCACAATGCCAGGATTCACGTAAGGGAGACTTCATTTTGACCATAGTAGAACTGGAGAAAAAGTTAGATTTTGGGACTCTTTTAAAAGAATAAATAAAATAACATTGTTATTTAATTTATTTATTTCTTTTCCTCCAACGGACAAGCGGCAACGTGGAACCAGTGATGTGTCAAGCCGTTAAATAGCTTGACCCTTCAATCCTAAGTAAAAACTTCATTAGGAATGGGGAAGATTCCTAATTAATGAACCCTCATAAATCCCACGAGCATTAGACACCCTCTCCTCTCCTATTAATATGGTTCTTAGAGAGAGGTATCATCACTGCTTCACCAAAGAACGAAGTGCTGATAAAGTGTCGAGATGTCAAACCCTTAGAGGATGGATCTGGTTCCAGAGGGAGGTGATGGGTGACATTGAACCAAGAACTGAAGGATCGCGTATGAGTGGAATCATTGCAAGCTTGTTGCAAGAAAGACGATGGATGACCCTTCCTCGATCGTAGGCGTCCCCCATCGTTCTTGAGGTTGGGATTTGATTTTTGTTTAATCAAAGTGATTATTGAATCTTTTAATCCTCCCTCATGATTACAAGCTAATGCGGAGGTCGCAAGCCTAACGAACCCGATCGGGACCCTATGGTACCATTCTACCCTTGGTTTTCTCCATAGAAGACCGCCAACGCAGCGGCACCAACCGGCTATGATGGAGGCGGCGCACCGTCACGCTCTGTAAGAGGAGGCCGCTGTGGTCAGTGGAGCGGCCGACACCGACCAGCTGTGGAGGAGGTACAGTGCGTTGTCACGCACCTCCGGTGAGCAGGGGTCATCGCCAAAGATGTGGTGGGCGAAGTAGGCGTCCGGAACACTGGAAGACCACAGAAGATGAGGGTGGTGTGACTAGAATTCCACCGGTGAGAAAGGGGTCGCGACCGAAGCCTTAGTGGAGGAGGAACCTGCGCCTCCAGTAAGTTCCATGGTGACCAGGTGGCACCCACATGGGGTTGAAGCTTCACAAACCGAACGGCCTCTAGGCCCTTCGAGAGACATGGGGTGTCACCCCCCCCCCCCCCCGTACCGACTAGGGTGGACCCCACTGCGGGCAAGACCGACGAGTCGTGCCCCCTTTCGGGTTAGGCCGCCTCCTTGTTGGTCGGGCTGCCCCCTTGCGGTCCGGGCAGCCCCTTGCGATCTAGGCAGCACCCTTTTGGGCCGGTCCACCCCCTTTCAGTCCAGGCCAAGCCCGCTGTGGCCCAGACCAGACCGGGTCCGGTTGGGTCGGTCCGACTAGGTCGGACTGGATCTGGGCCCAATCGGACCCTGAAACACTTAAAGGGTCATATCTTCAAAACCGGATGTTCGTTTTACAAATCGTTTATGGTGTTGGGATCCTTGAATTGAGACAGTCCTTTTGATATACTCCACTTGAGTTTGGATAAATTCGGAGGCCTGGTTGGATCAAACCCGAATCCAATTGGACCCTTAGAACTAAAACACTTATAACTCACAGACTGGGCGTCCGATTAACACACCGTCTGTCGCGTTGGAACCCTTATGACATAGCAGTCCTTTGGGTTACTCCTTTTTGGAGTTTAGTGTTGGTCTAGGTATGACCGATTTCTCGAGGTGCAGATTCTACAGAACTCGAGCGCACCGAGTGCGAGGGATCTTGTGGAAGGTTGTAACGTGAAGAAATAACATCTATCATGTCTGAGTCAGCATCTATCGATCCTATGCAGGTCAACTTCTATTATATCCTGCATGGTTTTGTGCTCAGTGATCCTATGTGGGTCAGTGCATACCAATCCTATGTGGGTCAGATCCTGTGTGGGTCATTGGGTGTTAGTACCTATCGATCCTATGTGGGTCAGCATCAGTGCTTCTTGATAGAATAAGATGATCTAGTCTTATGACTAATCATCTGTACTTTTGTACTTGAGTTATACCTAATTGTGAGCTGAGTCTTTTACCTATTTGGTACTTCTATCTATGTGGTGTTACCTGCGTGGTACTTATACCTTCGTAGTGTTGTCTTTGTGGTGTTACCTATGTAGTACTTCTTCCTTCGTGGTGTTGTCTTCGTGGTGTTACCTATGTGGTAATTCTATATTTGTGGTTTTACATATGTGGTACTTCTATCTTTGTGGTGTTGTCTTCTTGGTGTTACCTATGTGATACTTCTACCTTCGTGGAGTTTTCTTCGTGGAGTTACTTGTGTGGTACTTTAATCTTTTTGGTGTTACCTGTGTGGTACTTTTACCTTCATGGTGTTACCTTTTTGTTAATCTTCCCTCGTGTATGGGATGATTATATTTTGATAAATTAGGTATATTTATGGGAATATACCTAATTAGAGTTGATTAATATCGCTTCGTTCTTTGAGTTATGGTCGTGCCTTGTGGTTTTTCCTTTGTGGAACTCTGGGAGACCTTCGGGGGGTCTCGAGGACCCTACTGAGTATTATTAGACTCAACCCTACACATGCCTCTCCTACACCTTGTTGTGTCTTGTGCAGATGATGAACAACATTGATCGAGGCTGAGGGAACCAGGACTGGAAAGTTCTTGGAGGTGGAACACTTGGCCTGACATGACCCAAGGACTACCATTCATGGCTGCACCAACCCTTCAGGTAGGATCCTCGGTGGAAAATCCAAGATATTTTTCCCCATTTTCAGTTGTATTTTTACTTTTTAGTTGTACTTGTACTTTTCAGTTGGGCTTTTATTCTAGCCTCTTTACTTTTACAACACATTTACTATAGCAGATTACTTTGTGGTTTCTTCTTATTGTATCCTTGGAATATGTGTCTGTACAGGTTAAAAAGGAAATGCCTTCCCATTTTAGGGATATGAATTTATAGTGCTAGTTGTCATCCCCTGGCCTATGGAAGGTGGGATTGGGGTAGTCACGGAACAGGCCCCAGGAGATGGTTCATGACAAAGTGGTATCAGAAGAGTCGGTTCTACCGAAGATCTAGGAATCTGATCTTTTCTATGTGGCAATAGTGTTAAGTGTTATGAGTGTGATTTTCAGTTTGGGGAATCGAGTGTTGGTGTGGCGGATGACGTATCCATACACCAGGAACATGACTTTTGATTTTCGACTCAGTGCATGAAAACACTGATTGCATGTTTTTTGAAAATATTTTCCTATAATATCTTCGATTTAGCTCAATAGGTATAACTTATTGACTGTGGAACACCTGTCTTTTTTCAGGATGCCACAATGTAGACAGCCATCCAGGATTCCCAAGAGAGTATGTTGTGATAGCCCACTGAGAGATGAGGCCTCGGTGTAGGGCCCTCTTATGGTGTTAGCACCTTCAGGTGGTGTACCAGCATCACCACTACCCATTGGGTAGCCGTTTCCACATTCCCCACCAGAAGAGGATACACAGTGACTGAGCGCATTGCAAGAGTTTTAGCAGAAGAGACCTCTGAGGTTCCAAGGTGAGACGGACCCACATGCGGCTGAGGACTGGCTGGAGGCTGTAGTTAGAGTTTTATGCCTGGTTTGGACACCAGCTGACCTTATGGTGATCCTAGCAGCCAGTCTTTTTCAGGAAGTAGCAGGGAGATTGTGGAGCATGATTCTCCAAACACATGACGAGGTGACCCTCATCTGATCAGCTTTCGAGAGCCTTTTCAGGGAAAATTTCATCCCATCACCCTTATACTATGTGCATATACAAGAGTTGTTTCACTTACAGAAGGGCAATGTGACTGTGGCCCGGTACACGGTGAGGTTCACTGATCTCTCCCACTACTCCACCGACAAGGTACGAGACCCTTTATTCAGGGAAAGGATCTTTGAGAAGGGTATCCAACTTGAGATCAGAGCATCGATGATATTGCTCAGCATTCTGATGCTTGTTGGGGTGCTAGAGTGGGTACTTTTGGTAGAGTTCTTCCTAGTTGAGTAGGTACCGACAACGAGAGCCACCACTGGATGTCAGGTAGAAGATTCATCTGCAGCAGGCAGTAGACGAATGACGTAGGGGCCCAAGCAGGCCAGACCTTCTGGTGGGAGACCTCAGGATATAGGGTCGGTGGTGCGGGGCTCATGAGACAGAGGAGGACAGCTGAGGATCAGGCAATGCTACTCGTGCGGCGGGTAGGGTCACACGGCACGTGACTGCCCGACCCACCATACGGACGACCAATAGATGGTCGAGGGACCTCTAAGGCATATGCATAGATTCGATCGGGGAGGTCTGCAGGCAGGAGACGAGCGTGGCATAGGATCTAGTCATGCAGTAGGTGGTGGGTGGTGATTTGAGCTTCTACCTCCACCACCTCTAGGTGGTCCACCCCAACCATAGGGAGTAGGTGGACAGGGACGAGCTCAGCTCCGGGAAGATGATGCCTATGACCATGACACTCCAGAGATGATTAAAGGTACAATCTATGTCTACTACACCTTAGCTTCAGTACTTATAGGCACAGGTCACAATCACTCTTTTATAGCCACATCCCCCGTTCAGAGCTCAGAGATTCCAATGGAGCTGTTGGATCGATCATTACATCTAGAGACTTCTACGGGAGGGGATTCAACAATTACACATTAGTTTCGGCAATGTGAGCTTACTCTAGGAGGCGAGAGCTTCGGTTGGGATCTCCTAGTAGTGGTGTCGAGGCCTTACGACATCATCTTGGGTATGGACTAGTTATCCACAGTCCATGCCCAGATTGACTATATTAGGTGCAATGTGATGTGTATCTGTGAGGATGGGACCAGGTTTTCCTTCATCGGGGAAAAGGGAACCTTTGCAGCATAGGATGGACTTACCCAGATGAGGGTGCAGCCGATCACACACCAGTTTGATAGCCTTACCCTCAGAGCAGTGGATGTTTAGAGTCTGAGCTATCCTGTAGTGGTGGACCAGTATGTCGATGTATTTCTTGATGATGTTATGGGACTACCTCCATGCAGTGAGGTAGACTTTTACATTGACCTGTAACCCGAGATGACACGGATATGTACACCAGTATATCGATTGTCTCCTGTGGAGCTTCGTGAGTTACGGGTACTGTTGGAGGACTTGCAGAGAAAGGGGTTCATAAGGCCCAGCGTTTCTCCATAGGTATCCCCGATTTTGTTTGCCAAGAAGGTCGATTGGAGTTTGAGACTCTATGTGGACTATTGGTGCATGAACCAGGTGACCATGAAGAACAAGTATCCAGTTTTGAGGATTGATGATCTTTTCGATCAGCTAAAGGTAGATCGTTGGTTTTCAAAGATAGACCTCAGATCAGGCTATCATCAACTTAGGGTATGAGATGAGTATGTGCATAAGACGACCTTCAGAAGTCGGTATGGCCATTATGAGTTCTTGGTTATGCAATTAGGCATGACCAACGCCCCTACAGTGTTCATGGGACTCATGAACATGATCTTCCAGCCATACCTTGATCGATTTGTGGTGGTCTTCATCGACGAAATCTGGATATACTCATCATTAGAGGAGGATCATGTCTATCATCTGTAGATAGTTCTAGATACACTCTGAGAGCACCAGCTTTATGGTAAGCTCTCGAAGTGCCAGTTCCTGATTCGATAGGTACACTTTCTAGGAAACGTTATCTCAGAGGCTAGATTTGTAGTGGATCTAGTGAATATGGATGTTGTACTTGCTTGGGATCCACCTTGGAGTGTGACCGAGGTGTGGAGTTTCCTAGGGTTGGCTGGATACTACCATAGATTTGTGCCTGACTTTTACTAATTTGTGGCACCCTTATCAGCATTGAGGAAGAAGGGAAAAACCCTGGTATGGATGGAGATATGCCATAAGAGTTTTCAGGAGCTGAGGTAGAGACTGACGAGTGCCCCAATCTTGAGGCTACCAGAATAGAGCATTGGGTATGTAGTTTACTGTGACTCATCAGGGAACAGACATGGATGTTTCTTAATATTGTAGTGAATAGTGATTGCTTACGGTTTGGGACATCTGAGACAACATGAGAAGAGCTACGCTACCCATTACCTGGAGTTAGCAGCAGTGGTCTTCTCCTTAAAGATGAGGCTACATTACTTGATGGGTGAATTTTTTACAGTCTACTTTGATCACAAGAGTATCAGGTGTATCTTTTCTCCGAAGGAACTATACCTGAGACAGAGGCGATGGATAGAGTTCTTCTAGGACTATGACATTGAGATATTCTATACTCCTGGAAAGGGGAACGTGGTATTAGATGCACTCAATAAGAGATTTGGTCTGCAGTTTCTAAGTGATGTGACAAAGTAGGTAGATGTGTTGAAAATATCCTTCAGGATAGAGATGGAGTAGTATACCTCCAGTCTATGAAAGTCACTCCCCCACACCTCCAGTGATTCTTGGAGGCGTAGCTTGGGGACATTGACTTCAAGTCTCTACATGCTCAGATATCCTCACGATAGGCACTTTATGGATTTTATGAAGGTGGGGAGCACGTCATCCTCTTCAGAGGATGTACCATGGTAACAGTGGTGCTACAGGAGGAGGTGTTGAGAAAGTTCGATACATCCCCTATGGTGGTACATCCTAGTGTGTAAAATTTATACCAGGACCTCCGGCATCAGCTCTGGTGGCTAGGGATGAAGAAAGTAGTGGCATAGTTTGTTTCTCGATGCCTCACTTGTCAGCAAGTGAATATCAAACATCTGTTTCCATCAGGATTAGAATATCCACCGGAGGTGTCATAGTGGAAGTGGGATGGAATCTCCATGAAATTTTTGACAGGCCTTCCACGTATGTTCAGGGATATGATTCCATCAGGTTGATCATTGAACGAATCACCAATTCGGCCCACTTCCTACCTATCTGAGAGCAGGGATCAGTAGAGGGATTGGGATGCCTCTATGTACAGGAGATTTTGCGACTTTAGGGGGTGACATCGACGATCATCTATGACCGCGACACATATTTCACATCCCATTTGGGGAAGGGATTACAGGAGGAATTCAGGACTCAGCTACATTTGAGCACAGCCATTCATCCTCAGATAAATGGTTAGATAGAGTGGACCTTACAGACATTGGAAAACATGATTCATGCTTGCATCCTAGATTTTGGCCGCAATTGGGAGGATCACTTGCCCTTGGTGAAGTTCGCATGCAACAGAAGTTATCACTCCACCATTGGTATAGAGCCATTCAAGGACTTCTACGACCGACCTTGCAGATCACCTCTATACTGGACAGACCCAGGGGAGTAAGCACTTATGGGTCCAGAGTTGGTATGAGCTACCACTGAGAAGGTACAGATCATCCAAGAGTGAATGAAGACTGGGCAGAGTAGACATATGTCTTATGCTAATAGGAGATGTAGACCCTTGGAATACTAGGAAGGAGACCACGTATTCCTGTGAGTTTCCCCTCGACGTGGACTACAAAGATTTGGTCGAGGCGTCAAACTCTCAACGAGGTTTATCGGACCATTTTTGATACATTGGAGGATTGTCGAGGTGGCATACCACTTGGCACTTCCACTGCAGTTGGAGAGGTTGCATGAAGTCTTCCATTTATCCCAGCTGAGGAGATACGTGCATGACCCATTTCACGTCATCAACCATAGCGAGCTAGACTTTGATGATGGGGAAACATTAATAGAGGTTCCAGTAGAGATTGAGGATCGATAGGAGTGAGTCCTTCATAGTAAACGCATGCGTGATGTTTTCTAACTTTTGAACTGATGATCAGATTAAAAATCTGAGGGCACCGTTGAATCCGCAGTGCTGGAATTAGGTTAAGAGAGACATCACTTTGATCATAGTAAGACTGGAGAAAAAGTTAGATTTTGGGACATTTTTAAAATAATAAATAAAATAACTTTGTTATTTGATTTATTTATTTCTTTTCCTCCAACGAACAAGTGACAACATGGGACCAGTGATGTGTCAAACCAATAAATGACTGGACCCTTCAATCCTAAGTAACAGCATCATTGGGAATGAGGAAGGTTACTAATTAATGAACCCTCATAAATCTAACGAGCATTAGACACCCTCCCCCTCTCCTATTTATATGGAGCATGGGGAAAGGTATCGGCACTGCTTCACCAAACAATGAAGTACTGAAAAAGTGCTGAGATGCCAAACCCTTGGAGTATAGATCTGGTTTTAGTGGGAGGTGATGGGTTACACTGAACCATGAACCGAAGGACGATGTACGAGCTGCGTCGTTGGAAGCTTGTTGTGGGAAAGACGAATGTCGACGCTTCCTCGATCGCGGGCGTCCTCCATTGTTCTTGAGGTAGGGATTTGATTTTTCTTTAATCCTAGTGATCATTGAATCCTTTAATCATCCCTCATGATTACAAGCTAATGTAGAGGGCGTGGGCCTAACGAACCAATCCCGGACTCTCTGCTACATTTCTACCCTTGCGTTCTCCGTGGAAGACCATCGGTGCGGCGGCACCAACCGGCTACGATAGAGGCGGCATGCCATCGCGCGTCGCAAGAGGAGGTTGTGGCACTAAGCTGTATCGTTCAGATGAGTGGCCGTCACCAGCCAGTAGTGGAAGAGGTCCGGTGTTCCATCGTTCATCGCCGGTGAGTAAGGGGCCAGGGCCGAAGCCGTGGAAGGTGAAGGAGGTGGCTGGTACACCAGTCGGCAGTAAAAGATGAGGGTGGCGTGACCAGCGCACGGCCTGTGAGGAAGGGGCTACAGTTGAAACCGCAGTGGTGGAGGAAACCGTGCCTCTGGAGAGTCCATGGCGATCGGGTGGTGCCCACGTGGCACCGCCACTTCACAAGCTGAATGGCCTCTGGGCCGTTCGGGTGAACGGGGGTCTAACCACACCCCCCCCCCAACGCCGGCTAGGGTGCACCCCCACCGCGGGACAGACTAGCTGTTCGGGCCGGACCTCAGCCTAGCGGACCGAGCCCGCTGCAGCCCAGCCCAGACTGGGTCGGGTCGGGTCGGACCGGACACGGGCCCAACCGGACCCAGAAACACTTAAAGGGTCAGATCTTGAGAACCGAATGTCCGTTTGACGAACCGTCTGCCGTGCTAGGATCCTTGGATCGAGGCAGTACATTTGGTATACTCCACTTGAGTTTTGGAGAAATTTGGAGTACATCCAGGTTGGATCAAACCCAAATCCATCCGGGCATTCAGAACTTAAATGTTTATAACTCATAGACTAGGCATCTGATTGACCCATTGTCTACCACATTAGAACCCTTACGACATAGCAGTCCTTTGGGTTACTCCTTTGTAGATATTAGTGGTGATCAAGGTACGACTGATATCTCAAGGGGTATATTCTACAGAACTCAAGCGCACCATGTGCGAGGAATCCTATGGCAGGATATAACATGACGAAAGAACATTGATCCTGTGTGGGTCAAGATCCATCGATCATGTGTGGGTCAGCTTCTATCAGATCATGTGTGGGTCAACACTCAGTGATCCTGTGTGGGTCGGATCCTATATGGGTCAGCGGGGGTTAGAACCTATCGATCCTATATTGGTCAGTAGTAGTGCTTCTTGACAGAATAAGATGATCTAGTGTTATGAATAATCATCTGTACTTATTTACATGAGTTATACTTGATTGTGAGCTATGTCATTTAACTATGTGGTACTTCTATCTTCGTGGTGTTACCTGTGTGGTACATATACCTTTGTGGTGTTGTCTTAGTGGTGTCACATGTGTGGTACTTCTGCCTTCGTGGTGTTGTCTTCGTGGTGTTACCTATGTGGTACTTCTATCTTCATCGTGTTACCTGTGTGGTACTTCTACCTTCAAGGTGTTGTCTTCATGGTGTTACCTGTGTGGTACTTCTACCTTCGTCGAGTTGTCGTCATGGGGTTACCTGTGTGGTACTTCTATCTTTGTGGTGTTACCTGTGTGGTACTTCTACCTTCATGGTGTCACCTTTGTTGTAATCTTCCCTCATGCATGGGATGAGTATATTTCGATAACTTAGGTATATGTATGGGCATATACCTGAGTAGATTTGATGACTATCGCTTCATGCTTTGAGTTATGGTATTGCCTTTTGGTTTTTACTTTGTGGAACTATGGGAGACCTTCGGGGGTCTAAGGGACCCTACTGAGTATTGTTATACTCACCCCGACAAGGGCTTCACCAGCACCTTGTTGTGTCTTGTGCAGATTATGGACAACATTGATTGAGGCTGAAGGAACCAGGAATAGAAGGTACTTTGAGGTGGACCACTTGGCATGACGTGACACAAGGACTATCATTCGTGGGTTGCACCTACCCTTCAAGTAGGATCCTCAGTGGATGATCCAGGAGCTGTTTCTCCCTTTTCAGTTGTATTTTTACTTTTTAGTTGTACTTGTACTTTTCAATGGGGCGTGTATTCCAACCCCTTTACATTCAGCACACTTTTACTATAGCATATTACTTCGTGGTTTCTTCCTGTTGTGTCCTTGGACTGTGTGTTTCTATAGGTTAAAAAGATAATGATTTCCCTTTTTAGGGATATGACATTCTAGTGCTAATCGCCATCCCCTGGCCTATGGAAGGCTGCCTTGGGGTTGTCACGGCACGTGCCCGGGGGGACTGGTTGTGACAACTCAGTACGATCTCAAGATGGATAGCATAGTCATGTCAAGTGTGATAGTGCACCAATATATTTTCCACGATTACTACCAAAAAATAATCCATGTAAGGATGGAACACTCAGTTCATCAGTTCCATGAAAACTGCAGGTGCGTTCGTGAGACCGAAAGTCATAACCACATACTCGTATAGACCATACCTACTCTGAAAGGTTGTAATAGGTATATCTAATGGTCTAACGTGTAACTTATGATAATTAAATCTAAAATAAATCTTCGAGAACACCCAGGCTCCTCAAAGAAGATCAAAGAGATCATTAATCCTTAGCAATGGATATCGGTTCATGACTGTAAAATGGTTTAGCTTTTGATAATCCACAAAAATTCTAAAGGTATCATCCACCTTCTTCGCAAACATGATAGGAGAACCCCTAGGAAAAGTATTGGGTATGATGAAACACTTTTCCTGTGACTCCTCTAACTACTTCTTGATCTCCTTTAACTCTGTTGTAGTCATCCTATATAGAGTAATGGACACCGGTGCTACTCATGGAACAAGATCAATAGAGAAATCTACCACTCTCTCTGGAGGTAAACCTAAAAAGCCATTTGAAAAAACCTAAATGAAACGATCCAACACTGGAGGAAATTCTATCTGTGAAGTCCCCTGGTCATCCAGATATAGACTAGAAATATTGTTTGTAACTCCTCCTAACCCATGGTGCTTGGGTCCAGCTCTGTTCGCCTGAACATTCCATTCGCCATCGTATAGAAATGACCCACCCTCTAGTGACGTAAAACTCACACTACGGCGGTAGTAGTCAACAATGGCCTAAAAGGATACTAACCGATCCATTCTTATAATGAAATCGTAGCATGTCATCTCTAAGATATAGAGGTACCATAAGAAGTGACACCCACCAACCTCAAGAGGGAACCCCTTTCACGGAAGTACACTAGTCTTCCTAATCCCCAACAGAGTGTCTAGTGTTATAACATCCTCATAAGTAAATATACAGAGCCCAAGGCCCTCCATAATAGAAACAAATATAAAACTATGGGAATCCTTTGTATAATAAAAAGAATCTAAAACTGAGGCAACTAGAATCATACCTCTAACCATAGAGGGTCTAGGATCCTGTTCCAGCTAGGTCGGCTCCAATGTAAAATTCTGACCTATACCATGGCCCTATGACCCAATCTGACTACCCTGAGCTGATCCACCTTGTGGTCTCTGAAATCCAGAATCCTAAATACCATGGCCATGACCACCTCCTCAGACTGAACATCCTGAATAACTCTAGTTCCCTAACTGAGGAGAAACAGTTGGTCCTTCTCCTAAATGTGGAGTCATAACAGAACCTCCATCACTCGCTGTTTGTGAGAACACCTTGTAGAAACGCATAAGATGGCCCATCTTACTACAAGATCGAAACTCAACTGGGTATCTTGGGCAATGTGGTCTCGTATACCCACTCTTCTCACACTGGTACCATACCACCAGGCTACCTAAAGAAACATCATGTGAAAGCTCCCTATAGAGCTTCCTGTTATCCATCGAAGGAGTACCAGCCCTAGATCCTAAACTTCCCAGGATTATAACTCCCAACTCCCTTAGATTGTTCTCGGTAATTAGTGACTAGTTCACTATAGCCATCACTGAAGTCATCCTGAAGACATTAACCTATGATCATTTGTCATACCCAAGATCATCCTCTAATCAACTTTCCAAAGATAACTTGTTGCCTCCTAGAATAGGTGCAAATCACTGAAGATATGGAAAATGGGATGAATAATCCATCACTGATAGAGCACCATACTCCAGATGCATGAAATCTCAGGCTTGATCGGCCCTCAACATCTCAGGGTAGAAGTAATCATAGAAGATCCTCTAAAACTCTTCCCAAACCATATCCCGGTGATGTCCCACTGGTGAGACAACATCCCACCATCTCTTGGTGGAATCACATAGCATGTACATAGAAAGCTTCACTATCCTCTTTGAATCCATCTCCAAATGATCAAAGATAGAAAGCATGGACTCCAACCATGACTCTACAGCCTGTGGTCCTCTATCCCCTAAAAAAGTGGGAGGATGTTGCTGCTGGAACACCCACGCCAGCTCTGACATAGATGGGGAAGGATGTGGTGCTCCCTAAAACATCTGTAACATCCTTATAAAGCCTTCATGGAATTGTGCATCAGCACTTGCGTCTGGTATAACAGCTTGTTCCAAGATAGGCATGACGGGAGGATCTGCTGGTAGTCCCTGATCTACCATCTCCAGTGTATGATCATTGCCCTATATATGGCATACAACCAGAGTATATCTTAGTGGAATGACTCTAAAAGGTAAATTTCACACCTCAGTACAAAATTATCAAGGATATTAACTTTGAAGTGAAAGAATGGAACAAAAGAAGAAAACATTCAAGTTTCTCAAAACGGCGTCACATGGTTTGTAGAACCACTAAAAGGTGTGTTACCTTAATCATTAAACATGATGTGTACCTCTACCAAATAAATTTGTGTAACACCCATACACATGGTGTGTACCTCCTATGAAACAGTGTGTACTTGAATTTTTTCTGTCCTACCCATGTTTCTTCTACACGACTAAACCACACAGTTCTCACCCAGGTAACACTACACTGTGTGTTCACCCTAGACATAGTGTGTAATACCTAAGCCTTAACCTCCCATGTTTTTAGTCACACGATCTTAGCTATGTCCGACGTCAACAAGGCATGTTCAAGTTAGACACGGTGTGTACTACCTGAATTTCATCCACCCATGTCGTTTGTCACACGGTCGGATACATGGTCTCTATAAAACGACATGTACAATCCAGACATGGTGTGTTCTACGAAAATTTTCCCAACCCCATGTCTCTACTCACATAGTCAGTCACAAGATCAAGCACTACCCGACGTGTACATATAGTACATGGTGTGTACTTAAGAAATTTCATTTCTTCTAGAATAGAAGAACACAAGGCATGTGTTCATAACACCACAAGGCATGTTTTTTGGTTTTCCGGACATTAGGCCTCTAAAACGTCTCTAAAACCCTTAATAACGTAAAATTTTATTCAAGTAATGACCAATTCTAACCCGTGAGAGCCCATACTCCTGTGAATCAAATTTTTGCATCCTTTTCCACATCATAACTTGACAAAATTCAACTAAATATCATACATGATTCACCAAATTCTGATCCCAGAGGGACCATAACACATCAGGGACCAAAGTTTGGTGTTCATCTAAATGAAACTTTATAAATATCAATACCCTATCAAAATAATAGGTATTCTATCATGGAATCTATTCACAATAGTATGCATATCTTGAAAAATGTCTATCACAACAACATTCAATCAGAAATGCACCCTAAAAGGAATGACAATAATGCATGAAATGTGATCTCTAGAAAGTACCTATATGATGCATGAGATGGAATACTATCATCTTATTAGGTTGCAATAGAAATAGAACCACAATGATATAAATCATAACAGCACAAAACATGTGTATCACCCAATGGTGAAATCAAATCAAATGTAACAATTGCAAAACCATAAAAATTGAAATATTTGAGGTAACATGGATTTTCCGTATACACGAGTTAGCTACGCCAGGGAAAAGATTATTAAAAACTACATATTCCTTCCTATCCATCTATATAGGATCCAAATAGTAAGACAAAGCAGAAAAGAAACTCCTCTGATACCACTTTGTAACATCTCGGTTTCGGGTGCCGCACTGAAATTCCCTGGACCTGGTTGGTCACATAATCTCAAGTGAATTTACCCAAACAGTAGAGCATGCCGACTATAAGCGAGGGCCGAGGTCTAATAGTGGGGAAACTATTCCCATATTGGTAGAGTATACATAGTGTAATAACAATAATAACAAAAGAGGAAACAATAATACCATCCAATAAGTAAACAGCTGAAGACTGATATTAAAAAACAACTAGAGCACATATATAAATGATTCATGTCACATGTGTCTAGGAAAGCATCAAAACAGGTCAGAATTCTAGAAATAAAATACTAAACCCAAGTAAAAATGGAAACAAGTAAACTCCATCAGCATCGCAAGCCTTATCTTAGCCCCATGATCTCTAGCTATAACATCAATCAAGTACCTGATGAAGAAGGGTGTTTTCTCTTATCTATACCTATAACCATATAATCAGTTTGGTTCAAAAAACATGACCCAAACAGGGTGTGAGATGAATCTTAGTATGAAACCACCAAAAGATCTAGTCCTAACTACCAGTGAATATGCATAGCAGGTTATATGCAGAAATGAAGCAATAAACTATGAAGTACTCAGAAGTAAACAATCCTACATTTTTCAATTTTATTCATTTACATTTAATAATTATTCAATCTGTTAAATAATGTAACCTTGTGATCTATCCTAATCTCTGTATCCCCGAGTATAAAAGTAAAAATAGACATCTCAAAAGACCATCTAAATAAACAAGAGAGGCCGATTCCAAGCTTATTCTTTGGCATGGAAGACTCGTCATAATCATACAATTATTCACAAGAAACCCTCTAGGAAAGTTCTCTCAATCTAATCCCCTATGGATCCATATATCACATAGTCTATCCCCTTTGGTTTCACATAGAACTATTCATTTACAAACAACCACCTGGGTAGCTATCATGGCCAGTACCCCCTTGGACTACATTATAATGACCCATGGAAGCTCTCACAGTCCATGCCCTGTGGTCCAACATTTATTTAATAATGACCCTCTGGGTAGCTCTCAGAGTCTAACCCCTCTAGTGAATGACCCATGACAACTCTCATATTCAATACGTCTGGTCAATTATAACAACAATTCATAATTAAAAGACCCCACTTCGGGAAGCTCTCACAGTCAATTCCCATTGGTCATACTTTCATAATGTGAAACACATCCATCTCATATTAACAGAAACTCCATCCTAAAAGCACTAGGCTTGGAAACAAAGCATCCTAACATGATTTCTAGACCCAACGGCCATAGCCAAATCAAACATGGTTAAAACCTCTGTAATCAAGGTAATAAACCTTATTCATAGTCAATTACCCTTTCTCAAACAAACAAACCCTACCAGGCATCAAACAGGGTTAAATTGCAAAACATGCAATACCCTAAACAGGGGTATTCAACACATTTAGCATATATAATCCAAAAAAACTAAAGAAAGGCACAAAACACCTACCTCAATTTCGTACGACAAACACTCTTGAACGTTGGCCCTTGAATAGGCCTATAACGATGTAGATCTATAAAATGGGTAAAAACAATCAACCCTCAATAACTCAAGAGAGAGGAGAAATCAAGAAGAGAGGCTCTAGGTAAAGATATAACTCACTAGTGGGAATCCAACGCACCTGACGGTGTCTCAATCGGAGCTCGGATGAAGGAATGGGAGGAGCTTGAAGATTTTCAGTCATACATTGCTCTCTTACACGAGACACTGGAAGAAGAAGATGCTTCTGGAGATTAGACGTGACCCTAGTACGATTAATCAAATAAAAATAAATGTACATGACATGTTTATTTAATGTACACACCGTGTACTAGCCTCAACTTCCACCCACTTTTGGTGGTCTTTCAGGTCACCCACACAGCCATGTACTCAACTGTTACATAGCCAGTACACGGCTACCTGCGGCAACCTGGTACACGGCGTGTACTCAAGAGTACATGGTGTGTACTTAAAAAAATTCCCTTTCTTACTTTTTTCCCTAAAAAAAACCCAAAATAAAGATCCATACCTGAAATGATGATTTGGGTTCTTATAAGTAATATATTTGATAATTCCTTTTGATATAAGTAAATGTGATTATTAAGAATTAGACTAAAACCTATCCCAATGTTTTATATAAAACACTCTGTGTAGTTGAAACGTTATCATTAAAATATGAAAAATATAAATATTTATTAAACTTATACTCTCACTAGCAAGGTCGAACCTAAGGGAAGGTTGTTAATATAATTGTGTAAACAAATTTTCAAAATAAAACCACTCTAAATATTAATTGAAATATTTTATTACTTTTAGTTTTTTTCTAATTAAATACAATGATGATGCAATTATGATGAATTTGTTTAAAAATTAGTTGAGTCAAGAAAATTGATAAGGAAGTAATAATAAAAAATGAGTAAAATGATAGAGACAGATGCATGGGGAAAATTAACACTACTGGATGAAATGTGTTTCTTCATTCATGGAAAATAAATTGAATTTTCAACCACAAAAATTGATTTGATTAATTTATCTCACGAGGAGATTAAATACGTTATTTAATGAATCTTGGAGTTCCCCACTAAATAAAACATCAAACATTATGGTATTTAGAAGAAAAATTAATGAGAAACAATCTCATAGATTGTTTCCAAAGATTTTAAATTAAAGACAAAAGGCCTAAAAAAAATATATGATTCAGAATTGTTCTCACAGATCAATTCCCAAACCTGAAAATGTATAATTGTTAAGAAGATAAATATAAAACCATAAGTATTAAAACCCCCAAGAACAAGATTATTACCCACAAATCATGTTGAAAATCCAGAACTAAATAATATTTATAACAATTAGATGAAAGAAAATAGAATGAATAGGTAATCTCCCTAATGAAATGGTCAATCGATGCTGGCTATGCCTTGCTTGCTCTCCTATCATAAGTTATGGTGCTCCCTGGTCGTTGGGTTTCTCTTGTTTGCCTCTTAATTTCCCATAATTCCCCAATGTACCAATGTATCCAAGTTGTAGAATTTATCATTTTTTGTCTTTCGATTCATCACCGGAGTTCTTCATCAACTCATCTCGGTCTTCTCTAAGCCCTCGAACACGTGTTACGGCCTTCTCTCACTACCACAAAACAAGGAAAGGGAAGCACTGATCTTTATCATCACTAAATAGAAAGAACTGATAAAGGGGTATTCCTTTATCAGCGATTGCTAAAAGCACTGATAAATGTTACCTTTATCAGCGTTAAAATAAGCGCTGATAAAGGTGTACCCATTATAAGTGCTTTTTTTAGCACTGATAAAAGGTAACATTTATCAGCACTTTTTTTAGCACTGATAAATGAATGTTTTATCAGCGCTTTTATTTTAGCTCTGATAAAACATACCTTTATCAGCGCTTTTAACAAGCGCTCATAAAGGTTCCGGCGGTTTTTATTTAATAACCCTAACAGGCCCTCCTCGCTTGCATGTGGTCAAGCTTTCACGGAAGCTGAACGAGGACCCTCGTCTATCGCAACCTCTCCACCTCATCATCATCCTCCTCCTCCTCGTCCTCCTCCTCATACTACTCCTCTTCATCCTCCTCCTCTGCTGCCACTTCCGCTTCTGCCCCCGCTGCCGCAACCGTCGTTGCCTCTGCCGCCACCGCTGCCTCTGCCACCGCTGCCTCCTCCCCCGCTGCTGCGATTGCCACTGCCTCGGCCACCGTCGCTGCCTCCACCTCTGCCACTGCCTCCACCACCGCCACTGCCTCCTTCATCGATAGAAGGTATCCTTTCATCATTTTTCACTGGTGTTTCCAAATTTGGTTAATTTAGTGAATTGTTTTGGTGAGTCTTCTTATTTAGAGAAATTTCCTTAATTTTTTCTTATTTGATCATGTAATATAGTAATTATGTCTTAGATTATGATGCCTTATTTTATCTATAAAGGTAATTCTAGTGTTTCTGTAGCAACAATCTTCTTGGAGATCAGCAAAGTTCTATGATGTCTCATAGGTTTGCTCTTGGTGAATTCTCCTGTTATCACTATCCAAGAGTGATACATTCTTGTTAATTCAAATAATGTTGGATTCTACCATTATTGATATTCATTTTCAGGTAAATTTTTTTTCTACCACCTATATTTTTCTTCCATGTTCCTTTATATAAAACCATTTGTTTATATAAAATTGGTTCTGGAAGTTATTAGAGAGATAGATTATTCTAGTTGGTGTGTGAAAATGTTTTAGGATAAAAAACACCTGATGAATATTGATGTTAATGTTAAGATTGTGGTAGGAAGTTCCTTAATAAATAAGTCCTTGTATATGATGTTTCCATGATTAATGGTTTACGCTTGATTCCCTTTCATGATGTTATTGCTTGCAAGAGTGTGAGTTGACCTTGAAACTATATATTTATATATGATCTAATGGTTAGTTTATATCCCCTTGTGAACTATTCTTGATATTCCATATTATTCCTTTATATAGTGTATATTTTTTATGCTATTGAATTACCTGTAGAACATGAATGGGTCAAGAATCCATCAGATATAGGATGAGGTGGGATAATTCCATACAAGGGTGATGTGTTATCTAATTATTTCAAACAATTTGGTTGGTACATTCTATCATCTAAGGATAACAACCACCATCAGGGTGGGATTGTGGTGTTCTTAATAATGACCATCATTAGGATAGGGCATGTTGTGAAAGGTGTGATAACAGAGGATTGATCAGGGCTTACTCATTTGGGATATACTATCTAGAATAAATGTGCGGATTATACCTAGTAAGGATGACCTATTGGTCAAGTATTACCCATTGTATGTTCATATTTTGTATTTTAAAAGTCTGTTGTACTCGTTCTATCGAAGGTGGGTTCTATAATTTCTTGTTATCTTAAGGTGTGTTTAACCATGGTGTGGGTTCATTTCAATTGTAGTGGGTTCTTGGGGTTTGTAGGATGTGGTAAATGGTGTACTCTGTTTTAGATTATTTTATTCTCATGGGTTTCCCCTATTTTATGTTTTCTTTTTAGTTGGAAATATCCTCTGTTGTGCGCCTCTCCTCTACCACGAACGCACCTCTGCCATGTGCTTAACGACACTTTCGTGGTGAGTTTTCTCTTGTTACTCATTGGATTCCTCTTGTTCACATGTTATTATTATTTGTTATTCATGGTTACAATGTGAAATTTACGGGCTAAATGCCCCACTAATAATCGTGGTCGTTGGTGGTCCTTGTTTGTGCACTAAATGAATTGAATGTTGGTTGGTTGTTGTTGAACATTGGAATATAAAAATTGGTAATTTACATATACTTGACATAATAATGAACAACCTAGGATGATAAAACTTCTGTGATAACCCTTGAATTAACAAACAAAATTGAAAAAGGGATGCTTTGTAAACTCTAAAATTGTGATTGTTTGGTTTGTATGGTGTTGCGATTGTGATCACGACAGTGTTTTTTGTATGGTGTTGTGGTTGTTGTCATGATTTGATATTCCATTTGTTTTCCATTTTTTAGTTCTTCCACCATTTAATATCAATCCAAACTTTACCCATTTCAATGGCACCACCACTTTGTTACTAGTGCAATTCCACAGAATACTAGAAAACCACTTTTAGAGGACATTATGAGACACTTTAAAATACACGGTATGTAATCTTTTTAAATGGAACATTCTTCACCATACATGGATTTCATATAGATTTTAATGACATGCAACATTTATCTCCATAATTTACACCACATGACTAATCTTCTGACTCAAAATTGGAATAAGTTTCATTTTAAATGTTACATGTCATGTGAACCTAGGTCACACACAATGTATCTCCAAGACACATACTTCAGCATGAAACCATGTACATGACATGAAATAATGGTAAAACCATATGAAATTTGTTTTAATTCACTCACACCATGTATAGATACCATATAAACTTGATGTGTATAGATTATACACCCCTAGTGGTCATGTGAGAACTACACACCATGTATTCCACAAAACTTTGATGCATAGCTGGTGAGGTGACTCAGTATGTATCTAATGTACACGCCTTTAGCTCAAGTTGTTCTATATGTCATGTATTTTCAAACACATCATTTAGTATTTTATGAATAACTTGGAATTAATTTGATATATGTCAGATTAAATCATGTATCTTATCCATACACGATGTTCACCCTACTGGACACACCATGTATATGGATTTCACATGAGTTTAGAGGCATTTGTACCATGATTTGTTTTCTTAAAACCCAAATAATGCTACTTGATTAATTAAAACATAATATTTGGCAAGTTTGAGATCAAACCCATAAAGATGATGAACCTGAATAAATAATGGATGAATGAAAATCGGTTGACAAAATAGTATGAAAATGGTGTGAAAGAGTTTATCAAGTTCATAGAAGATCATGCATGTGACCCTTCTCAGATCCTTTGTCCATGTTTACACTACTGTTATTCAAGACAAATTAGTCTAGAGGAGTCGGAAGAACACTTGATCTATCACGGAATAGATCGAAGTTATACATGTTAAAATAAACACGGGGAAAATGAATGTATGTAGTGGCTTAGATAACATGACATTTTATAGATCATCTGATATGATTACAAGCATGAATAGTGAAGACGATCGTATGGAGGGTGTGATTCCATATGTGAAAGATGATGAAGACCGTATTGAGGAAATGATAAGAACATTTGAAGATTAACTTCATGATATCCCAAAATTGTTTGAGAAGTAAAAGAGTTGTGAAAAAATGCCATTGTATGCCGGTTGCATTAAATATACCGCATTGTCAGCCGTATTGAAGTTGTATAATTTGAAAGCAGGCAATGGGTGGAGTGACGCCAGTTTTACGGAACTACTTTCTCTCCTGAATGACATGCTCCCAGAAGATAATAAACTCCCAAGACGAACTTACGATGCAAAACGAATGCTGTGATCGATGGATATGATCTCTGAAAGAATATATACTTGCCCGAATGACTGTATATTGTTTTTCAAGGACCAAAAATCACTTAAAGAATTCCCAAAGTGTGGTGATTATAGATATAAGAAAGATGATTCTATCCCTAAAAAAATTTATTGTACTTTCCAATCATTCCAAGGTTTAGGCGGCTGTATGGTAGTTAGGAGACTGCAGGAAAACCGACATGGCATGAAGATACAAGAATTAAAGATGTAAAACTACGTCACCCAGCAGACTCTCCTCAGTGGAAGAGAATTGATCACAAGTATCCTAAATTTGGGAACGAGCTGAGAAACCTTTATCTGGTGTTATCTATAGATGTGGTGAATCTTTTTGGTTTTCAAAGCAGCAGTCACAGTACATGGCCGGTTATGTTGGTAAACTATAACTTACCACCGTGGTTTTTCATGAAATGAAAATACATCATGTTATCTATGCTTATATCATGTCCAAAACAACTGGGTAATGATATTGATGTTTATTTGGCCTCATTGATCGAGGATTTGAAAATATTGTCGGATTCAGGTGTTACGTTGTATGATGCTTACAAAAATGAATATTTCACTTTGGAAGCCATGTTGTACGGGATGATAAATGAATTTCCTGCTTATGGAAATTCTTCAAGATATAGAATTAATGGAACTCAAGGGTTTTCCATTTGTGAACAAGGTACACAGTCAATTAGGTTGAAACATTCATCGAAAACCGTGTTTCTAAGACATCGCACATTTCTACCCTGACGACATGTGTACCAATCTTGGACGACATCATTCGATGGAAGTTCAGAAGAATGTTCAACATTGTCTCCACTAACAGGTGATCAATTTTTTGAGAAATTAAATTATTTGGACACTACTTTTGGTAAATCATTTTTGAAAAACCTTATGAAAACTGGTTGGAAAAAGAGATCAGTTTTTTTTTTGAATTACCATACTACAATTGTCTATATGTCAGACATTTTCTTGATGTTATGCAAGTTGGAAAAAATGTATGTGATAGTGTCATCATCACGTTGCTAAATGCACATGGAAAAACAAAAGATGGAATTAAGGCTAGATTGGACATGGTTGAGATGGGAATACGAGATGATTTGGCACCAGTGAAGGGTGAAAAATGAACATTTCTTCCTCCTGTTGCTTACACTCTTTACATGAAGGAGAGATATCATTTTTGAAACTTCTTGAATGATGTAAAGGTTCCAGAGGGGTATTCATCAAATATCAAGAACATCATGTCAGTGAGCGATTTAAAATTAAAGGGTCTGAAATCACATGACTGTCATGTTTTGATGCAAGATCTAATTCCTATAGATTTACATTTAATTTTACCCAAGAATGTCCTCCATACATTAACAAAGAAATGTTTCTTCTTCAAATCTATATGCAGCAAAGTTATAGACCCGGAAAAATTGAAAACTATGGAAAGAGAAATTTTCGTCATATTATGTGAATTGGAAATGTTCTTCCTGCTAACATTTTTTGATATGATAGTTCATTTGATGGTTCATTTGGTGAGAGAGATTTGACTATGTGGTCTTATACATTATAGATGGATGTACCCCATTGAACGGTATATTAATATTTTGAAAGGGTATGTCAAAAATCTATGTCGGCCAGAGGGTTGTATTGAGGAGTAATATATTGTTGAGGAAGTCATTGAATTTTGTACCGAATACCTGTCTGGTGTGGAATTATTGGCATACCGAAATCTCGTCACACTGAGAAACTTGAGGGTGAAGGAATTTCTAGAAGAGAGGTTGTCCCAATAAATATTACAGATCAGGAGCAGGCCCACCTTTACTTTTTTCATAATAGTTTCAACGTTGAACCATATGTTCAGACCCACAAACAAATTCTTAGGCGTTTGAAACCTTCTAGGGATGAAAAATAGATATCAGATACACTTAATCAAAAGTTTATAGGATGGTTTTGGGAGTATATTTTTAAGAAGTTATATGAAAATCCAGACCCAATTTCAGAATGACTTTGATGGCTAGCCAGAGGAACAAGTGTGTATGTATTATCTTACAATGCTTATATTGTTAATGGTTATACATTCTATACTAATGAACATGATGAAGACAGTACCATGCAGAATAGTGGGGTTAATTGGTCAATTGTTCTATTATCGACCAAAACAACTGAAGGGTTAGATGAAAGTTCAACAGAGGTTGACCCTTTTATAGTAAATTCAAAATCATTTCGCAGTGGTCCCAATGTAAATGGAATTTTGTATGTTATAGGAGACCACAAAAAAGGGATTTAAATAGTCGATAGAGGAGTTAAATCTCTTCATCCTTTAATGAAAAAAAGAGAGTACAATAATCAGGTTATTTGTTTATTGTAATATACATTGTGTTATGTTATGTTTTTATCTGTTCGCTGCTGTTTTTATGTAATATAAATTAAATATTATACCACTTCTATAGATAATGACTTCAGCACCTGCTAATGCACCCAATCTTGAGGTACAGAAGGTCTCTCAACCAGAAACTAGTGGTCCCAGTGCCGAGCAACAATAGGTTTCTCAACCAGCTGCTCGTGGTCCCACTATAGAGAAACAACAGGTTTCTCAACCAGATGCTGGTGGTCCCAGTGCAGAGCAATTACAGGTTTCTAAACCTGTTGTTGTTGGTCCCAGTGCTGAGGTACAATAGGTTTCTCAACCTATTACTGCTGGTCCCAATGCTGATGCTAGCGCTTCGGGGGAACATATTGATGATACTTCTGCGGAAATGGTAGGAAATGAAACCCTGAAGGTGAAAAAAAACCTAGAGCATTGTAGTTTGATAATTTTATCCAAAATACTTAAGGAAAAAATCAAAAGGCATCAAATTTGAGGTGGGATGGAATAAGTGAGGCCAACATTTTAACCCCAACAGAGCCATCTTTAGTAGCTACATTGGAATCGTCACTCGGCAACGCGTGCAGATTGATGTACAGTCGTGGCACCATGTTGTCACCAGGCTGAAGACACTAATGTGGGAAGAGATTATGGCAACATTATGATATAATTTTTTTAATTTATTAAAATAAAATAAAATACCAAATCATTGACTTACTCTTCATCATCCATTGTAGAGTGAATTCATAGTAGATGCCTCGCACAAGGAATATGTATTAAGTGTTGCAGGAAGGATTCATAGAGGTTTCTGCACAATTTCAGCGAAATATCATCTTAAATATGCAGAAGGGAAAATAAAGCCGCACCCACCTTCTATTTAAGCACACTTGATATCCCAAGGAGCGTGGGATGCGTTTAGAAACCGTTGTGGGGAGCAGAATTTTCAGGTACTTTGTGTGGGGTAATACGTTGTTTGATGTTTGCTTGTATTCATCACTTTGATTGAATGTTTTTTTATTTATGAAACAACAATTGAGTGCTGAAAATAAAAAATGTGCAACAGAACCAGTGTACCCTTACCGTAAAGCAAGGATGGGGTACGCTTCACTTGAGAAAAAACTGGTGCATCTTTTAAATCTACCGTACTACTTGTATGTGACATAAAACAACACCATAACCATGATTCTCTATTTATATGAAGATTGATGAATATAAATTGAAATCCATATCCATCCTACTCCATGTGCTATGGAAGGAGGCTCATGTAAATAAAGAGAAGATACTGATAGATGAAAACACAGAAAAAGTGTGGGAAACATGTGTAAGTATGACATAATATAAATTTTCTTTGCTTTAAATATCTATTACATTACAATAACTACTTATTTTTATATATTTTCTATCTGACATAGTCACAAGAATCAACAACAGTTGCACCAGATGCAGACATACGTTTAGTATCCTTGAAGTAGCCAGAATAGTATGGTCGCATCAGAGATTCGGGTTTTGGGGTGACACCCCGAACATATTTTCAGAAACAAAAACAAGAGGAGGATCAAAATGAAAAAATGGAAAATCTACAAGAACAATTAGCCATTTTTCAAGAAGAATCACAATACCAAAGAGAGATGATAGAAAAATTGATGTGGGAGAGGAAAAGAGTAGAAACAACTCAATAAAAACATGTGCGTGACGATCCTACCCCACCCCCACCATCTTTGAGGTGAGCCATTCCCCTAAGAAACCTGACATAGCTGAGGTAATCAATGTTTTAATAATTGTTTTTATGAAATGTGATTCACATAGACACTGATACCTTTCCTGTACTAATATTCTACAGGGTTAAAATGACTGTGATTTATATCTATCAACTCCCACCTATTGCCTTGTAGCAAGGGCTATGGTGTTCAATATGCAGAACGACATGCCACACAATAGACAGCTTCCAAAAGATCATCTCATTGATTCAATTAATGTAGCTAATGAGCCGAGTGCGAAGCTACCTATTCAAAAGTGATGATGACGACATTCATATGGTTGAACAAGCTATTGGAACATTCATCGCATGGCCGACAATTCTTGTAAAAAAAACATGTCGACAAAAAGGTATTCATTTCCAATTTTTTTTTCAAGATGGACCATTAACATTTAATGAAAAAAGGTCTGAACCGGTGAATGTTATTACAAAACGACAAAGAGAAGGGGGTGAAACAAAATATCATCTCAAAACCATCTCAAGGATCAACCAACCAATTGAAACGTTATACTAAGAGCACCTTCACCCCGCCCGTTCTATATCCATAGTTAATATCATTGCAGGCTCATGTGGATACAAAGTTAAAAGACGGGAATACTCACATAGCTGATTTTGAAAAAAAAATGTATAGAGAGGAAACATCAGATTTCATTAGTTATGAAAATTTAAATGAACTCCACACGTATGAATGGCTAGGCGCCTCAGTTGTAAATGTATACATGATGTATGTTTTCATGATTTTATTTTAAAAAACCCGATATACTCTGATAATTATGACAAAATACATTTTATATTTGTCACAGGTGTATATATGAAAAAAAATTGAAGGGATTTCCCCATGAAATTTTTTTTGGACTTGTTAGTCCTCACACCACCTCTTCAAAAGATTAAATAGATTCTGATAAAGAGGCTACAATAATGTCATCCCTGCTCAAATCGTTTGAAAACAAAATTATGGATGACAGACTCTTTTTAATACAAATGATGGAGGGGTAAAACTCTAAAATTTAATCATATCAACTATATTTTCATTTCTTTATTTACTTAATCCTTTTTTTATTTTTAGGGAGCATTGGATGCTGATTGCAGTCAATTTGGATACTCCAACGATTTATTTTCTTGATTCAATGCATTGATATCCAACTAACCGACCACACATGATAAAGTTTGTTAATTTGTAATACACTAGATGAAACATTTTAAAACTAAACATCTAGTTAGATAATTTATGTTATCTTTTAATTAGGATTCTGTTATGATGGGGCGATGCATCAATATTGTCTAATGCATGAAATGAATCCAGGGCCTAAGGATAAGAACACCTGCAAGATCTACAACTGGAAAAGTATCCTGGTATATATAATAAAATTGCACTATCCAAACACATATCAAAACAAAATACTTATTGTTGTAGATGTTTCTACAGTGTCCAAAAAAACAAACGGAAAGGACTGTGGTTATTATGTTTGTAAATTTATGAAAGAGATCGTATTTCATCAACAAGATAACATCCCTGAAGAGGTATTTTCGAAAATAATTATGAGTTCATTTAAAATATTTATTAATCCTTTGCGTATTTATATTTTTTTCAGTACTACCATGACTATCACAAAAACTCATATTCAGAAGATTATATAGATGTGTTTAGAAACGAATGGGTATCATACCTGATGGAATATTTTACACAAATAGGATGAAGGTGAATTCCTACTACTTATGTTATCCATATATGATCATTGATTATCCTCCAACATTCTTTGGTGAATAACCTTGGATGACGAATAAATGACATATTAGAGAAGATCGAGAAAGATAAAATGAACATAATGAATTCCTTAAATCATTAGATAGCATGATTTTTGATGAAAAATGATCCAATATCCAAGTAGGAATATTAAATTTTATGTTTACACCCTTTTTTATTAAATAGTTTGAGCAGATCGAACCCATCTATGGATATGTACCAGTTGTGGATTGAGAATGCTCCAATGTATTGAAATCATAATTTATTACTCAATGTTTTCTATCCCCAGATTCATATTATTGATCTTTGAACAAATCAATATTGAAATAATGCATGATGGTGTGTAGTGCGTATGGGGTGAACGACGAAACCACCGAGGATCAACAAAATCCATTTTACAAAAAACAATGGATGGAAATAGAAAATATGGAATATATCCACCATTTTCAGTTAGATATATGGTCTAAATATAAATATTTCTGAAATTAATGTATAGGGATCATATTCAACATGCAGAGATAGTATTTGAGAATCTGGAGAAAACCCGACTACACGTTGTGTATAAGGATGAAGACACGGTGTGTTGCCCAGTGTGTGTGGTGGATAGGAAATCATAATTATGGAGTTGCATTTAGTTCTCCAACACATCATGTACCCCTTCCCCAGTATTCCAACACATTTGGTGAATCACATTGATGATATCCCATGAGGAAGTACACAACCGCATACCCAAGTACATGGATACGACCAAAAGCACATGACCAGCAGCACACGACCTGGTCCCAGTTATTTTGGACATGCCATTTATTCTACATGTACAACATGTAATGATAAATGTAATTGGGTCTATGTAGCCCCATGGACATGGTCCATTGGTGGAGTGGTACCAAACACCGTTTGGTTCCTCTCACACGTCGTGTACCCCTTGGTTCATCTTTATGAAATTTCAATGTTCTGTATCTCATTTGTTTGAACTTGTATTTGAGCACATGAGTTGTTGTTTGACTTTCACAATTATTTCTAGGTAGATGCATGAGATAATGGGTATCGTTGAGGGACTTTTGGAATTGTTGGATACTATTCTTCCTTGAATGAGTTGTAAGATGGATATCCCACTACTAAAAAATGATCTATATCCATAGATCTATAGCCACAATTTAAAATATCCATGGCTATAGCTAAGATATAGCCACACCCAAATAGTTGGGCGTGTCAATAGCTTATGTGAAAATTATTTTGATCGAGCGAATTGCGAATCTCCTCCCCATCCTCGCCCTTCCATCCACCCGCATCGTGATTCTTCCTCGCTGTCCCTCTTCCCCTCCTCCCCTCGGGATTCCTCCTCCCTCACCATTTCTCCTCCCCTCCTCCCCCTGGGATTCCTCCTCCCTCTCCATTTCTCCTCCCCCCCCCCCCTCGTTATTCCTCCTCTCGTGATTCCTCCTCCCCCTTCATCACCGACGCAGCCAGCAAACCTCCCCACAGGCTCCGACGCGGCTCCGACGGCTCGCTGCCAACACAGCTCCGGCACTGCCAGCCCACCTCCCAGTCAACATGACCTACCCACCTCCCTGCGGTCACCTCACCTCCTTGTTGATGCTACTCCGAGGCTTCCTTCCCATCTCCTCCTCCGACGCACCGCCTATGAGGTGATTTGAGGTAGGAATCTTCATCTATTACCTTCGTTATTGGTTGAGTAGTTCATTATTATTGACGTGGATTCATTGGATGAGATAAATTATCCTGTTAGTTTCACTCTGTTGGTATATTAACTCTAATTAAGTTTGAATTGAGTAACATTGGCTTCTAAAAATCTTCTTCACACTGGGTAATCATAAACTTACTAGAAAGAGGCTCAATTTTTTCAGGTAACAAGTAGGATATGGATGCTGCTACACATTCCCAGTTATACTGAGTTGAATTTTATTGAGTTTGAGATAATGGGGTTAAATTTTTGTTTCTAATTCTAATTATTATGTTTCAATCATTTTCTTTAAATAATATTGTTTATGATCATTTGTAGTGGTTTGTGCATTGCAGTGTGGTGATATATGTTCATATTTTTTTATATTATAGACTCTAAAGCATGAGCTCAACTATCTTTACATTGATTCCTCATAATTTAGTTTTGGAGGATATATTTAAGAGGTATTCTGGAAGATATACATTCACCCAAAAACCCTCTCACAAATAGTCATGCCATGAAACTCTATCTATCATCCGCTACCTACTCTAGCTGATAAATCCATTTATTCTGAATAAATTTATTTCTATCAGGACTCTCTATTTTCTCTCATGTCTCATACACATGGAGGGAATAAATATCATCCCTCATGTATAACTCCCACTAATTAAAATCTTTCAAATATCTTTCCTCCTTTAAGCTATTGGGTTCTCCATCATCCATTAGATACTAGTAACACAAGTTAATTTCATACCTTTTTACATGGAACCAAGGCAATAGAATTGGAAGTTTAATAACTTCATGGTGATGTTGAAGTTCATCTAGATAAATAACAATATTTTTTGTTATTGCTGGGTATTTGATGATAAGAGATACATCATCCCACTTAATTATACTCATAATATTCTTATTTCCAATCCATTAAAGGAAAGGGTCAATGTGATCAAGATTGAATTGTCCAGAAGTTTTGAGATGATAAACACTAGTTTGAATAAATGGATCTTTAGGATGAGGATTTTGAGGGACTTATGTTTCGGTACTTTATACCTAAATTATTTGGATTACATCTAGAAATTGGTGGATCACATTGTCATGGGAGAGGTGAAACCAATGACCACACCCCTAGTTGAACATTTCAAATTGAGAAAGGAGAAGGAACACATAGAATCCCATAAGATAATATTGGGTTGATGTGAAGTGGATTTTATAGAAATTAAAGGGTTCTAGAAGCTTGGAAATTTCCTTCAAAATAGATGAGTCATTTCCTGGTTTTTCTAAGTCATACTTTGAGAGATATTCTTACACTTGAAAGAGAACCACTATATATGTGTTCAATTTCAGAGGGAAGGATTAGTGTCAAATGTCAATGATTTAATTGATATTTTCGCTCTCAATAATAAAAGTAGATTATATTTCTTTAATAGAAGTTGGAAAGGAGTTGTTTGGGTTGAAGGGGACATTGAAAGATCTAAGAAGGAGGAAATATAATGAGATGTTTTTTGAATCACAGATTGTGATTTAGTTAGTAAAAAATATGATTTTTTAATCTAGTATGAAGAATATTTTGAGGAATTATCACTTTATCTATATGTTTTTGGGGGATAGAGCACTGGATATATGGAAAGATAGAAGGGACTCAAAATCTGGTAGATATAAAAAAAGGTCATTGTCAAGAATGTTTTGAGGGGATATTCACCTCAGTTTAGCTAGGATAAATAAAATCATCATGGGGGAACCATACATCTGTTAATGAAAGTTTGAGGAATAGAAATAGTTTTATAGAAGTTGATGGAGGATTCAATAGTGAATCCCAAAAAAAGATTCCAAATTTTGAAGATTGTTAGGTTTCATCTATGTGTGTAAAAACCATTTTTAGGTTCTAAAACATAGTCAAATAGAAGGATAAATTCCAGAAGAGTAATTTTTGGAACATTGATCCCATTAATGGAGTAATAGCTAAAAATTATAGAATAATAGAAGTTACTTTAACTGGATGGTGTAGTAAGAAAATGAAAATCAAATATTACCCAACAGCTTATTATAATGGATGTAGTGTGTGAAATTAAAAAGGACTTTCATATATTTTCCCTGATTCAAGAGTATGTAAGTTTTTACTCTTGGAATATTTTAGAAAAGATAATATACTAGTTTATTAATGAATCAAATATAATGTTTTTCTCATGACATTTTTCTAATGTTCACAATGTACTAGGTGAATGATTTTAGGTGGGGGGATCCTTTGATGGAATGGAGATATAGTTGTGAAGCTATGAGATATATAGAATCACTCCTCGTAGAGATTAAAAGACATGGAATCTAGTTTCGTGATGAAACAAAATTTCAACTGAAACAATGCAAATAATTACTATTGCCTGAATTTTTTCTAAGATTGGATATTCATCATCCTATATATCCATGTTGATGATATTATTATTTACAGTCTAATAAAAGATATAGTTGATTAGATAATGATCGAATTTTCTAGAAGTTTCAATATGAAGAATCATGTTCCAGCAAAATAGATCCTAAGGATGAGGATTTTGAGGGACTTAAGTTATGATAACTTATACCTGACTCAACCTGATTACATCTGGAAGGTGGGAAGTTATTCAGAATGATTGAGGAAAAATTTTTGACTTTGGTTACCTTTATCATTTTTTATTTTTGTTTCCTTCCTACTAATTTCATTTATCCGGGAAGTTGTAATGTTGAAACCTACATTTCTCGATGCCTACCTAAACCTTAGAAATGTCCATAAGGTATGTTGTGGTTACGTTGTGTTGCCGCAATTGTCTGATCTTTTACTTGACTGAAGAAATTTTTTAACCTTTTACAGGCTCTAGAAATGCCAAATGAGGCTATTTTGTGCTTCAAGTGTGCTATTCAAACAAAATCAAAACATGACCTGAACTGTGTATGATATTCTACTGATAAAAGGTGCATGTATTGTATCGTATGTTTATATTCTTTATATTATACCTTATATATTAATGTTTTATGTTTTTTTTGTTTCAATTACACAAGGAGAAAATAGTAAAACAAAACACAGACAAATAACCTCTCCAAAGAGCTGAGTTAGGAAGGCCCAGTTAGTGCCATCTTTTCAAACAAGTTCATCTTTTATTCCAGAATTTTACAGGTTCATATTTTGGTTTTAATTTGTTCATATTTTTTTTCAAACAGGTCCATCTTTTATTCCATACAGGTATGCAGATTTTTCATTTCCCAAGGTTTTCTCAGGTGGAAGGGATTCCCCATTCCTTTGTATCATCAAACAGCTTTGACGGATACATCCTCTAGGTGTCCGGCCAACTTGGAGCTATGTTTGTGCTAAGCGAAAGGGTTTTTATTCTAGGTGATAGAATCATGAAAGGTATTTTCCTTGATGAATTATCATCTTCAGGGGTATCTATGTTAGTTTCCATTAAATAATATATATATATGTCAATGTATTAATTTACAAGATGATAATTTCTTCCTTTCCTATAGTTTTCTCAGGTGGAAGGAATTCCCCGAGCCTTTGTGTCATCAAACTGCTTTGATGGATACATCCTCTTGGTGTCAGGCCAGCTTGAAGCTATGATTGCACTATGGGAAATGGTTTTTATTCTAGGCGATGAAAACATGAAAGGTATTATTCTTGATGAATTGACATCTTTTTATATTTGTTAACAATTTCTTTGTTTATCTATACACAGCAAGATATGGTTTCCTGAAATTCAACTCTTTCTATTGCTCCTCACTGGGATTTTAGAAGGAGCCTATTTTTGGGACTACTATATTCTCTATGATCTATCTTAATTTCAATAGAGGTACATCTCTACACAAAGATAATAACTTATTT
The DNA here is from genome assembly GCA_963277665.1 of Viscum album. Lineage (NCBI taxonomy): Eukaryota > Viridiplantae > Streptophyta > Magnoliopsida > Santalales > Viscaceae > Viscum > Viscum album. Next base: position 954,008,931 of record OY728128.1, on the reverse strand, counting down.
TCTTTTTCTATCTCTTTTTTTAGTTTGTGACTTATTGAATGTTGGTGCAAACTAACTGTATTAAAAACATTATTACTATTCCAATATTGTATCTTCCCATTGGTTGTTCCAAATTGATTGTTCATAGAGAATTTTTTCCTATAATAGAGGATTTGGTTTACATCACAATACAATAAGAATAGTGGATTGGGTTTACAACTAAGTACTAAAACACAGTGTATTGTTTCTACTTCCATTCCCTTTGTGAAAAGTATGTTGGGTTTTAACCCCAGTACCATAAACATAGTGTTCTCATTAGATGTAAAAATAATTACCTAAAGTAAGTGGTGAAATTAGCCAAGTGGTAGGTATGGTGGGATTCAGGTTAGGTCTAATATCATGTTAACAAAGCAAAAAAGGAACACATGATGATGAAAACTTCCTTAATCTATCATTTCTATGAACATACATGTGACCAAAAAAAACTTTCGCAGGCATTAAAGTTTTCTTGTAGAACACACATGAGTATTACTTGGAGGCCATGAAACAATATTGGATACCTTTTTATGTTTACCTTAGTCATGTCCATGTTTCTGGTGCTCAAGATCGATTGTCTTCATCTAGGCAAGAGGTAAGGTTTCCATTATCAAAACAACACACTAATTATGTATCATAAGTGTTACTTTTTAATCCTTTATTCTCCCTTTCATTAAAATTTAGTTTATAGGCCTAATAGTGTAATTTGAACTCACAGTTATCATGCATGGTGATTTACAGTCACCCTCCTACTCCTTTGCTTCAAAAGAACAAGGAAAAATGAATAATTTGACAGTTGATATTTTCCATCAGACTTGTACATAGTACAAATCTATCTTATGCTAGCCTTATCCACATGGACAGAGGGTAATGATAACTAGATTAACACATTTAATCAGTAGGGACATATACAATACTACATACTGTATAAGAATAGTAATTTATCAGAAGAAGTCATCAAATCCACCCTCTGTGATACTTGCACAGTTTTTAGAACCTGAAATTTCAGTCACTAACATGTCCTGAACTAGAATCTATAGATAATTAGGATTGAAGGGAGATACATTCCAAGTTGCTAAATATTTGGTTGGAAAAGTGAACTCATAGTTGTTTGATGTGTTGTTAGAGCTATCATATCTAACATCAAATTAAATATAGGGTTGGAAAAGTGAACTCAGAGTTGGTTGATGAGTTGTCAGATGCTATGAATGCATTGATGGATATGTATAAAAATATGATGGCCCTAAAAAATATTTTCATGATCTGATGGTTGTTAAAATTAATGTTTTCATAAGTAACACCAGTGATAGATCATGTGAATGAATTTAATATATTCTGTGGGTAGATTTAATCAATGAAGGTTACTTTTTTTGATGATGTATATGTGTTTTTATATCTTCACTTCCAGAGAGTTTGGATTCTATACTTATGACTATTAGTAATTCTTTTGGAAAAATATATTTTTTGTTCGATGATATTATGAATTTTATACTCATTGAATAAATTAAGAAAAGGGAAGTTCAATATCCAATTGATAGTTCCCTTAATAATAATGGATGGGGAAGGTAACCACATCAGAAGAATGTCTATCAGAAGAAACCAATGAAATAAAAACCTCATGTGTGGAGTCAAATTCTGTTGGCTGGTCACTATACCATATTCTGTAAATATGGAAGGAATGGAAATATCAAGATGTAATGCAAGAATCATAAGGATAACACTACAAATGAGTCAATGTCAAATATTTTAGATTCTATTTAAATAACGGAAGTTAACATGTTCTATTTACTGAGTGTGAATACTCTAGTATAATCTTGGGTGACTGATTCCAGATATTCTTATAAATCCATTTTTGATCAAATATACATGGTTAATTATGTATCAAGGTTGTTTTGAAGAGTCCATCTGGTGAATGGTGAATCCCTAGAAGTTATTGGAAAAGGATAACTGAGCATATAAATAAATAATGGATGATTATTAATGTTAATGGAAGTTTCAAAAATCCATGATTTGTGAATAAATCTAATTTTAATTTGGAAACATAATTATGTAGCCATTAGGACTAGTTTTTAAAATAGGGTAAATAAAATTACCGATGTATCAATGATAGTTGCACAAGGAGTAAATGATGGAACTCTCTACTTCACTAGAAATTTAACTGGAGGGGAAATTTTTACAAGTATTACTTTGATGATCTAATTTTTTTTACTATTGGTTTAATCCCCATAGTGAAAAGAATTTAAAGTTTTTATATGATAACATAATAACAAATCTTGATCATAAATAAATTGGAAAGTGTGAATGTTCTGTGTTAGGAAAGAAGAGAAATGTTTTTTTCAACATAGATTTTCAAAATCATAGAAACCAAAAGTTTGAGTTTTTATATGAAGATGTTTGGGGAGATACCCCTATAAAATACTATGGTGTTTGAATTAAATTAATTAATTTCATTGATGGTGTTACTATAATGGTAAGGATTTTTTTAGAATAAAAAATTTGATGTATTTCTGTTTACTTCATGGAATGATTTTACATAATGGGAGTACAATCAAAAGCTGAATTATTTCCTAATAGACAATAGAGGTGGGTACAGTGGACTCAATTTCTAAATTTTTTTCTCATGAATGAGACAAAATTGAATCAAAATATAAAATTTGTTTCTTCCTTGGATATGATTATAATGATTTTGGATGTCATTTGTGGGATGATGAATAAAAAAATCCTCAAAAGGAGAGATATTTTCTTAAATGAAATCGTTTTGTTGAATGATTAGAACTATATTGGGAATGATATTAATGAAGAACCCATAGTTAAATCCCATGTTGATCATAGTAAGGTTACTAGAAGTTAATAAATTCAAAATAACTCAGATTCCAGTGGTGAAGGAACTTGAATTATAAAAATTAAAACCATTACTTGTTCATCAAAAGAGTTTATGTGCAGCTAAATCATGGATGGGAGTAGTGAAAGTACATGTTCAACATTAAAATAATAGAAAATCATGTACATGTAGGATGAACTAAGTTGAGTAGTTTAGAAAATATGATTCAGTTGGTGAGATGCACCAAAATTAGGAGACTGGTTCAAAGGTATGGGGGGCAGGGTAGAGGGTAGAGGGGGGCAGGGTGCAGGGTGCAGGAGGGTTGGGGGCAAGGGGCAGGGTGGAGGGTGGAGGGGGGCATGGGGAAGGGGGTAGGGTGAAGGGGGGTAGGGGGCAGGGGCAGGGGGCAGAGGGGAGGGTGCAAGGGGTAGGGTGGAGGGGGAATGGGGTAGGGGGTGGGTGGAGGGGGTGCAGGGGGGTTGTGCAGGCTAGGGGATGGGTGGAGGGGGGCAGGGGGCAGGGTGCGGGGTGCAGGGGTGAAGGGGGGAAGGGGGCAGGGTGGGGGGGGGGGGCAGGGTGGAGGGGGCAGGGGGCAGGGGGTAGGGGCAGGGGCAGGGGCAGGGGGGAAGGTGGAGGGGTTCAGGGGGGGTAATGTGGAGGGGGCATGGGGCAGGGGGCAGAGGGCAGGGGGAGGGGCAGGGGGGCAGGGTGGAGGGGGGCAGGGGTAGGGGAAAGGGGGCATGGTGGAGGGGGGCAGGGTGGAGGGGGGCAGGGGGTAGGGGGCAGGGGGCAGGGGGCAGGGGGCATGGGGCAGGGGGAGGGTGGAGGGGTGCAGGGGGGCAGGGGCAGGGGGTAGGGGGCATGGGGCAGGGTAGAGGGGGGAAGGGTGCAGGGGCATGGGGAAGGGGGGAGAGGGGAGGGTAAAATACATTTAATGTGTGTAGGTGTGTATACCCAGTGGGGGAGAAACAACTTTTAGTTAGAAAACTCCAAAAGCCGAAGTGGACGGTTTGGTACCACCTTGAGGTAGGATCCCTCTTCTAGCCTCTTTAATTCAAGATTGCTTTAAATTGAATTCAGCTTCTTTCATAATTCTGCTTAAATATATTGAATTTCATATCTTGAATAAGTGTTCTTTAATATAATTGTTTCATTCGACAAAGTCATGTTTTTATAATAAAACCCCTCCAACGGAGGTGCGCTATCTGCGAAAACTCATAGTGATAGTTATGTTGATCTAGTTGCTTAATTTGTTGCATTTTATTTTTACTGAATGGGGTTTAGAATAAATGTTAAAGATAATTAAATAAATTGAGTGATAAACCAATGGCATGATTTTATAATAAAACCCCTCCAATGGAGGTACGCTGTCTTCTAAACCAAAGAGTAGTGATAGTTATTTGTATCATGTTTAGATTTGGTTTGACTCTTTAATATGCCTCTTGTTGGTGTTTGTTTTATAGCTAGTTAGTTTTTGTTATCTTTGAATAATATAAATTGGCTTATCATACTCGTTTAAATCAAATGACATTGCCCGAGTAGGCATATTCCTTGACCATGGCACTTTCCTTTTCACACATTGAATATTATAAATAAAATTTCCATGTTTAGGCAAAGTGAATGAATTTGTAAATGGTTTGTGTAGGGTGTATAACAATTTTCCTTCATTTTGTTGCCATTTAGACGTTGTGTCATTATGTCGCACACTACAACCTTCTCTGGCGCTCCCTTGTTATAGCATATTATTTAGTTGATCTGTTCTATCATCTGTCGGTGGGGCGATGGTCAGAATGTTTCCCTGCCTCCTCCCACTCCCTTCACTCCTGGCCGGAAGATGTTGCCCCGCGAATGTCGCTAGACTAGGCTAACACGTCGCGGTCACACCGTGGTCATGCGTGATTTGGACCTGCTCCAGCCACATCCAAACCACACCATCCCCCTTCCACCTTCATTTTAGACTGCAACCACCATTATTCTAGCCTGTAACAGCCCCCCCTGCCACATTTGAATCATCCCACACCATCCCCCAAACACCTGCAACCAACCCCCTTCCACCAGCATTCCAGCCTCCTCCCGCTCCCTTCGCTCCTGCCTGGAAGATACTGCCCCGCGGATGTTGCCGGACCGGGACAACACGTCGCGATCACGCCGTGGTCACGCCATGGTAATGTCGTGATTCGGCCCTGCTCCAGCCACATCCAGCCCATACCAGCCCCCTTCCACCTTCATTTCAGCCCGTTGCCACCAACATTCCATCCCCCAATAACCCCCCTTGCCATCTTCGAATCAGCTCGCACCATCCCCCCATCACCAGCAACCAGTCCCCTTCCACCAGCATTCCAGCCTCCTCCCACTCCCTTCACTCCTCGCTGGAAGATGCTTCCCCGCAGATGTCGCTCGATCGGGCCAAAACGCCGCAGTCACGCCACGGTCACGCTGTAGTCACGCCGCAATAATCCCGTGATTTGGCCCAGCTCCAGCCACATCCAGCCCACACCAGCCTCCTTCCACCTTCATTTCATCCCACTGCCACCAGCATTCCAGCCCGCAATATCCTCCCATGCCACATTCGAATCAGCCTGCACCATCCCTCCATCACCTGCAACCAGCCCCCTTCCACCAGCATTCCAGCCTCCTCCTGCTCCCTTCGCTCCTGGCTGGAAGATGCAGCCCCATGGATGTCGTTGGACCAGGCCAACACGCCGCGGACAGGCCGTGGTCACACCGCAGTCACGCCGCGGTAATGCTATGATTTGGCCCTACTCCAGCCACATCCACCCCAAACCAGCCCCCTTCCACCTTCATTTCAGCTTGCTGCCACCAGCATTCCAGCCCGCAACAGCCCCCCTACCACCTTCGAATCAGCCCAAACCATCCCCCCAGCTCCTGCAACCATCCCCCTTCCACAAGAATTCCAGCCCCTTCCACCAGCATTCGAGCCCGTACCAACCCCCAGACATCTGCAATCCAACCTACACTAGCCACCACACCATCCACGACCCCCATCCTCCTACAAAACACTCATTTCATCCATATTCCACCTGTAAAACAGCCTCAGCCACTAGTTCAAGCCCTCACTAGCCCCCAACGTCCTACATCCCAGCCCGCACCAGCCCCCGACCTCCTACATCCCAGCCCGCACCAGCCCCTGCCACATGCCCAATAGCCCCCAGCCCCCTGCAATCCAACCCACACCAGCCCCCTGTCACCTATTCCAGCCCGCACCAGCCCCCTGCCATCCCCCTGCCGCGTGCCTTCCCGCCGGCACTAGCCACTCCATCCCGCACCAGCCACTGCACCAGCCCCCAGCATCCTGCATTCTAGGATGTGTGAGAAAAACACCATGAAAATTCCAAAAAGGAAAGGTGAAAGCGGATCCCCTTGCCTGAGCCCTCTTTTCCTCGAAAAGTAGCCATGTAAACTGTCATTAATGTTCACCGAGAACATTGGGTTGAGACACATCTTTTAACCCAAGACGAGAACCTTTCCGGAAAGTCGAGAAGATCCAAAGTATCCCATAATAAGTCCCACCTGACCGAATCAAAAGCGTTGAATAAATCAATTTTGAAGGTACACCTAGGAACCCCAGAATCAAGATGGTAGCCCCACAATCATTCCTGGGTAACAAGATTCTTAGGATAAATTGGTTTTGGCACTGAAGGTTGAGGATATTTTTATCCAGCTTTAGATTTATGAGTCTCTTAAGGTTATTTTTGTAACCATCCTACTAGAGGGTCCGAGTTATAAGTGGTGGAAGTATATTATTCAGACTAAGCTAGACAAAGACTATTCTTGGAAAAGTTTCAAGGCATTGCTCATTTAGAATTATTTCATAATGAAGTGAAGGTACTGATGGCTATATAATTTTCTAGGAGGGGCTGTCCAGGTGGGGTGTCCGTTGAACCGTGGCTATAACCTACAGCCACGGTTTTTGGGCTTATAGCCACACTTAGAAATAGTGGCTATAGCCTAAATTTCCAGTGGTGTCCCCTTATACCATCTCCTTTGGGATTATTCTAACTAAGTATATATATATATATATATATATATATTATCTGTATCTATATATTGGATTTGGTTACTCTATTACCATTAGAGGTGAAGATGTGTGGGTTATTCCACTGCCTTTCCAGAATCCGGTTGTTATTCGCATGCTAGGTAATCTCATTGGAAGGTATTTATGTTATCATTCTCGAACGGAAGTTATGTGTCACCCGGTTAATCCCTAGGATTGTGTGGAAATGGATGCTTCCCGGGTACCTTTTGATCACATATGGATTACAATTGGAGAAGAGTATAGGTGAAAACAACAGGTGGTTTATGTGGACTGAACGGATTATTGTTCTGTTTGTCACTGCTTGGGTCATTCAGTGGCGGTTTTCAATAAGAGAGGGCCCTGGAAGGCTTGCTGTTCAGATGCCTAGGTGTCTACCCAAAGGGTAGGAGGTGCTTTGGGAAGGGTTTCAGATGTTAGGGCGGGGGAGGGTCCAGAACAGGAGCAAAAAAGACCTAAAGGTGTGGGTAAGAAGCCTCACCTCCCGATGGTGGAGCGGCAACTGGTTGAGGACTGTAGAATGAAGGTTGTGGCTATTCTTGGATCTGTTCGAGGAGAAGGATATGTCCTAAGTAAGGCTTTGGAGGTTGGTGCGAGGGTGGTACCTGTTCTAGAGGAAGAATGACTAGAAAGATGTGGTAGGGAGGCTCAACCTACAGTGGTGGATGATCAGAGGGAGGAGGTCGGTAGAGAGTTGGTCAAGTATGGCCAGGGAATTATGGCGATTTTTGGTAGGGTGAATGCCTTGGAAGGGCTGGTGCTGGTTGTTGAAGGGGATCGCTTCGAGGAACACAGTGAGGGAGAGGTGCCTCCAGTTCAACCTCAGACAGGGGGCTAGAGGTATGGATATATCGGCCAGGCCTTTTATCCCTTTAAGCAATAAGTTTGAATGCCTCGCCAATGTCAGTTTTGATTCTGGTTTATTTCTTAATTCAGAAGGTGGGGGTGTGGGTGCTGGGGTATCCATGAAGGAGCACATTGGTGGATTTTTGGGTCAAGAAGAAGTCTCTAGGGCTGTGAATAATTCTACTGATGGGGTTGGATGTCTTGTTCAGATTGAGGTTAATACATTGAACCAAAGAAGGAGGAGTAATAGTGGGGGAAATGGTTTTTCCTCAGAGGATTTTCTCGGTAAAGGGAAGGAGTAGGATGGGGGCGATAAAGAAAATATGAATGGACCAGATATTCAGTCATATAGTGATATAGTATGGGGGGGAGAGGATGGTCAAGTGTGAAGGAACCATGTCAGCGTCTCCAAGAAGAAGAACTAGGAAGGACTACTCCTATCTCCCACACCCAGCACGAACTAGATCAGTGTTTAAGCGGGATAGTGGGATGATTCTTTCTTTTAAAAAAGATAGCTTGGTCAAATAGTGCTGTGGAACCTAGCCGCCTATGGATTAGTCGAGGAGCTGGGATGTTGGTGATTTTGGGAGGCGGCATGAACCGACTTCTCTTTGGGAATCGACCACTACCGAAGATGAATCTGGTATGGGATGCAGATATGATTACAGGTACTATGATCTGTAGTGTGGTGCTGTTTTCTTTTGTTTGTGGCTATATTTCTAGTGTTGGTTGTGGAGGTGCAAGTCTTTTTTTCTGACCTTGCCTTGATCCTTGTTTTGGGTACTGACAACCCATAATCCGACTTTTAAAATGAGAAAAAAATGATTAGTCCAACAGGTGCTCTATGGACCTACCCTTTCCATAACCCCCAATGGATATCATGAGGTACTAGAAGAACTGCTCATTCCCACACCATTTACTATGGAAGATAGAAGGTACCACATTGGCCCCCCCATTATAAGCACCAATAGATATAACATGGTAGGAGCCTAAACATCCAAACTTCAAATCCATGGCAGTCCAGTAGGTATCACCAACAAAACCCTTGGAGCATGTACAAGATATTCAAATGTATCAAGACCATTTCATGAGTGTTTTTCATTTCTTATATTGACTAACATGAGCGCATATATCTTGGGAATATTCGTTGGTCCCCTATGTGTCATCAGAGCCTGAAATCCTCATAAAATTCCCACAATCCACAAACTATCCCACAAATATTTACCTACCTAGGTCATCTCATCACAATAGGGAAGCAACTCTCGCACTATAGTCATCTCTCCTAGACCTATGAAATATTGAAAATAAATGTTTTAACAGGAAAAACTGACATTTTATTAATGTATTGTTTCATATTAATGTTTAATTTATTTCATTATGGTATTACTAACATAATATTTGTTTTCGTATATAGTTTAAATCTCTTTCCAGAGTTCGAATGCTTTGTTCGGAAATCGCCGCCATGGACGACAATTTTTTAGAGCGGATCATAGATGCCAAAGGATGAAACATCAATGTTTTTAACTGTTTTTTGGATAATTGTAATTGTAAACAAATTAAATATTGTTTGAAATGTATATAGCATTGTTTTTTTTGTATTCATGATTTCACGTAAATGTATGTAGCATTTTTGTTCTTTTGTGCTTTGTGTGTGGGTGTTTTTTGTGTTGTATGCAGGTGTTGTCATATGTGTGTAGGTTCTGTACAGGTTCTGGTTCTACACAGGAACTTTGGCCTATATCAGCTCTAGCTAAGTGCTAATAAATGGATAATATATCCGCGCTCAAAGTAGCACTGATAATGGTAGTTTTTATCAGTGATTAAAATAGAACTGTTAAAGGTACTATTTATCAGCGCTATTTTTAGCACTGATATATTATACATTTATCATCACTGAAAATAGCGCTGATAATGGAGCACCTTTATCAGTGCGTTTTTGAGCGTTGATAAAGGGGACCCCTCTTTATCTTCGTCGAGATTAACATCGCTTTTTAGCGCTATTAGAGGTGGGTTTTAGTGCTATTATAAGCCCTATTTGTATTAGTGTCTAATCCACATGACATTAGAAAAATCTTCTAACTGAAAACAATCAGTGATTGACATGAACCTAGATGGAATATCCTTCCAGATTCTGCAAAATAAAACAAATAATAAATAATAAATCATTATAAAGACACAAAACATTTACAAATGTATTAATTATTATCATTAGTTTGATATAATATCATATATATTTACATAAATATTTATTTTAGTTATTATTATTAATATAATTATATGTTTTAAAATATATTATTATCACTTTATTATAATTTATAAATGAATATATTTTTTGTTATGTTAATTACTTTTTAATTATTTATATTATTATTAATATTTCTCTGAAACCGAATATATATATTTCATTGATTTTTTATATGTTATTATTATATTCATTCCTTGATTCCAACCTGTATCCATCTATGGGGAGCTCGACTAGATCATCGGTATCAAATCCAGGTGTGTCTCATCTTCCTCCTTGTGACACTGAAGATTTGCAGGGACAGAGCATGCGAAGGTTTGATAGTTGTCTCTGGTGGTAGATCAGGTGGTTGTAGACGTCCCCGGTGTTATTAAGATCCGGTGAGGGTTGGTAGGATCTTGGGTAATGTCTGCAGTGTCATCTTCAAGGGTTTTTTTGGCTTCAGCTTCCAGAGACAGTAGAGGTGGCGAGCTTGGCGGTGGACTAGTAGATTTGTCTACAGGTGGAACCAGTGAAATGCAATGGTAGATCTGCTTATGACTTACTGAATTTCTGAGTTATACTGATAGATTAAAGCAAATAAAATTTTTAAAAGGTTAAAATAATAAATATTAGAATATAAAAAATTATTTAGTTAATTAAATGACACTCAAATTAAAATTTGAATAAAAAATTTAATCTATTAATAATTAATTAAATTCAAAAAAAATAAGAATTAAGAACTAAATATTAATTAAAACACTAGAATTAAAAAGAAAAATAATTAGAATTCCGAAATAAAGTTTAAATTAAAAACATGTTCCAAAAATTATTAAAAATAATGATAAATTATTTAATCAAAAAAAGATTCAATGGAAGTAAAAAATACACACTTAAAATAAATATTTTAAAAGAAAATCTGGAATCAAATAAGAAGAAAATAAGGTTGACATAAATAATTAATTTAGAGCAAGAAATGTAAAATAAATCAAAAAAAAATTATAAATTATTTATTTAAACAAAAAAACTACACAGTACATTTATTCAACAATTAAGGGTCATTTAATTAATTAAATAAATATAATATTAATAAAAATGATGTGTCAAAACAACTCAATAAAAATGCACATTAAATTCCCTTATACTTAATCAATGCTTTTCCTCAAGCAATTATTAATAAATTTAAATGGGAAATAATAAATCTCAAAGTTGAATAATTTTAATGCCACAAAGAATTGATTAATGAAAAATGATTTTCCCCCATGAACACTTTTAAGCAGACTGTATGAATTACCTCTCATAAGTAAATGGTTTCGGTGAAAGATTAATTATTGTTATACAAAAATGACTGTTTTTGTAAAATTTTTAATTAATTTAAAAAACATCAACTTGAATTTAACTAACACTTCCAAACTTCTATTTAGATCTGAGTGAGAAGACACACATAAATTAAAACTCAAATAATTATAAAAAACTGTATAGATGAGTAGGTTTAATAATTACAAGGAATACATAACTCATCAAAGAGTTTTATCTTAAAGAAAAAAAGTATTAAAGAATGATGTAAAAAATCTCAACCCGGATTAGGATTTTTATTTCAAAGCTTATGTAAATCAATGTCTTATAAGATTGATTCAATGAAAATGTTTCAATTCAATGATAGTTGTATAACATTATATCAAAATCTAACCATGAAAAAATGATGTCAAGGGGGAAGGAAAATAATTTACGCAATCAAATACATGGGGGTAATATAGGTAAAACCTTTTCAAAGTGGCTTTACGGAGTTCAAAATTAAGAAAACATTTTATGCACTGAAAATGTAAATAAAATCTTGAGAAACTCATAATTTCGAAAAAAATATAAGTGGATTTTATGGGCACACAATAAAGAACCAATCCCCCCAAATTAAGAAGAATACCCTCTCCCCCAAGCATAAAACCCAAATTTATCCTCAATGTTGAATTCAAAGAAGAAAGAGAAACAATTAGACTTTTAAAGTTTAAAATAGGTTTGCAATTCAACAGTTTAATGACATCTTAAAGGGTCTTAATGGATTTCAAACAATATATCATCCGCAATAAATATTATACAATGTAATAAGAAAGTTACATACAACATAATTTAAGGAATACTGTAGAAATTTACAAAAAAAACAAATAGTATCTTTCTATACATTGAGTACATAGTAGAGAGGGTGTTTGTAAGTTAGAAATTTGATTCAAGTGGATTTTAAATAGAGAAGAAAAATAGTATTCTAAACACGCATATAATACAAGCATATTCACTAAAATTGACAACCAAGGGTATCACTCCCCCATGGTGAATAAATTTTAAAATCATTAGAGTACAATTTTAAGCTAACCGCATGATAGAAATAAAGTTGAAAAGAAAAGAAAAGAACAAAATAAAATATAGCACTCCCCTGATTATTGAAGATTCCTCTTCATAATTAATCTAAAATAATATCTTCCTTCTTACCTTTGTGTTAAAACATCTAGTTTATTATGAATCTTCTTACGATTTGAGAAATAATGGGTAATATTCTCTTCTATTAACACCTCAGTAGAAACCTTCATAAAAAAATAAATATGATAAACAGTAATTTAAATTGAGTATAAGAATAGAGAAAAAGACTTATCACAACAACACTTTATTCCTAAGAAAACAAAAAATAATAATATAAAATAAACACAAAAGACCATTGGTTGGCTCCCATGAAGCACTAAATTTAAAGTCTTCAATTCAACATCAGGCAAAAATCAGCTTTCAATCAAAAAGATGGTAGCCAATATATTTGGATGCCTTTCAAAATAAAGTTTTATTCTTTGACCATTTACTACCATTGGTCTATTTTCTTCTATAATAATTTCAACAGCTCCATTATTCAACACTCTAAGAATAGTGAATGGTCTTGAACTATTAGATTTTAATTTACCTAGAAAAAAAATTAAGTATGGAATTAAAGAGAAGGACTTTCTTTCAATCTTTCAATTACCTATTTTGAATAATGGAGTTCAGAAATATCTTGACCCTATCTTTATAAATCCTTGAATTATCACAAGACTCTCTCCTAACCTCATCAATCTCCCAATGTTCTTCAATTCTTATCTCTATAACTACCCTAATATCAATGTTTAAATCCTTTACTACCCAATATGACTTTGTTAGCAACTCCACAAGTAAATGATATATTTTACCAAATAAAAACCTATATAAAAAAATACTAATAGGGGTTTTGAATGCTATTCTATAGGCCCATAATACATTATCTATATTCTAGGACTGATCCTTCCTATAATTAGAGACATTTTTCTACACTGTCTGTTTCATCTCCCTATTTAAAATTTCTAACTGTCCAATAGAATATGGATAGTAGGAAGTTCCAATTTTATGGGCACACCCATATTCATCTATCAATGATTTAAATTTATAATTCATTAAATGTGTTCCATTATCTGTAATGAAAGCATAAGGAACCCCCAAACCTTGAAAAGATGTTCTTTTTAATGAATTGTATTACACTACTCTCTTGATTGTTGGGAAGTTCTACTACCTCAACACATTTCAACCCATAGTGAACGACTACTAAAATGTACTCATTCCTATGAGATTATAAGAATGGTCGCATAAAATCCAATCCCCAAACATAAAAAATTTCTACTTATATAATGCCTTTCTAAGGTAGCGTCAATATTCTTCAACATTCCCTAACCTTTGAAATCTATCACAACCCACTATATAAATCCTAGCATCCATGAATATGGTAGGCTAGTAAAATCCATCTTGAAGGACTCTTTGGGCTGTACTATCTCCATCATGATGTCCTCATCAAGGTGAGGAGTGACAACTATCTAGAATTGACAACATTTCTTCTTATAGAACACACCTTCTCAAAATCCAATCATCACATCTTTTAAAAAAAGTTCAACCCAATGATTTTACTTAACCTCCAAAATTAAATTCTTCCTCTGGTTGTTTGAAAAATACTTAGTAATTACACATGCTTCCAGAAAATTAGAAAAATATTCATACTAAGAAGATTTATTAACAAAGACAATGAGAAATTTCTCATCATAAAAATAATAATTAATATCCACTGGATCTTCACACTTTGTATTAGAAAACCTATAAAGATGATCTGCAACTACATTCTCAACTCCCTATTTTTCTCTAATATCTATAGCAAACTCTTCTAACAAGATAATCCACCAAAATAAGCCTAGGATTGACCTTATTTTTTTAAAGAAGATACTTTTAGTATGAATGGTCTGTAAATATTATGACTTTGGAACCAATAAAGTACTACCTAAATTTCACTAGAGAAAAAATCACAGCTAACAACTCATTCTCAGTTTTGGTGTAGTTCCTTTTTGCTTCATCTATATATCTTCTAGCATAATAAACCACATGTAATATTTTCTCTCCTATATCCTAAGACAACTCCAAAATCAATGTCACTTGAATCCCACATTATTTCAAAGATTAATTTCCAATCAGGTGTAGTTATGATTGTTGATGAAGTGAGATTTTCTTTAAACAAAATAAATGATTCCTGACATTTTTTATCAAACGGGAAGGGTGCATCGTTGACTTGAAAATAGCATTCCGAATTTTTTATTTTTAAAATGTCTTTTATAATCCTTCAGTAAAAACTGACATGCCCTAATATGCTTCTAACACCCTTAACATTTTTAGGTGGGGAAATTTTTTAATAACTCTTATCTTAGATGTATCGAACTATAAAACCCTCTTAGAAACATTATATCCTAGCAGAATGGCTTCAATGACCATAAAGTGGAATTTATCCTAGTTTATAACTATATTGGTCTCTTAGAATCACTATAAAAACAATTCTAGATTTCTTAAACAAATCTCAAATCTTCTACCAACAATGGAGAAGTCATCCATGAATACCTTAATGATCCTCTAAATCATGTCTAAAAAGATATCCATCATACATACCTGAAAGGTAGTGAGTGCACCACATATTCCAAAGGGAATTCAATGGAAAGAAAATGTCCCAAAGGGGAATGTGAATGTAGTTTTCTCTTGATCTTTTGGTGCTACAAGGATCTGGTTGTACTTAGAATAGCCATCCAGAAAAAAAAAGAACTCATTACCAGCTAGGCTCTCAATAATTTGATCTAACAAAGTAATTGTAAAATGATCCTTCCTAGATGATGAATTGATTTATATGTAATCTAGAATGATTCTGTATTTGGTTTCTTTTCTCACATGAATTTATTCATTTTTTCCATGGGTAACTATAGTGGAAACTCCTTTTTTGGGGACTAATTGGACTGGATTGAACAAAAAATTTGATGGTTCTGGGTGCAGCAGAAGCATGGTTGGAACAAAACCCAATTTTGATTTTTACCATGATCAATGATTATTACAGGATCAATATGATAATGAACTCCAGTCTGCACAGAATATAAGTATTCTGAAAAGTGGAAGTATTTTTAATTTCATAACTAGTTTTTTATTTTTCTTCACTACTTTCCAAAGTGGAAAAATCACTTTCATAAGTCTCTAGATCATAATTCAAAATATTTATCTCGTAATATCATCAATTTGTTTTATATACTCTCACTCAAACAGATCAAATTATTTAGAAGTGTTTTTAGAAGTAGAATCAACCTCATGTTCTCTTAAGAATTATTTAGTTTCATAAATAGAGGATTTATCTCCATCATCACTCTTGATAGTAGGGGTTTTCTGTCCAATTCTAGAAATGTTTTCAGATTCTCACCTTGAACTAACTCTACAGCATGTGAAACTACATTTTCAACTTCTAAAAGAATTATTTCTACTAAATATTGTTTTTTAGATTCTTATAAATATTCTAATGGGTTTTTAAATTATAAGGACACCACTCTAGAGCAATTTTCAATAAAATTTGGTTCCTTGACATTTTTACAAACATTGAACTCCCCATTTTTCTAACCAAATTTTATGATTAGTTGGCCCTAAGATACATTTATAAAATTTTCTATATTGGACAAGAAGGGTATACCAAATATGATAGGAACCTCTTAGTTACACTCCATGCCTAATATTAAAAATTTATTTTGTAGAAATAGTTTTCCAACTCCAACCAGAAGATCATCTACCCTTCCTATAAGATGTGCGAATAAACAGTTAGCCAACTATAGGATGGCAGTGGTGGATTGAAGATCACACAATATTAACTATTGAAATAGTGAAAATGGGAGATAATTAATACTATAACCTAAATCAAAAAGATAGTTTAATTGATCACTATTACCTAAGGTGCATGGAATGACAAAGCTATCCGGGTCCTTAAGCTTGGGAGGGATTTTCATTTGAATAATAGTACTAAAATCTTCATCGAGGTTGTATGTAGAAAATTATTCCAGAGTATTTTTGTTTGAAATAATATTTTAATTGATTTTAGTTATGAAGGTATCTGAATCAAGACTTGGATGAAAAGGGATATTCACTTGGTGCTTGGTTTGAAGCCTAAGAAATTCACGAATTTTAACAATGTTATTATTCTTGGGTTTCAGTTTATTAGGGAAATGGATGATTGGGGAATACTTAATAATATAAGAAGGAATTTCCCTTATTTCTTCAACAATTTTTTCCTTCCCCCTATTCTTTATATGATCAGAGAAATTTTCCTCTTGAATTTCAGGAGAAAAACTGATATTTTCTTCATTTTTAAGACTTTTTCTATCATTTCCAGATTACCAGTACAACAATTTTTTACTTCCAGACTCACTCTATTTTTCATTCTGGATACTCCAAGGGTCTATTACTGCTTCTATTTGAGTATTTAGAAAACAATTTGTGATAATTTCAATTAAATTATTCATAGGGATTATTTCAGTTGTGTTAAGTTCCTTAACTTTTCCCTCTAATTCATATCCCCATTATGTCGGCCCATTTTAGTTTCTAGACTTTTCATTCTAGCATCAGATTAAATTTTATAAAAATCCTATTGGTATTTTTATTGATTTAATTGTGTCTTGATCTTTTTATATTAATAATCCTTTCAATTTAAAATTTGAATCATCTTAGATAAATTTGGCCCTCAAAGTTTCCTTGTGAATTGGAAGGCTCTTCCCTCGTTTATTTGATATGGCTGTCTAGGATGATGTATCAAACCAGAGGGTACAATAGGTTTGAAAACCCCCTGATCCTTTCAAGAAATATTGGGATGATTTCCATAACCTTAATTGTAGTTATTATAGAAATGATCATCCCTTAGTTGTAACCTAGGTACATAACCCACAAAGTTGGAATTATCAAGTTATTGGGCATGTTGGAGTTGGTGGCCTAGAACTAACTACTTTGTACTTTATGATAAACTTGTATTCATAGATTTTAATATTAATAAATACCTTATTTCATATTGATTTTTCTTCTCCGTGACAATGCATGTGATAATTTCCTAAGGATAATTGTTTCACTAAAGGGTCATAGAGGATCTCTACTATGATGAGCACCTAAAAGATTCATAACACTATTCTTGAATATATGTTCTATGGCCAAATGATATTATTTGAGGGACACAAAATAATACGGGCCATTAGGGGTGAGGAAACATAAAACTTTGAGGCACCTTCTCATGGTGTGCATCCCTTGTAATATTCAGGAAGATATTATGAGAACGAAACACGCCAGTAGAAAAACCCCATTAGAAGGTGTCATTGGATGTTCCTATTTTTGAATTTGTGTATTGGTCCTTAGACTTTAATATTATTATCAATGGGTATTACAACTCACGCACATAGATGTATTGACAAAAACTACGACAACACACTGATTGCAGTGAGGTAGGATATGTTAGGTGTGTCATGAGTAATAATGCATTAATAGATAATGCGAGAAAAGATTTTCACTTCTATTCCATAACATAAGTTGATATCTCATGCCCTTTTATGAAATTGATATAGCCTAAATAAATCTATGTCCATGTTGAGGAATGGGAAAGTTTAATTATGAGATGTCAAAGAAAGAGTAATCAAGCACATGGGTTGATGAAACTAGCATGCAACCCGCATGATTCGAGATATCGAGACAAATGAATTACATTACATGGTAAGAATTTGTATGAGGTGAAACATTATTGATGTGTTAACTTCTTTCTCTAAGGGTGCCTTTGCATGTTACTAGACACTAACCTTGGAATTTAGGCCAACACTGCCTAATTCCACTGATAAAGAGGCCTAGAGGGTCACACAATAAGTGTATCCAAGTATCTCAGTTAAATATTCATTTAAAAAGTTGAATGAAGATAATTCTCGATTGCGGTTTAATAATTATTCAAGGATTCCTGATCACATTTTTTTCGACACTAGTTATTCGAGAGAATATATTTTTGGGTGAAATAATATATTTATTAGGGAATAACATTGTGATATTTATTTAATAAATAAATAGTAATTATTCTATGTCTAATAAATTTGGTGGAGGAAATAAAGAAAATGGAAAAACAAAAGTACACATCGTGTATATTAATATACACATCATGTAGTTTTTTTGGGGGGATTTGTGGGATATAATATTATTTATTTAATTAAATAATATTAGGTGTAATATTTTTGGCGCATGTCAAGTAATAATAATTGTCAAATGTTATTATTAGACATGGAGTCTTACAAAGAATTAAATGAAATGAATAAATGCCTTTGGGTAATTAATTCATTTTTTATTCTAAGTAATATAAATCCCAATTACGTTATTCTCACAAGATAAATCCATTATTTGTGGTTGTGTACAAAAGATTTGGATAAAGCTCTCAAGCCAAGAGATAATTCCATTCCTCCATTAATGCTCTCAAGTTATGAGAGAGATCCTCCTCCACCAGATCAAGGAGAGCTCTTTGGAAGCGGCACTCAATGTGATCGAAGGATGACATCACAAGAGAAGGCTCTTTTTCTCTAGAACCCAGAGATCCCTTCAGCAACGTCCAGAGATACATGGAGCACGTGTGGATCACCACTAGAGGATTCATACACTTGGCTTCTACGATGTAATGATGGATCACATTGGATCATGATCAGAAGCATCAACGGTGAGAGAATTCCATCAAGGAAATTCTTGTATTTTGATTAAATTAATTATACGAAACTTATGATGATCCTCTCTGTGGTTCAGGGAATTCCCT
Organism: Viscum album; assembly: GCA_963277665.1. Lineage (NCBI taxonomy): Eukaryota > Viridiplantae > Streptophyta > Magnoliopsida > Santalales > Viscaceae > Viscum > Viscum album. The sequence goes on along the minus strand of OY728128.1, from coordinate 953,989,835 downwards.
ATTTCCTTTTCGTTCTTTGTCCTATTCCGAAGATCCGATGTTTTATCATCGTGACAGATCTCATATTGATCGTTGTTAACAGTAAAATTAAACTTGGGTACATTCATCCACACGCTTACGCTACGCCCAAAATCTACAGGGAAGGCATATGAAAATTAAGCAAGCAAGAGTTAGAATGGCCATACATGCCACAATGGTGGAACTTCTCCCTAAGTGAATTTTGATCATTCTCATTATAATACCTAGAATAATTAACATAAACTTGATAAACAATGTTCTATTAATTTCAAATTATTGTCCTTAACATAGACCACTTATGTTGTGTGTTTGGTGCAAGTGTGTTGAATGTTTTCTTAAGTTATTCAATGGTATTATTGTAACACCCGAGACTTTTATGTTATATAAATCATCAAATGAATCTTTTTCTATACAACACTTGCTTGGCTTGCTTTACACGCAATCGCGACCTTCCTCGATAGCTTGCGTCGTACGCAATACCGAGTTTCACTAAACAACAATATGCTATTAAAACTAGCTGTTATGAATAGTAATAACCACTTTTTGAAATTTTATAAATTTTATTTTTAAAAATGGACTTCATTTTTGGACTCAGAATATCGAAATTAGCCTAGGGTGAAATTTTGGTATTTTTCTGAAAACTTTCAATTTTTTGATGAATAGTGAAACCACTAAGTGGTAGGTTAAAAACTGAATTTTGCATAAAACTTAATTTTACCGCTTCTGTGAATGGAATTTCAAAAATCCGAGAGACACGGTTAATATCAAGGACTAAAATGTGGTTCAATGAGATGAAAATAATTTTTTGGTGAATAGTAACTTTTTACTATTTTTACCGCGGTTAATAGTAAATAGGGTAACTAAGGGTAAATATGATATTAATATTACCCTAACACATGTCCTAATTCTATTGGACAAGTGTAATTCGACCAAAAACAAACTTAGGAATAAAATATGACCATTTAGGCCCACTTGGATTAGATTAGGACATTTATTATTAATTTATTTAAAGAAGGGTTAAAATAGTTAAAATCAAAGTTTAATAAGTAAATAATTTTTAATATAGGGTTATACATAAGATAAATTCGATTGTAAATATTCATTAGAAAGATAAAACGATTTCCTACATGATGGTATTTCATTTTTAATTTTTAGACATCAAATAATTTAATTTATTTATGACACAAAGATGATGCAGTAATTATCTTATTAATGAAATATTGACATAATTGATGTTATAAACACCAAAATAAATGTAATTTGAGACTTTTTATGAATTCCACTAATTTTATAGGTTACTATGATATATTAGTATTGATTTAATCAACTTGGTTCGAACATATAATTCTGTTATGACTTTGAAAAAAATCATATATCAAATAGTGTCAAAATTGACACAAAATAGTTTTTAAATCAAATATTATATTATTAATTGTTATTTTATTCCTAAAAATCTAAGGTTCGGCCAAATGACTTAGATAAGGATATATATATTAATAATAAACAATTCGGGGTTCGTTTGGCATGTTATAGTAAGTGTATTAACCATATAGTGAAAGAAAACAAAAAGACACGGTAAAAGTTAAATTAATTAACTTAGAGTTAAATCTAATTGATAAGGTTAAAATAATACCCTAAACTTGTCTAAATCCTATTGGTTGATAGGATTTCGACCCATCCCCTCTTTAGCTTCGAAATAAGACCCTTTGGAACCATTATAAACCGATTTTGACTTAATATAAAATAATATTTTGAGATATTCCTAAGGTGCCCCTCTCCTCCCTTATAAAAGGGCACCTCCTCCCCCTCCTCCTCACACCAATTTGAGCACTCAAGCTCGGCCAACCCCTGCAATTTTCCCTTCTCCACTTCCCTAGAATAATCCTAGAGGTCCTGGTCTTCTCCAAAGACCAATCTTAGTTCCTTAAGTGGAGGATTCAAAAAGGCGTTCCAAAGAAGAGGTAATATCCATTACCGATCTTTTCAATTTCTTTCTTCTTCAACTTCTTCTTCTTTAGTTGTTTCATGATAAAGTAATAACATCAGAATCACTTACATACTGATATGTTATTATAAATATGAAACAACCCTATTTCACCTTCTATCCATCCTACGGAAAAATGAAATCACCACGCGTGCGTACGTACGGAATACCGTCTCCACGCCGTGGTGTAATCTATTTTCCACCATCACCTTACAAGGATGGTTATAATGGTGTAATGAGTAACTAAATATGATTATTATGAAGTAATATTGATACTGAAATAATATATATATACTCCAATACAATTCCACGATCATAGGAATGATATCATCACTCGTGCGTACGTACGGAATACCGTCTCCACGATGTGATGCGACTCGTTCTACATGATCTTCATTTCATAATGATTATATAAATATATTGAATGAATAAATATGGTATATAATACACTAATACCATTCTGGAAATGAATTATCTATAAACTAAAGATAAGAATAAGAATTTATTCGACAAAACACGCATAAGAACAAAAAGTTATAAAGACCCGAGTAACAAGTAACAATGAAATATTACTAACAAGAAGCTAATAATATGACCATATATGATATCATATAAATATGTATGATTCTGGAATAAGTCAATAACATTATTTAAACCATTATACAGGAGCTTCGGACACGTACAAAGCTAATCGGACCTAAGGTAAGGGAAATATCACAATCTCATTTTTATCCGAGATTGTTTATTCGTAAGTATTTACTGGGGTGTATTTTATCATCCACATCCATGTTCCCTCAATATGAAATATTGTTTCCATCCACTTGCAATAGTTTAAATCCAATTTTACCCTTAGGTGTGTTTTTAGTAAAGAATATGAAAGGAATATTTTGTCGTTTTTCCGTACGAGGTACTTTTTGACTTTTCCGACAAAAGTACGAAGAATGTTTTTTTTAACTTATACGGCATGAATGGATTTTTAAAACATTGTTTCCAAGAAGCTTCCTTTACAAGTTTTAAAGTTTATTTTTAATCAACTTCTTTTATTTTAAAGTTGTATGACATGTTATGAAAGGAAAAAATGTTTTTGAAGAAGAAAGGATATTTTCCTCAAGAATGGAGTTCAAGTGATTTTCAAAATTATTTTCCATCTAAGATAATAAAGGGTTCTGTTTTTATCCCTATTATTACATTGATTTGATCATGTTGTGATGGAATTATTTTTATGAATTCCTTTATCTTATATGAATTGATTTATGATGTCATGATGTTTCAAGAATCCCATTTTTGTTTCATGTGTTATGCGATGATGTATGTTTTATGATTATGTGGCACACATAAGAAAGGATTCATTATAAGATGGGTGGGACCTATATCTCCCTCCAATGCATTGGGTAAAGATTTTATATCTCATGAGATAGACATGGCGGGAACGGAAGGTTATTTCGGTTCAGTGATACAGGACTGAAACGAGGAGTGAACTCGGTTCAGAAAGGGACTTTGTCCACTAAGATAGTCTTGGCGATGTGTCATGACTAACAAGAAATGATTTTCCATGATTATGTGTGCATTCCACAAAGTTTCAAGTTTTATGTTATGAATTTGGGGATCTCATTTTCACTTCTATGATTTATTCCATGTTAAGATATTATGATCTCTTTTGCAGGTTTTGATTTTCAAAAAGATATGATATGATTTTTATTTCCTTTATTTGCCCTTGCTGAGCATTTGAGCTCACCCTTTTATGTTTTCTTTTCCCCAGGTCAGGAAGATGGATATTAAGTAGAATATGCTAAAAGGGACCCTAGATATGATGAAATAAATGGGAGACATTGTAGAAGATTTATGAACCAGTTGTTTATGTTTCCCAGTTTCTAAAGACACTATACCTATACGGTCCTTTGTGGTTTTGTCATATGTTGTAATGAGTGTGCTTCAATTTTGAAGTATTAACAATGTATGTAAAGTATGGGTCGTTATAGTTGGTATCAGAGGAAAGGTATAGTCAACCTTTGGAAACTAGGATGTGAAAGCCTTAGTAAGAACCCTAAGGATAAGTCTAAGCGTAGAACACAATCTTAGTGTTTTAGAAATGGCCTTGAATAACCTAGGATAAGACCTTAAGCATGAAAATTTTATTCTTGAATTATGTGGTTTCCTATTATAATTAGTGTTGCTCACACTATTCTTCTTGGTTTTAGTCAATGGCTGGAACCCGAAGGAACCGTGTTAATGCGGAATGCGATGGGCAATGCAATGATTTTCCCCCTGAGCAACCAAACGATATGGGAGCTGGAATGCAAAATCTTGTAGCCATGCTCACACAACTTTCTCAAGCTATGAATCATGCAGGATTTCCAAACGAGCAAAGGAGGGAGCAACATTCTGTTGAATCCTTCATGAGGCAGCGTCCACCTTCTTTCAGCGGGTCTACTGATCCATTAGTTTCTGAACAATGGATTAGTACTACTGAAAAGATATTTTCAGTTCTTCAATGTTCTGAACATGATAATGTCATCCTAGCAGTGTACCGTTTGGAAGGAGATGCTGATCAATGGTGGAATCTTGTTAAGAATACGAGGCAAAGGGATGAAATTGAGTCTATGGAATGGGACGAGTTCAAGAACTTATTTTTCAATAAGTACTTCCCTCGTATTCTCCGAACAAAGATGGAGAAAGAGTTTCTTGAACTGAAGCAAAGGGATGATGAATCTGTTGGTACCTATGAAGCAAATTTTACAAGACTGGCAAGGTACGCTTCTGGTATTATTATCCAACCTGAGAGTAAGATCGATCGATTCTTTAGTGGCTTAAAACCAAGTCTTCGAAGGGCGTTAGCCATAAGAGACTTCAATAGCTACGAGGAAATCGTTCGATGTGCTCTCAAAGTCGAGATGGAGATTGGAGTAACCCATCAGTCACATGGGTTTGATAAGAAGAGGAAGATGGAATTCAATGAAAAATCTAAAGAGCACACAGAAAAGAAGATGAACTTTCCCTTATGCTCAAAGTGTGGAAAGAAACATGGAGGGAGTTGTCTTAAAGGGACAAGTAAATGTTTTAAATGTGGAAAGGAAGGTCATCGGGCATTTGAATGCCGTGATAATGGGAAGAAGATGTCTAATGATGCAAACAAAGGAAGGGATACACAGAATGAACCTGCTACACTTCAATGTTTCAAGTGCAAGGAGATGGGGCATTATGCCAATCAATGCCCAAATCCAAGGGTTGATGATGATGGTCGACGTCAACAAACTCTTAAGGCTAAAGAAAAAGGAAAGTCACATGCAATTTCTATCAGCGATGTGGAGTACGATAACGATGTGGTGAAAGGTACACTTACCATCCACTCTAAAGTAGCAAATGTTTTATTTGATTCTGGATCCACCCACTCTTTTATTTCTGAAAAATTTTCTAAGGGTATCACCGTATTACCTCAACAATTAGATGTTGAGTTAGCTGTGACAACACCTAATGGCACATCAATCGCATCAGAAGTTTATAATTCTTCTCCGATCGAAGTTTGTGGGAAAGTGCTTCCTGCAAATCTTGTGATCCTTCCTTTAGTGGAATTTGATGTGATTCTTGGCATGGATTGGCTTTCTCTACATGGAGCTCATATCAATTTCCAAAGAAGGGAAGTCACATTTCATATTCCAGATCAACCTACGATCGTCTATCAATGCAAGGATGAACATAACCTTCCAGTGGAAATTTCTTCCATCTTATGGGTATTGATTCCACTAAATGAAGGTTATTTATCTCAAATAGTTGGTGAGAAACTCACGATTAAGAATATGCCCATTGTACGGGAGTTTGATGATGTCTTTCCGGAGGAATTGCCGGGTCTTCCACCAAATCGTGAAGTTGAGTTTTCAATAGAACTCGTACCGGGTGCTTTGCCTATTTCAAAGACACCTTATAGAATAGCCCCAATTGAGTTGCAGGAATTGAAGAAGCAACTCCAAGAGAATCTTGATAAGGGATTCATACGCCCTAGTGCGTCACCTTGGGGAGCACCTGTTCTATTTGTTAAGAAGAAAGATGGATCAATGAGACTCTGCATTGATTATAGAGAACTTAACAAGATCACTATCAAGAACAAATATCCTCTCCCACGCATTGATGACTTATTTGACCAACTACGCGGAGCTCAATACTTTTCCAAGATTGATCTTTGTTCAGGGTATCATCAATTAAGGGTCAAAAGGGAGGATATACCAAAGACGTCTTTCCGTACAAGGTATGGACACTATGAATTTATAGTGATGCCATTTGGTCTTACTAATGCCCCTGCTATCTTCATGGATCTAATGAATAGAGTCTTTAGAGACTATCTTGATCAATTTGTGGTAGTCTTTATAGACGATATTCTTGTCTATTCAAAGAGCAAGGAAGAGCATGAAGATCACTTGAGAATTATATTGAAGACCCTGAGAAAAGAGAAGCTTTATGCCAAATTTACCAAGTGTGAATTTTGGCTTCAAAAAGTTGCATTTTTGGGTCATATAATCTCAAAAGAGGGGATATCTGTGGATCCAGCAAAAACAGAGGTTATCGAAAGATGGTCAAGACCAACAACAGTAACTGAGATCCGAAGTTTTCTTGGTTTGTTTGGATATTATCGACGTTTTGTAAAAGATTTTTCACGGTTATCTAATCCAATCACCAAGTTGACTCGGAAAGGAGTTAAGTTTGTCTGGACAGAGGAATGTGAAGAGAATTTCAAGGAGTTGAAAAGAAGGTTATCCAGTGCACCTGTGCTCACACTGCCTTGTAGTGGAGAAAGGTTTGTGATCTACAGTGATGCATCCAAGAAGTGATTGGGGTGTGTTCTTATGCAAAATGATATGGTGATAGCTTATGCCTCATGACAGTTGAAAATCCATGAGCAAAATTACCCAACACATGATTTGGAGTTGGCTGCGGTAATCTTTGCATTAAAGATTTGGAGGCATTACCTTTATGGTGAAAGGTGTGATATTTATACTGATCATAAAAGTTTAAAGTATATTTTCACACAAAAGGAGTTGAATATGCGCCAAAGAAGATGGTTGGAGCTGATTAAGGATTATGACTGCTCAATCCATTACCACCCTGGGAAAGCAAACAAGGTGGCAGATGCATTAAGTCGACAAGACCATGCTAGTTTATCCATGATGAGGATCACAAAAGATCCAATATTTATGGATTTACAAAGGTTGGATCTTGGAATTATAATGGAAGGGGAAAAATATTATCTTTCTCAAATGAATGTTCAACCATCTATACATGTGAAGATTAAAGAGGCACAGAAAGAAGATGTCGAGTTACAAAAGAAGGTGAGAAATGTTCCTGAATTCAACCTTGATTGTGATGGGATAATAAAGTTCAGGAATCGGGTTTGTGTTCCTCCCATCCCCGAATTAAAGAAAGAGCTGCTGGATGAGGCTCATAGTTCTTCATTCTCTATTCATCCTGGAAGCACGAAGATGTATAGGGACCTGAAAGAGTACTTCTGGTGGGATGGCATGAAAAGAGATGTTGCTGAATATGTCTCTCGATGCTTGGTTTGTCAACAAGTTAAAGCTGAGAGACAGAAGTCTAAGGGGATGTTACAACCATTACCCATACCCGAATGGAAATGGGAAAACATCACTATGGACTTTGTCACAGGACTTCCTAAAACATCCAAAGGCAATAATGCTATCTGGGTCATAGTTGATCGTCTTAAAAAGTCTGCACACTTCATTGCTATTAGAGAGGATTTCTCTCTAGATCAGCTTGCCAGGATATATGTAAAGGAAGTGGTAAGATTTCATGGAGTACCACTTTCTATTATATCTGATCGGGATCTGAGATTTACCTCGAAGTTCTGGCGAAGTCTTCAGCATACTCTGGATACAGAGTTGAGTTTCAGCACTGCTTATCATCCCCAGACAGACGGTCAGTCTGAGAGAACAATTCAAACCCTAGAAGATATGTTGAGAGCTTGCTCTATGGATTTCAAAGGAGGTTGGGATCAACACCTACCTTTGGTGGAATTTTCTTATAATAATAGCTTTCACTCCAGTATTCAGATGGCTCCTTATGAAGCTCTCTATGGAAAGAAATGCAGGACTCCAACTTGCTGGGATGAAGTTGGGGAAAGAAAGCTATTAGGACCTGATCTCATTGATGAAATGGAAGAAAAGGTCAGATCTATTCAACAACACATAAGAGCAGCTCAGAGTCGACAGAAAAGCTATGCCGACAACCGAAGAAAAGACCTAGAGTTTGAAGTGGGTGATAAAGTGTTCTTACGAATATCTCCCTGGAAGAGGGTTATGAGATTTGGAAAGAAGGGGAAGTTGAGCCCTAGATATATCGGTCCTTTCGAAATATTGGATCGTGTTGGGAAGGTAGCTTACCGATTGGCGCTTCCACCGAATCTCTCTCAAGTTCACGATGTGTTCCATGTATCTCTCCTGAGAAAGTACATACCAGATCCTTCACATTTACTCAGCTCAGAAGTTGTACCGCTGGAGCAAGATCTTTCTTATGAAGAACAGCCAATAGAGATTCTGGATCGTAGCGAAAAAGTCCTACGAAACAAGACCACTCGCTTGGTGAAAGTTTTATGGAGAAACCACCAACTTGAAGAAGCTACATGGGAGCTTGAGGATATGATGAGGGAGAAGTATCCTCATCTGTTTGTTGCAAAGTGACGAATTTCGAGGGCGAAATTCTTTTTAAGGGGGGTAGAATGTAACACCCGAGACTTTTATGTTATATAAATCATCAAATGAATCTTTTTCTATACAACACTTGCTTGGCTTGCTTTACACGCAATCGCGACCTTCCTCGATAGCTTGCGTCGTACGCAATACCGAGTTTCACTAAACAACAATATGCTATTAAAACTAGCCGTTATGAATAGTAATAACCACTTTTTGAAATTTTATAAATTTTATTTTTCAAAATGGACTTCATTTTTGGACTCAGAATATCGAAATTAGCCTATGGTGAAATTTTGGTATTTTTCTGAAAACTTTCAATTTTTGATGAATAGTGAAACCACTAAGTGGTAGGTTAAAAACTGAATTTTGCATAAAACATAATTTTACCGCTTCTGTGAATGGAATTTCAAAAATCCGAGAGACACGGTTAATATCAAGGACTAAAATGTGGTTCAATGAGATGAAAATAATTTTTTGGTGAATAGTAACTTTTTACTATTTTTACCGCGATTAATAGTAAATAGGGTAACTAAGGGTAAATATGATATTAATATTACCCTAACACATGTCCTAATTCTATTGGACAAGTGTAATTCGACCAAAAACAAACTTAGGAATAAAATATGACCATTTAGGCCCACTTGGATTAGATTAGGACGTTTATTATTAATTTATTTAAAGAAGGGTTAAAATAGTTAAAATCAAAGTTTAATAAGTAAATCATTTTTAATATAGGGTTATACATAAGGTAAATTCGATTGTAAATATTCATTAGAAAGCTAAAAAGATTTCCTACATGATGGTATTTTATTTGTAATTTTTAGACATCAAATAATTTAATTTATTTATGACACAAAGATGATGCAGTAATTATCTTATTAATGAAATATTGACATAATTGATGTTATAAACACCGAAATAAATGTAATTTGAGACTTTTTATGAATTCCACTAATTTTCTAGGTTATTATGATATATTAGTATTGATTTAATCAACTTGGTTCGAACATATAATTCTGTTATGACTTTGACAAAAATCATATATCAAATAGTGTCAAAATTGACACAAAATAGTTTTTAAATCAAATATTATATTATTAATTGTTATTTTATTCCTAAAAATCTAAGGTTCGGCCAAATGACTTAGATAAGGATATATATATTAATAATAAACAATTTGGGGTTCGTTTGGCATGTTATAGTAAGTGTATTAACGATATAGTGAAAGAAAACAAAAAGCCACGGTAAAAGTTAAATTAATTAACTTAGAGTTAAATCTAATTGATAAGGTTAAAATAATACCCTAAACTTGTCTAAATCCTATTGGTTGATAGGATTTCGACCCATCCCCACTTTAGCTTCGAAATAAGACCCTTTGGAACCATTATAAACCGATTTTGACTTTAATATAAAATAATATTTTGAGATATTCCTAAGGTGCCCCTCTCCTCCCTTATAAAAGGGCACCTCCTCCCCCTCCTCCTCACACCAATTTGAGCACTCAAGCTCGGCCAACCCCTGCCATTTTCCCTTCTCCACTTCCCTAGAATAATCCTAGAGGTCCTGGTCTTCTCCAAAGACCAATCTTAGTTCCTTAAGTGGAGGATTCAAAAAGGCGTTCCAAAGAAGAGGTAATATCCATTACCGATCTTTTCAATTTCTTTCTTCTTCAACTTCTTCTTCTTTAGTTGTTTCATGATAAAGTAATAACATCAGTATCACTTACATACTGATATGTTATTATAAATATGAAACAACCCTATTTCACCTTCTATCCATCCTACGGAAAAATGAAATCACCACGCGTGCGTACGTACGGAATACCGTCTCCACGCCGTGGTGTAATCTATTTTCCACCATCACCTTACAAGGATGGTTATAATGGTGTAATGAGTAACTAAATATGATTATTATGAAGTAATATTGATACTGAAATAATATATATATACTCCAATACAATTCCACGATCATAGGAATGATATCATCACTCGTGCGTACGTACGGAATACCGTCTCCACGATGTGATGCGACTCGTTCTACATGATCTTCATTTCATAATGATTATATAAATAAATTGAATGAATAAATATGGTATATAATACACTAATACCATTCTGGAAATGAATTATCTATAACCTAAAGATAAGAATAAGAATTTATTCGACAAAACACGCATAAGAACAAAAAGTTATAAAGACCCGAGTAACAAGTAACCATGAAATATTACTAACAAGAAGCTAATAATATGACCATATATGATATCATATAAATATGTATGATTCTGGAATAAGTCAATAACATTATTTAAACCATTATACAGGAGCTTCGGACACGTACAAAGCTAATCGGACCTAAGGTAAGGGAAATATCACAATCTCATTTTTATCCGAGATTGTTTATTCGTAAGTATTTACTGGGGTGTATTTTATCATCCACATCCATGTTCCCTCAATATGAAATATTGTTTCCATCCACTTGCAATAGTTTAAATCCAATTTTACCCTTAGGTGAGTTTTTAGTAAAGAATATGAAAGGAATCTTTTGTCGTTTTTCCGTACGAGGTACTTTTTGACTTTTCCGACAAAAGTACGAAGAATGTTTTTTTTAACTTATACGGCATGAATGGATTTTTAAAACATTGTTTCCAAGAAGCTTCCTTTACAAGTTTTCAAGTTTATTTTTAATCAAATTCTTTTATTTTAAAGTTGTATGACATGTTATGAAAGGAAAAAATGTTTTTGAAGAAGAAAGGATATTTTCCTCAAGAATGGAGTTCAAGTGATTTTCAAAATTATTTTCCATCTAAGATAATAAAGGGTTCTGTTTTTATCCCTATTATTACATTGATTTGATCATGTTGTGATGGAATTATTTTTATGAATTCCTTTATCTTATATGAATTGATTTATGATGTCATGATGTTTCAAGAATCCCATTTTTGTTTCATGTGTTATGCGATGATATATGTTTTATGATTATGTGGCACACATAAGAAAGGATTCATTATAAGATGGGTGGGACCTATATCTCCCTCCAATGCATTGGGTAAAGATTTTATATCTCATGAGATAGACATGGCGGGAACGGAAGGTTATTTCGGTTCAGTGATACAGGACTGAAACGAGGAGTGAACTCGGTTCAGAAAGGGACTTTGTCCACTAAGATAGTCTTGGCGATGTGTCATGACTAACAAGAAATGATTTTCCATGATTATGTGTGCATGCCACAAAGTTTCAAGTTTTATGTTATGAATTTGGGGATCTCATTTTCACTTCTATGATTTATTCCATGTTAAGATATTATGATCTCTTTTGCAGGTTTTGATTTTCAAAAAGATATGATATGATTTTTATTTCCTTTATTTGCCCTTGCTGAGCATTTGAGCTCACCCTTTTATGTTTTCTTTTCCCCAGGTCAGGAAGATGGATATTAAGTAGAATATGCTAAAAGGGACCCTATATATGATGAAATAAATGGGAGACATTGTAGAAGATTTATGAACCAGTTGTTTATGTTTCCCAGTTTCTAAAGACACTATACCTATACGGTCCTTTGTGGTTTTGTCATATGTTGTAATGAGTGTGCTTCAATTTTGAAGTATTAACAATGTATGTAAAGTATGGGTCGTTATAATTATTACTAAAATCTCCTCTAGATTATTGATTAACTATGGTTTAGTGATAAGGGGTCAGGTTGTTGTAAAAGGTATCCATAAGGAACTGTGGAGAACACTGGTGATTTGGACATTTTCTAAGAATTCCCCTAAATCTTTCCCATGCCTCATAGAATATCACACCCTCATCATGAAGGAAACTAGTGATATAATGATGGATCTCAATTCTCATTCTCTTTAGATAAAACTTTATCAAAAATTTATTAAAAAGTAGATCACATGTAATAAAAATTTCCTCATTCATTTTTTGAAACCATATTTTAGAATTTCCCTTAAGACCGAATAGGAAAGATCTAAGCTTCAATTCTTCTTCGCTCAATCCTCTCAATGGAAGCTACAACAACACACAATAAAAATCCCTAATGAAGTCAAGTGAATCTTCATTAGGAATTCCATTGTATGATGGAAGCATATACAAATGTGATTGCCTGATTTCATAATTTTGAGAACTAGAGGTCTACCTAATACACAAAGGATTGCTTGAAACTGTATATAATTGAAACTCCATAAAAACAGATCTTTCAGCAAGCTCATTTCCAGTTTGAGTTTAAATATCTTTTTTATTTTGGTTATTATTTTGATTTTTGAACATTGTCTTCAATTTCTGTTTTTATTTTGTTCTTCTTAAGAGAACTTATGTGTTTGTTAATTACAGGGATGAAAGGATCTAGAAGTTCAGTTGATGATCATGTTCTCATGAAGAAAATAATAAAGTGTAAAATTCAGCAGAAAATGATCAAATAAATGGAACAAGCACAAAAAGATGTTTGACATAATTTTTTTTAAACACGGAAGTTTTGATATTTTTTTGGGAAATTTTAAATATGATTTCATTGAACTTATTTTTTTTTAGGTTTTAAAAATTGGCTAGACAAAGCCTTCCCCAAAAACAATGTCAAAATCTTGACACATTCATCATTAAAACATTCAAAGTTTATTCATTTACTAAAATCCTACTCTCACTATATAGTGGCAAGCATGATCGAACCACGACTATAGATAATTCTTTTATCAGCACTAGAAATAGCCTTTAAAAAAATTGGCACTGTTAATCTGTGCGAAGATAAAGGGGGTCCCTTTTATCAGAACTCAGAAAATCACTGATAAAGACCCCTTTTATCAGCACTTAAAAAAACGCTGATAAAATTCAAAAAATGTAAAAAAAATAAAAAAAAATACAAAAAACAGAGACCCATTTTAACACCCCCCCCCCTTCAACAGTGCCCAGAAGCCCCCCACTCATTCCCACCCCACCCATCCAGCCTTTAACAGCACTATCCCTAACCCTTTAACAGCGCTATCCCCCCCCCCCCCCGCACCAGCGCATGCGCCCATGCCTCTCCCTAGAATCGAACTCGAGTCCTCTTCCTTGTGCACTGGACACTTTACCACTCCTCCATGTTACATTGTTCGACATTTAATGATATATATATATATATATATTCATATCATAATATATATATAGTTATATTAATATATATATATATATATTCTTATATTAATATCTATTAATATCTATTTATTTATTTATATATATATAGTTATATTTTTTATCTGTATATTTATTTGTATATTAATATATATTTAGTCATATATTTATTCATATATTAATATATATTTATAATATTAGTTTTAAATACATTTATAAAATATGTTTTTATGTGTGTTTATAAATAAATAAATAAATACATACATACATATATACAACATACATACACATGTATTATATATATATATGTATATGTAAGTATAATTATACATGTTTATATGACTTTATATATATTTACATTATTATATATTAATGTGTCTATTTATATGTCAGAATATATAGATAATATATATCAGTTTTCTAAACCACACACACACTAATACACACACACACACGTTATATAGGTATATAAATATTAATATTTTGTATTTTAAATAAAATGGATATTAGTTTTTATTTAGATAAGGATTATATATAAATAAATATATTTTATATGTAAATATGCTTAATTAATTATTTATAAAATTAAATTTTTAAGTGTGAATATATAAAAAATAATTATATATTGTAATATATTTGATTATAAATAACAGTACATTGTGAAAAATTATAAAATTTCAAAACCATTATATCAATATGAATGTAAGACCTGTGAATAAATTTAGTCCCCACCAAAAAAGGGAAAAAAGACCCCCATAAATGAGCCTGAAAATCCATCAAATGTTAAAAAATCGGGATACACCGAATAAAAACTCATTTTTAGAGGCCTTATGGACCTTTTTGGCCTCGAAAAAACCTTTACTAAGGCTCTTTATGGTTATTAGAGCGTAGAGATCATCGCAAGCTTCGATTTGATATGGGGTAGAGCTCAAACAGACACCCAGATCAAAAGTTATGATCGTTTGAAGTTTGAGTTGTTTTTTTAACTTATTTTAGATCTTTTATTTATCTATTTATTTATTTTATATTAAATTTTTTATTAAATGACTATTATTCGATAAAAATAAAAAAAATAATTAATTAAAAATATTTTCTAAATTATTTCGTAAGTTTTTTTACTAAATATCTTATTTATTAATTTTAAATTTCTATTTATCCTTATCTAAAACACATTTAAAATATATATATTATATTTATATTAATATAAATATGTTTATTTATATATATATATATTAATATATAACTTTTAATTATTTTTTGAAATATACAATTTATCAACTCTAGTAAAAAAACACTGATAAATAGGGGGTCTTTATTTGTGCTTTTAAAAACGATGATAAAACCCCCATTTAACAGTGCTAAAGCCTTGATAAAGGGGTACTGTTAACAACATTTTTTTAATGCTGTTAAAAGTACCTTTTATCAATTCTTTTTTTAGCGTGGTTAAAGGGGTGGTGCTTTGAAAACTCGAATCTGTGGTAGTGAACCTAAGGAAAGGATGTTAATATGACCATGTAACCAATTTTTCAAAACAAAACAACTATAAATAGTGGTCAAAATCATTTTTACTATTATTTTTTTTGTTATAAAGAAAATTATGAGGAAAATATGAGGAATTTGTTTAAAAACAATTTGAGGTAGGAAAATTGATAAGGTATTGATAATAGAAACTGAGTTAAATGATAGAGACATATGCATGGAGAAAATCAACACTACTTGTTGAAATGAGTTTCATTATTCATGGAAAATTAATTGAATTTACATCCTTTAAAAATGATTTGATTAATTTTTATCACTCGAAGATTAAACACATAGTTTAATGAATCTTGATGTTTTTCCCTTCAAGAAACATCAAACATAAATGGATTTTTGTGAAAATGTAATCAGAAACAATTCACTCATTGTTTTGGAATATTTTAAATTAATGATGAAAGGCACAAAACAATTATTTGATTTAGAATTGAACACATCGGTCAATTTGAAAATTTGAAAATCTATAATTTTAAAGATGTTAAATATAACAGAAAAAGTATTAAAACAATCTAGAACAAAATGATTAACCATAAATCATATCAAAAAGAAAGAATTAGAAAATTATTATTATAAATAAATGAAATAAAATACAAGGGTGAAGTAATCTTCCTCAAGCAATGGTTGATAAATGTTGTCTCTGCCTCCATGCTCTCCCCCGGGTCTTTGAGTTTCTCTTATGTGCCTCCCAATGTCCAGTAATTCCCCAATGATCAATTGTCTACAAATCATAGAATATGTCCTTCATTTTCCACCGATTCATCACCAGAGTTCTTCACCGACTCAACTTGGTCTTCTCCAAGTCCCTGAACATGTATGGGAGCCTCCTCCAATCCTTTTGTATTTAGAAAACCTACTCTAACTAAAAACGATCAACGCTTGTCATGATAATGGATGCAATATTTGTCCAGATTATACAAAATAAAGAAATAATAACGAATAAAACATTATAAAAAACAAAACTTTTACAAATATATTAATTATTATTAATATTTTTTTATAATATCAAATTTACTCCCACAAATATTTATTATAATGGTTATTATTAATAAAATATTTATGTAATTTCTTGTATATATATATCATCAATTTATAATAATTTATAAATAAATATAAAAAATATATTATTATGTTAATTATTTTTATTAATTTATTTTATTATTTTTATTATTTATTTGAAACCAAATAAATAAATAAAATACATACACACAATATATATATATATAATGATTTATTTTATTTTTTATATTTTATTATAATTTTCTTTATTCATTCTTCTTTTTTTATTTCTTCTCTGCGATTGTATATTCTTCCCATCATTCACAGTGCACCTATTTTTCTCATGTGGTTCATTGGTTACGGTCGCGTCCTCAGATGGATCGAAGCAGGCACTGGGTTGGTGAGCTCTGAAAGCACGCAACAATGGAAAGTTTCAAAATGGCGGTGCAACATCTTATAAAGGATGAAATCTTCTTCCCTGATTCCAAAATGTTTTCATGTACATGGAGCTCAATTGGTTCGTCGGTCTCAAATCCATGTGTGGCACATATTTATCCTTGTGTCACATTAGATTTGATGGATAATCTGAAAAAATGGCATCTTAGGGTTTGGACTAGTCTAATTATGAATCTTTATTTTTGTGAGGCTTTGATAGGGGCGATGGAAGATTTTTAGGGATAGC
Source organism: Viscum album (assembly GCA_963277665.1). Classification (NCBI taxonomy): domain Eukaryota; kingdom Viridiplantae; phylum Streptophyta; class Magnoliopsida; order Santalales; family Viscaceae; genus Viscum; species Viscum album. The sequence continues at coordinate 953,972,825 of OY728128.1, read as the reverse complement.
ACACATGAAGGTTCAATAGTTATCAGTGGTGGTAGATCTGGTTGTCGTATATATCCCCACTATTATTTTGATCCATCAAGGGTCGGTGAATTCTTAGGTAGTGTCAGTATTGTCTTTTTCAAGGTATCTTCATCTTTTCTTTCTGATGGTAGTGGAGGTGATGATCTCGGTGGTGGATAGGTGGTTCGGGTTTAATAGTGGCACAATACTCGGTTTGTGGTGGTATATGAGTTCAGCCACAAGTGGATGTGCTTCGGCTGATATAATATGATCGGGTTTTTTTATATATGGGTTTTTTATTTTTTTTATTTATTAAAAAGTGGTAGGGTAACGAATATTTTTAAAAATGGGTCCCAAGATGCGTGAACCCTATTCACGCATCCCCGATCCTAGGAAGATGCATGAATGGGGTTCTCGCATCATAGGGGCAGTGAAAGATCTATGAACCCCGTTCATGAATCCTTCATAAACATCACGAAGGATGCATGAACAGGGTTTAGGCATCCTAATGAATCTTTTAATTCTTAATTTTTTTTGTATTTTAAAATTTTTTATTTTTATTTTTTGTTTTGTTTTGTTTATATATATATATATAACAAAAAAATTGAGCATAATTTATCTGCTATTTAATATCCAGCAGTACTATTATTAAAATAGTCTGAATTCTGATAGAAACCCTCACCCATGGCTCTCTCTTATAAGAGGTCTTTCCCTGAAAATCATTCTACATTTCCGATGTAGGATTCGGGTTCTCCCTTTCCTGCGCAAAACATTCTGCATTTTCGATGTGAGATTTTATTTTAAGTACGTGTCTTTTAAAGACTATAAAATATTAACAATAATACCAATATAAATAAAACTAAAAACATGGATTAAATATATAATAAATTGTTGAAAATAAAAATAATTTCATAAAACATTTTGATGAATAATAATTTATAAGCTTTCAAAACCACCAACTTGAAACTTAAAAATGTTTCACGTACGTGACTTTGAATGACTATAAAATACAAACTATAAGACCAATATGAATGAAACGTAAAACAAGGATTAAACATATATAAAATAATTGAAAATAAAAAGAATTTCAAAACAAATGTTGATGAAAAATCATTTATAAGATTTCAAAACCACCAACTTGAAACATAAAAACGTTTCAAGTACGTGGCTTTGAAAGTCTATAAAATAAAAACTACAAGGCTAATATAAATGAAAATTAAAATATGGATTCAACATATAAGAAATAGTTAATAATTAATTTGATAATTAGTAATATAATTATTAATTATATAATTATTAGTTAATTATAATACTCTTTATTAATAATACAATAATTAATTAGTAATACCATTATTAATTATATAATAATCAATTTGTAATATAGCTATTAATTATATAATTATTAATTAGTAATATAATTATTAATCATATAATAATTAATTAGTTAATATAATTAATTTGTGATATAATTATTAATTATATAATTATTAATTAGTAATATAAATATTAGTTATATAATAAATAATTTGTAATATAATTAGTAATTAATTATTATAATTAATAATTATATTACTAATTATAATTAATAATTATAATTAATAATTATAATTAATATTAATATTACTAATTAACTAATTGTTTCTTATATAATTAATAATTATATTACTAATTCACTAATTAATTATTATATAATTAATAATTAATAATTGACAATTAAAAATTATAATTAATAATTATAATTAATAATTATATTTTTAATTAACTGATTAATTATTATATAATTAAAAATTACTAATTATAATTAGTAATTATATTACCAATTATAATTAATAATTATATTACTAAATTACTAATTATTTGGTATAAAATTAATAATTAATAATTATAATTAATAATTGTAATTAATAATTATATTATTAATTAGTTATTGTATAATTAGTACTTATATTACTAATTAACTAATTAATTATTATATAATTTTATTCCTAATTAAATAATTAATTATTATATATCAGTAATTAATAATTATAATTAATAATTATAATTAATAATTATATTACTAATTAAATAATTATGTAAAGACCCAGAAATTTTAAGGAAATTTTTTTCTTAATTTCTTTGTAATTTTACGAGTATGCGGTTTTTGACGGCACCTGATTCCGAGGCCCGATGTGCCTGAAATCAATTTCTAAAGTTTAGCTCGGGTACGTTCACTGAACGAACGAGCAGGTTTTTCTAAATTTTGAACCGGTGCTCGGAATCGAAATATGAGGGCACTGATGAAACCGCAACCCTGATAATTTCTTAAGAGGACCTTTACCGAAGATGCGTTTTCTCGGAAGGAGTTGTCAAAAATTTTGGTTTAAATAAAAAAGGGGAATAAAATTTGTGATACAATTTTATTTCTAGCCTATTTGGTTTTAACCTATGTGTGGGAGTTGGGGAGAAAGCCACTAGTTACTAACTACCTAAGTGAGGTTGAATGTGTGGTGGGTCCCACACGAACCCCACCCCTTCACATTCCCCATAACTCCCTAACTCCCTCTTTAATTTGTAACTCACCCACTCTCCCTCATTAATGAAGTGAATTAATTGATTCTTTTAATTATAATATTTTTTAATTCATCTCTCTACATTTAATCTATATTTTGCCACTTTATGAGTGATAACCCTTGGGTTTAGTTCCATAAAAATAATAGAGAGAAAACTCTATTATTTTGGGGGGCTTATTTTCTTGGTGGAGAGCTAAGGAGGAGAAGGAGAGGAGGGAGAGTTTTCCTCCAATGAAGAAGAACGTTCTCAACGAAGAACAGCCATCAAATCTTCTCTTCCTCCATGTCAAGGAAGAAGTCGCTGACCACGGTGATCATCGCCAACGACAACGTGCTTTCCTACTTCATCTCCTTCGTTGAAGAACGCTACGTCTCCGAAGAAGGACATCGACTTGGCGGTCCCGGAATTCTCCATCCACTTCCTCTTCCACGACAAGGAAGGAGATGTCGACCGTGGAGACCGACACCAAAAACAACATTCTTCTTCTTCTTCCGACGTCGATGGAATCGGTACCATTCTTCCACGACACCTGACTACCTCGACGTTTGACTTCCGCGACATGACGATGTGCGGCATCAATTTCGAGGTAGGGGGTTTCTGTATATAATGTTTATGCGAATTATATCCTCATGCATGGGTATTTAATTGCAGAGTGTGCGTATAATTTATTTTGATTAAATTATACCCTCTTCAATGATTAAAATCATTTGTTTAAATGTTTTCCAATTGATAAAACCTAACGCGGAGGGCGCGGGCCGAACAAACACGGCCCGACAACCCTCCGCAGCTTGTTTATTTTTGTGTGGATCGACGGGCAATGATGAAGCGGGCCGAAAAGACGTTTTGAACCCTTCGCAGTAATCTACGGGCCCCGTAGTGACCGTAGACGCAGAAGGCTGGAGGAACAGACCACCAGTGCGCGTCCGGTGGTCCGCGGAGAGAGGCGGCGGCGCGCCGCCGGAGGAGACCGCCGTGGCTGAGCCGCGGCGGACCAGAACGGCTAAGCCGTTCCGGGTATAGGGGGAGGTGCGACAATTAAGCCACACCTTTTCGGTCAACCTGGGGGTGACAACACTCCCCTCCGCTCATCGCTGGCCACGCGGGCCGCGCCCGCACTAGGCCAACTGGCCGCGCGAACCGGACCGGCCGCGCTGGGCTAGACCGCCCGTGCCGGGCCGGGCCGCCCGCGCTGGGCCGGAACCCCCGCATTGGGTCGGGCCACGCCCTAATGGGCCGGACCCGGAATCGTGTCAGGTCGAATCGGTTCGGGCCGACCCAGGGGGGGTATCGGGCCGGGTCGGACCGGGCCCGAACCCCCTATTTTTGGACAGATCTGTTCAAACACCCATAACATGGGCTACGGACCTCCGATCGACGCACTGTCAATTGCAATAAAATCCTTGGATTGAGACGGTCGTCTTGGTATATTAAACTAAAGGTTTCAGAGAACTTTGGATACGGCCGAGTTGGTTCCAACCCCAAACCAACCGGGCCCGCGGAGCGGAAACACTTATAACTTGAGCTCCGGACGTGTGATTGACGTGCCATCGACTTTGTTGGATTCCTATTATTGAGAGGGAACATTTGGAATACTTCACCTGAGGTTTGGATGCAGTTGGAGTATGACCGGGTTGGATTATACCCGAAATCCAACCGGGCCCCCGGAACGGAAAAGACGATATCTTTCAGACCGGACGCCCGTTTGACGAACCATCACCGACGTTTGTGATCGTATTGAGAAAGGGTCTCTATGAGTATACCCTATGTGAGTTCGGGGTTCATTTGATATATGGTCGGGTTGGTTTGGACACGAAACCAACCGGGCCCCTGGGACGAAAAGGCTAATAACTCACAGACTGGGCGTCCGATTGACGCGCCGTCTGTTGCATTGAGACCCCTATGATGAGGCAGTCCTTTGAGATACTTCTTATTGGGACTTATGATACTTGGAGTATTGACCTGTAGCTCATGGAGCAGACCCTCCAGGAGACGAGCGTACGGAGTACGGAGACCGTGTAGCTGGCTGAGACCTGACGACTGCTTGACCAACTCGACTTGGAGTGAGTCGACTAGCCTAGTGGACGGTGCACTACTATGTTTGGGTGTAGACCCATGGCAGATGGAGCACTACTCTATTTGGGTGCAGACCTGCAGTACTCAACAGAAGGAGTACCTCTGTAGGCAACTAGGGGGGGTGCACTACTGTGTTTTGGTGGCAGACCCCGGCGGGAAGCAGTACTGTGTTTGGGTGGCTGACCCGCGATACTCAACAGGAGGAGCACCTCAGCAGTCTCAGGTTAGTGAGCAGTACCTCGGAGTCGTGACAGGTTCACTATACTCGTCATAGACAGAGCTCTTCATCGGTTGCGGTTTTGATAATGAAAATCCTGGTTTGAGCTGAGTCTATGACCTTTGTGTTTAACTCATGATTGAGATGGGTCACTTGATAACTTAGGTATATGTATGGGCATATACCTAGGTAGTGGTTATCCGTTGATTTTATAACCTTTGTATTTCCTCATGATTGAGATGGGTTACTGGATAACTTAGGTATAAGTATGGGTTTATACCTAAGTAGGGGTTATCTATTGAGATCCTTCTTTGGGGTTATCCTTGTTGGATTTAGTGAGACCTTGAGGGTATCAGGGTCCCTACTGAGTATCGCATACTCACCCGTGCACGGGATATGCCCGCACCTCGTTGTGTTGGTTGCAGACGACAGGCAGTGCTGACAGAGGCTGAGTGTTCGAGGACTGGACGGTACCTGGAGGTGGACCTCACGACGAGTCAGTATCCGGAGGTGGACATCATGACAAGACGATACTCAGAAGAGGTTGACGGACAAGAGCGTAGTGGAGGATATCTATACATACCCTTCAGCTAGGATCCGTGGTGGACGATCCAAGAGCTGCGCTATCTGTACCTACCCTTCAGGTAGGATCCGAGGTGGATGACCTAGGAGCTGCTTCTATTCTTCCAGCTACTTGTCTTTTCTGTTGTACTTTCGTTCAGTTGTAGTTGTACTTTCAGTTGGGTTTGTATCCTGGCCCATTTACTTTTCAGCACTTTCTTTTGTACTTAGTGTATTACATCCTCTTGTACTCTATGGAGTTTTGTTTTCTTTTATAAAGGCAATACATTCCTAGTTATCGGGATTTACGCCTTTGGTGCTAGTTTCCAGCCCCTGGCCTATGGAAGACGGGCTTGGGGTAGTCACGACATGGGCCCCAAGGACGGGTCGTGACAAAATAATTATTCTATAATTAATAATTACTATTTATAATTAATAATAAACTTACTAATTATAATTAATAATGATATTACTATTTAACTAATTAATTATTATATAATTAATAATTGTATTAATAATTAAATAATTAATTATTTTATAATTAATATTTAATATTTAATATTTAATATTTAATTATTATTATGAATAATTATAATTATTATTTATATTAATATTTATTTATTTTATAATTAAAAATATTATTACAAATTAACTAATTAATTATTATATAATAAATAATAAATAATTATAATTATTAAATATATTACTAATTAAAAAATTAATTATCAATTAACAATTATATTACTAATTAACTAATTAATTATTGTATATTATAATTAATAATTATATTAATAATTAACTAATTAATTATTAACTATTTTTTTATGTTTAATCCATGTTTTAATTTTCATTTATATTAGCCATATAGTTTTTATTTTATAGGCTTTCAAAGCCACGTACTTGAAATGTTTTTATGTTTCATGTTGGTGGTTTTGAATGCTTATAAATAATTTTTCATCAACATTTTTTTTCTAAATTCTATTTATTTTCAATTATTTTTTAAATGTTTAGTCCATTTTTTCTATGTTTTATTTATATTGGTCTTATAGTTGGTATTTTATAGTCTTTCAAAGAATCATTGTTGAAACATTTTTATGTTTCAAGTTGGTGGTTTTGAAATCTTATAAATTATTATTCATCAACATTTTTTATGAAATTATTTTTATTTTCAACAATTTATTATATATTTAATCCATGTATTAAGTTTAATTTATATTGGTCTTATAGTTTGTATTTTATAGTCTTTCAAAGACACGTACTTGAAATAGAACCCAACATCAGAAATGCAGAATGTTCTGTGCAGGAAAGAGAGAACCTAAATCCCATATCGGAAATGCAAGAATGATTTCCCAGGCAAGCCCTCAGATAAAAGATATCCCTGAGTGAAGGTTTCTGTCAGAATCTAGTCTGTTGTAATGACAGTACTGTTGGATATTAAATAACAGATAAATTCAGCTATATTTTTTTGTTATATATATATATATAAATATAAACCAAACAAAAAATTAAAAATTAAAAATATAGAAAATACAAAAAAAAAAAATTGTTGGATGTGTGAACCATGTTCACACTTCCTAGCAAGGGGAGATGCGTGAATGGGGTTCACACATCTTTTATCGCGTCTGTGCCTGATACATGAATCGTGTTCATGCATCTCTCCACGCCTAGGATGCGTGAATACGGTTCACACATCTTAAGACCCATTTTTAAAAATATTGTTAACCCTAACCCTTTTCTATAAAAAAATTTTAAAACCCATTTATAAAAAAAACCAATATGATATACTGGTGAGCATCGATATATCAAACTATTTGTGGATCTATAGCGGAAGTAGACATGGACTGGTTGACCTAGTCTACGGTTGTGGATGTAGTAGTGGAAGGAAAGGCAGTTGAGCGGAAGATGAATGTGATGGTGGATACCATGCCCCAGCGGTGGATCCTCTTGTCTTCCCCAATAGTGGATGCAAGTAACTAGTTACATATCTTGGAGGAATGTCAGATTAGTCTACCGGTGGATCTAGTGAAATGCAACAGTAAATTTTCATAGGACAGGCCGAACAGCTGCAGTTAGAGTTTTTTAATGTGATTTATGTTTTTTTTAAAATGAGTAGGTTTGACTTTTTTAAAAAATGTACGTTAAAGGCGGCATCCCGGATTCCACCTCCCCTTCCCCGCATTTGACCTAGATTGAAGACATGACAAAAGTGGCAGGGGTGACGTGTTACGCCTTTGCGTGAGGCGAAAGGTGGCATCGGCGGTGTCGCCTTTCGCCTAACAGAAAGGTGAAAGACAACACTGCCATTGCCGCCTTCCCTTCAACACCCTACAAGAGGGTACCCACCCCCACCCCCATCTTCGCTTCACATACATTTTCCCTCATCTCTCTTTATTCCACTACTTCTTTTTCTAATGTAACTCCTTTTCATGTGCGGTGGAGTCTGTGGTCCAAAAGAAGACTTGGTTTTTTGCGAATCAACATTTAGAGGTATTTATTTATTTAATTTAATGTTTTTTATTTATTTAATTGAATTATTTTTAGTTCTAAATATTTCATTTCTTAAATAATTCAGTTAGTTCTAAATATTTTTTTTATTAAGAAGTTTAATTAGTTATATATAGTTTGGAATAATAATTATTATTAGTAATGATTAAGTATAGATTAAGTATAGAATAACTCAGGAGTAAATATTGTAAAATTTTTGTAGCATAAAGATTATATGTTTATCTAAGCAATAAAATCATCGTCTGCATACAAACAAGTGGATGTGGCTCTGGAAAAGATGTGCCTAGGGGTAAAACCCAAAACCACCTCTTTTAACTAGACTCAAACAGGAACTAGTGGACGACAATGAGCCTTGTTTCACTCCTCGTATGACACTCCCAAGGGATATGTTTTAGATGATTAATATTTTCTTTATAAACTACTAAAATACCCATGAAAATAAAAATCACATTAGTATATTTATCAATGATAAAATGATAATTATGATGATATAGAATGAAATGGACAAGGAAAAAGGCATTCATGAATGAAAGTTATTATTATTAATTGAATTATTTTTAGTTACTTTTAAAGATGTTATTTATTAAGTATTTTAATTAGCTATATATAATTTAGAAATAATACTTATTATTAGTAATGACTAATTATAGATTAAATAATGAAAATATCAGGATTAAAAAATGAATACATGCAATGATAAGATAATAATAATTAACTAATAAATATTATATGATTAATGATTTAATAAAGAATGGTTATAAAGTGATTGAAGAATGATTAAATAATGAATAACTTAGTAATGATTAACTAGTGATTAAAGAATTATTAGCTTATTAAAAACTATATTAAGAATCATTTTTATCATAGTTTAGGATATAAGAAAATGTTTTAAAATTTTAGTATCATAAAGATTATATAGTTTAGAAGTAATAGTTATTATTAGTAATGATTCATTATAGATTAGTTAATGAATAACATAGGATTAAAAAATGAATACATATAATGATTAACTAATTATTCTTATGACCATATAAAGTGAAATGATGTAGAACAAACATATTAAATAACAGATGAATTCTTTACAACATACAAGAAATACCTTGAAATTTTTCAATATAATGTGGTTTGGATGAGATGATCCTCACTTGAGATGTGAGGTAAAATCCATCTTATTTTCACTTGAAAGCTTTATAAAATATTCAAATGATATGTATTTAACTTTGGAATTTTGGAAATCTTTGGGCCTTTTAATAACATCTAAGATATGTTATTAAAAGTCCAAAAGATTTTCAAAATTCAAAAGTTAAATACATATCTTTCAAAGATGTTATTATGCTACCAAGTGAGAATAAGATGGATTTTACCTCATGTCTGAAGTGAGTCTCATCTCATCCAAACCGCATTCTATTGAAAAATTTCATGTTTTTTTGTATGTTGTAAAGCATTCATGTGTTATTTAATTTCTTTTCTCTTCTCTATTTTAGTTTATATGATCATAATTTTCATTTTATCAATGATAAATAAACTAGTTTTATGTTTCCTCCTCTTTTTACCTCGGTTTCCAAAACATTATGTGACTTATATTCTAATAAACTTTTATATAATGAAACATCACCATCATAATCTGGATCAAAAAAACATTTTTGATGTAGAGAGTCATATTTTCTTGTGTGTACTACTATGTAGAGGTTATTCGAACTGAGCAATGAGCATCTTATAGTACACAACCAATAACAGTGGTTAGTACAGCTGATTGTGTAACCCTATGTGACCTTAAAGACAGAATCTGTTGTTCCTTAATTCTAGGACTCAATCAAGAGATCAAGTATATGAGGTATAGAAATTTTCAATTCCCAGTAACACTTTGAAATCTAGCTTATCCATTGGTTTCTAATGCCCAGTGGGTCCAAGAAATAAATTTATTTTCTCAGCGGTCAGATGGTACCATGATGAAGTTATATATTGATATTTCTACTATACAACAACAACGTCCACCTGTACAAAGGCATAGAATTATAAGAGTGGTTGAAGATGGCTCAACCAATGAAATTGAGCATATTCCAAATGATGTAGAAGAGGACAACCTAGATGTTCTCCCTGATATACATGTCAATATGACTTCCGATGTGGATTTTTTTAATCATGGAATAGATGGTGACAATAGTGCTAATGAGGAGGGACTAACGAAAGATGGGGTGGATGTTTCTAGACATGATTTAGTTGTACATCAGCCTCGACCCACAATAAATCATCCACCATTGTTTGTATCTTGGTCAGAAGTAATGAAACGTGTGCCTGAATTTGACAAAAAATTTCTCACTCTCGAAAATTAGTTTCTCAGAGTTGTACCAGATAGGTTTGGTGAGCTGGAAAAAACCTTACATGTTGGAAGGAATTTTCCAAGTAAAGATGCAATAAAAATCACTCAAAAGATATTTCACATTGAGAGACACTGGGGATCTATAATTTAGGAATCGGGCCATAGTAAATATATTATAAAATGAGAAGTATGAGGATGATTTTTGATTCCTCTTGAGGGAAATTCTGAACATTGAATTTGGAGGTTGGAGAATCTCTGGGATTGAGGCAGCTCATACTTGCATTTAGCTAAGCCTAACACAAGATCATACCTCATTGGATGCGTAATTTGTGTTATCCACTATTGTTGAGATGATTAGAACATGCCAATATGCTCTGATAGGCCTAGTGTAAGAGTGGATAAAATAAAAATTTAGTTATAATATTTCCTATAATAAGGCATGGATGGTGAAACAGAAGGCAATTGTGAAAGTCTATGGTGATTGGGATGACTCGTATCAGGTGTTTTCACAATTGATAGTTATATGTAAGTACCATAACCAAGTTGAATTCCATTTGATACAAATGAACATGTGTCTCAATATAACTGACTTGATCTATCTTGTCTACAATTTCATCGGTTGTTATGGGAATTCCTCCCCTATATCTCTGTATTTCATTTCAGAAAATAGTTCATTCAGATTGATGGAATATTTCTATACAAAAAATACAAGGGCATACTATTGATTGCATAAACCCAAGATGGAAATTGTTCACCTATTCTGATTTCCTTTTCCATTGTGGAGAAGGAAAGCTATGAATAATGAAGTTGATTTTTAGCATGTATCAGCAACCATTTCACCATCATTTGGGGTGTCTTTTTTAAAAATGATAAACATCAGGAAATTAATGAGATAATAAATTTAGAGCCTGATACATGGAGATCCCCAAATTCACATCATCACTTCTGCATTACACACATTTCTAGCAATGTGCGGAAAACATTCCACAATGAACCGATAAAGAAGGAAATCACGAGGCTTGGTACACATTGTCTTTGTTATTTTTTACTATTTTAACATGAAGATAAAATCAATTTATGTGAAATATATTCTATTCTATGTATCATATGATTTGGATCAACAATGGTTTGAAAAAAGTTTTAAACAAATCCTCAAGGATAATCAAGAAGTTTATGATTATATGAAGCATATTCCAAAAGAAAAATAGACATTGACATATGACGGGGGGAAGAGGTATGGACACATGACCACAAAAATTTTAGAGTGAATCAATGGAATGTTTAAGGGGCTTCACAAGGTACCTATAACTTCCATAGTTCAAGAGAAATTATATCGTTGTGTGAAGTACTTTATTGATAGACAAAAACTAGCCTTAGAAAGAATTCAATATGGGATAAGGTACGGAAGACACTTTCAATGAGAGGTTAAAAAGAATATTGAATAACATTAAGGTTATCATGTATGCCTTTTTCGACAAGGAGACTCTCTATTTGAATTTCAAGAGTGTTTGGACCCCATCACAAATAACATCAGTGAAAAAATTGAGGTATTACTGGAAATGAGGCAATGTCAATGTGGAAACTTTAGGCCTTACAGTTTCCATGAACACATTTCATCGTAGCATGTGCATCTATGAACATATCATGGGAAGAATATGTTGATCCATTGTTCTAGATAGACACCATTTCTAACTGTTATGATGCACCATGGATACCTATTAGAGAGTTTTGTTATTTCCCAATCCCCAAAGGCCATCCAATAGTATTACCTAACATCAACTGGTTGCATAACCATGGGAGAATGAATTCCAAAAGGATACAGAATGAAATGGACTAGCCTTAAAAACAAGGGAAGAGTTTGAGATGCATCATATGTCATCAAGAAGGTCATTCCCAGAAACGATTCCATAACATTGTTGGGCCGAGTTCACACTCTCAGCGACAATGATGTATTGTCTTCATTATGATGTTCTCATATTGTAAATTGCATGTTGTTATCTCTTATTTTGACATAGGTTTTCAAAACATTATGTGACTGATATTCTAATAATATTTTATATAACGAAATAATAGTATCATATATTATGTTATAAGAAGATGTTATAAAATTTCAATATAATAAGGATTATATGATTAACCATCTTTGTCAATATTATTTACTCTATCAAAATCACATTTAGAAAAACATTCTCAAAGTATAGGGTCATGTTTTACCTGTGTGTATTACTATAGAGATGTTATAATAACTGAGAAAGGATCTTGTTATAGTACACAACCAACAATAGTGGTTAGTACAACTGATTCTGTAACACTAGCTGAACTTCAAGAAATAATTTGTGTAAAATGAACCACGAATCAAGAGAAATAGTGACAACGACGGTGGTGATGGAATTAGTTTACGTCATCATTATCATCATTATCACTATTCCTCCTACGTCATAGTTCATTTCCCATAAATTTCTTCTTGAAGTTCAGTTAGTGTTATAGAATGAGTTGTACATGTGAGAAAATAATCATGAAACATACCATCATGTGGATAGTCAAACATAAATTACAGAGCACACCATTTTATGATAAATATTTACATAACGGAGAGAAAATTTATATATATATATATATAACCATATCTTACAAACCACCCTTTTCTAGGTAAAAGCCTATCTTAACAACACGTTACTAATATGATTTGAAAAATATGAAGACCTGACCCTTTCCTTTGGTAAAAATAACCTCATAAAACAATGTGAATAAACATGGCATGTCTTGGATTATAAAAGTCATAAAATTCTACTGAACATAACATTATATTTACATTTTACACTTACCACTCATTTCATTTGTTTATATATAGATGGATCGTACCATACTACTCACTCAGTAGGATATCCATGTTTCTCAGGTCATGTTAGATGGTGGTGAGGATTGATTGATCAAGGTGCATCGAGTGCACTGTTTTTATCACAGGGAGCCTCCACATGCCATTAGACCATACTTTCATCATGTTGGATTCTATGGCATTGTTGTACCAGATTTTACATTTGTCGACCATCAACTGCTTGCTGCCCTCATAGAGAGGTGGAGACCAGAGACACACACATTCCACCTATTGGGGGAGAGATGACCATCAACCTCAAGGAGGTGGCAGTGCTTCTATGACCTCCAATCTAGGGGAATCTATTATTGGACCCACTCGTGAATCTTGGCCCGACCTAGCTCTACGATTGTTAGGTGTCAACATTTTGTCTGACCGTAGGGCTACAGATGGATCTTCGATATGTATTCCTTGGTTGGAGGAGAAGATTCTACATTTACCTGATGATGCTGATGAGCATACTCTCATGTGTTATGCTCATGCATATATATTATGGCTCATTAGAGGGACCATGTGTGCTGATCACTCAGGGATGCATGTGCACACGATGTATCTACCCCTACTGGATGACTTTGATCAGGTTGAGATATACAACTGGGGATCGTCCTGCTTGGCATGAACATACAGAGCATCATGCAGGCTATCCTGATGTGACTAAACAGATCTTAGGGGATGTGTCATCCTTCTTTAGATGTGGGTATGGGAGTTCATCCCCCCATTCCGCCCTCGGCTTGCTGGTCTGTTGATCACTATGGAGGTGCTTCATGACACTCGGCATGGACACTGGTATGATCACTCATCTCTACTGGTTTCTTATGCTACTAGGAGTTATTGAATTTAATTTCTCATTATTTTTCACTATTGGTGTTGTATTTTACAGGTGGTGTCAGAGACACAGTTTCTGCACGGTTTCGTGACACCATTTGGGCACATATCGACTCAAGTTGGACTGTCTCTTACCCGACAAGGTATGTATATACAATATATCACTGTCTAACATATTTAATAATAACATCAATTTTGGTTTTTAGTAAGAATCATTTTTGACAAAGGTCACATGTCATTTCAGATTTTATGGCTTACATAATGGACTATAATGGACCAGTTACCACCATACTGCACTATTGGTCTTAAGGATGCTATAGAAGTAATGCCCCTCATTCACTTCCATATTATTCAGTGGCAGCAGCTTGATAGAGTCATGCACCAGTTTTGTTGTGTTCGGCCGATTCCATTGCCACCGAGACAGACAAAGAATCTTCACGACGTGAAGCTGATAGGGAGGCAGGATGAGGACTGGCATTGGGTACATGTCAACTTTCTCCATTACAGGTACATACGTGCCGAGTTTCGTATCCAGGGTGTACCTATGAATTGATTCTTTTTTGAAGCATGTCGGGTACGATCCATGGTATAGATTGAATTCTATACTGTATCTTACTTGACACGGCAGAGAGATTCATAAGATTTTAAGTCAATAATTTTTCATTAGTTTGGTTATTGAACGAATTTTTAATTCATTTTGAATCTCTTTATAGGGAACTCACTTAGAACATCTTGTTCGCATTAGTGATGAAAAGGAGGTGGGGGTCTTTATCTAGGCAGTCATCCATGCTGAAGTGCTGGAGTTGATGTCATCTTATCGTACGCTTTCTGATAGCATATTCGAGAGTCCAGCCCAGAGAGAGGAGGTTCCTGCCTCGGATGCACATCCTGCAGTAGTTGCTGGTGTTGAGGAGCCACGATGACAATGATGTAGACAGTGTCGTGCTGCACATGAGGCCTCACCTGTTCCGCAGGCATAGGTCGACCCTATAGTAGTCCAGCATTAGTCGGTTGTGGATGTGCCTCAGGCGAAATGAGATCCGTCTTTCTTGATAGGATATCCACAATCCTCTCCATATTGGGGTCTAGATCCATCATAGACTTGGGGTCCAGAACCATCACAACCTTGGGGTCCATATCCATCGTAATCTTGGGGTATAGCTCCATCAGAGGCTTTTTTCCCCATTGCGATGATGGCATGTACTTCTACCACCCTAGTGGGTGAAGGATCAGGGTCGTAGTAAGACATGCAGTTGACAAATCCTCCCACTAAAAAATAGGTGGAGGATGTGAAAGTCAACATTTCAGTGCCTGAGGATCAGCCCTTTCCATGTCATCAGACTCCATAGTGAACTCAAAGCGGGTGTCCTATCCGTAGACCACAATGTGAGACAGAATCTCCTCACTATAGACATAAACATTGATTGTACTTGTTCATTTAAATGTTTTATGTCTATTGAAATAAATATACTATTATTACTATCATCCCTTCTTAAATGTTTATCCAGTGTTTCAATTTTCATTAATATTTTATGTACAGTTTATATTTGATAGCTTTCAACGTCGACTACTTGAAACATAGGAATATTTATTAAATTTCATGTAGTTAGCTTTAAAAGCTTATAAAATATATAGTATAAAAACAATTTAAATAAAATTTAAAAGATAAACTAAACATCTAAAAAGTTTTTGAAAATAAAAATAGTTTCAAAAGTAAAATAAATAAATGAAAATTAAAGGAATGTAAGAAAAGTTACTCAAAAGTGAAAGCAAAAAGAAGTAATGTTGAGGAGGATCTAAAGCTACCTACTTGACTTAGAAAACCTATAAAATATAAAATATAAGACCCATATAAATAAAAATCAAAACATGGATTAAATATATAAAAAATAGTCAAAAATAAATTATTTATCTTATAGTTTATATTTTATAGGATAGAAAAGTCACATACTTAAAACATTTTTAAGTTTCAAGTTGGTGGATTTATAAGTTTATAAATTATTTTTCATCATCATTTTTTATGAAATTCTTTTTATTTTCGACTATTTATTTTATTTTTAATCCATGTTTTAATTTTCAATTATATTTGTCTTATAGTTTATATTTTATAGGCTCTCAAATTCACATACTTGAAACATTTTTATGTTTCAAGTTGGTTGTTTTGAAAACTTATAAATTATTTTTCATCAACATTTTTTACGAATTTTTTTATTTTAGACTATTTATTATATGTTAATCCATATTTCAATTTTCATTTTTATTGGTCTTATAATTTATATTTTATAGGCTTTCAAAGTCACATGCTTGAAACATTTTTAAGTTTCAAGTTGGTGGTTTTGAAGGATTAAAAATTATATTTCATCAATATTTTTTATGATTTTTTTATTTTCAACTATTTCTTATATGTTTAATACATGTTTTAATATTCATTTATATTGATATTATAGATTTTATTTTATATGCTAGCAAAGTCAAATACTTGAATAAGAGAAAAATTCTGTTGAAATATTTTGTTTTCGTTATATATATATATATAAACAAAACAAAATAAAAATAATAAATAAGAAATTTAAATATATAAAATATAATATTTTGAATAGTTTTTTTTTGTTTTAAAGGAATGATGGTAGCAACGATGCTGCCTTTGAAGAACGTTTAAAAAAAAATTAACCTACACATTTAAAAAAAATTTCCCAGAAAACATGTCTAAAAAAGCTCTCTACAACTATATAAATAGATTAAAAATTGAAAAATAAATATATTAAAAATATTAAAATATTAAAAAAATAAACATTAAAAACTAAAAAGGTATCCAGTTAATTAAATGAAACTAAAATTAAAATTTGAATAAAAAGTTTAATCTAATGAATAATTAATTAAATTCAAAAAGGTGTTGATTAAAAATTAAGAACTAAATATTAACTTAAGCACTAAAATTAAAATAAAAACAATTAGAACTCAAAAAGAATATTTAAATTATAAATAATTTCCAAATATTATTAAAAATAAATATAATTTATTTAATTATAAAAAGAGTCAACAATAAGAAATACACACTTAAAAAATATTTTTAAATAAAAAACTTGTTAAGATTAATTATTTATTAGTCACCTTCTTACTACAATATATCATTTCGTTGTGCATTTAACTACAAAGGAAGGGTTGTGTACCATATTTTAAAAACAAAGCACTGAAAAAGAGTGCCCACAATCATTTTTTCTGATTTTTTTAGTATGAAAGATAGTTGAAAATGAATCAATATTTTTTAATGAACAATGAGGAATCAGAGATGATGAACAATGAGAAAATTTCTTAGAAAAATGATCAAGACAGATACATATGGAAAAGTAACACTTCTGGTTTAAATGGGATTGTTCTATTATAGTAATTAAATTGAATTTGCATTATCGAAAAAGGGTTTGATTAATTTTCCACTGTAAGAGGTTAAACACGCATATTAATGAATCTTGGAGTTTGACACTTCTGGAATCATAAAAAAACAATGGGTATTGAAGAAACTGAAATCAGAAAAAATTCTCGCCAATTGTTTACAATGATTTCAAATTAAAGATGAATGATATACAACAATTATCTGATTCAGAATTGATCTTGCTGATCAATCCTCAAAACATGAAAATTTATAAGTGTGAAGAAGATAAATATTAAACTAGAAATATTAAAACATCGGAGAAAAATAAGATTACCCAAAAATCATATCAAGAATCAAGAACTAAACAATATTTATTACAAATAAATGAAAGAAAATAATCTCCCTCACGAAATGACCGATCAGTGATGGCTTTTCCTCCCTTCTCTCCTCTCAGATGTTCAGGTGCGCCCTTGTCATTGGGTTTCTCTCTTCTACCTCCCAATGTCTCATAGTTCTCTAATTTACCAATGTCTTAAAGTCATAGAATTTATCCTATGTTTTTTCCCTCCTCATCACTGATGTTCTTCACCGACTCGCCTCAGTATTCTCTAAATACTCGAACATGTGTTGCAACCGCCTTCAATCCTCATGGCTTTAGAAAATATTTTTCAAACTGAAAATGACTAGCAATTAACATGAACCTCGATGTATTATCCTTCCATATTTTACAAAATGAAGAAATAATAAATAATAAAACATTATAAAAAAACACAACTTTTACAAATATATTAGTTATCATTATTTGTTTATTATATCATCAAAATATATTTACATAAATATATATTATAATTGTTATTATTATTAATATAATCATATATTTTAACATATATATATATATATATTATCACTTTATTATAATTTATAAATGAATATAAAAACTATACTATTATATTAATTACTTTTCATTTATTTATTTATTTATTATTATTGTTTATTTGAAACTAAATAAATAAATATACATACGTGTGTGTATATATATATATATTTCTTTTAATTTTTTATATGTTATTATTATTTTCATTATTTATTACTATTATTTTTTATTTCTTCTCCATGGTTGATTCTTCTTCCATGCATTTGTGGTGGCCCTCTTTTGCTCACGTGGTTCGGTGGTTGCAGTCATGACGTCAGATGGATCAGGGAAGGCATAGGGTTGGTGAGATTCGGCATCATGTGACAATAGAGGGTTTCAAAATGGCGGTGTGACATCTCAGCAAGGACGGTGTCTTATTCATTGATTACAACTGGTTTTCATCTACAGGGAGCTCGATTGGTTCGTGCATCTCAAATCCAGGTGCAGCTCATCTTCCTCCTTGTGTCATAGTGGCTTCGATGGTGATTCTGCAAAAAAATAATGGATTGGGATCTGGTCTTGTATAATTCTGAATCATCATTTTAGTGAGGCTTTGATGGTAGAGGTGGAAAATTTAATACCTTTTCAATAAAAGACCACATCACTAGTTTTGATTCAATTAGGTAAAAATAATTCCAAATAGCTATTTGGATTCCTTTTCATTCACTACTTTTTCTTCATTATTTTTACTCTTTTTTGTTCCCACCTAGAGAGCAGTAGATACCCCTCTTTTTTCAACTATTCAAAATGTTTTCGTTAACTCATTGGCATACTTTTATTGAGAGATAAAAGCATGGTTAGAATCTTCGGTTATTTGTAATCCCAATAATAATTTCATTTCACTAAGAAGGGACATCTCATATTTCTTCTTCATTTGAGTGGAAAATTCATCACACATCTTTTCTTCATCTCTCGATTATTTGATATCATCAACATACATAATCACATTATGTGATGTGGTTTTGGTCTTAATTCTATACAGATTGTTGTCAATCTCTCTATAGAAACCCAAAGCTTGACGTACATGGACATTACATTACTTTTGCAGAATACTTAATACATAAAAAACAGACACACAAGGACCGTAATAGTTTAGTGTCTTTGGAAACTCAGAACGTAATATTCTAATCATGGTGGAAGATCTTCAACATCTCCCATAAAAATCTTCCCATTTTGATTTCTTACCTAAAACCTTTCTTTATATCCTAGGGAAAAGAAAACATATAAAGGGTGAGCTCAAATTCTCAGTAAGGGTAAGCATGGATAAAATAAAACAAATCATATAAATTTTAACTTAAAAACATGAACATAATGTTTAAAGATCAAAATATTGAGCAATGACATAAAACATGGCATTACATAAGGTATATATCATAAAGAAACATTAATCACGATAAAATAGCACGGGAATAAAACATGTGATTGTGGCAACCATTAAGCACATGATATGATTTCCATAGTAGCCAAGGCATTGCTACCAAGACCATCTTAGTGGACAATGTCCCTTTCTGAATCAAGTTCAATCCTCGTTCCAGACCTGTATTACAGAACCAAATTAACTTACCATTCCAGCCATGTCTATCTCATGAGATATAAATCTCTACCCAATGCATTAGAGGGAGATATAGGTTCCACCCATCTCATAATGAAATCATTCTTACTTGTGCCACAAAATAAACATACATCATTCATAATAACCCAACGAATAAAATGGGTTTCCAAAACATCATCCCATCATCACATAATCCATATAAAATAAATGGATATAATTTCATAATAATAAAATTGAATCCATGTAAATTATAGAGACTTTATTCTTGAAACATACACATATTAAATAAAGTCATCTTAGATGGAAAATGGTTTTGATAAAACACTTGAAATGAATTCTTGAGGAAAATATCCTTTCTTATTCAAAATAAATTTCTTTTCACCAAACATCATGCAATTTTAAAAGAAAGAGATTTTGATGAAAATAGTCATGAAATATTTTGGAGTAAGATTCATGAAAATAAGGCTTCATAAAATCCTAAAGATCTGTTCGTTCCGTATAAGTTAAAAAAATCATTCTTCTCGTACTTTTGCTGGAAAATTCAAAAAGTACCTCGTAAAAGTAAGATTCCATACATACCATGTATTAAAAGTCAAAAATGAGTAAAAATTACATTAAAAATACATGAAACTATTTTTAGGAAACATGGACATGGATGAGAACAAAAACCCGAGTAAATACTTACGAATAAGCAATCTCAGATAAGAACGAGATTGGAAAAATTATCCCGTACCTTAGGTTCGATATGCTTCATACGTATCTGAACCTCCTGTATAATGATTTAAATAATGTCATTGACTTATTACAGAATCATATTCATTGTTATGATATCATATATGGTTCACTTATGACTTCCTATTACCTGTTCTTTTGTAAGTTTCATGTTAAAGCAGCGTTTTGGGTAAAATCGTTTTATTTATCGTACATGTTTGGACTTGTTGTTCTTGATATTATTACTTATATCCTGATTTACTTAATTCCAGAATTTAAAAAATAATTTATATATAATATATATTCATCATATACATGTATATTATATATCGATAAAAGGAATGAAATTCACCGTTCATGGAGACGGTAGGCCGTACGTACGCATGAACGCTGTTTTCGTTTCCTTATTGAATTGAATGAAATTAAGTAGATGAAATACATATATATATATATATATATATATATTAATAAATCCAGTATCATTATTATGTCATATATTTCATGATTACTTATTATACATACATTATAATCATTTATGAATCGTTATCATGGAGAAGGAATCTCATCGCGTCGTGGAGACGGTAGTCCATACGTACGCACGAGCGATGATATCATTCCCATGATGATGGAATTGTATTGAAGTGTATTTATAATATTTCAGAATCAATATCACTTTACAATAATCATATATAGTTATTTATTTACACCATTATACCCATCCACGCAAGGTGGTGATCAAAAACAGATTACACCACGGCGTGGATACAGTATTCCGTACGTATGCATGCGCGGTGATTTCGTTTTCCGTTGGATGGATAGATGGGGAAATAGGTTTGTTTCATACATATAATAACATATTAGTATATTAGTGATACTTATGTTATTACTTCATAATAAAACAACTAAATAAGAAGAAGTAGAAGAAGAAATAATGTTGAAATAATCGGTAACAGACATTACCTCTTCTTTGAAGCGCCTCTTCTTAACCTCCTCATAGGGTACTAAAGATGGTATTTGAAGAAAACCAGGACCTTTAGGATATTTCTAGGGATGTGTAGAAGTGAAATTGGCAGGGGTTGGACGAGCATGAAGGCTCAAAATGGTGTGAGGAAGAGAGGGAGGAGATGCCCTTTTATAAGGGAGGAGAGGGACACCTTTGGAAATATAAGAAATATTAATTTATATTAAATGTCAACCCCACATAAAAACTTCCAAAATGACTCATATAAAAATATTTTTTGAGATAGGGTTGTAAAATCATCATCCAATAAAATTTAGTCATTTTAGGAATTTATTTTAAACATTATCAACTTGATTTGTCCTTATTTTTCCATTTAATTTTATTTGTGGTAATAATATTCTAAATTTTAAATTATTATAAATAATAACATATGTGTTTTGATTTTATTATAATTTGACACATTATGAAATTTTAGACCATATAAATTTTAATTTATAATTTCTAAATATTTTTGTGATTTTTAATCAATTTTATAATATGTTATTTTTATGAAATAACAATAGTGTCAATTTTGACACTATTCGTTTATTTGAATTTAAATAAAATATATACAGAAGATATGTTCAAAATAAAAGCTTTAATAGATTCATAAAATGTCATATTTATCTAGAAAATTAGTGGAGCACATTAAATAGTTCATATAATATTTATTTTAATATTTTTAATACCATTTATTTGATATTTCTCTTAATAAAATAATTTCAACATCACTATTATGTCACATTTAATGATAATTATTTAATCCCTCAAAATTATAAATAAATTCATATGATGTAGATTATTTTATTATATTTCTGTAGACTATTCATGTTTGAAGTTCCATTATGTTTATCACTAAATTAAAATTATTATACTTATAAGATTTAAGAAAGTGACATGTTGTCACTTTCTTTGGTTTTAGTAATAATTAAATTATTTTCATGGACAAAAGTGCATTAAATGAATCTAATACAACCCTTAGGTGATATGGGTCGACTTTTAGTCATCAAATAGAATTTTGGCAGGTGTTAGGGTAATTTTATAATGTTATATTTACCCTTAATTACCTGATTTACCTTTAACTATGGTAAATAAAATTTACCGTAGTTACTATTCATAATGCCCAAAAAATAAAAAGTAGCTTATTAACATAATTTGGACCCACTGATTCCAAATATGGAGTCCATTTTTCCAAATTAAATACACAAAAGTTTCATAAATTAAATTAAAATTAATCCCGTTGTCGAAAGAAAACGGTTTTTTGTTTAAAACATTGCAAAAGATTGAATTGATTTAACCTACGAATTCAAGGTAAAATCAATTCTAATGACATACATTATATTAAATGGTAAAAATATATTCTATTTATACTTTAAAACAATTCAATATTATAATTTAATCATACAAATTATTATAATTAAAATGTTTTTTTAATTAAAATATAGCGTGTTTTTACTATTCATTAAAATATGAAAGTTATCAAAAAAATATCAAAACTTTATACAATGTAAATTTTTATATCCTGATTCAAAAAAAGAAGTTTATTTTTTTAAATTGAACTTATAAACATGTCAAAAACTAGATTTAATGTGGGAGCGCCATTGAAAAGGCGGCAAAACTGCATTTTTTGAAAAATAATTATTTTACCTGAAAAATTTATTTTGTTCACATACCATGTTCTAGAAAATGTGTAAGATGAAATAATAATGTTATAAAATTTAAAATGTAGTTAATACTATTCATAACCGCTAGTTTGTAATAATATTATAACCATATATCATTGTTTAGTGAAACCTAATTTTGCATACAACACACGCTATCGAGAAAAGTCGTGATTGCGTGTAATGCAAGCCAAGTCAGGGTTGCGTGTTGTGCAAGAATCCTTTGTTTTTTCGTATAACAGAATCCAACCATATTTCATTTATACATTGAAAATATACATATATACACTCAATGTTGCATAGAATGACTATTATAAAACGAACATGAAATTGTGTATAACACAATCTAAGAATAGTGTTGTGTATACTTCAAGCTAATACATTGTGGCGTATAGAACAAGATAATATTATTGTAGCATAAAACACATGACATAAAATAAATTAAAAAGAATACATATCATAAAATATCGGGTTGTTACATTCTACCTCCCTTAAAATCAATTTCTCCCTCGAAATTCGTCGGGGTTATATATTGTTTTCTACTTGAAAGTTTCTTTAATTGCAACACACATCGTAAAATGTAATACCAAAACTTAACTTTAAAAAATAAAGTATGAAACGTAATGGTTACCCAAATTAACTAATCACTGGGTTTCAACATAGGAGAACATAGGTGAAAATATTGATATGGAAGAAAAATCTAACCATTAAGTTCTAATGGGGAGTGGTAGAGGACATGGCTATGAAAAATACATCAATCACAAAACCATAAATTTTTGATGATCTAAGCTACCATCTGATTCATCGGATATAAGAGCACTAGGACAACATTTTTTTGATTTCAATATCATTTCCCAAAAGTTGATGAATTAAAAGAAATACTTACATGATTTTGGTACAATCTCACTGTTGTTTGTGAATTGAACAATTTCCACTTCATCTCTTAAAGAAATGATGTTGAATTTGTTATTCGTGAAGCATTAGCAGATCATGTGATAGAATGATGGGTCATTCCATCTGTTTTAAACAAAAAGATAGAAAACGTTATAAGTCCATATTATGGTCAGATTAATCATATATGGTTCCAAAAATGAACTTATATTTATTTATCATACCGATTAATAAAATAAAACTACATTCCACGGACCAGGGACTTCCTGCAGGCCAGTGGTATGCGATAAAGGTCTATCGCACCTCGGCTGTGGGTTCGATTTCCACATCCTTGTCTGATGCGACGGGTTGTCGCCCGTCTTCCAGGTTGTCCCTTTTTCTAAAACTACATTATAATAACATTCCTGCAATAATATCGAAAATAGTACTAGCCTTAAACAATACTATCTGATGTCTAACATTACCCTTTCCAATCATTAGACTTATCCAAAATACAAATGTCCAATCTCATAGTGTACAGAAAATGATTACTGGAAAGGTCACATAACAAGAACATGAATGACATCATTTTATCATACGATATATCTTGTTGGTCACATTCCAAACATGTGAATTCCTTAATAATGTGTTCTCTTGAAACAGAAATTACCATAGAACCTTAGTGAAAACATGAATGCTATAAAAAGGCAACTCTTTCCACATACCAAAATCCCAAAATTTCTATACACTCAAACCATGATATAACTTTTTCCTATTATCAGTCATGATATCATTTCATTTTCTCGTTATCCCTTCATTATGTGCTTATCATCTGCTTTCCAAAAACATTTCAAACACTGTTCATGGTTACCGGTACCATATTCTTATAGAAAACCACAATGGACCAATACATAAATATTCCAATATTCCACGATACTATATACAACATTATTTTGGAATCCCATTACATAAAAACTTAATCATTCCACAACATCATTGCCATATTCAATATCGCCAATAGTGACTGCATGTGACTTCCCTTTGTCCTTTTCCTTAAGTGGTTGCTCATGTCGACCATCATTACCCCTTGGATTAGGGCATTGAATAGCATAATGCCCCATTTCATTGCACTTGAAGCATTGAAGTGTTGGCGGTGTGTTCTCTGCAGTCTTTTCTTTATCATTAGTAACTCTTTTTCCATTACTTTGACACTCAGCTACTCGATGACCTTCTTTTCCACACTTAAAACATTTTATAGTCCCTTTAAGACAATCTCCACCATGCTTCCTTCCACACACTGAGCATAAGGAAACATTCATCTTCTTTTCACCATTATTCTGAGATTTCTCCTTGAACTCCATATTTCATTTCTTGTCAAAACCATGAGATGGATATGTAACACCAACTTCCATTTATACCTTGATAGCACAACGCAAAATTTCTTCATAGCTACTGAAGTCTCTTATAACTAATGCCCTTCGAAGACTTGGTTTTAAGCCACTGAATAATCAATCAACTTTACTTTCATGTTGGATGATAAATCCAGATGTATACCTTGCAAGCCTTCTAAAATTCGCTTCATATATACCAACAGGTTCATCATCCTTTTGCTTTAATTCATGAAACTCCTTCTCCATCTTTGTTCGAAGAATACGAGGGAAGTACTTATTGAAAAATAAGTTCTTGAACTCGTCCCATTCAATGAACTCAATTTCATCTCTTGGCCTCATATTCTTGATAATATTCCACCATTGATCAACTTCACCTTCCAAATTATATACTGCTAAGATGACTTTAACATGTTCATAACAATGAAGAACTGAAAATATCTTTTCAGTGGTACTGATCCATTGTTCAGCAACAAGTGGATCAGAAGACCCACTGAAAGAAGGTGGATGTTGCCTCACGAAGGACTCAATAGAACATTGTTCCCTTCTCTGCTCATTCAGAAGTCCAGAATGATTAATAGCTTGTGTAAGTATAGCAATAATATTTTGTACTCCATCTCCCCTCACATTTGGTTGTTTAATAGGACAATCATTTCATTTTCCATTACATTGATCAACACGGTTCCTTTGGGTTCCATCCATTGTTTAAAACCCAAAAAGAATAGTGTGAGAGGAAAAAATCATGCTAGGGAAAACAACATAATAAGGGGGGGTACCTTCAATATCAAACATCTTAGGTTTAATTATAAGATAGTTACCATAATTCTAGGAATATAACCTATACTTATACTTAAACTTAGGGACATCCCTAGACATACCTTAGAAATATCTCTAGGGGTCTCACTAAAGTTCTCGAATCCTAGTTTCCAAAGGATGACCATACCTTTCCTCTGATACCAACTATAGAGACTCGAAGCTTGACGTACATGGACATTACATTACTTTTGTGGAATACTTAATAAATAACAAAAACAGACACACAAGGACTGTAACAGTTTAGTGTCTTTGGAAACTCGGAACGTAATCTTCTAATCGTGGTGGAAGATCTTCAACATCTCCCATAAAGATCTTCCCATTTTTTTTCTTACCTAAAACCTTTCTTTATATCCTGGGAAAAATAAAACATATAAAGGGTGAGCTCAAATTCTCAGTAATGGTAAGCATGGATAAAATAAAACAAATCATATACATTTGATCGAAAAAACACGAACATAATGTTTAAACATAAAAATCATGAGCAATGACATAAAACATGGTAGTACATAAGACATAGATCATAAAGAAACATTAATCATGATAAAATAGCATGGAAATAAAACATGTGATTGCGGCAAACATTAAGCACATGATATGATTTCCATAGTATCCAAGGCATTGCTTCCAAGACCATCTTAGTGGACAAAGTCCCTTTCTGAATTGAGTTCACTCCTCGTTCCAGTCCTGTATTATTGAACCAGATTAACTTACCATTCTATCCATGTATATATCATGAGATATAAATCTTTTCCCAATTCATTGGAGGTAGATATAGGTCCCACCCATCTCATAATGAAATCATTCTTACTTTTGCAACAAAATAAACATACATCATTCATAATAACCCAACGAATAAAATGGGTTTCAAAAACATCATCCCATAATCACATAATCCATATAAAATAAATGGATATCATTTAAAAATAATAAAAATGAAACAATGTAAATCATAGAGACTCTATACTTGAAACATACACATATGAAATAATGTGATCTTAGATAGAAAATGGTTTTTATAAAACACTTGAAATGAATTCTTGAGGAAAATATCATTTCTTCTTCAAAATCAATTTCTTTTCACATAACGTCATGAAATTTCTAAAGAAAGATATTTTGTTGAAAATATTCATGAAATCTTTTGGAGGAATCTTCATGAAAATAAGGCTTTATAAAACCGTAAAAATCTGCCCGTGCCGTATAAGTTAAAAAAACATTCTTCTCTTACTTTTGCCGGAGAAGTCAAAAAGTACCTCATGAAAAAATGATTCCATACATACTATGTAGTAAAAGTAAAAAATGGGTAAAAAGGACATTATACATAAATGAAACCATTTTTAGGAAACATGGACATGGATGAGAACAAAAACCCCGGTAAATACTTACGAATAAACAATCTCAGATAAGAACGAGATTGGAAAAGTTATCCCTTACCTTAGGTCTGATATGATTCACACGTATCCGAACCTCCTGTAAAATGATTTAAATAATTTCATTGAATTATTAAAGAATCATATTTATTATTATGATATCATATATGGTTCACTTATGACTTTATATTACCCGTTCTTTTGTAAGTTCCATGTTAAAGCAGTGTTTTGGCTAAAATCGTTTTATTTATCGTACATGTTTGGACTTGTTGTTCTTGATATTATTACTTATATCCTGATTTACTTAATTCCAGAATGTAAAACATGATTTATATATAATATATATTCATCATATACATATATATTATAGATTGATAAAAGGAATTAAATACACCGTTCATGGAGACGGTAGGCCGTACGTAGGCATGAACGCTGTTTTTGTTTCCTTATTGAATGGAATAGAATTAAGTAGATGACATACATATATATATTCATAAATCCAGTATCATTATTATGTAATATATTTAATGATTACTTATTATATATACTTTATAATCATTCATGAATCGTTTTCATGGAGAATGAATCTCAGCACGTCGTGGAGACGGTTGTCCGTACGTACGCAAGAGCGGTGAAATCATTCCCATGATCGTGTAATTGTATTGAAGTGTATGTATAATATTTAATAATCAGTATCACTTTACAATAATCATAAATAGTTATTTATTTACACCATTATACCCATCCAAGCAAGGTGGTGATCGAAAATAGATTACACCACGGCGTGGAGACGATATTCCGTACGTACGCACGCGCGGTGATTTTGTTTTCCGTAGGATGGATAGATGGTGAAATAGGGTTGATTAATACTTATAATAAAATATCAGTATATGAGTGATACTTATGTTATTACTTCATAATTAAACAACTAAAGAAGAAGAAGTAGATGAAGAAATAATGTTGAACGAATCGGTAACGGACATTGCCTCTTCTTTGAAGTGCCTCTTCTTAACCTCCTCTTAAGGTACTAAAGATGGTCTTTGAAGAAGACCAGGACCTCTAGGATGTTTCTAGGGAAGTTGAGAAGAGAAATTTTTAGGGGTTGGCCGAGCTTGAATGCTCAAAATGGTGTGAGGAAGAGAGGGAGGAGATGCCCTTTTATAAGGGAGGAGAGGGGCACCTTTGGAAATATAAGAAATATTAATTTATATTAAATCCCAAACCCACATAAAAACTTCAAAAATGACTCATATCAAAAGATAAGATGATATAGGGTTCTAATCTCATCAACCAATAAAATTTAGACATGCTAGTAATTTATTTTAAACATTTTCAACTTGATTTGTCCTTATTTATCATATTAATTTTATTTGTGGTAATAATATTCTAAATTTTAAATTATTATAAATAATTACATATGTGTTGTGAATTTTCCATAATTTTACACTTTATGACATTTTAGACCATATAAATTTTAATTTATAATTTTTAAATATTTTTGTGATTTTTAAACAATTTTTCAATATGTTATTTTTATAAAATAACAATAGTGTCAATTTTGACTCTACTCATTTATTTGAATTTAAATAAAATACATACAGAATATATGTTCAAAATAAAAGCTTTAATAGATTTATAAAATGGTATCTGTATCTAGAAAATTATCGGAGCACATAAAATAGTTCATATAATATTTATTTTAATATTTTTAAAACCATTTATTTGACATTTCTCTTAATAAAATAATTTCAACATCACTATTATGTCACCTTTAATGATAATTATTTAATCCCTAAAAATTATAAATAAATTCATATGATGTAGATAATTTTATTATATTTCTGGAGAGTATTCATGTTTGAAGTTTCATTAACTTTATCACTAAATTAAAATTATTATACTTGTAATATTTAAGAAAGTGACATGTTGTCACTTTCTTTGGTTATAATAATAATTAAATTATTTTCATGGAAAAAAGTCCATTAAATGAATCTAATCTGACCCTTAGGTGATATGGGTCGACTTTTAGTCATCCAATAGGATTTTGGAAGGTGTTAGGGTAATTTTATAATCTTATATTTACCCTTAATTACCTGATTTACCTTTAACTATGATAAATAAAATTTACCGTAGTTACTCTTCATAATGCCCAAAAAATAAAAAGTAGCTTATTAACATAATTTGAACCCACTGATTCCAAATATGGAATCAATTTTTCCAAATTAAATACACTAAATTTTCAGAAATTAAATTAAAAATAATATCATTGTCGAAAGAAAATGGGTTTTTGTATAAAACATTACAAAAGATTGAATTGATTTAACCTACGAATTCCAGGTAAAATCAATGATAATGAAATACATTATATTAAATGGTAAAAATATATTCTATTTATACATTAAAACCATTCAATATTATAATTTAACGATATAAATTATTATGATGAAAAAAAGTTGTTTTTAATTAAAATATAGCGTGTTTTTACTATTCATTAAAATATGAAAGTTATCAGAAAAATATCAAAACTTTACCCAATGTAAATTTTTATATCCTGATTCAAAAGAAGAAGTTTATTTTTTAAATTTGATCTTATAAACATGTCAAAAACTAGATTTAATGTGGGTGCGCCATTAAAAGGTTGCAAAACTGCATTTTTTAAAAAATACTTATTTTACCTGAAAATTTTATTTTGTTCACATACCATGTTCTATAAAATGTGTAAGATGAAGTAATAATGTTATAAAATTCAAAATTTAGTTAATACTATTCATAACAGCTAGTTCGTAATAATATTATAACCATATATCATTGTTTAGTGAAACCTGATATTGCGTACAACACACGCTATCGAGGAAAGTCGCAATTGCGTGTAATGTAAGCCAAGTCATGGTTGCGTGTTGTGCAAGAATCTTACATTTTTTCGTATAAAATAATCCAGTCATATTTCATTTATACATTGAATATATATATATACACACACACACACACACACTCAATATAGCGTAGAATGACTATTATAAAACGAACTTGAAATTGTGTGTAACATAATCTAAGAATACTGTTGCTTATACTTCAAGCTAATACAGTGTGGAATATAGCACAATATAATCTTTTTGTAGCATAAAACACATGACATTAAATAAATTAAAAAGAATACTTGTCATAAAATATCGTGTTGTTACACTCTCCCTTCTTGAACTCCATGCTTTTTAAATGATTATACAATTTTTATTACCAATCTCCAAGAGCTTGTATCAATCCACAAAGATCCTTATTCAATTTTACAAACCTTTTTGTTATCATCACCAAACCAAAATCCCTCAGGTTATTCCATATAAACTTCCTCATATTGTTCACCAATAATAAATTTTGACTTTACATCCATATGAAAAACATTGAAGATTAATTGAGAAGTAATTGAAAAATAAATTATGATGGTTTATTTGTTTTCAATTGGGGAAAATATCATCTAATTCAACACACTATAATTGTGTATATCCCTTTTTAACAATCCTAGCTATATTTCTTGCAGTACTTCCATCCCCATTGAGTTTGTTTATGAACACCAATTTAGTTCAAATGATTCTTTTCAACATAGTTCTTGAAAAAAGTTTTCATATCTCATTATTCTCTATTTAAGAATGGTCTTTATTACTACCTTGGATCTATTCTAAATGTTCAATGGTTTCTTCAAAACTTTTGGGTTTTACCATTGAAAATAGGCTGCTAAGAGTGGTTCCCATGAATGTTCATTAGGTCTGAACATCAAATTTTTGATCACTAATTATATGTTTAGTATCTACATACTTACTCTTCCTTGAACTCACACTTGCAAGATTCTATTTTCCTTTATCATCCTTGGTATATGAAGAATATATATCTTATTCTAGAGTTTGTTTAGTTTCTTCCTCCACTTCAACTGTTTCATTATAAAAAACATCATGCTCACTAACTATCACAACACAATTCTTGACATTTTCTATATTTTCAAAAACTGCAACATCATCATAGTCAAATATTTTCTCCAAATTTTTATTATATCATCTACATGAACTTCTTTTTGGTGTGTAATGAAGGAATATTTCTTCATTTACTTTGTAATCAAAATTTATTCCAGTTCTTCCATTCCCGTTGATCAAGCATTAACTCCTAAACACTATAAAATGTTTCATACATGGATTCTTCTTAAATAACATTTCATGGGGAGACATTAAATATTTGGGCCCTAAGAAATATCTTTTTTGAATAATTATATCTATAATATTCTTCCCCATCCAGAATAATCCTGGTGTATCATGCTCATAAATCATAGTTTTGGTCATATCTGCATGACTCCCATATTTTCCTTCAGTTACTACATTTTTACAAGGGTTTTAAGGATCACTAAGCTTGTACTAAATGTCATATTATCTAGATAATATAAAAATAATCTATTGGAATACCCAGCTACATTATTTGACCTCAAACTTTTCAAAGGAAAACCACTTTTTCTTTTATCCAACATCATAATGTTTTTAAATATGTATAGAGCTTTTTATTTTTGGTACATAAACATTTTACATATTATTCTAGTAAAATCATCAATTAAAGTGATGAAATACCTATATCCATTTGATAAATTCATTTTTTATTTTACAACACACATCAATGTTTACAAGTTCCAAAGGTTTTTGTATCTTAATACCAACTCCTCTATGTATTTTTTTCATTTTACCTTTCTTTTAAGTATTTCAAGATATAGGGGTGTCTTCCATCAATATAGGATCATTTCTAACTAATTATTCTTTGATAAATTTCCTCATCTTCTTTGTCCAAGTTTGACAATCCTTTTATTCCATAAACTATTTTTTTTCAAGTGAAATCAGAATAAATTATAATTTATTATCTCAAATATGAAATTTTTTTCCCTGATTTATAACTCACATAGAGATAAAAACTCCATATTCCAGTCTCTTTATAAGGAATCTATTTTTCCAAAAACATCACTTCATTTCCATCATCATGAATCTTTGATACACTTAGTAGGTTATGATTTAATCTATCAGTAAATAAGAAATTTTTAGGATTGATCTAGTTCTTCCCTAGTCTATTAGTTCCAACATCTTAAACTTTAAAAGAGGATTATTACCAAAAGTAATAGTTCCACCATCATAATTCTCTATATTTTTTTTATCTCTAGTTATGTGTAATGAGAAAACACTATCCATAATCCATGGATAGCAGTATTTATTTAGTTCCAAGACTTCTGTCATTGATGATACATTGTCTACTAAAAAATGAAGAATAAAGACATTAAATTAAAATATTATTACATGTTGATTTGAAGGTTTCCATGCAAAATAAAATTAATTGCATGAAGGGGAATTATGAAGGAGATCAAGAAGATTTAATATTTTGGTTAGGTATTTAATGATAATTGGATTGAGAATATATGTTATACTTTGAATATATTCTAAGAATTTTATATTACACCTTATATAAATATTTAAATGGGGCTAACTATATAGGCACCAAAGGGTTATCCCTTAACCATCAACCATACTTGAGGGTCTCAAGGGTCCACCTCATAGGCAATCTTGCCAAGGAGGCTGAATGGAGGTAGGAGTAATAGGTGGGAAGTGAATATTCCCACATAGAGAGAGTGGGAACATATATCCCCCTTAGGGTTCCGTTGGGCCATTGTAGGTGAGCCACAACCCATGAGGTAGTCAATGGATGCATTGCAGGTGCTAATTCCACATCACCAACTTGAGTATGTCACAAAAATGGTTGATTAAAAAGAAAAAGTCCAACTCAAGATGTGGTAAATTTCAGATAAACGAATCATGATAATATTCCTAAATAATTAAAAATATAGATAGAATATTCACCATTAGATCTAGTTTACCTAGACTATTCGACGCCATAAATCATTCATCGTATACCTTCATCCTCGACAGTACTTCTATTCACCAAAGATCATGAACCGAACTTCCATTGATCGAGCCAAGACTTCCATGATTATTATGAATTGGAAATTATGATACTAAATCTATATACATGTGTGCTACTATTTTCATGAAACCATGAGATTGATGAATACAATATTATGAATGAAAATGAAGTTGAAGTCGGCTATTCGTGTGTCCTCCATTCATGGATGCATTCAAAGATAAAAATGAGGTATCATGTGATATCATCCCATGCACATGAAGAATGAAATGTGAGGGGAATATGTGAATTCAAATAAGATAAGGATCCATGATTTTTGGATTATATATTTTGAGGATCACCGAGATCTTTGGTGTTTATTAAGAGATGTGACACAACATAAAAAGTGGAGGCTCGATATAGAATTTTCCTTTTGATCAGAGGTAGGGGAGAACTTCTTATAAATGTCAAGGCATTGATGAGAGAGATATATCTATTGATATTGAGAGAGCTCAGGTTTTCTAGAAAAACAGAACCAATGGGATACATGTTTCATGAAGAATAATCCCTCCCAAGATAGTCTTATATAAAGTAGTTGAAAAACCCTTGAAAATTTTGTAACATATAATTAATGAACTGATCGGTATGTCTTAAAACTTGTCATAATTTTTGTTTTTTTATTTGGGAAAGGGTTGAGTTTGGATTGGGAAGATACCTATAATGGAAAATCCGAAGAATTATTTGATTCTTCAACTTTAAAAAGGGTATTTTTGTAAACTACCAATATATTACATGCTGTGTAACTGGGCTACAAACCGTGTAACTGCTACCTGGTGCAATTCATGAGGCACGGTTCATGGTGTCATGGGTACACACCATGAATTCCATTTACACGAAGTGATGTATTTTCATGTCAGGTTTTAAGGAATAGCGATGGGGGTTTTGTTGGTTATGAATCTCAAGCATTACACAACTTGAACAGGGGTTACAGGTCGTGTAATACCACATTTTTAAAGGTGCATTATAGATTCGATGCATCTTCACCGTTATAAAAATCAAATCTTTCACAACGTTTACTTGGGTTACGTGGCATGTTATGCCTTGACAACAGCCTATAAAACCAGCAGTGCACTTGGAATTTCTCTCATCCTATTCTCCTATTTACTCTCCCTCATCCCAAAGCCTTCCCTAGAAGATTTAAGAGCCTTACAACCCTATCGTATCCATTCCGTTGGTGCTCGATCATCATTGTTTTGGAGATTGATATACTGATAAGTGTTATCCCTCTTTCATTGTGTTTCTCTATTTTTCATATTTTGGGTTTTAAATGAATCCTCTTGGAATTGATGGATCTATGCCATGTGGTGTTGGATCTTCCTTCTAGATTGAGTTTTGAGGTCTTCTACACCTTCATTTTTGTTGATGGGTTCCGTTGTGAGTTTTGAGTTTCAGGAAGAGGTAGGTGGTTCCATATCGAATTTTCAAATTGATTATTCTGAAATTTCTTGATTTATTTCAATTTTTGATTTAAATTCAATTTCCCTAACTTTATTTTTATTAAATTGATAAAAACCCGATTCTAGTGAATCAGGATATTTGAAATGATTTTGGCACGAAAATTTGGAAAACCTCTAATTCCATTGAATTGGGGTGTGTTTATGGAAATTGGATGATTTAAAATGTTGAATTTAAATTGTGGATTTTATGGAAATGTTTTCAATTAAATTTTTGAATTTAATTCTGAAAAATGAATTGTGAAAAGGATGGAATTGGTTTTGAATGGATTTCAAACTTGTGAAAAGATCTTTAAAATGATTTGATAGAAACCCAGTGGTTTTATCTTCTGGAAAATGCATTTTTTGATGAAAAACTATTTTGGTTTTAAATATAAAGAAATTTCAATTTTTGAAATGGAAAAATGAGATTTAATTGTATTTTAAGAAATATTAAGTTAAATTGCCCCTCATGTAAGATATCATGAAAGACATAGCTAGTTTTTCACTTATTTGGATACACTCTACACTATTAAAATGTTCTAAAACATATCTGTGGTGGGTCACATCCCTAATGGGAGGGTGACGAGTCAGCTCTTGATAGATTAAGGGGAACGTCAGTGTACTAATTTTCTTAAGAACACTTAGAGAGTGAATAATCCTATATCCGGTTAATACTATCATCCCTACTTGGCAGATGACCATATTTCTCACTTATTTATTTATATATGAGATATAAATGTATGTTAATGTTGTAAAACAGCTTTACATGCCTTTACTGGATTTATATAAACTGTTTATGTAATTGTTTTATTTGATCCATTATTTTTGAAATATTCCATCTCTTGTAAAGTAAAGCCTCTGCTTTAAAAGTATTTTCAATCATTTTGAAACTGTATAGCATGTTTTGTTTAAATATACTCTTGAATTTCCAAACTTATTTATTTTGAAAATTGAAATCTTTTCTTTGGATAATATATATTTGGTATTAGTTATGAAATATTTGGTGGTATCCTACTGGGATTAGGCTCACACCCTACTTTTGCCTTCGGGTGTTTGTAGACTTTCTTCTTCCAGGTTCAGGCAATGGAAATAGATCTATTGGAGTTGGATCTAGTTGTTGATCTTGGGACTTGGTGATTTGTGCCTTGAGGGACCTTGGGGATGTTTTCCCTATTTTGGTTCTTGGCATATAGTACTTTGGGCTTCTTATGCCTTGTAGTATTCAATTACTTTACTCCCAGTAGAGTTTCTCTTATATGAATATTGACTTGCTTGTCTTACATCCTCTATGTGTTTTGGAAAATTGTTCCCACTTGCACGTTGTATGATGCAAGGTGATAGTCTCTGACCCATGAGGATCGATAACACTCTTCAGGATATGTCAGTGCCAGATCAATTATTGGGTTACTAGGGTACCCGGGATAGTTCGTGACAAAGTATTATCAGAGGATGTTTTTGAGATTTTGTATTGAATTTAGTATGTATTTTTAAAATTGTGTCCGACATTATGAGGTTTTTGCTATTGAGTACTTCGAAAAAACTCATCACAATGAATCTTAAGTCACCGGGGGTGGTTAGGGAAGGAAATATTATGGTTTAGTTCTAGTCCTTTCCCTATTCGGATTTGAATAGAGTGGAATCCAAATCTATTTGTTCCATTTGTTGGAAATAATCTTCTTTGTTGCTCTGTTTGAGTGTTAATCTATTGTCTTCCTTCTATCTTCTGATGTTGTGTAGCATCATGATTCTTATGAGACCTGAAAATTGGATATAGGAGGAATGTGGTACTGAACCATAGTGAGAAAATCCTCTAATGGAACCAAATATAGTTGTGGTGATTGTGCACACTGTCCATGATCTGGGACAGGCACCACCTCAAATTCCCATTCAGGCTCCAACTGTGGATCCTCAGGGGGATGTTCTTCAAAAATTTTCTCAAGAGATCCTTTTCTAGAAGACACATGTTTTCAAAGGCTCCACATATCCTAAACATGTTGAGGAATTATTGATAAAGATAGAACGTTTGTTTGAGTTCATGGAAACCCCAGGTGTGAACAAAGTAAGGTGTTTCACCTTCATGCTGGAAGGGCCAAGCAGGAGATGGTGGGACATGATGGTGACGATAGGGAAGCATGAGGGCGTAGAGTGGAAGGAATTCAAGGTTCTTTTTACCAACCATTTTTATCCAAATTCAATGGTGTTGGCCAAGGATGTGGAGTTTTTCAAGCTTGAGCAAGCCAAAAAAACCGTGACCGAGTATTCAAATCGCTTTATGGAGCTGCTGAAGTTTTCTCATGAGATTGTATCTAATGAGAGGATGAAGGATCAACTATTCGAGTTAGGGATTTGATAAGATATTCATTCTCATGTTTTCTTGCTGAAGCTACCCACTTATAATGATGTGATGGATAGGGTGATGATGGTTGAGATGGACCTAGCTAGAATGTCAGGGTTGACATGAGTTCCTTTTTCTCCCAGGGGAAGTGCTAGTTCCTTCAAAAGAAAATGAAAGTGTGATGATTCTCACTACAATTCTTGATGGTAGAGTCATTCCTGACCTCCTAAAACGCCAGTAGGATGTTCTTTGGCTTTCTATCAGTGTGGAAAGCTAGAAAATTTTAAGAGGATTTGTACTGTGGAACCCAAGAATTGTAGCTCCTATAGATTTTCAGGGAACTTACAATGAATTTTCCATCACTTCTCAACTTCATATAGTGTAACAAGATCATTAGCTCCTCCTAAAATAGCAGGGAAATAATATGTTTTACGTATAAAAGGGATCCAGCCACATGCATCTGGAATGAAGCTTCTTCACATAATGGAAGAGTATCCAAAGGTACCAGACATGAGACCAGTGACCGTGAGAGGTACCATTACTATGACATCGTCATTAATGACTGCTCTATTTGATACTGGGGCATCTTACTCATTTATTTCAACCTGTGTTGTTAGTATTCTAAATCTTCCTATGGATATTTTATCTTTTTCAATGGATATTACTGCACCCCTTGGTATGAAGAGAGAGAAGGGTCTTTGTAGTCCTGCTTGTGCCTTCTCTTTTTTATAATTCGAGCTTGCTTGGTGTTTTCTGGTTCATGACATGAAATCTCTTGTTTTCATATTCAGGATGGATTGGATCATTTCTAATAAATCTAAAATTTATTGTTATCTTTGACAAGTCAACCTTAAAACACCCAGTGGCGTGCCTCTTATCTTTTAAGGATAATGGGACCCAAGGTTGAGTAGAGCCGGACCCTCTTATCCAAATTTGGGGAAAGTGATATCAGTGTTTTCTTCTGATCTACAGTGGGATTAAGTGAGTGGGGATCTTCCACCAGTCTTCATTGAGTTTCCTAACGTGTTTCCTTTAGATTTATCTGGTCTACCACTAATAAGGTAAGTTGAGTTCTCTATTGAATTAATGCCTGGTACTCAACCAATTTCAATTCCCTCCCACCGCATGGCACCAACTAAACTAAAAGAGATGAAGTCCTAGTTAGACGATCTTCTCAGGAAATGATTTATACACTCGAGTGTGTCACCTTGGGTGGCACATGTTCTCTTCGCTAAGAAGGCTGATGGATCTCTTCGCCTATGTGTTGATTATAGAAAACTCAATCAATTCATGATGAAGAAAAAGTATCCATTGTCACAGATTGATGATCTATTTGATCAGCTAAAAGGTGAAAATCTGGTTTCGAAGATCGATCTTTGGTCTGGTTATAATAAGTTAAGGATAAAATAATCTAACATTCATAAAATCGCCTTTCAGAGAAGGTATGACCATTATGAGTACCTTGTTATTCTCTTTGGTCTGAAAAATGTTCCTATAATTTTCATGACTTTGATGAAAAAGATCTTCCATGAGTATCTAGATACTTTTGTAGTAATCTTTGTAGGAGACATCCTACTTTACTCTAAATCCGATAGGGAACATGAGCATCATCTATGAAGAGTTTTGAGTCTCCTGAAAAGTTACCGACTCTACGCCAAGCTCTAGAAATGTGATATTTGGATTATTGAAGTGAAATTATTGGGACATGAGGTGTCTGAACAGGGTATATCAGTTGATCCTGAGAAGGTGAATGTTGTTATGAATTGGAAGAAACTATGAAATGTCTTTGAGATCTAGAGCTTCTTGGGCTTAACTGAATATTACCATAAATTCGTAAAGGACTTCTCAAATTTGGATTCTCTGTTGGATTATCCAACTCAGAAGGTGGTGATGTTTTCTTGGGATGATAAATGTTAGAATTATTTTGTTGAGATGAATAGAATTTTGACTAATGTACTAGTGTCGAATCTTCCAAAGGCCGAGCAGGGCTATGTGGTCTTTTGCGATACATCGCGTTCAGGCTTGGGCTATGTTCATATGCAGAGTGACCATGTATTCACTTGTGTATCTTGTCAGCTTAGGCCACATGAGAATAATTACCCCACCCATGAACTTGAACTTGCAACTATAATGCACATGCTTAAGATTTGGAAACATTACTTTTATGGTGAAATGCTTACCGTGTTTTCAGACCAAAAAATCCTGAGTTATATCTTTTATAAAAACGATTTGAATCTTCGACAGAGGCATTGGGTGGAGTACCTACAGTCATTTGGATTTGACATTGCATATACCCTGATGAAAGGTAATGTTGTTGTAGATGCATTATGTAAGAAAATTCCAACCTGGGTAGAGAAAGAATGTTCAGAAGAGTGGAATTTGATTGCTCTCTTTACACAGTTGCATATCGGAGTTCATAAGAAAGGATATGAAATTTCTTTATCCAACATTCAGTAATCATACGTTCTTCTAGAGATTATTCTTCATGATCAATAGCATTATGATGAATTCCATAGTATTAGGTAATCTCTTAATGGTGGGGATATGGTGGTCATTCTCCAAAGAGGGTTTTCTATGCTATCACAATTGATTCATTGTGACATTAGTGGAAAGGAAGGATGTGATGGGGGATTTTCATAATTCCCAGGGGGTAGTGTACCCAAGAACCACAAAAATGTTTTATGATATGAAATAGTAGTTATAGTAGACTGGGACGAGGTGATACATTGCTGAGTTTTTCTCTCATTGCTATGTGTTCCAACATGTTAAGGCCGAGTACCAGAAACCTTCAGGTTTGCTTCAACCACTTCCAATGCCTACATGAAAGTGATATGATATCTCTATGGAATTTGTGGTTGGATTTCTATATACCCAGAGAAAGAATAATGCGATATGGGTTGTGATCAATAGACTGACCAAGTCGGCTCACTTTATACCCATTCATGATACAACCAAAATTGAGGAGTTGAGAAGTCTCTATGTGAAATAGATAGTTCATTTGGATGGAGTTCAATCTTCTATAGTCTCTGATTGGGATCCTTGGTTTACTTTTCAATTTTGGAAATGCCTTCAGGAGGCACTAAGATCTTATGTTCATTTTAGCACAGTCTACTATCTGCAATGAGATGGCCAAACAGATAGAGTTATACACATTTTTTAGGATATTCTTCGCGCCTATGTCCTTGACTTCGGCAGGGCTTGGGATGATCACCTATGACTAGTAAAGTTCTCTTATAAAAACAGTTACCAATTCGTAATTAGAATAGAAACTTTTGAGGCCTTGTATGACCGACCTTATAAATATCTGTTGTGATGGTTAGAGGTTGGTGAAAGTTACTTAGTTGGGCCAATGTTGGTGTAGGAGAAAACAACTTAGATTCAGCTGATTCTCTATACAATATTTATTGATCAGAGCCAATATAATTCTTATGATGATCGACACCATATACCATTAGAGTTTTTAGTTGGTGATCAGGTTTTCTTGAAATTTTTACCCCAGTTGGGTCATCAATATCCTGGGAAGCAAGGGAAGCTTGCTCCTCATTTTGTGGGACTTTTTGAGGTTGTTGAGCTGGTAGGGAAAGTTGCTTACTTTTTACCATTTCCACCACATCTAAAGTTGATACATAACATATTCTATGTATCACAACTTAGAAAGTATCTCTCTAATCCATCTCACATTTTGAGATAGATCAATCTTGAGATTGAACCTAATTTATCTTTGACTGAGTGGCCAGTCATGTTAGTTGATTCTGAGATCAAGGTACTGCATGGGAGGACAATACCTTTGGTTCATGTGCTATGAAATCAGGGTTATGATAATCATGAGACTTGGAAATGAGAGACCCTAATGATAGATCAGTGACCTCATCTATTTGACATGGATGCTTATTCGTAGTTTTTTTGTGTGAAAAAAATGTTTTTATGGCAGGGAGGTTATAACATCTTGTTACCATACTAACATGTACATCTTACACATTGTTATGGTTTTCCTTTTTGTTGTTTGGGTAAGGGTTGAGTTTGGATTGAGAGGATACCTATAATGGTAAATTCCGACAATTGGTGGATTTTTCAACTTTAAATAGGGTGTTTTTAAACTGTCAGGATATTACATGCCATGTAACTATGTTACATGTCGTGTAACTACTTCCAGGTTCAAGCTGCGAGGCATGGTGCATAGTGTGATGGTTACATGCCATGAATACCCTTTACACTATGTGAATTTTTTTCAAGTCAGTTTTTAATGTTTAACGAGGAGGGTTTTGTTGGTTATGAATCTTAGACATTACACGACATGAATAGGGGTTACACATTATGTAATACCCCATTTTAATGGGGTGTTACAGATTCGATGCATCTTCACCATTAAAAAATTAAATCTTTCATGGTATGTAACTGGATTACATGCTGGGTAATGCCCTGAATATAGCCTATAAAAGAAATAGTGTGCTTTAAAATTCCCTCATCCTCTTCTCTGAATTCCACTCCCTCAACCAAAATCCTTTCCCAAATGATTTAAGTTCCTTCCAACCCTACCATATCCATTCCATTGGCATTCGATCATCATTTCTTTGGCAC
Source organism: Viscum album (assembly GCA_963277665.1). NCBI lineage: Eukaryota > Viridiplantae > Streptophyta > Magnoliopsida > Santalales > Viscaceae > Viscum > Viscum album. Next base: position 953,930,932 of record OY728128.1, on the reverse strand, counting down.
TAGATATCCTGGTAAGTGTTCCCCATTGTTCTTTGTGTTTATATATTTCTCCTATCATGGTTTTTCAATGGATCGTCTTGTAATTGATGGATCTATACCCTGTGGTGTTGGATCTTGCTTCTTGGTTGAGTTTATAGGTCTTCTACACCTTCTTTCTCATTGATGTGTGGCGTTGTGAGTTTTGAGTATCAGAAAGAGGTAAATCGTTCCTTCCGGAATTTCCAAATTGATTATTCCTAAATTGATTAATTTATTTCAATTTTTTATTTAAATTAAATTTCTCAAACTTTCTTTCAATTATATTGAAAAAAACCCGATTCCAGTGAATCAGTATATTTGAAATGGGTTTTGCATGAAAATTTGGAAAACCCCTAATTCCATTGAATTGGGGTGTGTTTATAGAAATTGAATGATTTAAATTATGGATTTGATGTAATTATTTCCAATTAAATTGTTTAATTTAATTGTGAAAAATGAATTGTGAAAAGGATAGAATTAGTTTTGAATGGATTTCAAACTTGTGAAAAGATATTAATAATGATTTTATAGAAACCTAGTGGTTTTATATTATGGAAAGGGAATGTTATTTTATTAAAACCCGTTTTGGTTTTAAATGTAAATAAATTGACATTTTTGAAATGGAAGAGTAATATTTAATTTTATTTTAAGCAATTTTAAGATAAATTTCCCATCATGTAAGAGAGCATGCAAGCCTTAGGTAGTTGGTGACTTATTTGGATACACTCTACATTATTACAAAAGTCTAAAACATACATGTGGTGGGTCACATACCCAATGGGAGGGTGACGAGTCACCTTTGGCCAGTGTTAGGGTGACCTGAGTGTACTCATTTTGATGAGATCACTTAGAGAGTATAGAATCCTATAAGAGGTTAATACCATCGTACCTACTTAGAAGATGATAATATGGCTCACTTGTTTATTTATATATGAGATATAAACGTATGCCAATGTTTTAAAACTACTTTACACACCTTTTCTATAATTACATAAAATTTTTATGTAACTATTTTATTTAATCCATTATTTTAGAAATATTACATCTCTTGTATAGTAAATCTTGTGCTTTAAATGTATTTTCCATCATTTTGAAATTGTATAGAATGTTTTTCTTAGATATGATCTTGAATTTCCAAACCTGTTTGTTTTGAAAATTGAAATATTTTCTTTGGATAATCTAAAATCGACATCTATTATAGAATATTTTGTGGTATCCTACTACAATTAAGCTCACACCCAACTTTTTCCTTTTGGTGTTTTTAGACTTTCTTCTTCTAGGTTCAAGTAATGAAAAGTTATATCTTGGAGGTGGATCAAGCTGTTGAGCTTAGGACTTGGTGAGTCGCATCCTAAGGGACCTTGGGGTTGTTTTCCCTATTTTGGTACTTAGTTTCTAGTACTTTGGGTTTTGTATTCCTTGCTATATTCTATTACTTTTCTCCTAGTGGTGTTTCTTTTATATTCATGTTGAATTTCTTGTCTTACATCTACTATGTTTTATGAAAAAATTGTTCCCAATTTAATGTTGTATGATACTTGGTTCTATCCACCAAACCGTGGGGATTGAGAATTCCCTTCAAACTATGTTAGGTCTGGCTTTTTTATCAAGTTACTAGGGTACCTGGGCTGGTTCATGACACATTTGACTTGTGTTTTACACTCTCTAATATATTCATAGAGATATTTTTCCATAAATCCATTCAGAGGTGCACAATACCCTTTCCCATAATCTTCATGAATTGGGTGAAACACTATGACCCCACACACTTAAATGTATTGGTTTCCATGAAGCATATTTCATATAGTACATGGACTTGGTTTGATTGTGTTATTCACTATTACACATAAGAATGAAGTTCACCCAAATGGAGTGGCTTATATGAAGGAACTTTTAGAAGGAATGAGAAAAGTGGTCACCCATTTGGGTTTTTGCACAAGGTAGTTGATAGTGTTTCATGTTAGAATGAAATAATGTGGTTATAAAAAACATGAACACATGAATAAGAATTGGAGAACCCAATATAAAAATACTTTAGAACTTGAGATCTTGAAGTATTATTATTAAAATACCAGAAACATAACTAAGAATCACATAATAATAATAATAATAATAATAATAAATAATAATATAAATTAACATTCTAGGGTTTAATATGCCATGAAACTCATGTATGAGGTTTAATTAAATTGAGATTTTCCAAGTATTATTCTTCCATAAAATATTAGAGAAGATTTTGTGCAACATTTTACACACATTTAGTGAGGTAGGGTCTTCCTCATCAGAAGTATGAATATCATCCTGAGTATAGTTCCACAGTGGAAACTTGTCACTTATAGGAAATCATAATTATTTGAACAAGGTAAAAAAACCCAAGTAGTGGCTATTAAATGTACATGAATTTTACATGAGATATTCAGATCATAAATCTTTTGGATGAAGATCAGAGATCATCATATGGTGTACCATGAATTGAATAAAATGTTAAGTCTTATAGTTGTATTTAGGAGAATTTTAAGTCTTATGGTTGGATCCAGGAGGAGAAGGAGACTCTCAATTGGAGCTTGAGTAGAATAAGTCTTTAAGTTAGAGATGAAAGCAATGGAAGCCTTTCGGTTGGAGTTGGAAGCAAATGAAGTCTCTCAGTAGTATTCAAGGCATTGTAATAAATTTTTCGTAGTAATGAATCTTAAAATGGGGGGGGATAACTGGTTGTAGCAAGGAGTTGGCTTTCTATCGAACCTTGTAAATATGGGGTTCTTCTATCTCCATTATTACAACTTCACACATGGTTAGATTGATAGATAATATTGAGTGGATTGAGAACCTTAATAATTTTGAGAGGTTTAATTCAAAATAAAACGAATTCATAAAATGAAACCAATAATTCATCCCTCCCCTCCCAGTGGTAAATCTAGCTCAGGGCACTTTAGGTGGTATTAGATCCATGGTTCCCTTTAAATATCCAATAATTATTCTAATAGATAAAAAATATAAATTCTTCCAACAACAATAGTGTTCCTACATTTGACGAGAAGAATTATCACAACTGTAGGAATAAGATGCTACCCTATCTCCTATCAGTTGGCCTAAAAGTGAGAGATATAGGAAAAGTGATTTTTCCAAAAAAAATTAAGGATTATTCAATGACATAAGATGATAATATAAATATGGAGTTATATGGAGAGGATAAAACATAAATCTTGAAGGCTCTATTATAGAATTACTACCCCAAGGTTATGGGTATCCAGACTACCAAGAAGATCTTTGAACAACTGAGAAGTAGTTATGAAGGTAATGTCAAAGTTAAAGAATCCAAAATACTAGTTTGGAGGAGTTAGTTTGAGGGTATAAAAATGGGTTATGAAGAAAATATTGATTACTATTTTACTAGAGTTAATGAGATAGTCATCTACATTGTAGGATTTTGTGAGAATATAGATGAATCTATAATTATAAAAAAAATTGATGAGGAATTTTCCAGATTTATTTAATTCAATAATCTTATCCAGGGAATAACGAGATTACTTGTCTCTTAATGTTCATTACAAAATTATCATATCCTATGAGATGAGAAAAATTCCACATTTAAAGAAGAAAGAAAACATTGAGAATTCCTTTGAAGTAATAAGGAAATGGAATGCTAAAGAAGAAGAGAATACTGAATAATTTGAAGAGATAGAAATGAGTATGATGATAACTTCAATTAAGTTTTTCCCATATATTAAAAGGACTTAGAATGGGAAAGTGGAAGAGAAAGAGTAAGAAATTATCAAAATTCCTTAGCTATGATATCTTTTGTCATCTTTATAAGGAGTTACTAAAGAATAAGATTAAATAATTAAAATCAGAATCAAATGTAGATGATGGGAGATTACCTAAAAAAATGGGGTAAGAAGATAAAGAATCACTAATACAGTAAGAAGAAAAATATTTTGTAGAAGAACAAGAATGTTTCATCATAAATTTTTTCTTCAGATGATGATGTTGGTTTCTTTTCTCATGTGAAGAGGGTAATTGATTCATCATGTATTAATTATGATGTAGAGTAAAGAAAGAACATGAGTGGAATCTAAAAGAAAAATTAGATTTCTGTATGGGACTAATCAAATATCGAAAGAAAGAAAAGTTGAAGTATGTCAAGGAAAATATAAATATGCTCTTGAGAAAGAAGATCCATGTAATAACGAAGAATTTTATGTTGATGAGATTCAGAAATATAATCTTAGAGAAAATGAGATTGAAAACATGGTGAGTGATCTTGAAGAAAAGATGGATGAAAATGAAAATGAGTTATTTGAAACTCAAGAAATATTTTTCATAATCCAACATAATTTGAATAAGGCTAGAGATGATTTCAATAAATATATTAAGATCGATGGAGAATTATCTCAATATAGATAGAATTATAAGATCCTGACCATTATTGAGACATCTCATAATCATTATCAGGTATTATTTAACCCTTTTTTTGGTTATACCTTGGTTGGGACTTTCTTCAGGATCATTTCAGGTGAATTGGGAGAATTTTGGAAGCACATGGGGCGATGCATAGTTGGTACACAGTTATGGAAAACTATGTGCCCCATCACCCTTGGATAGAGGGATGATGCACAGTTGGTTCACGATTAATATAACTATATAGCCAAACTATGTAGCCCAAAAAAATCTCTGTAAAGGGTAGACAATTAATTTTTACTATGCCACCTATCCATGAAACCATTCATGAAAACATTTACACCCCTTAAATTTTAATTAAAAATTCCCTAACCCTCAATTTATATCCCTAATCACCCATTTTATCCTAATACTTTTCCCTTACTATTGGAGGATCTCTAGAAGATTCACTGACATCTTTAAACCTTTCTATTGAAAATAGAAGATCTAGTGGAAGAAGATCAACTCCTCTCTGGTATGTGATATCATCCTTGTTTAGGTTCCTCTCTCTTCTAGATTTTTCTCCCTTTAGAGAGGGATGGATTCTCCCATTGTTGATGGTTTAGATCAAGGTTTAATGGATCTTGTTTCTTTGGATCTTGATCATTGGTTTTAATCCTATATCTTCCTCTCTATTCTGATTTCAGGAGTTATACATCTAATTAATGGATAAGGAAGGGTGAGCTTTCATCAACAATCCTAAGGTAGGTGGTCTATATTGCATTTCCCATATTCCTGATGCCTTATTCATTTATGTAATTTTACCATTTCATTTCTAAGTTTCACAATTGTGTTTTTATTATGAAAAGTGAATTGAACACTATTCAAATTGTGATACCATTTAAAAATCTCATTGGACCAATTGATATTATGAGAATAGCCTTTATAGAAACCCTTGTGGTCTACCAATTATCCTTGAAATGATAATTATGAAAAGTAAAAAGTGAAATTATGAGTTTATGGAATTGAATTAAATCCTTGATGCCAGGTTTGATAATGGTATTTGAGGGTTTGTTTGGATTAACATTGAAGGATTAATGAGTTGTGTAGTAATCAATGATAAATGGATTAATGGGGAATTAACCATCATGTTTTTTATATCAATAGTAACGGACCACGATTGTGTTTGATAGATGGAATGGAACACCATGTTGATAATGGTTGATAAATGGGATATTAATGTAAAACAATGATATATATATACATGTAAATGTGAAAATTATGGAGAGGGTGTTGGGATTATTCTCTTCATCCATGGGGTGCTAAACTATTCCTCTTAGACCCTGATGCATGCATGTGAATTGACATTGGAATGAAGCTCCATGTACCAAAGAATTTGGAGCAAGAATGATTTTCTAAGTACATGTGATATTGGTGTTGGAATGAAACTCCAAGTACCTGAGATAATGATGATGGACCGATGCTCCAATTATCCATGATAATGGTACCTTCACTGACACTCTAGGGTACCGAAATAAAATTGAAATTATTCTGAATAATGAATTACCTTGAATGAATAAATTAAATTATCTCAATGTGTATAGTTTAGACTGCAGAATAGGCCGAAGTAGGTGTGATTAGGTTTGGTGTAACCATGAACCTAAGGGATAATGTGGTTAACTAAAGAATAATAAATATAAACCATGTTTACTTTTTATCATTTTGTATTATAATATTTACAAAACTCCATACAAATTTATAGACTAGATATTGTTTTAAACACCATTGGTGGTGGCCTAGTGAGTTGTACTCAAACCCTACTTTGCCCACCATTTAGTCCCTAAATATACTTCGTGATTTTAGTTTAGGATAATAGAAAAATTCATTTATTATATGGATGAGTTGGGAATCAAGATGGATCATGGATTACAAAACTAGACATTATTTCTAGACCCGATTGGGAGTTTTCATCATCTCTTTATTTTGGGTTTTCATTAGACACTTGACACTTTTAAATCATGACATATTTATTATGTTTGTTTATGGCCATTTTACATATTTTTTGTTCTTCATGTGATGTTTGGTTATCACTGGTTATTGATTATTATATTATCTTGGTCAATTTTTATATTGATTTCCATTGTTGTCTTTCTTTGATAAAGAGTGTATACTCTACCCACGTGATATATTAGACAATCACTAGTAGTAGACAACCTTTAGACTATATTGATGTGTGCTATATTTCATGCAATGAACATGAATACATAGAGTAAAGTGGTCCATGAGTCTATTTTATCATGGAGAATGACAACCTTGTTCACCGAGATGCATATAGAGGTTCATGAGGTCCATGAGAAGATGACCCTATTATCCTTATTAGTGGAGTCGACACTTATGAGTCAGATCAATAAGAGGTAGTAAGAGGATCCAAAGTGTTTGGCCTTGAGGGAAATCCAAAAAGTTGGGGAGTCACCTACTGATTGGGTTATCGATGATGATAAGATCATCTATGTTCGTAGCCGTGTGGTTATGCATACATGTATGAGAGAGAAGTTAATGTATGACTTCCATGAATCGAATTGGGTAGTTCACCATGGTTTGATCAAAATGTACCATGAAATTCATAGGTAATATTGGTGGCCAATAATGAATAAAGAGATCACAGTTTTTGTGACCCATTGCTACATCTGTTAGTAGGTGAAGGCTGATCATCAATAACCTTCTAGTTTCTTACAATCATTTTCTATTCCAGAATGGATGTGATATGAACCTATCATGTATTTTACGGTAGGTAACCTGAGGAAACCTCAAAATAATGACGTGATTTGGGTGATTATGGAAAGGTTTATGAAATTAGACCAATTTTTTCTAGTTCAGGAAACATTCATGGTTCATCAGTTGAGCAATTTGTATGTTAAATAAATAGTGGATTTTAAAGGAGTACCATGAAGTATAGTTTTAGATCATGATAAAAATTTTACTTCATGCTTCTATAATGACTTATAGAAGGTTCTTGGAACTCTGGTGTTTCTAAATACGAATTTTCACCCAAGAAAGATTGGAAATTGGAGCATACTATTTAGGTGTTGGAGGACATGATGTGGGAATGCATCCTAGATATTGGTGGATCTTGAGATATGAACATATCATTTGTTATGTTCTCTATTGAAAATAGTTACTAGGATACTATTTAGATGGAACTAAATGAGGTTCTCTATGGTTGGCTATTCGAACCACCTTTATGTTGCACGGAGGTGGGAGGGTTAGAGTTGTTGGTACCGAGTCTCATATAGGAGACATCATAACAGGTTCAGTTGATTCAACAATGTTTGGATACATCATAGAGTAGAAATAATTCCTATGATTATCAATGTCATAAACCTCTTTAGTTTTTAATGGGTTACCAGGTATTCTTTTAAGTGTCACTAATATTGGGTCATCGTCAGATTAAGATGCATGGAAAGTTAGTGCCAAGGTTTTTTGGACCATTTGAGATTGTCTAAAAGATTAGACTAGTATCATATTGAGTGGATATTTCATAGGGGTATAGTTCTATTAATTATTTCATCCATGTGTCACAACTTTGAATGTATCACCCCAGCCCTTCTCATGTGATTGACATGGATGATTTTGAGCTTGAGGCTCATGCGTCCTTTGTGGAGCATTAGATTCGTGTTGTGGATGACATTGAGAATGTTTTTTGGGGAACGAACATGCTGATAGACCAAGTTATTTGGCATCATTTCCATGTTCAAGAGGAAGAATTGGAATGGTATGTAGATATGTTGGACCAAAAACAAAACATTTTCACCATGTAGGCATAGTGATGCTTGGGAGTAGAGCTCAAGGATGAGTTATTATAAGGTGAGGAGGTTGTAAGATCTTAACCCTTATTGAATCATCCCACACTCATATTTAGATATTATTTTACCATATTTTTATCATAAATTTATTGGTTCTTGAGCTAGGTTCATTTAGAGTGAATTGGGTTGATTTTGGAATCCCATGGGGCTCTTTATAGTTGTCACATAGTTAGTGAAATCCATGCAGTTTGACCCAATAAACCGGGTGCCCCATCAGCTTTGGATGGAGGGAGATCACATGGTTGGTTCAAAATTTGTCAAACCATGTGGCCACACAGGGTAAAAAATGTTCTCCATCTCCATTTTATAGATAATTTATGCATGGTTGGTGCATGGATAATATAACCATGCTGCCAAACCATGTAACCCAAACTGAAACTTTATATAGGGAACATGGTTAAGGCACACTGTTACTTCTAACCATGCATTCCATCCATGAAACCGTGTGCTCACAAAATTAAACCCTAAAAATATAATTAAAAATTACCTAACCCCCAATATATACCCATAATCACTCTGTTTTATCCTAATATATTTTCCATTACTCTTGGAGTCTCTCTATAAAGATTCCTTGGCATCTGGAACCCTTTGTCTTGTGAATCATTGTTCCAGTGGAAGAAGATCGACTCATATCTCGTATGTGATGCATTCCTTGTTTAGGTTCCTATATCTCCTATATTTCTCTCCCTTAATAGAGGGATGAATTCTATCATTGTTTTTGGTTTATATATAGGTTTAATGGATCTTGTTTTGTTGCATCCTGATCCTAGGTTTTGATCCTTTATATTCTTCACCATTGTGATTTTGGTTGTTCTACATCAAATTAAGTGCAATGGTTTGGTGAGAATACTAAATGATCCTATGTTAGTGGTCTACATGATATTTACCATAGTGCTGATGACTTATTTATGTATATAATTCTTCCATTACATTGCTTAGTTGTATAATTATGTTTTGATTAAGAAAAGTGAATTGAACCCTATCCTAACTGTGAGACCCTCCATGGACCGCGTTGGAATGTTGGAGATTGTGAGACCCTTCATGGACCCCGTTGGACTGTTGTAGATTGTGAGACCATGTTTGCTGGAAACCAATGGTGTGTGACAATTATACATGAAATGATAATTATGAAATGTAAAAAGGGAAATGGTAAATTTATGTAATTAAATTAAATACTTGATTCATGTTTTTATAATAGTATTTAAGGCGTTGTCTGTTTTAACATTGAATGGTTAATGAGTTGTGTAATAATCAATGATAAATGGATTAATGAGAGATTAACCATGTTGTTTCTTACATTAAATTAAAATAACCATGGTTGTGTTTGATAAATTAAATAGTACACCGTGTTGAGAATGGTTGATAAATTGGTTATTAAAATTGAATTATATATATATATATATATGTAAATGTGAAAAATGTGAAGAGGGTGTTTGAATGATTATCCTCATCCATGGGGTGCCAGAATGATGTTCTAGGCCCCCGATGCATGCATGTGAATTGGTGTTGGACTGATGATCTATGTACCCAAGACTTTGGTGATGGACTAATTTTCTAAGTACCTATGATATTGGTACTATACAATGCTCCAGGTACTTGAGATAGTTATACGGATTTGATGATCCTTTTATCCTTGATAATGGTACCCGGACTGATGCTCTATGGTACCGAAATGAAATTTGAATTAATCCAAATAATGAATTTCCATTAAAGAATAAATTGAAAAGTCTATATGTGTAGGGTTTATACTCTGGTATGGGATGAAGTAGGTATGATTGGTTTGTGTGTCACCATGAAACTGAGGGCCAATGTCATTAAATAGACAATAAAAAATGTGAAACCTATTTTTTTTGTATTTTATTCTTTATAAAACTGGATACACTATTACAGACTGTATATGGTTTAGATGCCATTGGTGGTGGCATACAAATTTGTACCCACACCCTACTTGGGTTTCCATTTGGTACCCGAAGAGACTTCATTTTGGTAATCCAATATTAGAAAAAAAATCCCTATATTAGATGAATTAGTTAGAGCTTTGGATGGATTAGGGATGAGGGAACCAAACATGATGTCGGGACCCTATTGGGATTTGGCACTGTGCCTTTATTTTGGATTTTCATTACACTTGACACTCGTATGGAATGAAATATTTATTTCATTGGTTTACGGTCATTTTCCCTGTTTTAGGATCTTTATGTGATGTTTAGTTATCATTGGTTATTATAATTGTATCACTATATTGATTTTGTATATTGATTTCTATTTTTTTATTTCTTTGATAAAGTGGTTATATTTTCCCCATGGGACATATTAGACCATCTATGCTAGTAGGAAACCTATGGCATATGGGGAGATGTGATTATAGTCATGTAATGAACTAGTTCGGGGTAAAAATATATGGCACGTGGGTTGGGATTCTATAGAAGGAAGGTAAACGTTTATCTAATAATTTTGAAATAATTTTAATTTCTAAGAGTGATGATGTCATAAATAAAAATAAGGATATGTGCATGAAATCTGAGAATCATTCTTCGGAATCAAGGGAAGAGAATCATGTTCCAATAAGGACACAGCCCCCAATAAAAGTGAGGCATAGTTTGTAATAGTAAAAAAAAAATCTCTAGATTCATTTGGAACCAATCTCGGAGAATGAAGTTTCATAGATATTGATAGTGTTTTGTTCAGAATGGTCACAAATCCCATTCATGCTATTTTAACATGCCTATACCAGGAATGAGGAAATAATAAAGTGAGATATTCAATGATCATATGAGGATAAAGTCATAAGGAAAACAAATTGTGAATAGATCATCATTCCAACTATCTACACAAAACAAATTTCATATTCTAGAATAGGATTGTGGTAGATGCAGTTTGAAGGTCACATGGATTATGTTTTCATGAAAAGGTTATAAATATATGTTCCTTATGTTATAAAAGGGAAACAATTTCAAAATAAGACCAATGAAAATTCATTTGAAGATATTAAATTTTTCAATAAAGAATCCCTATTTGTTTTTCCACATAAATTGAAACTAGTTAAACAATTAGAGGAAGAAGAGAAACCTAAAAACATAATGGAAATAAATTTATCTTAGAAATGAGGTGAATATTGATGTTTAGTTATCTATAAGTAGAAATATAAAGATAAAAAAGAATGAGTTTTAAGAATTTATCTTACATAAAGAATAATAAGGTGAGATATAAGATAGTTAAACCAATAGGATTCAAAAAAAAAACAGAAGTGTTCAATGAAATTTCCCCATGCGAATATTGGTAGAAAAAAATAGACCGTTTTGTGAGAAATATTTCTGTCGGAATGTTGTTTTCGAGAAAATAAGAGGTCCCTCTATATTCCCTGTTATTTTATGTTCTTTTAACTTACAATGTAAGGAATTTAAGGTGATACATATGGTTATCACTTATAGAAAACATGATTAGATAGTACTTCAGAGAGTCTACTGACTACCATGAAATGAACGAAAAATGCATCCCATAAGCAAGAGAAACCTTAAGAAGAATATGTCATTTTACTAAATTCCAGTGAATTTGTATATTTTGGATAGATTACAAACTACAATGTTGAGGTATGCCAATCACACTTTATCCCTAATTATGAATTTTATTAATTATATCAATTAAAGGATAGTGCTTTATTAGTGTTAATATGATACAATGTGGAAGATATATATTTTTCACCTGAACTTTATAGTGTGTTTGTTGAATAATGTGAAATATTTATCATTTTATTGATAAATTTTTTTAATTATAACCCCTTTAATGAGAATCAATAATTTTTATAATGCTTCCATATGAATTGGAGTTCATATGAAACATAATAAACCTTAATTTTACCTCTTGTTTTCTACACCAAGTTATCCCACACATACATAGAGTTGATTAATTAAAGTCCCTTATTTATGAAAATAACGTGGAATTATCCATCACCTATAAGTGATCAATAAAATTTCATATAAGGGAGAATTATATTCTTGTAAAAGAAAAATGATATGAGAAGAACCCCACTTACCATTTTCATTTAATTTACAATATGTGGGAGAAATTTTGAGCACCCATATTGAATTTTAAATATGTGAATAAATATTGGAAACAAAATAAAAATAGAGGGATTGCTGGGACCAATGTTGTATTTTTTTAGTAATCCAGTCAATATGTTCTAGTGAATTTGATGGCATTGGATGACATTCTTGATAAATTTTGTGAGATACAAATGTGATATTTGTTGAAGTGATAATTTGTTCTAAGACTTGTGTCAGTGATCATACTTTTTTTACTACAATATAAAGATGAAGAAGGCGATAACATTAAAATATTAGTACCTATTTATTTTAAGGTTTCCATGAAAATTAAATTAATTGCTTGAAGGTGAATTATAAAGGACATTAAGAATCATGAATCTTTTGGTTTAGAATTTGATAATCATTTTATTTAGAATATATTATATACTTAGAATATATTCTATGTATTTTATAATATGCCTTATACAAAAATTGAAGGGGGTTGAACATAAAATCACCCAAGGGATATCCCTCAACCACACTTGAGGGACCTGAGGGCCAACCTCATAAGAGATCCTACCCAAGGAGGCCACATGGCCGCAGAAGTATGAGGTGGGATATGTATAGTCCCATTGAGGGAGAATGGGAACATAGAGCACTAGTAAGGTACAAATGGGCCATCACAGGTGCGTCATATCTTGTGAGGTGGTGTGTGGATGTGTTGTGGGTTCTGATCCCCCATTTACAGCTCGAGAAAGTTGTGGTAGGCATTGATTAATAAGTCCCAACTGAAGTCGTGGTCGATATGGGATGTGGGAATTGTGACACTATACACATTTCGTTAAAAATATAGATAGAATGATCACTGTTTGATCTGGTTTTTTTGGATTATCCGATCACCATAAGGTTGTTGTCATCTACCTTCATCATTAATGATGCTTCTGTTTACCAAAGTTCATGGACCAAACTTCCATCGGTTGAGATGATCCTACCATGATCATTATAAGGAAGATAATGAGATGATGAATCTCCTTTTTTTATTCTATGCATTGTATGAAATTAGGAGATTGTATAATATGATATGAAAAATGAAAATGAAGTTAGAGTTTCCTATTCATGCATCCACCATTAATGGATTCATTCAAATATAAAATCATGGTTGCATGAAATTCTCATACCATGCACCTGAGGAATGAAACATGAAGAGAACACATGAACTCATAGATGATAAGGAACCATGATTTTTTTATAAGTATTTTGAGGATCACCAATATCTTTGGGGTTTATTATGTTCCATGGAATGACATAAATAGTAAAGGCTCAATACATATATTTTCTCAGATCCGAGGTTGTATAGAATCACCTATAAATACCAAGGCATAGTAGAGGGATATATTACTACACATATTGATTGAGATTATGTTTTAAAAAAATGATCTTATGTGAGATTTGTTTCATGATGAATAAGACCTCCCCCAATATTATTATGTGAGGTAGACGAAGAACCCACCAGCATTTGAGTTTTTTTATAAACAATTGAATGTATTCAGGAAGAAATTGTTCCATAAATCCATTCATAGTTGTGAAAAACCCTTTCACATTTTCTTTCTAACTTGGGATAACACACTGAGAAGCCCCATGCTTGACCATACTAGTTTACCTGTAGCTTGTTGCATGCATCCCGTACAAAATTTTTTTATGAATAAGTAATTATGTTATTCACTATTTCACACAAGAAAGAAGTTAACAAAAAGAGTGTGAATTATGTGAAGGAAAGATGAGAAGGAATGAAAATAGTACACACTAGTTTGATTTTTTACACATGGTAATGGATTGTGTTGCAATCTTCTATGCATGCATGTGCTTATCAAACACAAGAACATGTGAATAAACATTTGAGAACCAAATTTAACCATAATTTAGAAGTTGGGAGATTAAAGGATTGTTATTAAAATAACAAAAACATAAATAAGAATGACATAATAATAATAATAATAATTAATATAAATGAATGTGGTAGGGTTTCAGATTCCATGAAACTAATGTATCAAGTGGAATTTAATTAAGATTTTGAATGTATTATTTTTTCATAAAATAATGATTAATATTGCGTGCACCACTTGCACTCATTTAGTGAGATGAGGTCTTTATCAGCAAAAGAAAGAATATAAGCACGATCAAAGTTTCACAGATAAAACTGGTTATTTATATGTGATCATAATTATTTGACTAAGTCCAATTGACCCAAACAATGGAAATTGATGGTAATAGAATTGTACATTAGAAAATTGGATCTTGTAACATCAATGAGGAAGATCAGAGATCATCCTATAGTAGGTAGATCCTTAAATAACAGGTAAAGTATTATGGTTGGATATAGGAGTAGTTGAAGTATTCTGGTTGGATCCATAATCAAAAGGAGTCTCTCTTGTGGATATAGAAAATAATAATTCATTCATTCCGTGATGAAAGAAGTAGAATTCTTTTGATTAGAACTAGTAGCCAACAGTTTCACTTCGTTGGAGCCAAAAAACTGTAATCACTTATTTGATAGTGAAGAATCTGTAAAAGAGGGGAATAATTGGTTTTAGAAATGAGTAGTCTTTCTTATTAACATTGTAAATCTTTTGTTCTATCCAATCCATTATTAAAATTTCACATGAGGTGAGATTTAGAGATAATATTGAGTGGACTGAGAAATTTAACAAGTTGAATAGGTTGAATTCAAAATAAAAGGAATTCAGAAAATGAAACCTCTGATTCACCCCTCCCCTTTCAATGGTTAATTCAGCATAGGGAACTTCAATATTATCCTTTACTAGATCAAGGAGAGACATGTTATACCATTAGTTGTACTATGCACATCAAAACACCAAAAATAAACCTAATAAACTTCTTATTTTAAAGAAATTTTATATTTGTATAGAATTTAGTATTTTTTTCATTTTTTGTAATTTGATGGTATTTTTTCAACAAACCTTATTGTGAACTTCTTCTCTGTGTATCTAAAGATGGTAGGGAAACATTCTCAAAGGATTTATCCTTATAGATGTGAGTAGGTTAAGATATTTCTTCAATTATTTGGATAATATAAATTTTTGTTTTTCCTTGATATATTGAGATATTAAGAGGTCCTTATGTAATGATCCGTAAATAATGAATTTTATTTCATAGTTTGCAACTTGAATATAAAAATTGATAGTTTTTGCTGCTTATAACATTCATATTTGACTACAATAGCCTCTTTGTAGCCATAATAGTATTTATTTTTATCTTTTTCATACTCAACAATTTTGTATGCAATCCAATCTTTCAATATCCTCACCCCGAAGGATAATATTAGATATAATATAATCTATAATCCATTCATTTTTTATGTGGTTTGAATTTTTTCACTTCTTTAAATTCTTTTATTTCTTAATTAAAACCTTTTTTAGTTCTTCAAAAAAATTCTTGATATCTGAATTCTCATTTCTCAAACTTCTAATTCCTTTAATCAGATTTTAATCTCCATAATTATGGTTTATTCTCTAACTTGATCACCTTCTTCAGTGAAATATTCATCGTAAGTATAAAAATCATCATTTGATGTACTATTTCCTTCCATTTCATGAGACATGTTAAACATAAGAAAATTTTATAATGTTGTATCCACATCATTATTATATCAATCAGTTTTGGAAACCCCTTATTCAATATATAAGAAAATCCTTTTAAAAAACATTAAAGTAATTTATTATACCTTTTCAAAAGTTACTGATTTTTTTGTGATCTTCCTTTAAAGGATGATGATTTAAGATTTTCCTCATATTCATGTTTATTTTTAATCTTTATCAGACATTGGGAAGAAAAATGTATATAGTTTTCATATTTATCACATTTAAAAATAAATTTATCATTTTTTACTTACCCATTCATCATCTAGTGAAATTTATTAATATGAGACTCAATTCCTTAGCATAATATTCCATATCTCTTCCAATATTAGATAAGATTTTTTAATCTTAAAAATTCATTTATTTGAGATATTTGATGAAAATTTCGTTATCCTTATTTCTAATATATTTAAATGAATCTTCTATTTTCATTTCATAATTTATAAGAGTGTTATGAAATTTATCAATAGTAAAATCATCAAGATATCTATATTTATAATATGAGTCACTGTCACCGAATGTTTTAGGAATTATCCTAATGAGATCCTTGAGAATAGCTGGATAATCAAAATTTTCATCAATAACTCTAATAGAGCTCACAATAATATTGACACATATAAAAAAATAATCAAAAAATTCAATTTCATTCTTTCTTATATCTTTAAATTATTTTCTAAAAAGTTGAAAATTTTATTCTTTCACCATTTTTCTTGTTTATAGATTTTATGAATTTTTTCCTAGATTTCATTAGTAGTATTTTATCAGATAACCTTGGCTAATTATATCTTAGATAATGAAATGAGTAGAACATTTCTAGATTTTCCATCATTTTTTTCATTCTTCTTTTTAGTTAGAGACCATACTGTAATCCATTTATTAAACGTGAAACCATGAAGAGTAGCATTAATAACATTCTGTCTCAAGGTTAAATTATAATGCATCACCCTTGTAGAGACCCGTATCTTGACTTACATGGACATTACATTAATTTTTCGGAATACTTAGTACATAACAAAAAACACACACACAAGGATCGTAATAGTTTAGTGTCTTTGGAAACTCGGAATATAATCTTCTAATCGTGGTGAAAGATCTTCAAAATCTCCCATAAAGATCTTCCTTTTTTACCTAAAACCTTTCTTTATATCCTGGGGAAAAGAAAACATAAAAGGGTGAGCTCAAATGCTCAGCAAGGGCAAATAATGGAAATAAAAATCATATCATATCTTTTTTAAAATCATATCCTGCAAAAGAGATCATAATATCTTAACATGGAATAAATCATAGAAGTTAAAATGAGATCCCCATAATCATAACATGAATCTTTAAACTTTGTGGCATTCACACATAATCATAGAGAATCATTTCTTATTAGTCAAGACTCATTGCCAAGACTATCTTAGTGGACAAAGTCCCTTTCTGAATCGAGTAACCCTCGTTTCAGTCCTGTTTCACTGAACCGTTATAACCTACCATTCCAGACATGTCTATCTCATGAGATATAAAATCTTTACCCAATGCATTGGAGGGAGATATAGGTCCCACCCATCTTATAATGAATCCTTTCGTATGTGTGCCACATAATCATAAATCATACATCATCGCATAACACATGTAACAAAAATGGGATTCTTGAAACATCATGACATCATAAAACAATTCATATAAGATAAAGGAATTCATAAAAATATTTCCATCACAACTTAATCAAATCCATGTAATAATAGGGATAAAAACAGAACCCTTTTATTATCTTAGATGGAAAATAATTTTTATAAAATACTTGAACTTCATTCTTGAGGAAAATATCCTTTCTACTTCAAAAACAATTTTCTTTTCTTAACATGTCATGAAATTTCAAACTAAAAGAAGTTGATTAAAAATAAACTTGAATACTTGTAAAGGAAGATTCTTGGAAATAATTTTTTAGAAATCCATTCATGACGTATAAGTTAAAAAAAACATTCTTCGTACTTTTGTCGGAAAAGTCAAAAAGTACCTCGTATGAAAAACGACAAAAGATTCCTTTCATATCTTTTACTAAAAACTCACCGAAGGGTAAAATTGGATTTAAAAAATTGTAGGTGGATGCAAATAATATTACATATTGAAGAAACATGGATGTGGATGATAAAATACACCCCAGTAAATACCAAAGTATAAACAATCTCGGATAAAAATGAGATTGTGATATTTCCCTTACCTTAGGTCCGATTTGCTTCGTATGTGTCCGAACCTCCTGTATAATGATTTAAATAATGTCATTGAATTATTACAGAATCATATTCATTGTTATGATATCATAAATGGTTCACTTATGACATTATATTACCCGTTCTTTTGTAAATTCCATGTTAAAGAAGCGTTTTGGGTAAAATCGTTTCATTTATCGTAGGTGTTTTGACTTGTTGTTCTTGATATTATTATTACTTATATCATGATTTACATACTTCCAGAATATAAAATATGATTTATATATCATATATATTCAGTATATATATATATAATAGATAGATAAATGAAATGAAAAACACCGTTCATGGAGACGGTAGTCCGTACTTACGCATGAACGCTGTTTTCCTTTCCTTATTGTCTTGAATGGAATTAAGTAGATGACATACATATAAATATAAATAATTCCAGTATCATTATTAGGTCATATATTTTATTAGTACTTATTATATATACTTTATAATCATTCATGAATGGTTAATCATTGAGAATGAATCTCATCGCGTCGTGGAGACGGTAGTCCGTACGTACGCACGAGCGATGATATCATTCCCATAGTCGTGGAATTATGTTGAAGTGTATGTATACTATATCAGTATCAATATCACTTTATAATAATCATATATAGTTACTCATTACACCTTTATACCCATCCAATTAAGGTGGTGGCGGAAAATAGATTACACCACGGCGTGGAGACGGTATTCCGTACGTACGCACGCGCGGTGATTTCATTTTTCCATAGGATGGATAGAAGGTGAATTAGGGTTGTTTCATATTTATAATAAAATATCAGTATGTAAGTAATACTGATGTTATTACTTTATCATGAAACAACTAAATAATAAGAAGTTGAAGAAGAAAGAAATTGAAAAGATCGGTAATGGATATTACCTCTTCTTTGGAACGCCTCTTTGAATCCTCCACTTAGGGAACTATGATTGGTCTCTGAAGAAGACCAGGACCTCTAGGATTATTCTAGGGAAGTGGAGAAGAGAAAATGGCAGGGGTTGGCCGAGCTTGAGTGCTCAAATTGGTGTGAGGAGGAGGGGGAGGAGGTGCCTTTTTATAAGGGAGGAGAGGGGCACCTTAGGAATATCTCAAAATATTATTTTATATTAAAGTCAAAATCGGTTTATAATGGATCCAAAGGGTCTTATTTAGAAGCTAAAGTGGGGATGGGTCTAAATCCTATCATCCAATAGGATTTAGACAAGTTTAGGGTATTATTTTAACCTTATCAATTAGATTTAACTCTAAGTTAAATAATTTAACTTTTACCATGTCTTTTTGTTTTCTTTCACTATATGGTTAATACACTTACTATAACATGCCAAACTAACCCAAAATTGTATATTATTAATACATATATCCTTATCTAAGTCATTTGGCCTAACCTTATATTTTTAGGAATAAAATAACAATTAATAATATAATATTTGATTTAAAAACTATTTTGTGTCAATTTTGACACTATTTGATATATGATTTTTGTGAAAGTCATAACAGAATTATATGTTCAAACCAAGTTGATTAAATAAACACTAATATATCATAGTAACCTATAAAATTAGTGGAATTAATAAAAAAGTCTTAAATTACATTTATTTGGGTCTTTATAATATCAATTATGTCAATATTTCATTAATATGATAATTACTACTTCATCTTTGTGTCATAAATAAATTAAATTATTTGATGTCTAAAAATTACAAATAATGTACCATAATGTAGGAAATCGTTTTATCTTTCTAATGAATATTTACAATCGAATTTATCTTATTTAAAACCCTATATTAAAAATGTTTTAGTAAATAAACATTGATTTTAACTCTTTTGACTCTTCTTTGAATTAAATAATAATAAATGTCCTAATCTAATCCAAGTGGGCCTAAATGATAATAGTTTACACTTAAGGTTGTTTTTGGTCGAGATAAACTTGTCCAATAGGATTAGGACATGTGTTAGGGTAATATTAATATCATTTTTACCCTTAATTACCCTATTTACTTTTAACCTTGGTAAATAAAAGTAAAAAGTTACTATTCACCAAAAATTATTTTCATCTCATTGAACCACATTTTACTTACTGAAATCAACCATGTCTCTCGGATTTTTGAAATTCCATTCACAGAAGCGGTAAAATTAAGTTTTATGAAAAATTCAGTTTTTTAACTACCACTTAGTAGTTTCACTATTCATCAAAAATTGATGTTTTTCAGAAAAATGCCAAAATTTAATCCTAAGCTATATTTCATATTCCGAATTCAAAAATAAATTCTATTTTACCAAATTCATATCATAGAAGTTTCATTAATTAATTTTATAATTAAATCCCGCTGTTAAAACAAATAGCGTGTTTTTAAGAAACAATATCTATCAAAAGATTGACACTTGATTATGTCTGGTTTAAATGTGAAATTACATTAAATGACCAACATTGTATTAAATTGTAAAAATATATTCTAAATATACTTTAAAACCACTCAAATTAATAATTTATCACTATTAATTATTTCGATTAAAAAGTTGTTTTTAATTATAATTTAGTAATTTTCACTATTCATCAGAAAATAAAAGTTATCTGAAAAGTACCAAAACTTCACCTTAGGCTAAATTCGATACTCCGAATCCAAAAATGAAGTCCATTTTGAGAGCTAAAATTTCTAAAATTTTAAAAGGTGGTTATTACTATTCATAACGGCTAGTTATAATAATATTTTAATAGCATATCGTTGTTTAGTGAAACTCGGTATTGCGTACTACACATGCTATCGAGGAAGGTCGTGATTGCGTGTAATGCAAGGAAAGTCAAGGATGTGTGTTGTATAAGCTCCTTTTGGTGTAGCGTACAACACAAGACATTAATAAAATTAAAAAGAATATTTTTCATAAAATCTCGGGCTATTACATTCTACCCCCCTTAAAATGAATTTCGCCCTCGAAATTCATCAGGGTTATAAATGGTTTACTATTAGAAAGTTTCTTTAATAGAAACCCACATCGTAAAATAGAATACCAAAACCAATCTTTAAAAACTAAAGTATGAAACGTAACAGTTACCCAAATAAACTAATCACTGGGTTTCCACATAGGTGAAAATATGGATATGGAAGAAAAATCTAACCATCGTGTTCTAATGGAGAGTTGTAGAGAACATGGCTATGGAAAATCCAGTAATCACAAATCCATAGATTTGTGATGATATAAGGTACCATCTGATTCATCAGGTATAAGATCACTAGGACAACATTTTTGGTTTTTAAGATCATTTCCCTAAAGTTGAAAATTTGAATTATAATAAATACTTACTTTATTTTGGTACAATCTCACTGTTGTTCATGCCTTGAACAATTTCCACTTCATCTCTTAAATAAATGAAGTTGAATTTGTTATTCGTGAAGTGTTAGCAGATCATGTGATAGAATGACGGGTCATTCCATCTGTCTCAAACAAAAGGTTAGCAAAAATTATATACATAAGTCGATCTATAGTGAGATTAATCATGTATGGTTCCTAAAATGGACTTATACTTCATATATCATACTGCTTAATATAATAAAACTAGTTTCTACTAAACAGGGACTTCCTATAGGCCAGTGGTAGGCGATAAAGGCCAGTCGCATTTTGGTTGTGGGTTCGATTCCCACAGCCTTGTCCGAAGCGATGGGCTGTCGCCCGTCCTGCAGGTTGTCCTTTTTCTAAAACTATATTACTATAACATCCCATCAATAATATCGAAAAAAAACTTCTATCCTTAAACAATACTAACTTATTTCCAACATAATCCATTCCAATCTTTAGACTTATCCATAGTGAAAATGATTACCAGAGATTTAACACCATCGTCGATCCCCATATATCATAAGATATGTCTTTTTGGTCACATTCCAAACATTCAAAGGCCTTAATCAAGTATTTTCTTGAATACCCATTGATCCTTAGTGAAAACATGAATGCAGTTAAACGTTAACACTTTCCACATACCAAAATCCTCAAAATTCTTTATAATCAAACCTTGATATCACTTAGTCCTTATATCAATCATGAGCTCATGAATACTGTTAAACATTTCGTTTTCTCGTTTTCCCTTCATTATGCGCATATCATCTTATTTCCAAAAATATCTGAATAACCTTTCATGGATACTGGAAGAATTAATCACACACTTTCAAAACTCAAGGAAAGACAACAATGTATCAATCCTTAGATGTCTCTTTATTCCATAGTACCATGAGATTCTTTATACAACATTACACTTGATAAACATGCAATCATTCCACTACCTTCTTAAACCATTGACTGAGCTTCAACAATTCTTTCATCTCACATATCATTTGTAGTCTCTTCATCATCATCAACATAAATACTACCCATATGACCATACTGATTCTCTTCATGGGACTTTCCCTTAGGGCATTGGTTTGCATAATGCCCGTACATTCCACATTTAAAACATTCAACCATTGTTGATGTCGTAGCAATACCATTATCCTCATCCATGGTGTTAACTGAACCTTTTCCTTTGCACTTACTTGCTTTGTGTCCTTCTTTTCCACACCCAAAGCATCTTCCAGTTCCATTGAAACATTCTCCTTGATGCCTCTTCCCACATGATTTACATAGGGAAAATTGAACTTTCTTTCCTCTATGATCATCATGAAACTCCATCTTTCTCTTATTAGCCGAGTCAGGAAACTTACCAAATTTTACTTTATTGATCATATTATGAGATTGCTGATTCGGCATAATAATGATGTTTGGACTTCCAAATCCCATTTCATTATGAAGAATATCATTCCATTGTCCATCATATCCTCCATTGTCGTGAATCATCTTGTTTCCAGCCATTTTCTAAAACCCAAAAAGAATAGTGTGAGAGGCAAAAATCATGCTAGGGAAAACAACATAATAAAGTGGGAGTACATTCAATATCTAACATCTTAGGTTTAATTCTATGATCGTTAGCATAGTTCTAGTACTATAACCTATACGTATACTTAACCTTAGGGACATCCCTAGACATACCGTGGAAATATATCTAGGGATCTCACTAACGTTTTCGCATCCTAGTTTCCAAAGGTTGACTAAACCTTTCCTCTAATACCAACTGTAGAGACCCGTATCTTGACTTACATGGACATTACATTACTTTTGCGGAATACTTAGTACATAACAAAAAACACACACACAAGGATCGTAATAGTTTAGTGTCTTTGGAAACTCGGAATATAATCTTCTAATCGTGGTGAAATATCTTCAAAATATCCCATAAAGATCTTCCTTTTTTTACCTAAAACCTTTCTTTATATCCTGGGGAAAAGAAAACATAAAAGGGTGAGCTCAAATGCTCAGCAAGGGCAAATAATGGAAATAAAAATCATATCATATCTTTTTGAAAATCATATCCTGCAAAAGAGATCATAATATCTTAACATGGAATAAATCATAGAAGTGAAAATGAGATCCCCATAATCATAACATGAAACATTAAACTTTGTGGAATTCACACATAATCATAGAGAATCATTTCTTGTTAGTCAAGACTCGTTGCCAAGACTATCTTAGTGGACAAAGTCCCTTTCTAAATCGAGTAATCCTCGTTTCAGTCCTGTTTCACTGAACCGGTATAACCTACCATTCCAGCCATGTCTATCTCATGAGATATAAAATCTTTACCCAATGAATTGGAGGGAGATATAGGTCCCACCCATCTTATAATGAATCCTTTCGTATGTGTGCCACATAATCATAAATCATACATCATCGCATAACACATGTAACAAAAATGGGATTCTTGAAACATCATGACATCATAAAACAATTCATATAAGATAAAGGAATTCATAAAAATATTTCCATCACAACATAATCAAATCCATGTAATAATAGGGATAAAAACAGAACCCTTTTATTATCTTAGATGGAAAATAATTTTTATAAAATACTTGAACTTCATTCTTGAGGAAAATATCCTTTCTACTTCAAAAACAATTTTCTTTTCTTAACATGTCATGCAATTTCAAACTAAAAGAAGTTGATTAAAAATAAACTTGAATACTTGTAAAGGAAGATTCTTGGAAATAATTTTTTAGAAATCCATTCATGACGTATAAGTTAAAAAAACATTCTTCGTACTTTTGTCGGAAAAGTCAAAAAGTACCTCGTATGAAAAACGACAAAAGATTCCTTTCATATTTTTTACTAAAAACTCACCGAAGGGTAAAATTGGATTTAAACAATTGTAGGTGGATGGAAATAATATTACATATTAAATAAACATGGACGTGGATGATAAAATACACCCCAGTAAATACCAAAGTATAAACAATCTCGGAAAAAAATGAGATTGTGATATTTCCCTTACCTTAGGTCCGATTTGCTTCGTATGTGTCCGAACCTCCTGTATAATGATTTAAATAATGTCATTGACTTATTAAATAATCATATTCATTGTTATGATATCATATATGGTTCACTTATGACATTATATTACCCGTTCTTTTGTAAATTCCATGTTAAAGAAGCGTTTTGGGTAAAATCGTTTCATTTATCGTAGGTGTTTTGACTTGTTGTTCTTGATATTATTATTACTTATATCATGATTTACATACTTCCAGAATAAAAAATATGATTTATATATCATATATAATCAGTATATATATATATATAATAGATAGATAAATTAAATGAAAAACACCGTTCATGGAGACGGTAGTCCGTACGTACGCATGAACGCTGTTTTCCTTTCCTTATTGTCTTGAATGGAATTAAGTAGATGACATACATATAAATATAAATAATTCCAGTATCATTATTAGGTCATATATTTCATTAGTACTTATTATATATACTTTATAATCATTCATGAATGGTAAATCATTGAGAATGAATCTCATCGCGTCGTGGAGACGGTAGTCCGTACGTACGCACGAGCAATGATATCATTCCCATGGTAGTGGAATTATGTTGAAGTGTATGTATACTATTTCAGTATCAATATCACTTTATAATAATCATATATATTTACTCATTACACCATTATACCCATCCAATTAAGGTGGTGGCGGAAAATAGATTACACCACGGCGTGGAGACGGTATTCCGTACGTACGCACGCGCGGTGATTTCTTTTTTCCGTAGGATGGATAGAAGGTGGATTAGGGTTGTTTCATATTTATAATAACATATCAGTATGTAAGTAATACTTATGTTATTACTTTATCATGAAACAACTAAAGAAGAAGAAGTTTAAGAAGAAAGAAATTGAAAAGATCGGTAATGGATATTACCTCTTCTTTGGAACGCCTCTTTGAATCCTCCACTTAGGGAACTAAGATTGGTCTTTGAAGAAGACCAGGACCTCTAGGATTATTCTAGGGAAGTGGAGAGGAGAAAATGGCAGGGGTTGGACGAGCTTGAGTGCTCAAATTGGTGTGAGGAGAAGGGGGAGGAGGTGCCTTTTTATAAGGGAGGAGAGGGGCACCATAGGAATATCTCAAAATATTATTTTATATTAAAGTCAAAATCGGTATATAATGGATCAAAAGGGTCTTATTTCTAAGCTAAAGTGGGGATGGGTCGAAATCCTATCATCCAATTGGATTTAGACAAGTTTAGGGTATTATTTTAACCTTATCAATTAGATTTAACTCTAAGTTAAATAATTTAACTTTTACCATGTCATTTTGTTTTCTTTCACTATATGGTTAATACACTTACTATAACATGCCAAACGAACCCAAAATTGTATATTATTATTACATATATTCTTATCTAAGTCATTTGGCCGAACCTTATATTTTTAGGAATAAAATAACAATTAATAATATAATATTTGATTTAAAAACTATTTTGTGTCAATTTTGACACTATTTGATATATGAATTTTGTGAAAGTCATAACAGAATTATATGTTCGAACCAAGTTGATTAAATCAACACTAATAAATCATAGTAACCTAGAAAATTAGTGGAATTCATAAAAAGTCTTAAATTACATTTATATTGGTATTTATAATATCAATTATGTCAATATTTCATTAATATGATAATTACTGCTTCATCTTTGTGTCATAAATAAATTAAATTATTTGATGTATAAAAATTACAAATAAAATACCATCATGTAGGAAATCTTTTTATATTTCTAATTAATATTTACAATCGAATTTATCTTATTTACAACCCTATATTAAAAATGTTTTAGTAAATAAACTTTGATTTTAACTCTTTTAACTCTTCTTTGAATTAAATAATAATAAATGTCCTAATCTAATCCAAGTGGGCCTAAATGATAATAGTTTACACTTAAGGTTGTTTTTGGTCGAGATACACTTGTCCAATAGGATTAGGACATGTGTTAGGGTAATATTAATATCATTTTTACCCTTAATTACCCTATTTACTTTTAACCGTGGTAAATAAAAGTAAAAAGTTAATATTCACCAAAAATTATTTTCATCTCATTGAACCACATTTTACTTACTGACATCAACCGTGTCTCTCGGATTTTTGAAATTCCTTTCACAGAAGCGGTAAAATTAAGTTTTATGAAAAATTCAGTTTTTTAACTACCACTTAGTAGTTTCACTATTCATCAAAAATTGATGTTTTTCAGAAAAATGCCAAAATTTCATCCTAAGCTATATTTCATATTCCGAATTCAAAAATAAATTCCATTTTACCAAATTCATATCATAGAAGTTTCATTAATTAATTTTATAATTAAATCCCGCTGTTAAAACAAATAGCGTGTTTTTAAGAAACAATATCTATCAAAAGATTGACACTTGATTATGTCTGGTTTAAATGTGAAATTACATTTAATGACCAACATTGTATTAAATTGTAAAAATATATTCTAAATATACTTTAAAACCACTCAAATTAATAATTTATCACTATTAATTATTTCGATTAAAAAGTTGTTTTTAATTATAATTTAGTAATTTTCACTATTCATCAGAAAATAAAAGTTATCCGAAAAGTACCAAAACTTCACCTTAGGCTAAATTCGATACTCCAAATCCAAAAATGAAGTCCATTTTGAGAGCTAAAATTTCTAAAATTTTAAAAGGTGGTTATTACTATTCATAACGGCTAGTTATAATAATATTTTAATAGCATATCGTTGTTTAGTGAAACTCGGTATTGCGTACTACACACGCTATCGAGGAAGGTCGTGATTGCGTGTAATGCAAGGCAAGTCAAGGATGTGTGTTGTATAAGCTCCTTTTGGTGTAGCGTACAACACAAGACATTAATAAAATTAAAAAGAATATTTTTCATAAAATCTCGGGCTGTTACAACCCTCTCATTTCATAAGTGAAAAACATTTCCATCAAACAGTGGAACTATTTTGTAATTAACTGAGTTGAGGTGTTTTATAGTAGAACAAAAGAGTTCCTCAAGGGTGATCCTAGTACTGATACCAATTAAAAATACCCAAATAGTTAAAGTAAGAATTATGGTGGGGAGAGTGAATCTATGCAGGTAATTATTCTTCAAAATTTTTAATCCATATTTCTTTTTTATTAGCGATCTCATCAAGAAAATAATATAGAAATAAATACGATGCACAAAAATTTTAAAAACAAGGTTTAGCTGTCTAAGAATGAATATATCCCAAATTTAAATTAGTTTTTATCCCAATCACAAACAACTATTCATTTTTTACCAAATATAGTTATAGGAAAGTTTATGACCATGTAACTGCTACATGATTCTACCACCAACTAATGAAGTATAAATTTTTTAAAATAAACAACAAAATAAATTAAGAAATAGATTAGGAATAGGGATAATGAGATTTTGTGTTTTTGATAGGACGTGATCTTCTTCTTTCTCTCACAACAACCTTTCAATATTGTTCTTAATACTTATAAAATATTCTATCACACTTGTACAACATTTCTCGAACATTCCCCAGCCAATATACCTTATTCATTTTCATATTCCTTAAGAATTAACAGAATCTCGACATTTATATGAATATAAATTCTCCTTAAGACACAACCTTATAATTTCTATATGATCATAGAAAAAATTATAATGGGATTTTATTTCTTATTTATTTAAATTCAAAAAATACTATATATGAAACTGTATGAGGGAATGATACAAACTCACTATATTCATGTAAAATCACTTTACTGCCCAAATTTCTATAAAACTTCCTCTAACATCACTTTATGAAACATAAGAAAACACCATATGATATATTATCCCTTCAATGATAAGTTTACCTAGCATCTTCATATCTATTCCCTCTTTAGAGTAATTTATACTAGAAGTTTAAATATTTATTATTTTACCAAGTTAAACTATCATATGGAAAAAATATCATATAAAGATCACAAATATCTTAATATATTCAAGTATCATTTGATAAATAAAATATATGACGATAATTTCATATATATCATGAGATAAGAAAATTTATTTTGAAAAAACAAATATCTTATGAACATCTAACACATCATACATGTTTCCCAAACATCATAAATGCAAACACTCAAACTTATATTTGTGTTCATAAATTCATAAAAGGGATCCTAAAAAATATTACATTGGAAATACCCATATATTATGGACCACAGACTTAGCTAAATTCAAGATCCAAAACTAAAGTCTTTTAGAATTTTCCTAGTCATTTGTCAGAACATCCAAATATTTCATAGTGAAATTAGGAATAAGAGGTTTATGATTGAAGGTAATAATAAAAATATTTTCATTAAATTTTTGATCACTATCCCTGTCACCAATTCTTGTTCTCACACACATATCATAGAAAACATTCCATTACACTGAGGATCATTTGTACCAATTCTTACACACTCACCCATAAATCTTTACTTTGAATCTCTCTTTATAAACATGTAGAATAAAATTTTACTTAAATAATTTAAACCTATCTATGAATTAAATACCAGTTCAAAAAATAGTTATATTTAATTAATCATTTTCATTAAATAAAACAACACCCTCTAAAGGGTTAAATGCATTTTATCTTAGAGTATTAGGTTACAATCCTAGTCGACCCAAGAATTATAGGCTTCACCAGTAGCTGAGTTTATTAGAGGAAACCTACCACATTCTGAGAGATCTATTTAGGGATGTGGTATAAGGACCCGACCTTAAACATTACATATTCTAGTAAATTCTTTTAGAATTCGATTTCTTACATTCCCAATAAACTTTTGAGTACAATGTTTTAGAAAATCTAGAAATAATTCATACATATCAACCCAAAAGAATATAGAGTGGGTACTGCTAAAATAGTATCCATTTATTCTATAATACAATTTGTTTAATAAATCATGAAATATTTTCATGAATAAACTTCTCAACAGTCATCTTGGATTATTCTTTTCTCTTACCCATCCCTAAACCCTATGAAAAAAATTTTAAAACTTGGGATGAGAACAAAATCTCTGTAAGGAAAAAAGAATCAAAGAAAACATTATTCCATGAATACTTATAATCATATAAAATAATTTTAACAAATACATACTTCTCCTTGATAAAGTATCATATACTTAGTGAAAACAATATATTTCCCTAAAACATAGAAAGCATAATTACAACCATCAAGGTATCTTGAGGAATTAATTAATTATGATTTTAAACCCTCACATATACCATATGATTTGTAATCTTGATGAATTACTTACAATTTAAACCTCATGGATACCTTATTATTTAACCCTCATGGCTACCATATGGTGTAACCATTGTAGTAACAATTAGAGTAACTATACAGTCGACCTCCAACATAAACATACCCACTATATTTGAGGGAGATATATGTCCCACCCTTCATCATAAACAATTACCAAGAACTAGAAACTAATCATAAATCATGAATACATGAATCATAAAAACATTAATTTTGAATTTTTGTAAAAATAGAAATTTAATAGAGGATTTTTAAACAAAAGTCCCATACCTTTGGTTAAACTGAATTAAAATGTGTTCAAACCTTGCCTATAATGATTTAAATAGTGTTATTAACATATTAAAGAACTATATTCATGTATATAAAACCTTATATATTCTTTTAATAAAAAATTTACATGCATTTATTAATAATATATTTTTATTTCCATTGTTTCGGGTGCATTCTTTTCATGGTTTCCATGGTTTGTTCAATTTTGATTTTCTTGTCAGATGGAAGAAAAAATCTAGAATTGAAGAAAGATATTTTTTCATGTTAAAATGAGTTATTTTATAAAAATAATGGTGTGTTAAAATAGATTATGGAGTGAACTTGAAAATTGTTATGAAATCGAGAAATTCCCTTTAACCGGGCTTGTTTATCGGGAATAATTGAGAAGAGAACCTTTTAAAAACATGTATATACCCAAAAAATAAGGATGAAATGAAATGGATACATGATTTTTGAACATATAAATATAATTTATAATAATTTTAAAAAATAAAGAAGCATTTCATATGATTAAAGAGAGATAAAGAGGAACCTGAAGGAAAAATGGGGTTTTTGGTAGTATTCCTTAACATATGACCGAAAATGTTCCGCACATGAACTTAATATCCTGAATAATCAAGTTATATCCATTAATTAAAAAATTAAAAACCTTTTTTTAGTTTATTTTATTTAATATAATTTTATTATGTCCATTTATGTATTTTTGATGAGTTATAAGATATAATTTTATCATTCAGGAGTGCTCTTTTCCTTGGTTTTCATGATTAGTATACTTGTACGCATGTATGTAAAATCATGTAAAATGAACAAAGTTTCCCAAAATTGAAATTAAATGTTATTAATGATATTAAATAATATTATATGGCCTTATTTATCATTTTTATATGGTATTAGTATGAATAATTAGATAAATCATTAGTAGTGAATGTTAGTTTATTTTGGTGAATTTTGATCATTACGAACCAATTTTGTTTTATTAATTAATATTATGTATAAACATGGGTTCCTAAACATTATGTAACATATAATATTTATAATAAAATCTTATTTAACCCTAATAATGGTTTTATGGGCAACCTTGAAGGTGATAAATGAAAATGAAAACACATCATCCACGATGTCGGTAAATCAACACATCAGAGACGATGTTTTTATTTTTAGAAAAAAAGGTATAGGAGAATGAGTTTGATGATTAATTTTTCCATAAACATGATACAATTATAGTATATATAAGATATTGGAATTTCAATTCCAATTTAATAATGGGATTTAGGTAGAGAATAATAAAATAAATGAAATTGGAAAGAAAATAAAAGAAAAAGAAAGAGGATTTTACCTCTGGAATTATCTTCCTTGAGAACCTCCTTAATGCCATTAGTTTTGGCCATTTGGTGAGACCAGGAGGTCTTGAATATGGATAATAGTATTTTATGGTAATTGGGTGGAAATTTAATAATCTAAAATGCTTTGAATTGTGAGGAGAAGGGGTGGTGAGGGGTGATATTTATGGTGGAGGAGAGAGGTGTTTTCTCATCATTATATTCCTTAATTTATTATTTTGGATAAAGAAAATTAATATTTTGAGAATTATCACTAAATATATTAAAATAATTAATGAGAATTTTATATTTTGGGCTTAAATAAGTCATACATCATCCATGACTCAACAATTCTTGTATTTAGCATTTATCACAAACTATCATATTTTACTAATCACCAAAAATTCAACTCTTTCAAAAAAATACCAAAAAATCACCCGAATAATTTTTCTATTTGTAGAATTAAAAAATAATCTCCATTTTTTAGAATAATTTTTGAAATATGAGAAATTTATTTTTAATTGAAATCATAATTTATATGAAAAATACCAATTTTAAATCTATAATTGATTTTATAACACCTTATAAAATTAATCAAGGTCACAAAAAATTATTTTATGATAATAATCAAATAAAACATTAATTTTTTAGTCTATTTTATGAAAATAAAATTTCTATTCAATTATTAATTTAATTATAATAATATAATATAAAAATTATATTTCACAAAAATTACAACACTTAATTTATCACTTTAAAAACATTTATTTACTTATTCCATAATTTAAATATATCATAGTTTGATTTTTAAGATATATGAATTTTATTTATATCTTCATAGGTTAGTTTACTAATCTATTGGACAAATTACTATTCCTAATGGTCATGTCACTATCCCTACGGTCAAGTTACTATTCCATCAGTATAAATTCCTTAATTTCTATAAATATCAATTATTTCATTATAAATTTATAATGAATTTGAATATTTAATTATAGAATGAAAAAATATATTTTATAAGTACCTATGTTATTACATTCTCCACACCTTCTGGAAATTATGTCCTTGTAATTTTTATTCACTTATTAAATAAGTGAGGATACCTTTCCCTCAAAGAATTTTCAGATTACCATGTTTCTTCTTCAACCATGTGGTTTCTCAACAAAAACCTCAACCTGGTGAATTACCTTATTTTGTAATAATTTCTCTCTATGATCAAGAATCCAAAATTGGTTTCTCTTCATAAGGGAGGTTCTCTTACAACTAAACTACTTCTAGACTCAAAACATGAGATTAATTTGGTACATACTTTCTCAATATTGAAACATGAAAAACATTGTGTACCAGAGGTAAAATCGAAGGAAAATATACTCAGTAGGCAATTGGTCCAACATTCTCTAGGATTTAATAAGGTCAAATGAACTATGGACCTATCCTTAATTTCTTACCGAAACACATAACACTTTTCTATGGCTATATTCTAAGAAAAACAAGATCACCTACCTTGAACGAAAAGTCTTTCCTCCTATTATTTTTATAAATTTTATTCTTATTCTAATATGTCCTCATGTGTTTCTATATTATATTAAATTTCTCTATCACCTCCTCCACCAATTCTAGTCCCATAAACATCATTTCCCCAACATCATCCCAACACGATGGAGTTCAGAAACACTTTCCATATAATGCCTGAAAAGGTGCCATGTGTATACTGAAATAACAAATATTATTATAAAAAAACAAAACTAAAGAAAGATATTGATCCCAAATTCTCTGGTAATCTGTTGAATGAGATCAAAGAATATCCTCCAAGGTCTGAATTGTTTATTTCAATTGTCCATTTGATTAAGCATGAAAGGATGTGTTGAAATTTAATTCTGTTCCCAACGACTTATGAAATCATTTATATGTGAATCTTGGATCACAATCAGATAAAATGGATAGAGGGACTCCATGGAACCTGAAAATATATTTAAGGTACAGTTGAGAAAGTTGATCTTGAGAAAGAGTGTCTCGAATAAGAAAGAAATGTGTATATTTAGTCAGATGATCAACAATAACCCAAATCACATTGTTACCTCAACAAGTCTTTATTAGTCCCACCATTATGTCGATGGATATATTTTCCCATTTCTACTCTATCATCGGAAAAGGTTGAAGCATCCCCATTTATAGTTGTCTCTTTGATTTAACCTGTTCACAAGTAAAACATTTCATTGTAAAATCAACAATATATCTTTTCATTCCATCCCACCAGAAATAATCCTAAAGGTTTTTGTACATCTTAGTATTTCTAAGATGAACTAAAAATGGAGAACTATGAGTTTTACTTTAAAATACTTTCTTCGGATAAGGATCACAAGACACTCATAATCTCTTTCCAAATATAAAAACACAATCTTTATCAAAGTTAAATTATATAAACATACATTTTTTAACCAATTATACCTTTATTTTGAAACTCATGGCCTTCTTTATTTACTTGCTTAATTCTATCTAACATAGACAACTGCACTGAAACCTAAAATAAAATAGAGGAATTTCATACACAACAACTTCTAAGCCAAAATTCATCAAATCATTAATCAAGGGCCTTGTTCCATATGTAACATGGTTAATAATGCCCAATGTTTTCAACTAAAGGAATCCACCACTTTGTTTTCTTTTCCAGGATGGTAATTGATAATGAAATCATAATCCTTTATCAGTTAAATTGATCTTCTCTGCATCATGTTCAATTCCTTCCGTGTCATGACCCATCCCCCGAGGCCCGTGCTGTGACCACCCCAAGCCATCCTTCCATAGGCCAGTGGTTGGAGACTAACACCAAAAAGTCATATCCCTAAAAAGAGAAGGAATTTCCATTAAACCTGTACAAACAAACCACCCAAGAACACAACAAGATGAAACCATGAATTAAAACTATAGTAGTAAAAGTGTGTATTGAATGTAAAGGGACTGGAATACAAGCCCAAATGAAAGATACAAATACAATAGAAAATAGTAAACATCTCATGCAATCATCCACCAATGTTCCTACCTGAAGGGTAGGTATAAATTATCTCTACAGCTCTCCACATCAACTATCACTACTATCCACCGTCAGGTCCCAGCTCCCTGAGACTCAATCAAGGCTACCCATTGTCTTCACAAGACATAATAAGATGTGGGAAAAGCCCGTGTAGGGGTGAGTATAACGATACCCACTGGAGATCCTGAGACCCGTAGGGGTCTCTCAAAATTCCACAAAGGAAAACCACAATAATGATCCCAATCACAAAGCACAAAGAAAAAGACTCAGCTCAAAACAGGTATACAAATCATAGTTCAAGAATAATGATGATCAGTCTAAAGCTATATCATTTTATTCTGTTAGGAAGTTTCCACAACTATACCATGTGAGAGTTGTTCAATTGTCTATCCACACAGGGTCGTATAATGCTGATCCATGACAGGCTGCTCTAAGGCTAGTCCTCTTCAGGTCGCACACTACTGATCCACACAGGGTCGCTAGAATGCTGATCCACATAGGGTCACTATGATGCCAATCCATATAGGGTTGCTAGATGTTGATCCACATAGGTTCGATATGATGTTGATCCATACAGGGTCGCTATGATGCAGATCCATAGAGGGTCCCTAGGTGTTGATCCACAGAGGGTTTCAATAATGCTTATCCACACAGGGTCACTATGATGCTGATCTACATAGGGTTTCTAGATGATGATCCACATAGGGTCTCTATGATGATGATCCACACAGGGTCGCTACTCAAATGACAACCATTCATAGGATTCCCCACACCCAGTGCGCTTCAGTTTGTAGTATAGCCTCCTCTGGATATCGATCATGCCTCAACTACTACAAAGTTCCACAAAAGTGTAACCCAAAGGATTTTCATGTCATAACAATTCAAATGAAATAGATGGCGCATCAACCGGACGACAGGTCTGTGAGTTATTGGCATTTTAGTGATGAGGTCCTGGTTGGATTCGGGTATGAGCCAACCTGGACATACTCGAACTTTATCTAAAACTTATTTGGAGTACTTAAAAAGGACCATCTTTCTCCAAGAATCCCATCACCCCAGACAGTTCATCAAATGAACGTTTAGATTGCAAGATACGACTCTTTAAGCGAAACTGGGCCTTAATGGGTTGGGGTCCGGTGCGACCCAACCCGAACCGTCCGACCCAGTTCGGACCGACCTGACCCGGTTTGGACCAACCTAACCCAGTTTAGGCTGACCCGGCCAGGTTTTGACCGACCCGGCCCGGTTCGGGCCGACCCGACCCAGTTCGGGCCGACCCGACGCGGTTCGTGCCGCCCCGCCCCGGTTCGGGCTGTCCCGACCCGGTTCTGGCCGACCTGACCCAGTTCGGGGAAACCCGACCAAGTCTGACCTAGCTCGGCCCAAACCAGCCCGACCTGGACCAAATAGGCTGGGGCCAACCACGGCGGGCTCAACTCGCTAGGCCGCAGACTGACCCGGCCCGCTGGGCGATGCGGTCTGGTGCACTGGCACCGCTCGCCAGCTGGGTGGCCGCCCTGCTCCCCAAAAGACTCAAAGAGTCATTCATCTCTTAAATCAGTGGTGTCATGTGGTACGTGGGACCCACGAGGTGTGGGTCCCTCTCCACTGTGGCTTCGATGCTGCAATGCCTTCACCACGGCATGCGACGGCGTGCCGCCTTGCCAATGCGGTCGGCCGAGTACTGGCCGCACCTTCTGGTCTGCCGGAGTGCTATGCGGCACCGCCCTCTTTCGTAACCGGCGACAGTCGGCCGCTGCCTTTGCCATGGGTGCCGGTCATCGGTACCGCAGCACCGGTGCCACACCAACGGATCTTCTGCACACCTCCAGGTGAGATTTGGTGGTCCATTTTCCCTTCCGCTCGCACCTACGGGCCTCCCGGGATGCCACCATCACTGCACAACTCCTGGTTTCAATGTTCTACCGAGTTTGAAATTTGACCCCCAAAGAGTGTGACAAGAATGAAGGGGAAGAGGGTCCGGGCCTTGTTCTTTTGGCCCACACCCTTTTCATTAGCATCATAATAGGTGGTATAAATTTAATTCATCAATGATAAACTTTCATAAACCCCCTACATTGAGATTTGTTGGAGATTTCGCGATGGTGGAAGATGATTCCGCATTTGATGAATCTTCTGGTGTTTGTCAATACCAGATCAACCCCTTAAACAACATACAAGCTTCCATTCCTCATTGGTGGAAGACGTCTCATCACTTCATCAGAAGTTCCTCACTTGCTCCTAAAAAACCAAACCCCGAGCCTCACATAAATAGATGGGAAAACGATCTATGTTTCACAACATTAATGCGGTTACATTTTATTTTTCAACATCGTGGTTACAAAACTAAGAGTCAATCCATTAAATTTCTTGACAATTCATCGGTCCCGCCACCACCACTCAACAGTTACAAAAAAAAGAATTAAAATATCTTTGTTGTTATTTTTTTAATAATTTTTTGTAAATTCCAAAAACTATCTTTCTATCCCAACCTACTACGGTCGAAGTGAAGCCTCCCTTAAGTGAATCCCATCATTCTGAATTCAATGGTGCCCTAAGATTTTTAATTTGAGCATCGATTAAAAAGATAGAAAATACCGCCCACGCGTTTCATGAACGTACCTTAAGAAAGTTCAAAATTCCGTTCTTGGCACACTAGGCCTCAGAATCGAGCACCATCAAATTTTGCAGACTCGTAATAATCCAATATAATTTAAAAAAAATTATATGGTATTTTTGGGTCTTTACATTTTTAGTAAATATATACTTCAAATATTAATTTTCAGTATATATTCAACATTTGGCTCTGTATAAATGATGCCTCAAAATTTTTAAAGAAACAACAATAGTTTCTAATCCAGATCATCTGTGGGATAATTTAACTCATGAGGTTTCAGTTGTCTTGAACCATAAGCCATTACCTGATCATTCTGCATTAAAACACAACCAATCCCCTTTAAATATGCATCACTATTGATGAATAAATAACCATTTTTGGAAGGTAAGGCCGCAACTAAAGAATTCAAAAATCTTCTTTTCAGTTTATGAAAAAAATATCACATTCTTATGTCCAAAAAAAATTAATCTCATTTCATGTTAACTTAGTTAGTATTCTAGATAACCATGATTTTTTAACAAAGCTTCATTAATAAGATACTAATCTAAAAAAAACTATGAATATCTATTAAATTTGTAGGTCTTGGCCATTCATCAACCACTTTTGTTTTTGGAGGATCAACTATTATTCCATCCTAATTTATAATGTTCCCAAGAAAAGAAATATATTGCAACCAAAAATTAAATTTTCTAAATTTAGTGTATAACTTTTTTTCTTTAAGAGTTTTTAGGAAAGCCCT
Source organism: Viscum album (assembly GCA_963277665.1). NCBI lineage: Eukaryota > Viridiplantae > Streptophyta > Magnoliopsida > Santalales > Viscaceae > Viscum > Viscum album. The sequence goes on along the minus strand of OY728128.1, from coordinate 953,893,109 downwards.
TAAATGTTTTTAATAATCTATATAACTTTTGGAAAAAACCAAAATTTAATAATTAAAAATAATAAAAAACTTATCTAAGTAACTACAAAAGATTCTATTTATATGATACCTGAATAAAATAGGGGATTTGTTCAAACCAAAGGTCATAAAAATAAACTCATAATTCCCATATCTAGTTCAAAATATTATTTTTGGAATTTCATCCAGCTTTACCTTCAACTGATGGTACCCAAATCTCAAGTCTATCTTGGAAAAATACTGAGCTCCATGGAGCTGATCAAACGAGTCATCGATATGAGGTAAATGATACATATTATTAATAATAATGTTTTTCAAAGAACTATAATTAGTGAAAATCCTCATATTACCATTTTTCTTTTTAATGAACAAAATCGGAGAACACCATGGTTAAGATCTAGGTTGAATGATACCATTATCAAGAAACTCCTATAACATATTTTTCAATTCAAGAAGTTCCACTTGATACATTTGATAAGGGGGTTTTGAAATTGGATTAGCATCTGGAACTAAGTCAATAGTAAATTCAACTTTCTGATTAGGTATAACACAAGGTAAATCATCAGGAAAAACATTAAGGTAATCATTTAGCACTAGCATATCATTAATATGAATAGTTCCATTGTTTTTAACAATGTGTTCAAGATAACATTCATTTCCATCTTTTAACAGTTTCTCAGCTTCCTGATATATTATCAATTGTATGCATTCATTCTTATATGCAAACTGAAAATATTTCTAATAAACAACTTCTTTAGCTCTATAATTATATTATCATGATAAATAAAAATCCAATCCATTACCAAAAAAACACCAAACTCAAATAACGAAAAAATAAAAAGGTTTTCAAGTAATTTCTTTCCACAAACTACAATAGGAAGATTCTTAGAATTTAATTTTGCATTAATATTACCCCTTATTTTTTTAACCATAAGATCTTGTTTCATTTATTGAGGTGAAATTTCCAATTTAATATAAAATTTCTCAAAAATAAAGGAATTTTTAGACCCCATATCAAACAAGACATTGAAAAAATATGAGAAAACAAACAATTTACCTAATAGCACTTCATTGGATGACCCGACATCTGTTAACATAGTCGCAAATGGTCTAACTGCACCATTTTGTTTATAATATGATTTATTTCCATCATTCAAATCTTTCTTTGGGAAGGTATTTTTATAATGACCTATATCACCACATTATAAACACTTAATAGTTTTCTTATCAAAACTAATCTCAAGATCATTTTCAATAAAATATCATTCCATATGTACAAACTCACCACATGAAAAACACTTCCCTGTTTTTTAAGGCATTCTCTAGGGTGATTTTACCATAATTTTCACAAACTAGAAACTGGAATATCTTACCTCTAGATTTCATTAATTAATTCTTACCCATCTCTTTCCATTTTGGCCTCTTCATTTTATTTTTTTCAAAGTACACATTATGATTAGAAAACTCCATTCTTACCCTCTTAGCATATCATAAAATTTTATCATAAAAGTTTAATTCATAGGAGGCCAATTACCTTCGATATCATGGCCTCAATCCTGAGTAAAAATGATTGATTTTACTATCAATATCCCAAATTATATTTAGAGATTAATTTTCTAATCAGGTGAAGTTTTCTTCATACAAGGCCACTGAATCTTTCACCTTTTATTTCAATTCAAGGAATTTATTTTACATCCTAAGTCTAACCACCTTAGAAATATGTTTTTCAAGTAAAATATTCTTAAATTCAACCCATTCCAAGGAATAAATATCCTCACAATCTCTAATATTATTGACCATTGACCAACCCTGTCCAGCTTTACCTTCAATATAGTAAGTAGTGTGACCAACCTTTTAATTATCTGAACACCCCATGACATCAAATATCTTTTCAAGGGAAACAATTCACCATTAAGCCACCACTGGGTCAGAGGAGACACTAATAGAAGGAGGGTGTTGCCTCATAAAATGTTCCACTATCATCATGTTCCTTTGTGGTAGTTCTGGTTGTTCTCTTGCATTCCATCGCAGTTTATGACCTGCGTCAACTGATCCATTACTGTAAACAAATGCTCAGTTACAATACCTACAATTCCATGTTGCAAATTTGAAAATATAACATCCTCTTGGTTCCTTCCAACTTCATCATCCCTATTTATTCTATGGAAAACCATTTTTAACAGACAAATCTTAGATGAAGCAACAAGGTAATCTTTAAATTCTATATAATTTAAACATAAAAATGAGGTAAAAATTATTCATGGTATTCTATTAAAACCATCAGAACCCGTAAAGTTATCTAAACCATGCTATGATACCAAATATAAGTACCCTACCTTAAACATTACATAATCTAGTAAATTATTTTAGAATTTACTTTCTTACATTAGCATAGATATTTTCTATTTATAGTTTTATAGAATTAGGACATAATTGATAAATATCAACCCACAAGCATACAAAGTTGGTACTATTAAAAATATATCCATTTCTTCCATAATTAAAAATTATCCAATAAAACATGAAATATTTTCATGAATAATCATTACAACATTTATATTGGATTATTCTTTTCTCTTACCCATCCATAAACCCTATGAAAAACATTTTAAAACATAGAATGTGAAAAAAATAGTAATGTAAAATGAAGGAAAGAAACCATTAGTCCATGAATTCTTATAAACATATAAAATAATTTTTTGAAATACATACTTCTCATACATAAAGTATCATAAACTTACTTTTTGAAAATATTATATTTCCACAAAAGATAGAAAACAAAAATAAAACCATAAAGGTATGTTGGGGCATTACATAATTATGATTTTTAACCCTGACGACTAACATATGATTTTTAGCCCTAAAAAATACCTTATAATTTAATCCTCATGGATACCTTATGATGTAACCCCCAAATTACCTTATGGTGTAACCATCACAACCACACTTGGAGTAACCACACGGTCGACCTCTAACATAAACATACCCAATGCATTAGAGGGATTCATAGGTCAAAAACTTAATCATAAAATTTTCCAATAACTAGAAACTAATAATAAATCATGAATACTTTCATCATAAAAACATTCTTATTGAATTTTTTAAAAATAGAATTTAAGAGGATTTTTAAAGAAAAGTCCCCTACCTCAGGTTCTTCTTAATTCAAATGTGTTCAAAACTCATGTATAATGATTTAAATAGTGTTATCAATATATTACAGAACTATATTAATATATATAACAACTTATATGATCTTGTAATAACAACATTCCACCAATTTATTAATAATATTTTATTATTTTTATTGTTTTGGGTGCGTTCTTTTAATGATTTCCATGGCCAGTTCAATTTGGTTTTTCTTGTCAAATGGAAGAAAAAATATACAATTTAACCAAGATTTTTTTTCATGTTAAAATGAGTAATTTTATAAAAATAATGTTTTCATAAAATAGATTATGGAGTGCACTTAAAAATTGGTAAGAAATTGGGAAAATCCCTTTAATTGGGCTTGCTTATTGGGAAGAATTAAGAAGTTAACCATTTAAAAACATATATATCCCTAAAAAGGATAAAATGATTTTTATACATGATTTTGGAACATATAATCATAATTTATAATAATTTAACATAAATAAATATGCATTTTATAGGACTAAAGAGAGAGAAAGAGTAACCTGGAGAAAAAATGGGGTTTCAGGTAGAATCCCTTAACTTATGTCCGAAAGTGTTCTGAACTTGTACTTAATATCCTGGATAAAAAACTCAAATATAAAAATTATTAATTAAGAACCTTTTATAAACATATTTAATTTATTATAATTGTATCATGTTAATTTATGACCTTTTTGATGATTTATAATATATAATTTTATCATTCAGCAGTGTTTGTTTCCTTAGTTTTCATGATTAGTTTACTTGTATATATGTATGAAAAATCATGTAAAATGGAAATAGTTCTCCAGAATTGAAATTAAATGTTATTAATGAACTTATATAATGTTAAATGGTCTTATATATCATTTTTTATATGTTATTATGATGAATCATTAGATATAACATTAGTGGTGAATGTTAGTTTATTTTGGTGAATTTTGATCATTACGAATCAATTTTGTTTTGTTAATTAATATTATGTATCAAAACTGGTTATAAAACATTATATAACATATAATATGTATAATAAAATCTTATTTAACCATAATAATGTTTTTATGACCAGCCTTGAATGTGATAAAGAAAAATGAAAACACATCATCCACGATGTTGGTAAATCGACACATCACAGATGGTGTTTTTATTTTTAGAAAAAAATAGAGAGGAGAAGAAGTTTTATGATTAATTTTTCCATAAAAATGATAAAATTCCCATATATATAATATAATAAAGTTTTAATTACATTTGGATAATGGGATGTAAGCAGATAATAAGAAAATAAATGAAACCCAAAAGAAAATAAAATTAAAAGAAAGAGGATTTTACCTCATGAATTCTCCTCCTTGAGAAACTCCTTAGGGACCTTGGTTTTAGCCTTTGGTGATACCAACATCTCTTAGATGTGGATAATAGGATTAAGTATATAATTGGTTGGAAATTGAACAAGTTACAAGGATTTGAGTTGTGAGGAGAAGAGGTGGTGGAGGGTCGTATTTATAGTGGAGGAGAGGGTGTTTTCTCATTATTATATTCATTAGTTTATTATTTTAGATTAAGACTATGAATAATTTAAGAATTAATTATACATATTTTAAAATAATGAATAATATTTCTAGATTTTGGGATTACATCATACATACATCAACCATGACTCAATAATTCTTGTATTTAGCATTTATTGTAAAGTATCGTATTTTACTATTCACCAATAATTCAACTATTTTACAAAAATATAAAAAATAATCCTAACCATTTGTCGACATGTAGAATTAAAAATTGAACACTCTTTTATAAAGTAATTTTCTAAATATGAGAAATTTTATTTTTAATTAAAATTATAATTTATTCAAAAAATACCAATTTCAAAACTATAAGTGATTTTATAACACCTTGAAAATTTAATCGAGGTTTTATAAAATTATATTATAATCATATGAAAATAAAATATTAATTCGTGAATATATTTTATGAAAATAAATTTTCTTTTAAATAATTAAATTAATTATAAAATTATAATTAAAGATTTGTGTTTTGCAAAAACATCAACACTTAATTTATCACTTTCAAAAAAAAATGTTTACTTATTCCTTGATATAAATATATCATATTTTCATTTTTAAGATTCATGAATTTTATTTATAGTTTCATAGGTGAGTTTATTATTTTATTTTCAAAATTATTATTCCTAATGGCCATGTTACTATTCCTACTGTCAAGTAACTATTCCATGAGTATAAATTCCTTAATGTGTATAAATATAAATTATTTCATTATAAATTTATAATGAATTAAAATATTTAATTCCACAATGAAAATAAATTATTTTATAATTACATGGGTTGTTACGGGTATACATCATTTTCAAGGTAATGTGGCTATAATTCAATCATCATTGCAAGAGTTTACACATCAGGGTTAGTATAAAGATATAGATAGGGTATATGTGATAGACCGATCTACCACTAAGGCTAGAGTAGGTTCATATACTAATAAATGTACTATTATTGTTCAATCTATATTATATTGTGTTTTATTTGATACAAGAGAATAATATTATTTTATCTAGACTAAATTGACATCAGTTCTTCGACATAAAGTGGAATCCCTATCATCTTATATGAGTTTTGATATTCCTTTTGGAAAAAAGAATAATGGAGTAGGAATTTTACTTCAAGTTCCTATTTCAATTCTTCTTACAACCATTTTTGGGATCTCATGATCTTAAATATTGAATCTTTTGTTGTCATTTTGGGGATGTATTTTCTGAAGCAATTCATATTTTTGATGGATTGTTATTCCCGAAGGGTATCCTCTCATATCCATCACATACACAGTATAACCACAATAGAGAGTAGGAGATTTAGGTTATTCATGTGTGTCATGATTTTCATGAGGCCATAGATATTACCAAAAAAATATATAGTCTCATATTTGGAGTATAAAAACATAATGAATGTTAGGTTTCACCTTTTGTGGTGTACCCCAACCCATATTTCTTCCCAGAATAACCTCTATAGATTAACACCTAACTAAGAGGGGTAATTTATTATTGATCTATTACCTAGAGTTGAGTCAATCTTTATCCATATATATTGAGTGTGTCAACTAAATTGAGGGAGTTAAGTATATAGTTGTAGAAGTTGGAGGCTAAGGTGTTCATCAGGACATACACTTTTCATTTGGGAGGACCATTCCCTTTTTCTAAGAATAATGATGGAAGTTTATATTTTTTTATTGACTATTATAAGCTAAACTGAGAATAAATTATGAATCATTACCTTTTCCCCTAAATTGATGATCTATTTGATTAGATAAAAGGGTTAGGATGGTTCTTGAAAATTGACCTTTGATATGGCTATCACTAGTTTGGGGTTAAATCTAAATACATTCCTAAGTCTACATTTTAGTTTCTAAATGGACACTTACAACATCTATTTATGCATTTTGGGTTGAGTAATTATCTTACTATGTTCATGGATATTATGAATAATAATTTTCAACCATTCTTGGATTATTCATAGTGGTTTTGGTGGATGAAATATTAGTTTATTATAAAACCCAATACAAGAATTTTGGGTATATTTGAATCATCTTAGAGATCATACAAGCTCACTTGCTATATTCCAAGTTAGAAAAATATTCCTTTTGGATCTAGGAAGTTAATATCTGTTATTTTATATCTAAATCAAGTATCTTGGTGGATCCTGATAAGGTGTAATTAGAAATTTCATGCATGGTTCCATAAAATATATTTAGATCATAATTTTTCTTCATCTCAGAATGTAATTCCACTTATCTATATAGGACTTATATAGAACCATTTCTCCCATAATATCACTAATTAAGAAGGGGAAAAATTCATATGGTTTATCCAGTGAAAGGTATCCTTTTAATAATTAAATTGGAAGTTAACCTTGGCACTGGTTCTTACCTTACATTATCTAGGAAAGTTCTTTGAGGTGAATAGTGATGTATCCTTAGTGGATCCTGGTTATGTTCTCATGTGGGATCATTAGGTTGTGGAATATGGTTCCACCCAACCTCTTCCTCATAAAAACAACTACCCTACCAATGATTTGGATTTAAAATTTGTAGTTAACACATTAAAATATTGGTGGTATTATTTTCTTGATGAACTCTTTATGGTATTCCCCAATCATAAAATACATAATTATATATTTTTTCAGAGTGACCTAAACTTGAGGTATTTTCGTTGGGTGAAATATACCTTGTCTTATGAGTTTAATATTTTGTATACTATAATAAAATAAAAAATGTATATTGATTCCCATAGTATAAATATTCATCCAAAAAAGGTAATGGAGGAAAATGAATTTTTTAGATTAGTGCCTCTTATGACCTAAGTCCACCTGGATGTGGTCAAGGATTATAGAGGAACATATCTACACCACATAAATATTAAATTTTCTTTCATGGAGTGTTTCAAGGTATCCTAGATCACTAAATATTATTTTTCCAACATTTGAGAAGTACTCGATGGTGAGTAGATCCTCAATAGCGGGTTTTATGATTCTGATGAGAGATCAAATTTTCACATTTTTTTATATATTTCATTGTTAAATGACCCTTAATTATTTCAAATAACTATAAAATCATTCATTTTTTTATACTCAAATGCGTAAAAAAAATTTTGGTTAAACTATGAAATTTGAATAGGAAAATTTCAATGTAGAAGTACTTTTTTTTAAATATGATTAAAATTGTTTATTTAAGAAAATGTTATATGATGCTTTGGAATTAAATTATGTTAGGGGTTTCATTTTTAATATGCGCTTAACATGAAAAATTACACTTAAAATATATTTTTTGAATTAAAGTAGTGGCTAAAAATGAAAATAGAAAATTTGCGATCGTGAAGTTTGTGACCATGTGTACAACCCTGCTACATTACTTATGTGACCAAGCTGGCGTTCCAACCCTATGATCATGTAAGGGTCCTATAACTTTGAGATAAAAAAACTACCAGCCTGCTACTGTGCCATGCCACCATGCACATGGTTTCTATTGTGACCTCCTCCTACTACTGTGAGGCACTCTTATTAACATGCAACACACCCTTCTACAATTGTGCTTTAACTGATCAACTGTACTCCTCCTATTACCATTCAATTCATCCTTCTACAATTTTGAAACTCATCAACTATTCTCCTCCTACTATGCTTTCATTTTCAATCCAATATCCATTCCATCTACGATTTCACTCGTCCCAAAAAACCCATCAACTCAAGTCTACTCTCCATCAAACTAAAATGTAAACCATGGTCAATCAAATTCTATTGAGTATTTTTGATGAGTTTCTAACATGATGTAAGCTGATTTCATGCTGATAGATATTAAATTTCCAATGAAATTTGATCATACCGCTCAATGATTTAATTTAAATTGATGAACATAGAATGATATTTATTGAAACGAAGCAAGTTAGATATCTAAGACTAAACAATCTATCAATGAAAATGCATCTATTTTCTAGATTGTATGTTTGTTTGTAGGGGAAAATGATGAAGATAGGGAAATTAATTATTATCAATTAATATGATTTCAATTTCATATGTTATCAAACATTAAGGTCTTGTTTTTATATACCAATTAACTACTATTTTATAGGCGTTGAACTATAGTTACAGGTTCCATCAATGAAGAATTTAAAAGAAAAGAAGACCATAGATCGGCTAGATAAAGACCCAAAGGAGTTTGCTACACCAATTCCAAACCAACGTTATAAACATGAATGAAGAAGCCTCAACCAAGGCTTGTTTATGTAGTCAAATATATCAGTTGATTATGAACATCCCTTAGATATATATTCTTAGTTTTCTATGATCGAGATTGAGCTCACTAGAAAATGAAACCAGGGAAGTCGAGTGTAAAGTGTTGATATTTAAATAAAATTTAAATAGGTCGATGAATCATCAAGATGAAATTTGATAAAGAAAAATAGTTCAATGTAAAATACGTGGAAAAATCCACCATGACTATTAATTATAATGAATAGAAATATTATATGAAGCTGAGAAAGAAATGAAGAATGATGCACTATGATTACTAATGTCCCAATGTTTTCTCCCTGAGCCAGATATAGTGAAGGCTTTGACATTTTACCATATACCATCTATGAATATGAATATCTATTCACACATGGTTCTTAAAAAATTCCAATACGAACTAGTTATAGATTGCGGGACCCTACTCAGACTCATACCAGACTTCACTATGAAACAGAAATTTGAACAAGCCCTCCACTAAGTCTTGGGATTAGAGGTTCCCATTAATGAATGATATGAAATATAAAAGTTCTTTCATACCTTTGATTTTTTTTCTATAGATTCCTTACGATATGACTTTATCGATTATGTGTGACCAAAGAAAAATGAAGATGTAGCCCCGTTTCCTCTAATTAGTCCAACTAGAGGACTGATACAAACCAATTACCCAGACAAACTCTAATTCCTTCAAAAAATTTCTCCACAAAGGATTAATATCTCTTATTATCAATTCAAATACATTCTACTATATTGAGAATTTATAGAGTTTCAAACATCATCTACTTCATCCATTGTAAAATTTCTATTAATTGTTTTTGTTTTTGTAGGTTTGAATCTCAAGCGATGTTGTTTTCCTTCTATGAGAAGATGTACACAAGGTGTTTAACAAAATGAATGATACGATCCTTTCCTCGCCTCTTCCCAAAAATATTTCAGTCCTGTATGAATAAGACATGGTCAAAGTGAAAGACTAATACTACTCACTGAATCCCATTTCAAGGGCCATCAAATTGAAGGCCAACACTAATCCATTTAATCCAACTTTTCAGGTAGGCCATTTCTAATTACAATTAAGATCTATACCCATACCATTCATCATTTGAGAAATATAAATAGAATATAATTTCAGTTAAATCATGAAGATGTGTGGAACATAAGTTGGGGTTTATTCTCGAATACATACTAGTTCAGTCATGGAAAGAATATATTGTGACACTTGGATGTAATTTTAGTAATGAATGGATCACTTCTTATTGCACTGAATGTTAGGAGGATGAAGATGTGATTATTATAAATATTCTCCTCCCCCCATTTTTTATGAAATTCAATATAGAATTATTATAGATAGCATTTTCTGTAATTTGTTTTACAATTTTTATTTCAATTTTTATTTCTCTTCAATAGTTTAATGTTCCATTCTCTTCTCCCAATAATTTATTCTTATAACATTTAATCTCTATGGTGTTTTGTGATCTATTTAACTACATAATTATGGTAACTAACTCAATGGAGATTTCTCTGATGGAGATTACACAAGAATTCCAAAACATTGTTTTTGATTCAGTATTTTCTGATTTCATCCTTGTTGCATTAGTGGATTGTGGAGAACTAGATAAATATTGATCATGTTCTCAATCTTGTAAGTTATTTCATTATTCAATATCTCATGTCATCTTTCCATCCCTCACTTGATCAACATAGTTTACTAACGGAATCATGTGGGATTGGGGATGAACAACATATAATAGTCCTGGGTGTAGAGAAAGTGGATTACTTGATTGAAAAAATGCACCACTTCTTCATGATGGAGGTGATGAGACAAAATGACATTGGGATTTATTCTTGTGTATGTTCTATTCCAAAATTTAGATATCGATGAGCAATTTAGGAATAATTTTAACTTAATTATTGGATAATGTCATTATGGATTATAAATAACCAATGTGATCAAACCTATATCCAAGCCTTTTAACACTAACACTATGAATATTATTATCTACATTTAGCTATTATTTCATTGAAAAAAACCAACCAAAAAATTATAATTATTTATTCTTTCATGTTTGAAATATTAAAAACTAACAAAAATAAAAATAAAAATAAATATACATAAGTGATAGGATAGTTAATTTCCCAAGCCCAATCCTTGAGAGATGACCCTGGTCAAACATTAGGTAGCATTAGATGTAAAATAATTTTTTTTATCATGGCCCATGAAAACTGGACAATCAACATAGAAATATGTCTTGGGTTTTAGGTCATAAAATCTATATCCACCATCACCTTTTAAATATTTCATTATTTTCAATGAAAAATTTAAAACATATTAAATAATGGATAATTCTAGATTCACTTTTATCCCATAAATAAATTGTTTTTATAATTTTCTGATGGATTTGAATAACTATAAATATAATGTGTAAATAAGAATTTATGGAGGTATTCAAGGATCTCAAATAGGAACGTAAACTATCATTGATAAAATATTTGGCTCATGATCTTACTAAGATCCCAAATTAATTCTTGAAGTTTTATCAACATTTGGATGAGGAACATAAAGAGATCAACCCACCAAAAATTTAAGAGGACATCACAAAGGTTTATTTTGAACATGATGATGCACTATCTTCCCCCATATAAAAATTTATAATAATATTTTATTTGGGTGGATAACTAGTTGTTTATACTTTTGGGGGAGATTATTCTGATTTAGACTCCTTTTATCTTCATATTTCTCAATATTCACTTCCTTGATATCTTATTTATATTAATCTTATAGATTCATCTATGTTACTATAAACCTTGGAGGAGTTATAAGAGGATGAATAATAATCTATGGAAATAACCATTGAGGGTATAATAGTGATGGAATTTGAATACAAGGTTTCTTAGAGTATATAGAAGGATCTAGATGATATTTTTTTGACAATATATTAAAATATGATCTAAATGAATTTGAAGAATAAATAACAGCAGTTGTTGAAAAAAATCCCATTACATCATATTTCTTGGACCACCCTATAATTTGTACCACAATAAAAGGTGGATACACATGAAGAAATATATCAAATAGACCCTCAAGATTGAAGTAAAGATCACCATCTATGGAAGGTATAAATTTTTGTTGTTATTACCATAGAAACCAACCCCACTAAAATATTTGGAATAAATAAAAATCCATCTAGATATGGACAATATAAACTACAATACCTCTTGGGGGTTTAACCCAAGACCCCTCTCCTTCTTCTCTATTTTCTTTTAAATTCATTTAAGAATACAATTTTAATATCTTCATGTATTTCAGATAGGAATAATTATAGATAGTGGATTCAGAACCTTCTTTAAGATCATTTGGATCTGAATAGTAGGGGTAATAACATTTTCCAAATAATATCCACATACAAAGGAATAACATCCACCATGTTGTCTATTTCCATAAAACCTTAGTATTTTCTATATTTTCATAAAATCTACTTGAAATATTCATGATTATTATTAAAGTCACACTGTGGACATTTCTAAAACTTTGTGTGAGGGAATAGCCACAAACCTATTTGAGAGTAGTTTTTAAAATAACTTCAATAACTATTTTAGGATATTTAAATAAAATATTCTTACTATTTTTAGAATTTTCGAAAAAAATGAAAAATACTAAAAAATACTATATTTATAAATGTTATACATAGTTTTTTTAATATTTTTTCAAACTTACAATGAGTTGAATGTCACCCTACCTATTGAAAATTTCTTTTTAGAATTTGAGGACTTCATTGGTTTTGAAATTCAGAGTGTTAAATTATTACTGAGTGAAATTGTTACTTGTTCAATGAAAATAGAGATTATGAACTAGGAAAAGGAGTGTGGGTGATTTTTTTTTCTAGAATCTAAATTACAATATGATTTAAAAATATTTTTTACTTAATTTTAGGTAACGTTTCCACTATGTTAAAGAACAAATAACGGATCCAACTAAATATAAATTTGATAAAAGTCTTTTGAAACTGATATGTAATATGAAATTGGGATCCTAGAATGAATCTATAATAAATTAGTCACTAAAAGTTTGAGTTAATAAAATCCATTTATGAATATCTAATAATATCTCTTTCATAGTACTTCACACTTACATGGATGGGAAAAATAAAATGAAAAAATCAATAAAGTACCTAATTTTCAAAAGATGAATTTATTTAAATGGGGGGAATATTTAAACCATATGAAGAAAGGGGTAATCGAATTATAACAATTTCATTTTAATTGTATCAATGAAGTGGAAATTTGTCCATTGGTTTAAGATACTTTCAAGAAAAAGGTAAATGGAAGTGATTATTGTTAGAATTTTGATTCCACTTAAATATAATTTGTTCCACACTTGAACTTAGATCTATTACATTAATTAAAGTGAGACAGTGTGTTGAAATCATACAAAAAGAATGATAATTCCATAAATAGGTAAATATATGATTTTATTCTATTCTAGTGTGTGTATTTGAAATAATGAAAGACCATCATTTTGTTTCTAATTCATATAAATAAATATATTACACGAGAGTGAAATTATTCAAATGTGGAGGAGATATGAGAGCTCAAAATTTTAATTTTTTTTTATTGTATACAATTTTTTATTTCCCATTAATTAATTTAAATATTATGGAAGTCATTCAATTATTGATAATCCTTGAAAATATAGGCATTATTGAAAATTGGATTTAATTATCATTTTCAGTTTAATATTTAATTTTTGATATATTGAATAATACATAAATAAATATTGGATATATGAAATTTTAATTTTTAAAGTCTTGTAATACAATATTTCATTGATTATAATTTTTATAAATAATATTGTAGTTAAATATCTTTTTTATAGAAAATATTTTTGTTGAATAAAATTTTATTTGCATAAAATATTAATTTTATATATTGAAATATCAATCAATAATTAAATTTTTTTCAAAAATTGATTAAATTTTGTTAATTAAAAAAGGATATTTGATATTTTGGAATTAAATTGTCTTAAGGGTTTAATTTTTAATCTATACTCAATATGAAAAATCCTACACTTAAAAACAAATTTTGTGAATTATATGTGACTTCCAAAAAGGAAAAGGAAAATCTTCCACCATGTAGCCTGTAACTGTGTGCACAAACATACTAACATGATCATGTGTCCATGCTATTGTGCCATACCTATGATTGTGAAATGGGTATTTGACCACGAGAAAAAAATGATATTTTCCTACCATTACCATGTGACCATGAACATGTTTTAATGGAGCCAAATTACTACCATGCCCTCCTCCTCCTTCCATGAATCCCTCCTACTACAGTGCAACACATCCTCCTACAACCATGCCCTCCAAAATTTTATACCTTCAACCTTCACAAACATACCAACAATTTGAGTCCATTCTACATAAAAAACCATGTGAACCTAGGCTATAAGACCCTATGATTTTCAAATAAGGATGTTATGTTCGATAGAGTATAAGATACAGAACATCAAACTCAAACGTACTATGAAATATTATTATTAAAATATGATCATTATAACTAACCCATTGAATTAGAGGGTATGAATTGAAATTAATATATAATGAAATATATATAAATGTTCTAATCAATAAAAATTTATTGATTAATGATTATTAAATAATCACTCAATGTTTTTTTATACATTCTATTCTTGAAAGATATATTTTCATTAAAAATTATTTTGGGGGATTTTTTTGAGAGAATTATATAATTAATTTCAGGAAAAATTATAAAATTTACTTGATAAAAAGATATCATTTTTAAAATTATCATATAAAAATTATCATATAGTGAAATTTTTAATTTTTTTGAAAAAATTTATTTTTAAATGATTAGTGAACAATACTAAATTTATTAAAAACAGTATTTTATTTTAAATTATTTTTAAAAAAATTATATTTTGGATTAGTTTGAAATTTTCATTAATTCTGTTTGATTAAAAATAATCTAATTATATTCTTTTGAATTAATTTTATACATTATTTTTATATAAAGTCTTTTTTTACATAAAAAGGAATTTGACTGAAAATAAATTTTATCACGTTTTGCGGGATAAATTTTTAATTAAATTCACCCATTTCAATGAATTGAATTTTGTAAAATGGAATCATTATTTTGAAAGAGTGTGTCCAAATATTATAAATAGTTCCTTTTCCTTTCAAGACATTATTAATAGTATCCTTAATAATTTTTGTTACTATAGTCAAGGCTAAATCAGGTAATTAATGTTAAACATAAAATGATAAGGACTAAGAAATTACACTTACAGTTGTTTTAATTTTATTGTATGAGTATATATTATACATAACCATCCAAAACATGAAAATATTTCCTTCTATTTCTATTTTGATTTGATTTTGACCTTTATAACAATTTAGTAAATATAATGCAAAAAATATCACACTGTTTCGATTAATAACTATAATATTTCAATATAGGGATAAATAGAGGATATGCTTGATTATAAATAATAATTTAAAAGATAATTTTTTATCATATTAATTTATATTTACCTTTTAGAGATGAAATTATTACCTTAAATTCTTAATGAAGACTGACAAAATATTTATTTAATTAATAAAAAAATTAAATAAATTATTCTAAAAATATTAAAATTAATATAATTTGAAATAATTATTATGATACAAGAACTATTTGGTTAAATATAAAATTTTAAGGAAGTTTGAATTTATTATATTCTAATTCCTTTTTTTTATTGATGTTATTAAGGAAAATGATAATGAATAGTTCTAAAATTGACATTAATGATATTTTATAATAAATAATATTTTATTAAAATATTTAAAAAGCCTAGAAAACTAATATTCAAGCATGGAATTTTTATATTGGTTAAAATATCAACCATGTTCCATTTATGGTTTGTTTTTCCATTTTTAGTAATTATCTTGAAAAAACCTTGTTATCGCGGTAAGTGTGAATAGAGTTAATGGAGGGTTAAAAGAAACATATAAGGCTATAAATATTGTCTAAAATTGTGAAATTTTTATTTTAAGAGATTAGTTTGACTTATATTAATATTATATTGGAATATAATGAATTTGGATCCTTTAGACATGAAAATTATATTATATCAATTTGTTATTTTATGAAATTCGAAGAGTGCCTCCCCCTCTCTTATAAAATAGAACCTATTATTCTCATTTATTCACACTTAAAAATAATTTTGGTGTGGAAAATAACTACCCAAATAAATTCCTAAAATCCCTCCCCACATCATTGATTCCTTTTTTTGGGCCCAATACTAATCTTATAGGTTTTATGGTGTAATTCATAGGAGGTTGTCCGAAGAAGTGGTATAGTTTTTAACCGAGCATTTTTATTTTATTTATTCCTCCAACTCGTTAAAATATTCATTTAAAATTTACATATAATAATATATATATTTACCATATACTGAGATTTAATTATATTAATTTAATAATATATATCCATCTCTAACCTCCATCAAATGTGAAACAAAACTATCATTCATGTGTATTGTAGACTACCAACTCATGAACTGATTTAATTCATTTTAGATCATCTCCTATCATGGATGGTTATAATGATTGATTTAATTTATATATAATAATTTTTTTACATATTTATTATTTTGTAAAGATAATATAACTCTTATTTTCTTAACTTTTCATTTACTGAAAAATAATAACGTCGTTATTGCGTACATGTGGACTTCCACATCCACGAATCTATGTGATTTGTTTTTCATCACCACTTCACATTGATGATATATATGATTAAATTTAAAGAAATAATATGATATTTATAATATGATAAAAATATAAAAATATTAAACAATACTTTTCTTTTTCCCATAATGATCATTAAAAATGGAAATGTTACTCTTGTGTATGTACGACCTACCATCTCCATGATTGTAATGTAGTTAATTTTTTATAACTATATTTCATGGTTGTTTTTAAAAGTATAATTTTTATAAAAAATGATAATTATTTGATAATTATTATTCTATAGATGATATAAGAATAACCACTTTCACCATAGTCAACCCACCGAAGACATTATGAACATATGATCCCAATATCATCAAAAAATCCAACGCGAAGTTAATTGATTAAGTTATTGTATATAACATGTTAATAATTGATGTAAAAGGAATAGTAAACATTAAAAAGGCTTTCAATCAATTAAATAATTATCATAAGTTTAATATTCAAGAATATAAAGAATGTACATGCCGAATTATACTCTAGGTAAGATTATTTCATTTAAAAATCCTCTTAAAAATACCCTCCCAACACTTTTTCATTAATTAACATATTTTGATTAATATATTAATAATTTATATGGACCTAAAATAATTTTAAATGAAATTTAATCTCTCTTTTTAATTTCCTTCAAAGTATTTTAAAAGAAATATTTGTATAGAATGTTTTGACTTTCCTTACAAAAGCCAAAGGGAATATTATAATTTAACGTATATAGAAGTGAAGAATTATCCCACAACCACAACCATTATTTAATTTTTTTGATTACCTTATACGTTTTAATGTTTTCTTCAATGAAAACACCAATTTTTTTTGTATTTGGTGATTGAAAATTATTTTTTAAAAGAAATGTGTATTTTGATAACTGAAAGTGTTTTCCATACATGTTTAAAATAAATTTTCAAAGGTTTTATGATAAAAAGTTTCAAGAATAAAATATTTTATTCACAATATGTTACATGAGATTTATATATGAGAATATTTTTAGCCCAATTAATCTTATACAATAGGTTGATCACCATTATAGATCATGAGAAATGGTTGAGCCCAATACAAATTTTATGAATGGTGAGCCCCATTATAGATCTCCAATAAATTGGGTAAGAGTTTTTTTGGAAGTTGACTGCGAGGGTTAATCTCAGTATAGACATGATCTTTATTTCATTTGAAACTATTATGGTTACTCAAAGTATAGTTTTTCTAGTTTTTTATGTTTAACTATGATGGCTACTCTATGTATACCTATGATGGTTATTCCATGTATAACCATGAGGGTCACTCCACATATAAGTGTTATATTAAAATGATTTACCATTTTTCCTAAATGTATTAACTATGGTTTATATGGGGTTTTATAGAACTATTGTTATTTATCAAGTCAATATAATGATAATATGTTTAGAGGAACGTATATGTAACTTTTTATAGGAGAAAATTAAAACATTGTGAAAAACAAATTATGAGTTTTTTCATGATTACTAAGAAACATTTATGAGTTTTATTTTACCTTGAAGATTTTTTATAATATGATTTATGGAATAATATGCATATATTAGTTGATTTCAAGGGTAATAAATTTTTTATTTGAACCCCAAAGTTTAATTTTAAAAGGAAAATTTTTATTTGTATTCATAGACTAACATGTTTCTTTATTTATTCTTTTTATATACCTTATTGAAATTTATGCTCATACCATTTTTGAAAATGTATTTCATAGGTTTTTTGGAAGGGTAAGGTAAAAAAATATTCAACATTTAATGAAATTAAGATTTTACATGAAGATAAATCATGTTTGATTTTTATTTTTTTTAATATGGTTAGAATGGATACTAAGTAGAAGTGTCCACTTTTCAATATATGGGTTTGTTATGTATAATTTATTAACTGATTTTGTAAAAATTTAAAACAAATATATCCTTTATATGAAATAATGTAAAGACCCGTAAAATTCAAGGGAAATTTTTTCTTAATTTTATTTGGAATTTTACAAGAACGCGGTTTCTGACGGCACCTGATTCTGAGGCCCGGAGTGCCTGGAATCAATTTCCGAAGTTTGGTTCGGGTACGTTCAGTGAACGAACGAGCGGGAATTTCTAACTTTTGATCCGGTGCTCGGAATTGAAATCCGAGGACACCGATGAACTCGCAACGCCGATATTCGCTTAAGGAGACCTTTTCTGAAGTTGCGTTTATTGCGGGACAAAAGTTAGTTTTTGGGAGAATTATAAAAAGTTGAATAAAAATGTGGAACAATTTTTATTTTTCTTACTTGTTGGTTAACTCCTCTCAAAGGAAGTTAAAGGTGGGACCCACATCCACTTAACCTCCCTTAGGAGGATTAAGTGTGGTGGGGCCCACACGAAACCCAACTTTCCATCTCCTCTCAAAACTCCCTTAACTCCCCTTTTAAATGTAATTGATAACTTAGCTTATTAATTGGGTTGAGTTGTTTAAACTTTTTCAAACCTTTGAAATTCAAAAAGGTTTGGTTGAGTAAATAAAATAAGCTCTCAGCCTATTTTATTTGGTTAGAATTCTCTAGCCTCTTGAGAGTTTTGAAGCCTTCTCCTTCTCCTTCTTCTTCTTCTTCTTCTTCTTCAAGCTTGACGAAGAACACGAAGAACCTTCGAGCTCCGACGAAGAATGTCGCTCCTCTCTTCTTCGTAGCCAATTGTATCCGAAGATCGACGATGCCTTCCGTGTCAACGAAAGGGAACGTCGCTTCCTCCTCAGACTTCCTTCGTCGGATTACGAAGATTCGCCAATGACGTACCTCTTCGGACGTACCTCTTCGTCATCGGATTTGACGAACGATTACCGCGACGCCCGACCTCCGCGACGTTGTCTTCCGCGGGTCGTTGACGATCTTCGAACTTGAACCCAAGGTAGGGGTTGTTGTGGTTTATTTCTTTACTCTAGATCTTGGTTCTAGAATGATAATCTTGTGATTAAATATTTAAGAGTTATCATCTAACGAGAGGGGGGTCGGACCGCACAAACATGGCCGAATTCCCCCTCATTTGTTCTTGGTTATTTATATAATCTTGTGGATGAACGAGAAGGCGTGGTGCCGTCGCACCACGCGGGAATCGCCCGGCTTATTTACGCGACGCCGTCGCGTCACGCCGTGGAAGGATTATCATGAACGTGACGCCGTCGTGCCACGTCGAAGGGAATCGAAGGCGCCGCGGCCGGAGTGGGACCACGGCGGAGGGGCGCGGTGCCGTCGCACCGCGCCGGACGACGAACACCGCGGCCGGTTCCGGGCCGCGGCGAGACGGGATGACCGGCGGCTCGCCGGGCCGCCGGTGTCGGAAGCCGGAAGGGGACCGGCTTTTCCGGTCCGTTGAAGAAGAACCGGCCGGCTGGTTGGCCGGCCAGAAGGTCAAAGACTGGGGGAATTTAATTCCCCCAGCCAAGTCTAATGCCCCCCCATTTATGAGGGGGGCGGTTTCATTAAGGGGGGCAGGCGGCCCCTCGGTTTCCCTCAAAGCAGGCCCCCACGAGGGGGGTCCGGTTCTCCAAAGGTGCGTCTAAAAGCCGCGCCGCCATCTTAAAAAAAAGCGGGGGCCTTGCCCCCCGCGCGTGGCACCCAGCGGCGCCAGGCCGCGCCGCCGCCGGCCGGGTCGGCCCGGACCCGGACCCCCCGTTTTCGAATCGTCTTCGGTCCTTTGGCCATAACTTGAGCCACAGACCTCCGATTGACGAACCGTCAGCGGCTATGCGATCCTTGGATCGAGGCAGTCGATTCGGTATATCGCACTTAAAGTTTCGGAATACTTTTAGTTCGGCTGGGTTGGTTCGTTCACGAAACCAACCGGGCCTTCGGAGCGGAAACGCTCATATCTTGAGCTACGGACGTCCGATTGATGTGCCGTCAGCTTTGTTGTGTTCCTCTTAGTGAGACGGCTCTTTTGGCATACTCCGCCCGAGGTTTTGACTCAGGTGGAGTACGGTTGGGTTGGTTTTGCCTTAAAAACCAACCGGGCCCCTGGGACGAAAAAGCCAATAACTCTCAGACCGGGCGTCCGATCGACGCGCCGTCTGTTGCGTTGAGTTCCTGTTGACGATACGGAACTTTTGGATACATCAACTCTGGACTTTGTGACATTTGATGTATCAGCCTCTCGGCTCGTGGAGCGGACCCTCCTGTACGAGCTTGTTGTATGCGGAAACCCTAGTACTGGCTGCGACTGTTACTGTGACTACTACTGCTCCGCTACTGCTACTGTGACTGCGACGACGACAGTACAGAGATCCTGTGTGGATTCGACGACGACGACTACAGCACTCAGCGATCCTACGTGGATTAGTGCTACAGGTCCTGTGTGGGCCCGATCCTGTGTGGGTCTTTGCACTCAGCGGTCCTGTGTGAACCAGCGCCTACAGGTCCTGTGTGGGCCCGATCCTGTGTGGGTCTTTGCAGGGGTTAGTTACCTATCGATCCTTCGTGGGTCCGACGACTTAGATGGATCAGAGATCATCTTTTTCATCTTTCGAAGAAGTATACCTGTGTGAGCTGAATCCTGTTACTTTCCTGTGTGGATTGTGTTGTGCTATCCTGTGTGGATTTCGTTTTGCTTTCCTGTGTGGAATACGTATACTTTCCTGTGTGGTCTGAGTTGTACTTGGGCTCGGAGGTTGGAGAGAATTGGAATTGATGACTTAGGTATATGTATGGGCATATACCTAAGCAGTGTCGGTTGTTACTTCGTGTTTGTATCTCACCTTTGTGGTTTATCCTATGTGGATTTTGGGAGGCCTTCAGGGGTCTCGGGGTCCCTACTGAGTAGCTTATACTCACCCCTGCACGGGCTATGCCCGCACTACATTGTGTTGGTTGCAGACGACGGACAGCGTTGATCGTGGTTGAGGCTTGCAGAGCAGGACGGTACCTAGAGGTGGACCACTGGGCGGGACGTACTCGGAGCGGATGGTGGGACCCGTGGAGCAGTGGAGCTATCTGTACCCACCCTTCAGGTGGGATTTCCAGTGGACAGCTCGGTGTACCGGCTTTTACTTTACAGTTGCTGTTTTCCCTTTTGAGTTGTACTTTACTTTCAGTTTGGGTTTGTATACTGGCCCATTTACTTTTCCGCACTTTCAGTTGTACTCTGTTTTTACATAGTGTTTACTTTTCTGCTTGTTTCTCTGTGGTGTTTGTTTACTTTTCAAAGGAAATGTCTTCCCTTTTTACTGGGAATTATGCCTTGGTGCTAGTCGCCAACCCCTGGCCTATGGAAGGCGGGCTTGGGGTAGTCACGGCACGGGCCCCGAGGGCGGGTCGTGACAAATTGGTATCAGAGGAGTTCGGTTCTACCACGAACTCTGATCTTTTCTATGTGAAGCAATAATGTTTAGCGTATTGAGTGTGGTTATCAGTCCAGGGAGTCCAGTGTTGGTGCGGCGGCCGACGTATCCGTACACCAGGACCCTGACTTCTGATTTCCGACTTAATGCACGAAAACATTGATTGCGTGTGTGTTTCAAAGTTTTCTTTGTGATTACTTTATATCAGCTCACCAGGTGTACTGTTTGACCGTGGCGCACCTGATTCCTTTTCAGGATGGCCCCACGACGGCAGCCAGCTAGGGTTCCGAGATTCGAGTGTGACGACAGCCCACCGAGCGACGAGGATTCAGTGCAGGGCCCTTTGTCAGCAGTCGAACCGGCGGTAGCTCTACCCGTCGAGCCACCGATTCTTCCTGCACCAGCCGCTGACGATGTACGTCGCCACAGCGCACTGCATGAGTTTCAGCGCCAGCGACCACCCAGGTTTCGCGGGGAGACGGATCCCCAGGCAGCCGAGGACTGGCTGGAGGCAGTGGTACGTGTGTTTAGGCTAGTGAGGACACCAGAAGACCTCATGGCGATCCTCGCTGCGAGCCTACTACACACAGCAGCAAGACGATGGTGGAGCTTGATGCTCCAGGTGCACGATGAGACATCTCTTCTTTGGACGGACTTTGAGAGCCTCTTCCACTCGGAGTTCGTCCCAGCCACCCTTCGTGCGGTGCGTATCCAGGAGCTTCTTCAGCTGCGGCAGGGAAGCATGACGGTCGCTCAGTACTCGGCGAGATTTACCGATCTCTCGTGCTACTCGACCGACATGGTACGGGACCCATTCTTCCAGGTCTGAACCTTCGAGCAGGGTTTGAGACACGAGATCAGGGCATCGCTGATCTCCCTCAGCATACCGACTCAGACAGGAGTACTGGAGCGAGCCCTTTTGATCGAGAGCTTCCTTTCTGAGTCTACACCAGCACCGAGACCCACCGCAGGGCGGCACGTGGCAGATTCATCTGCAGCAGGCAGTCGACGGATGACTCAGGGGTCCAGGCAGACCAGACCTTCAGGCAGACGACCTCATGACACTGGCTCAGCAGTGCGGGGCACACAGCGCGGAGCCAGTCTTTCGTGTGGAAGACAGTGCTATGCATGCGGCGGGCAAGGCCACATGGCTCGTGACTGCCCGACCCTCCATGCA
The DNA here is from genome assembly GCA_963277665.1 of Viscum album. Taxonomy (NCBI): domain Eukaryota; kingdom Viridiplantae; phylum Streptophyta; class Magnoliopsida; order Santalales; family Viscaceae; genus Viscum; species Viscum album. The sequence continues at coordinate 953,869,881 of OY728128.1, read as the reverse complement.
GAGGAGCAGCAGACGGTTGAGGAACCACCTAGGCAGAGGCAGAGGTTCGACCGTGGCGGTCCGCAGGGAGGAGGCGGACGAGGCAGAGGAGCTGGCCGAGCAATAGGTGGTGGGCGACGCTTTGAGGATCTACCACCACCACCACCAGGAGGTCCACCCCGACCTCAGGGAAGAGCACAGCTTCAGGAAGCTGAAGCTTACGATCATGGAGCTCCGGAAGCGGGTGGACTAGTTCGGGACTAGCTCCAGGCATAGAGGCCTTGCCCATAATGCCTCTAGCTTCGTAGATTGTGTTGCCTTGTGTCCTTGTACTTTAAGTTGAAGTAATAAAAGATACTTGCCTTGGTGACTTTTGTTTTCTTGTCTTCTGTTTTTTTTTACTAAGAGGTGCCGGTTAAAAACTGTTGACTTGACCCTCACTTGCGAGATTCTTACAGGAGGAAACCCAGTGACCACACACTGATGCCGACAGTGTGACTCAACCCTTGGAGGCAAGAGTGACGGTTGGATCTCTTGGTAGCAGCGTCGAGGCCTTACGACGTCATCCATGACATGAATTAACTAATCATGATGGGATTGAATGTATTAGGCAAGGAACGTGGTTCATCCAGGGGATGAGACCAGATTTCGCTTTTCGGAAAAGGAGAAATCTTTGCAGGTTTGCTGTACATTAAGGAGAAAGGGGAACGTAGTAGCTGATGCCCTCAGCAGGAGGACGGGCATTCAGCTACTTGAGGAGGCGACGGAGCAGCTAGCCTCTTTACAGATATCCTTCGTGGATAGAGATGGAGAAGCCTTCCTCCAGTCTCTCACAGTCACGCCTCCACTACTGAAGCGGGTCAGAGAGGCACAGCGTGAGGACGCTGACTGTGAGACACGGCGTGCACAGATATCCTCGGGACAGGCACCTGATGGTTTCTCCCTTGGAGCAGAGCACGACATCCTTTTCAGAGGACGTACCATGGTACCAGTCGCTTTGCGAGAGGAGGTGATGAGAGAGTTTCACACTTCTCCTTTGGCGGTACATCCTGGAGTGGCGAAGATGTACCAGAACCTCAGACGACAGCACTGGTGGCCGGGCATAAAGAAGGCTGTGGCAGAGTTCATTTCACGATGCCTCACCTGTCAGCAGGTGAAGGCAGAGCATCAGGTACCAGCAGGCTTGGTACAGCCCTTGGAGGTTCTGGAGTGGAAGTGGGACGGCATATCTATGGACTTCGTGACTGGACTTCCACGCACTTCCAGAGGTCACGACTCCATCTGGGTGATTGTTGAACGACGCACCAAGTCGGCACACTTCTTACCCATCAGAGATCAGGGCTTAGTGGAGAGCTTGGGACGTCTCTACGTTCAGGAGATTGTGTGGCTCCACGGTGTGCCATCATCTATCGTCTCCGATCGAGATGCTCGCTTTACTTCCCGGCTTTGGAAGGGGTTACAGGAGGCGTTCGGGACGCAGCTACGTCTGAGCACAGCCTTTCACCCTCAGACGGATGTTCAGACGGAGAGGACCATTCAGACTCTCGAGGACATGCTCCGCACATGTGTCCTCGACTTTGGTCATAGTTGGGAGGACCACCTACCCTTGGTGGAGTTTGCGTACAACAACAGCTACCACTCTACCATCGGGATGGAACCGTATGAGGCGTTGTACGACCGACCTTGTAGATCTCCTTTATGCTGGACAGACCCTGGGGAGTCAGCACTTGTGGGACCGGAGATGGTTCAGGCCACGACAGAGAAGGTTCAGGTCATCTAGGAGCGGATGAGGACAGCTCAGAGCCGGCAGAAGTCATATGCTAATAGGAGGCGGAGGCCACTAGAGTTCGAGGATGGTGACCACGTCTTCTTGTGGGTCTCACCTCGACGTGGTATTCGGAGATTTGGCCGAGGCGGCAAGTTATCTTCGCGCTTCATCGGACCCTTTCAGGTCCTCAGCAGGATTGGCGAGGTGGCCTATCGCCTGGCTCTACCACCTTAGTTGCACCGGGTGCACGACGTCTTCCATGTATCTCAGCTGAGGAGATACGTGCATGACCCGACACACATCATTGACCATGGGGAGCTTGACGTTGACGATAGTGAGACTTTTACGGAGGTCCCGGTGGAGATAGAGGATCGACATGAGCGGGTCCTACGGGGGCGATCGATTCCTCTTGTGCGCATCAGATGGCAGCACGGGAACCTCCAGGAGAGCACATGGGAGTGGGAGGCTCAGATGCGTGCTCAGTACCCTCATTTGTTTCCCTAGTTTTTGATGTATCTTTATGGGGACGTAAAGCCCTGAGGTGGGAGTAATGTAAAGACCCGTAAAATTCAAGGGAAATTTTTTCTTAATTTTCTTTGAAATTTTACAAGAACGTGGTTTCTGACGGCACCTGATTCCGAGGCCCGGAGTGCCCGGAATCAATTTCCGAAGTTTGGCTCGGGTACGTTCAGTGAACGAACGAGCGGGAATTTCTAACTTTTGATCTGGTGCTCGGAATTGAAATCTGAGGACACCAATGAACTCGCAGCGCCGATATTCGCTTAAGGAGACCTTTTCCGAAGTTGCGTTTATTGCGGGTCGAAAGTTAGTTTTTGGGAGAATTATAAAAAGTTGAATAAAAATGTGGAACACTTTTTATTTTTCTTACTTGTTGGTTAACTCCTATCAAAGGAAGTTAAAGGTGGGACCCACATCCACTTAACCTCCCTTGGGAGGATTAAGTGTAGTGGGGCCCACACGAAACCCAACTTTCCATCTCCTCTCAAAACTCCCTTAACTCCCCTTTTAAATGTAATTGACAACTTAGCTTATTAATTGGGTTGAGTTGTTTAAACTTTTTCAAACCATTGAAATTCAAAAAGGTTTGGTTGAGTAAATAAAATAAGCTCTTAGCTTATTTTATTTGGTTAGAATTCTCTAGCCTCTTGAGAGATTTGAAGCCTTCTCCTTCTCCTTCTTCTTCTTCTTCTTCTTCTTCAAGCATGACGAAGAATGCGAAGAACCTTCGAGCTCTGACGAAGAACGCCGCTCCTCTCTTCTTCGTAGCCGATTGTATCCGAAGATCGACGACGCCTTCCGTGTCAACGAAAGGGAACGCTTCTTCCTTCTCGGACTTCCTTCTTCGGCTTACGAAGATTCGCCCACGACGTACCTCTTCGGACGTACCTCTTCGTCATCGGATTTGACGAACGATTACCGCGACGCCCGACCTCCACGACGTTGTCTTCCGCAGGTCGTTGACGATCTTCGAACATGAACCCAAGGTAGGGGTTGTTGTGGTTTATTTCTTTACTCTCGTTCTTGGTTCTAGAATGATAATCTTGTGATTAAATATTTAAGGGTTATCATCTAACGAGAGGGGGGTCGGACCGCACAAACACGACCGAATTCCCCCTCCTTTGTTCTTGGTTATTTATATAATCTTGTGGATGAACGAGAAGGCATGGTGCCGTCGCACCATGCGGGAATCGCCCGGCTTATTTACGCGACGCCGTCGCGTCGCGCCGTGGAAGGATTATCATGAAGGCGACGTCGTCGCACCGCGTTGAAGGGAATCGAAGGCGCCGCGGCCGGAGCGGGGTCGCGGCGGAGGGGCGCGGTGCCGTCGCACCACGCCGGACGACGAACACCGCGGCCGGTTCCGGGCCGTGGTGAGACGGGAAGACCGGCGGCTCGCCGGGCCGCCGGTGTCGGAAGCCGGAAGGGGACCGGCTTTGTCGGTCCGTTGAAGAAGAACCGGCCGGCCGGGTGGCCGGCCGGAAGGTCAAAGACCGGGGGAATTTAATTCCCCCGGCCAAGTCTAATGCCCCCCCATTTATGAGGGGGCGGTTTCTTTAAGGGGGGCAGGCAGCCCCCCGGTTTCCCTCAAAGCAGGACCCCACGATGGGGGGCCGGTTCTCCAAAGGCGCGGCTAAAAGCCGCGCCGCCATCTTAAAAAAAAAGCGGGGGCCTTGCCCCCCGCGCGTGGCACCCAGCGGCGCCAGGTCGTGCCGCCGCCGGCCGGGCCGCGCCGGTCCGCGCGGCCGCGCCTGACCGTGCCGTCGCGCCAGTCTACGCCGTCGTGCCGGACCGCCGCCACGCCGGACCGCCGTCGGCCGGGCCGGGTCGGCCCGGACCCGGACCCCCCGTTTTCGAATCGTCTTCGGTCTTTTGGCCATAACTTGAGCCACGGACCTCCAATTGACGAACCGTCAGCGGCTACGCGATTCTTGGATCGAGACGGTCGATTCGGTATATCGCACTCAAAGTTTCGAAATACTTTGAGTTCGGCCGGGTTGGTTCGTTCACGAAACCAACCGGGCCTTCGGAGCGGAAACGCTCATATCTTGAGCTACGGACGTCTGATTGACGTGTCGTCAGCTTTGTTGTGTTCCTCTTAGTGAGACGGATCTTTTGGAATACTCCGCCCGAGGTTTGGACGCAGGTGGAGTACGGTTGGGTTGGTTTTTCCTTAAAAACCAACCGGGCCCCTGGGACAAAAAAGCCAATAACTCTCAGACCGGGCGTCCGATCGACGCGCCGTCTGTTGCATTGAGTTCCTGTTGACGATACGGAACTTTTGGATACATCAACTCTGGAATTTGTAACAGTTGATGTATCAGCCTCTCGGCTCGTGGAGCGGACCCTCCTATACGAGCTTGCTGTATGCGGAAACCCTAGTGCTGGTTGCGACTGTTAATGTGACTACTACTGCTACTGCTACTGCTACTATGACTGCGACGACGACAGTACAGAGATCCTGTGTGGATTCGATGACGACGACTACAGCACTCAGGGATCCTACGTGGATCAGTGCTACAGGTCATGTGTGGGCCCGATCCTGTGTGGGTCCGATCCTGTGTGGGTCTTTGCGCTCAGCGGTCCTGTGTGAACCAGCGCCTACAGGTCCTGTGTGGGCCCGATCCTGTGTGGGTCTTTGCGGGGGTTAGTTACCTATCGATCCTTCGTGGGTCCGACGACTTAGATGGATCAGAGATCATCTTTTTCGTCTTTCGAAGAAGTATACCTGTGTGAGCTGAATCCTGTTACTTTCCTGTGTGGATTGTGTTGTGCTATCCTGTGTGGATTTCGTTTTTCTTTCTTGTGTGGAATACGTATACTTTCATGTGTGGACTGAGTTGTACTTGGGCTTGGAGGTTGGAGCGTATTGGAATTGATGACTTAGGTATATGTATGGGCATATACCTAAGCAGTGTCGGTTGTAAATTCGTGTTTGTATCTCACCTTTTTGGTTTATCCTATGTGGATTTTGGGAGACCTTCAGGGGTCTCGGGGTCCCTACTGAGTAGCTTATACTCACCCCTGCATAGGCTATGCCCGCACTACGTTGTGTTGGTTGCAGACGACGGACAGCGTTGATCGTGGTTGAGGCTTGCAGAGCAGGACGGTACCTGGAGGTGGACCACTGGGCGGGACGTACTCGGAGAGGATGGTGGGACCCGTGGAGTAGTGGAGCTATCTGTACCCACCCTTCAGGTGGGATTTCCAGTGGACAGCTCGGTGTAGCGGCTTTTACTTTACAGTTTTTGTTTTCCCTTTCGAGTTGTAATTTACTTTTAGTTTGGGTTTGTATACTGGCCCATTTACTTTTCCGCACTTTCAGTTGTACTCTGTTTTTACTTAGAGTTTACTTTTCCACTTGCTTACTCTGTGGTGTTTGTTTACTTTTCAAAGGCAATGCCTTCCCTTTTTACTGGGAATTATGCCTTGGTGCTAGTCGCCAGCCCCTGGCCTATGGAAGGCGGGCATGGGGTAGTCACGGCATGGGCCCCAAGGGCAGCTCGTGACAAATAATATGAATTATTGACATCAAACAAAAGATTATTTCATTTTTAAGGGTAGATCATTACAGTTGGTATAATAGTAAAAGTTTAGATAACTCTAGAGGTTAGGATGCTATTTGAGCATAAGATAGAAGTTCTATATAAACACAATGGTTAGTTATAATTATAGTAATTTTGGATCAATATATATAGTTAAATATAACATTTTTAAGGTTATCTTAGTGTTTATCCTCTCCATAATATTTTTTAATATGTTCTTATTAATTTTATCACACCGAACTATTTTTTTTTAATGGTTGGATCCATTATTATCCAAATTAATAATGAATGTGAAGGAAAATGAGATGGTTGTATAAATGATAAACTAAATAGAATAATCTTTTTAGTTAACACTCTAGTTTTTATTTAGAACCAACTATCACGAGTTATGATTAAAAACATAAACCTAGGTGAGTACCATAACACATTAAGTGAGAGAGAAATTAAGCTCTATATATGTTCAGGGGATAAAGTTCATAAAGGTAAAAATATTCAATGACCTATGTGTTAATAATGTGGGTATAATAACCTATTAAAATGTATTAATTGAATAGGGAGATGTTTTATATGTGTAAAATGTGGGAATAAAGAAATAATCTACCATGAAAAGGGAAGCGTTTAGTCTGCGCTATAAAGAGGAATAAAGTTCTTCCCAAGGAATAAATTGAATTTTTTAAATATGGGGAATATGGTCACTGTGAAAAAAGTGTCTTAGGGGGAAATCTAATAAATTATATCAATAAGACAATGCTGATAATTATCTTGAAATTCATAATTCCATTATAGTTGAAGATGAGGTAAATTCAAATGACATAAAAAAGGTATGTAATATATCTTGGCTTCTATTTTGATATTATTGAATCTTAAGAAGTAATTTATATTTTTTAAGAAATATATATTAAGTAATAATATGGGAAGTCATGGTTAATGGATTATAAAAAATGTTTAATGATTAGGTTGTTTACATTTATGGATTCAAAAGTTATGATGTATTAGTAGATCAAAGGACGATGATATGTTTAAAAGCATTAATACTCTTTTCATGTTTTATGTGATGGAAGTAATTTGAGTGAAATTTTTTAAGTCTTAATAGATTTTTAGGTATATGTAACCTTTAGTAATTATTTTTTTAATTAAATGTTATTTGAGGAATAAGGCCTTTACATTTTGTGGACGCAAGTTTACAGGTTTTCATACCATTTAGGGTTTATATAATCTTTTAAATTTTGGTAATTTTGGGTTATTCAAATCCAGGGAACATATGTTTTATCAAAAAAATAACCCGGGAATTGAAAAGTGATTTTGTGATTGATGTTATTTTAGAATAAGTTTACTATTTTGGAAACCATATATGATTAAGGTAAATGGAAATATTTTTGAATAAGATAGGATTTTATTTGAGTTTTAAAATAAAAATTATCATTTAGAAAGAATAAATGATTTTAATATAACATTATGGTAATTCATGTTATTTATGTAAACAATTACCATATCATGGGGATTACAAGATTATAGGTTATACATTATTGTCATGAGACTTTAAGAGTGATTGATATTATGTGGTGATAAATGTTAAATTTATTTTAGAAGAATATGCGATCAAATCATTCTAATATATGGGTTTAAATATTAGTTTGAAATATTTTAAAGAACATTAAGGTTATTTATTTATTTAATGATCTATGATTCACATTGGGTGTTATTGTTGAGTGTTTGGATATCAATTTCTTATTTCATCATTTCAAGGTTTATTCATTTTTGGAGTTGTCGAAACTTATGCTTAACATTTTGGTTTTGATTAATTTCTAACAACATGAGGGATAAATTGTGATCCTTTTGGGCAATTATGTGATATGTTATATGTTTATTTAATTGATTTATAAATAAAAAAATTCCTCTGGAATACCCATCATTTAGATAAAGAGATGAGGTTGTGGTAGAAATTGATTAAAGGATGAAGTTCCTCTTATCAAGTAATTATATTTTAATTTCGTTCTTAGTCTATATCATAAATAATTACTAAAATATAGGAAAATGAAATTGAAGTGAAAATTTTATCATATTAACATCACTTCAAATTAATCAATGGTTTTTGTCACACCACTTTGGTTTATAATTGTTTTTCCATTAACTTCCTCATGATCATTCGATTTCTTGTGATCCATGACCTCTATCACTCTCCATCATAATTCAGACATAAATATTTTCTTCCAAGTCTATATTTTCAATTCCCACTAATTTTATCCTACTTTTAAACCTATTTATATGTTATTCTAGATTACCTTTTTACTACCCTTTCTCTCTTTTCAAGAATAAGTTTTATTAATTACTTTTTCGATGTGGGATTTCAAGAATAGTATTTTCAAATTCTAAACCATTGATTACCAAGATCATGTTAAAATTGTGAGGATGAAATTTTTTTAAATGTGGGAATATCAAACTCTATAATATTTTAAATTAAGTATGTTATGTTTGATAGTATACAAGATACGCAACACCAAACGCAAATGAACTTAGAAAAAAATATTATTTAAATATAACCGTTATAACCTAGCCATTGAATTGGTTGGTATAAATAATATTAAATAAATTATGAAATATATATAAGGGTTCTAATAAATAAAAAATTATTTATGAATTCTTATTAAATAACCACTCAATTTATAGTAAATACATTTTATTTTCCAAAGATATATTTTATTCAAAAATGTTTTTTGATGAATAATATAATTAATTTGTTAAAAATTTATATATTTTGATTTATAAAAGGATATAATTTATGAAATTATAATATCAAAATCATTATATACTGAAATTTAGATTTTTTTGAAAAGATCAATTTTTTAATGAATAGTGAAAAATGTTGATTTTTATTGAAAATTGTATTTTCATTTAATTTTTTTTCAAATTAAAATTAGTTTATGGATTAGTTTAAAAGTTTATTTAGTTATTTTTGATTAAAAATATCCAATTATATTATTTGGTATGAATTTTATACTGGAATTTTGTATAAAAAAATTTTTGTACTTAAAAATGCATTTTACTGAAAAATCATTTTCCTCATCTTTTGAGGGTTTAATTATGAATTTTATTCTAGAAATTATTTTCATTGAATATTGAAAAATTAAATCCATATTTTTATTCCATTGGTCCAAATTCGGTAAATAGGCCCCTTTTATATTTTGACATTATTAATAATAGCCTTAATAATTTTTGTCACCATGGTCAAGGGTAAATCAGTAATTAAGGTTCAAAATAAAAATATAAGGGATACTAAATAACCATAACAGTTACCTTAATTTAATAGTATGTGTATATATCATTAATAATCATCCCAATGTTGAATATATGTCCTTTTTTCCCATTTGTATGTGATTTTGACCATTATAATATTTAACTGAATATAAATCCAAAAATGTCACACTCTTTCTTTTAATAACTATACTATTTTAATATCACGATAAAAAGTGGATATTTTCAGTTCTAAAAATTAATTTGAAATATATATGTTTTTTTATCATGATAATTTTATTTTATTATTTAGTTATGTAATGATTACCTTTAAATCATAGGAAAAGATGACACAATTTTTATTTTATTAACAGAAAAATAAAATAAAAGATTGTTAAACTATTAAAATTATTATAATTTGAATGAATTATTGTGATACATGATTTTTATGATAAATATAACATCCTAGGGATGTTTTAATCTATTATACTTGAGTTTTTTTTTTCTTGATGTTATTAAAGTCAAAGTTAGTGAACTGTTCTAAAATTAACATTAATGATATTTTATAATAAATAATATTTTATTAAATGATTAAATGTTCTTAAAAGTAAAATATTTGGCCTATTGATTGGGATATGATTTAAAATATCAATTATTGTCCATTTATGGGCTGTTTCAACCTTATTGTAACTATGTTTACCCTCAAATTTTAAAAAAACCATATTATGGGAGTAAGTGTGAAAAGAGTTAATAGAGTGTTCATACCAAAAGATTTGGGTTAAAAAAAGTCTAAAATAATACAAATTATATTTTATTAAATTATTTAGACATAAAATCATATTATATTTGAATATAATCAATTTATAGGATCATGAGAATGAAAACTAATATATAATAATTTTATATTTCAAGAAATTCCAAGAGTGCCCATCCCCACTCTTATAAAAGGGAACATTTTATTATCATCTATTCACACTTAAAAAGAATTTTGGTTCATCCTATAAATTCAAAAATTAATTCATAACATCCCTCAACATTTAATGGAGGACTTATTTGGGATATAATACCAACCTTAGATGTCTTACGGTGCAAAGTAAAGATAGTTGTCGGAAGAAGATGTATAGTTCTTAACCGAGCAATTTTATTTTCTTTGTTCTTCCACCGCTTTGAAATATTTCATAAAAATAATGATACAATGACATAAATATATAAAATATAATGATCTGTTATTTGGTCAATTTAATAACCTATATCCACATCCATCCTTCATCAAATGGGAAATGAAGCTATCGTTCATTCATACGGTGGACTACCACCTCACGAACAAATATAATTCATTTTCCATCATCATTTGTCATAGATAGTTATAAGGATGAATTTAATATATATATTTATTATATTCATTAAATATTTATTATTTTTGGAAAATAATATAATACCTATTTTCTCAAATTTTCATTCACTAAAAAATGATATCGTTATTTGTGTTTACCTGTGGACTACCACCTCTAAGAAGCGCTGTGATTAATTTTTCATCATCACATCACATGAAGGATATATATAAAGATATTTAAAAGTAATAATATGATATTTATGATATGATTATAATTATTCATATATAAAATAATAATTACCTTCTTTCTATAAAGTTCATTGAATAAAGGAAACTTACTCATGTGTTTGTACGACTTACCGTATCCATGATTGTAACATAGTTAATCTTTCATAACCATATTTCATGGATATTTTTAAAATTATAATTTATTAATAAAAATTATAATTATTAAATTATTATTATTATGGATATGATGGAATAATTACCTCTTTTTCCGTATTCAACCTACATAAGTCATTTGGACATATGAGCCGAATATCATCAAATGTTTTGACATAAACATAAAAGATTAAGTAACCGTATATAACATTGTAACAAATGAAATAAATTGAATAATAATCTTTAAAAAGGTTATTAATAAATTTAATAATTTAAATAATTTTATTATTCATGAATATATAATACAAACATGATGATTCATATTCGAGGTAAGAGACTTTCTTTTAAAATCCACTTTAAAGTTACACTTACAACTCTTTTTATTCCATGTACATATTATGAAAAATGAATTATTAATGAACTTATATATATATAAATTATAAATGAAAATTTATGTCTCTTTTCATATTCATTCAACAGTTTTCAGAAGGAATCTTTTTATGGTATGTATTTAATTTCCTTACCAAATACAAAATGAATGATCTGTTTTAATGTATACAAAAAACAATGACGTTTCACACTACAATAACTATTATTTTATTTTTGTATTAGATTACAATAATTTACGTTTTCATTAAATAAAAACCCCATATCTTTTTTTTGTATTTTTTATTTAAAATTAGTTTTTAAAATAAAATTATATTTTGATATCCAAAAGGATTTTGCACACGGGTTTAAAAGAGCCTTTAAAATGTTTTATGATAAAATGGTGAAATCATAAAATATTTTATTCCCGATATGGTAATTTAGATTTATATAAGAGAAAATTGTGATCCCTATATAGCTTATACAATATGTTGATCCCCATTATATCTCATCATAAATAGATGATATCGATACAACTTATATGATGGGCGAGCCACATTATATCTCTACAATACATTGGAAAATATTTTTGTTTGGAAGTTGAGGATGAGGGTTACTTCAAGTATAACTGTGATATCCATTTCAAGTAATACTATGATGGACACTCTAAGTATAACTTTGATGGTTATTTAAAATGTATGTGTGATGGTTACTCCATGTATAACCATGATGGTTATTCCATGTGTAACTACGAAGGTTAATCTATAGGTAAGACTGATATAAAAATAATACGCCATGTTTACTACATGTATTATCTATTATTACTATGGGTTTTCATAAAAATATTATGATTTATCATGGTAAGATAATGATCTTATGGTTATAGGAATGTATATTCTACTTTTAATGGTGAAAAGTATAACTATGTGAAAAGTTTTTATGATTTTTTAATGAATGTAAATAAAACATTATGAGTTTTATTTAACCTATACAATTTATTATGAAATGTTTTAAGAAATTATTTTTCTCAATAAGTTCATTTATTGAGTAATAACATTTTTATTTTTAACTCAAATGTTTATTTTGAATGGATTTTTATTTATTTATTCATGGACTAATGAGTTTCTTTCTTTATTTTTATGTTACATACTGATTTTTTTTTCTCATAACCTAGTTTAAAATGATTTTCACAAGGATTATTTATAGAGAAGTAAAAATAAGATGTTATGATGAAATATGTGATGGTTTTTCATGAAAATAAATCATGTTTAATAATAAAAGTTTATATTATTAAAAAAATGGATTTTAAGTATAAATGTACACTTATTAATATTTACGATTGTTATGTAATATTTATGAAATAATTTATAGAAAATATAAAATGAAAAGATCCTTATAATTAAATAAAGTTAGTTACTTAAATAAAAATCAAGAATATGTATTGTTTAACACTGGATTATTATACATGCTATATAAAGTCAATCAAAGATTATTAATGAGGTTCTAATATGATGGAAGATAATGTTATGCTCATAGATATAGGATTGATGATGTAAGTTGATCATTGTAGTCAATTATTAATGTGAATTTGATGAATAGAGGTTAGTATTTATTTGAAATGAGTGAGTGAAATATCTAAGCCAGACTGAGTTATCAATGAAAATGAATATACTCACTGGATTATGTATTTTTTTAAAGGGGATAACTAATAAAGAGAGGGGACTTAATTATTTCTGATCAATGTGATAGTAAATTCACATGTTAGTATACACCATGTGATCGATTTATCTAATAATGAAATTCCATTTTACAAGAGAAAAAAATATTGTTATAGGAACCTCTGATGAAGAATTTCGAATAAAAAAACTAGATATCGACTGAATGAATCCTAAAGGAGTTCACAATACCACTTCTAAACACATGGTTCAATTTAAAATGAATAATCCTCAATAGAGTCTTGTTTATAATCAATGACATTTTATTATAATTACTATCCATTCCTTTCATATGCCTAATTTTTATAGGTTAGGATTGAGTTCCCCATAACACCAAACTTGGGAAGTTGAGGCTAGAGTGCCGAATTTAAAATCAAATTCATGGAGGCCGATTTAATATCATATAATGAGTTTAATGAAGGTACCTAGTATGATGTATAAGCCACCAAAAAATCCTCTATGTATCGAAATTGGAATGGAGAGTTTTCTTGGATACAACCAAGAAATATAAGATGTAAGATACACTATGATCATTTAATTCACTATGTTTTCTCTCTATGTAAGAGGTGATTAAGGCTTCAACATTTCCCAATCAACTAACTATGGCTATGAAGATCCATTCCAAAATGGTGGTCAATAAAATTTCCATATGAACCTATTACAGCTTTGAGGACTTGACTCTGCCTCATGACAGACTTCACCAAGAAGCACCAATTCAAAAAAACTCTCCACTAAAGCTCCATGGTATTTCTTCCCTTACAGAAATGAGCTAGAAGAATTTACTTTGTTAACACCATCAATTATATGACACCAATAACTAAATATTCAATTTTCATAAGGAAGCGTGACATGAGAAAAATGAATATGCATACCTATTTCCCCTGATCCTCTCCAACTAATGGATTGATACAACCCAATTCATCCACCAAAACCCAAACCTACCAATCCCCTCTCCAATAATGCTGAATGTATCCAATGATTGATTCATCTATAATCTTCTATCTCAATCACAGATTAATTTTGAAACATCTTCTACTTCAACACTATATAAATTTTTGTTAGTTGTTTTTGTTTTTAAAAGTATGATTTATAAGAAATGTGGTTTCCAATCAAAGTTAATCTGAACACAAGGAGTAGAATGAAATGTATAAGAATTTCATCCCCCACTTCCTCCCAAAATAATTCCATGACCATACATAATAGTCATAGTCCAAGTGCAGGACCATGTTTGATCATTAAATCCTATTTCAAGGCTGAGTATATTGAATCCCAACACTACTTATTAAATCCTAATATTCAATAATTCCCATTATAATTCTACTTTAGATCTAATCCAGAACCATCCAGAACATGATCACACTAAAAAAAATAATTTTATATGAACTGTGAAGCATAAAATCACATCTTCTGGGTATAATATCAAACTCATACAAGCTCAATCATGGGAAGAAGATGTTGCAACACGTGGAAGAAATTTGAGGTAAGAATAGATCACTAATAGTTTCAATTAAAATTAAGAGGATGAATATGTGAACAAGATTATAAATATTATCCTACTCCCATTTTTGCATGAATTTAAATATCTTCCGAATACAGATTGGAACATCAATTTTTTTCTTCTCAAAGTTTAACTCCAATTATGTTTCTGTTAAAAAATGTTATATGATTTTATCTTATCCCCCTAATGTCTTCATGTTTCCTTCATCCTCTACGATGTTATGAAATATCTTTAATTCTATAATTATGGAGATCTAACTCAAGGTATAGGTCTTTAGGTGAGAATACACAGGCATTCAGAATCCCTATTTTAAATTATTTATCTTCTGATATCATCCTTAGTGTAATATTGAATTTGTGAGAAGTGGAAAGATGTTGATAATATTCCAAATCTGGGGATTTATTTTATTCATCAATCAATCAAATAATTGTACTATTCCTCTCTTTATATACAATGTTTACTAATAGATCCATGTGAATTAGGGGATGGTTAACATATGATGATGCTGGGTGTGGAGATATTGGATGCCTCAATTAATAAAATTCACTCCCTCTTCACTATAGAGGAGGTGGGATGGATTGGAACATAGAGTGCTTCCTATGTATGTTCAGTTACACCATTTAAAAATAAATGGGAAACTGAGGAATTATTTTGAGTCAATTATTGTATGAGGACATTGTGGACAATGAATAACTCATGCAATTGAACCCAGATACAACCCTTTTGACCCTAACATTATATGTTTCACAATATTAATTTATTTTTCACTTTATAAAAATAAAAACTAAAATAATTCAAATTCTTCATGATTTCATGTTTGAAATAGAAAACATAAAAAAACTAAGAAAACCATAAAAATGCATAAGTTATAGGATATTGAATATCCTATTCCGAAATGATTAATAGATGACCATAATTTTCCACTAGGATATATAAGGAGTAAAATAAAATTCTACTTGACCAAAACTAGTGTTAACCACATGACCATATTTCCATTAATTTTTATATATTCAGGGAATAATTTTAAACTCTAAAAGTGTAATAGAATAAGTGATGAAAGATTACCATTTATCTTGGTGTTTGATTCACCTTGGGATAACAAAAAATTATTAGGATATATTTACCAATTAAAGGGTCCTATACTAAGAAATGATGTTATTGGATTCCTGTCAATATAACTTACCAATCAACTAATAAAATAAGATCATCATAAGAGTGGTGGTACAATTTAGTCACTCCCATTTATAGTATATAAATTGGATAGAATTATAATAGAATTTATGACATATCTACCTAGATCCTTTAAATTCAAGTTCATAGTGTGTGTAATTATAGATCATATGACCAATATGGATCAATTTTTTCCTATAAAGGTTGCTTCATTAGTTAAAAATATTGAGAAACAATATGTTAGAGAAATTATATAGCTTAAATGGTTAAAGAATTTTATAAACTCTGATAGGGAAATGAGGTTCAAATGTCAATTTTGGAAAGGTCTTCAATGATATTTCGGTTCAAATATTAAATTAAGTATTTCTTTCCACCCAAAAACTAATGTATAGTTTGATTAGAATATTTAAATACTATAATATATGCTATAGCTCAATTTTCTTGAACTTTTTGGCTCATGGGAAGATCAAATATCCTTAGTGTAATTCTAATATAATAATATATACTAGTATTAAATTCAAATAGAAATTTTTACACTCCATATAGAAGGTCATTCCATTCTCTTATTTTCTAGAGAATGAAAAACATGTCACTAATGATGATGCCTATCATTTTCTAGGAGAACATTAAATAGGTTAAGATGATTTGTAAATGTTCGATGGTTGAAAAAATATTAGAGAAATCTTATGTTAACTAGAGATGGTGAACATTACAATTCATAGTGGGTCATCCTATTTTCCTTTTAGTTTCACTAAGATTGGGTCACAAATGAATGGAAAAGTATGGGAAGCTGACCATGGGAGATGTTATTCTTTTAAAAATCTTAATAAAAGTTAGGTAAGTTTCCTATTAGTTTACATTATCATTGAAATTGAATTTCCTTCACAAAAAAATTCATATTTCTCAATTAAGTAAACATGACCCAACCCCTCATACATGACTCAGTATGATGATATTAAGCTAGAGGCTAATTAATCTCGTACAAAAAAAATATCTTTATTGTATACCGAAGTCAGAATGCATTATTAGTAATTTTCAATCCTTTGATTCAGGTAAAGTGATAACATGGAAAACCCTAGGAAAAAAATTAGGAGTGGGAGGATAAAATGAATATTAAATGGTTGAAATTATTTCCTCAAAAAGCATATTAATGATTCTCAGGAAAAAGAATATTGATTGTGGGGATATTATAAAGATCCTAAATTTATGAACATGTAATTGTACTTAAATATTACCCATTATGGTTCATTTCTAGAAATTTTTTAGAAAGAAGGGCTATTAAGGGGTTTATGGAGGAATTTTAGGGAAAATGGGAAGGGGTAATGTAAAAAAAGAATATGGTTCTTGGTATATTGGTACCAGGTACTGAGTGGGCCTGTGGAAGTTGTAGGTGGATCTTGTTGGGCCTCCTGGTACCCAATGAGATTATATTCTGTAACATATAGAATATTTGAAAAGTTTCATTGAATAAAGGTCATTTTGTAAATTTTAAACCTTTAATTAATCCCCATTAACAACTTCCATAATATTTTTTACTTAATTTATTACAATATCAATATATATGAAGCTTCTTTACACTTTCCTGCTTGATATTCATCTATATTTGTATATAGATCCAAGAAAATTATTGGAATAAAGGTGATTCAAGATATAGGTTGATGATTGTAATTATGTTCAATACATTTCTTGGTTGTTGAACGTGTTTTATGACTAAGTGAGATGGCTTAAATTAGTGAATATTTCCATTTTTTTATATTTTTGTATATAAAAATTGGTGAAATTTTCAAAGTTGTTTTTGGAGAAAAGAAGATAGTGTGTCATGTACTTGTCTAGGTGTCACATGCTAGTATTTCTCCCAATACACATGCCTTGGTCTTGGTTCCTAATATATGATTAAAAACAATATGTTAGTCTGAAAACCATTTGAAGCAAAGAGGATGCCAAATAGTTGATCAAAGTATCTGTCTGAAGCAGTAGGTCAATGTATTTTACTAAAGGTGTTGAGAAAATAAAATAGGTAAAGTAATTGACTGATGTTTTTTAAAAAACATGTTTTAAAGAAATATGGATTACTGATGGTAGTGGGGTATACCTAATTGGGTGAACATGAATTAGAAAAGGGAGTTGGGTGCTTCTTAGGGCTTGGGAAAATTATATTTGGGTGAATCAAAGGAATTGGGTGAATTATACTTTGGAAACAAAAAGGAATTAGGTGCAGTATAAATGGATGAATCCAATGACTTGGGTGAAGTATATTTGGGTAAATCCAAGGAAATGGGTGATATTTATTTTGGGAAATGCTGATGACTTTCACGTAGTATACTTGGTGAATCCAATGACTTGGGTGAAGCTGACATGGGTAAAGCCAAAGAATTGGAAAAAATATCATAATTAGAAAATGATAAATTCAAGGGAGAATCAAACATTGAAATTAATGGTTCAATTATAAATCAACATTCAATAAAATTTTGATGTAAAAAACATGTAATTAAACTAATTAATAATATAACTAGAACATTGATCCAGTAGGAGTTGAAGAAAGTGAACAAAGGGAGGCAGTGCACTGTTCTTGAAGTCTTTGTAATGGAAGTGCACCTCAACTAGAGTGGTTTTGAGAAATATTTCTATTCCACTAACACTATTGAATAATAGTGGATTATAGTTTGACCAACACATTATTTTTATAAAATCAATGGATTATTCCTTAGTGGTGAACCAATTAAAACTGTTTTCTCATAATTTAATTTTGACTTTTAAGATTGTAGTGGATGTGCGAATAATATTTTCAGGTTTAATGAGTTCCAACCAACATCAATAAAAGACCATATAAATCCAAATGAATATATTATGACTTGAGTCACCACTCTACTCTAAGGTAATCCTAGGGTAAAACAAAGAACCATTTGATTTCAAGTTCTCATCTTCACCAAGGTAAAGCTATAAATCACTTATAATCCTGTTATTTCATTTATTTTTCACACCAATTGGTCTGACATAATTTATATAAAATATTGGGATAGTTGGATCATTCTAATTATTGAATATTATTCTAATTTTGTGGTCTCAAAAGTTTATTTTAGGGCATATCATTATTTTTCCGTGATTTAATTATTTGATTCCATATCTCATGTTTAGAATGGGATAATCCCATAATCTTATTTTGGTTCTAGGTTAATCTTAATATTCAAGTGGATGATTAATATTTAACAATAGATCTGAAAGAAATACTTTTTAGTCTAATTTATAGGTTAACCCCTTTTTTCTCTCATATTTATTAAGGGTTGTGTAAAAAAAATTGTTGGGACAATTGATATAAATTGAAACCTACTATTTTTTTAATAAATATCATTTTAAATTTTTTTATAATAAACTTGGTATGATTGTGTTTCATTTACTATGTTGAAATTTTGGAATTCCATAAATATTAGATACTCTCTTATATCATTTTTAGTAAATTATAAAGAATTATTTGTAATTTATTTGGGTAAAATATTTAAACTCCAATCATTATCTTTGTAATGATTTCTTCCCCACACTTAGGTTGTATTGTTTGAATTTTTTGAACATATTATATTTATAAGATTTTATGCTTTATAGTATAAAAATTATTTTAGTTCATATGGTTGATGGATTATTATTAAAATTGGAATATTAAGAAAGAATATAAAATCTACTAGGTAAACTTATTATCATTGGTCATGTTGAACTAATGGAATTGGATTGCAATTCCTTGACTCTATAACACCCCGTTCCCATATCCCTGAATGGTAATGTTATATTTATTTAACTGAATCTATTATGCATGATTCATTTCAACACAAATGGGATCGATGCTTCACCATAACTTAAGTTGTGATTTTTCTTAGATCTTAGATTAATCTTGAAGCATGTTTGATATTTATGAACCATTCCAATATAAGGAGTTACTTATTTTGGTAAATATTATGAATTAAAGTATATTAAGCATTTTTTTTTACTATTTATCTATTCTTATGAAGTTGTTTTATTGATACATACACATGATATTATGATAGGTGGTTAGGGGTGGATAGTGGCCACCTTCAATGTATATCATACTCACATCCTACAGAGGCCCCTCTTGGGACACATGTAGACCAGTTTATTTGTAAACTAGGTAAAGGAAAATCACTTGAAAAAGAGAGTTTTCTACATAAAAATTATAAAGTATGGATGGAATATTTTACAATTTCTAGATAGTCTATGAAACAAATTCTTAGGGGTTGTATCTAGTGTTATTCATATAATATTTCACATGATAAGTCCAATTTTTTGGGTTGATTGGACTCATTAGTCTTACCCACCACTTGTATATTTTGTTTTTGTTTAATGTAACATACATATGTGGTGTTTATATAATTTTGGAATGGTTAGTGTTTCATCTCATGTATAGTTCCTTATCAGCTACGGTTCCACTATTGACCCTTTTATGTCTCTAATTTCCAAATAACATTTGGTCTTTCCACATTTGGTAAGGGACCTATAAAAATTATGTTTATATTTCAAGGGGAAAACTATCTCACACCAATACATGTTTCATCCCATGACATTAATGCCAAACTATTGTGATCAAGAGGTGTGCCTCAAGTATTATACTTATATAAGGCCCTGACCTTAAACCTTACTTAATATTGAATTAAATGAATAATTCACATTGAGGATCTTGTCAGGTTTAGATTTTAAGAGAATTAGATCATAACTATTACATCTCAAAATATTATAAAGTAGACACTTCTACTATGTTTCCATAAAATAAAAACTCTTAAAAAGAAACATGTTTAGTTCCATGTTTTAGATAGCCTGACTTTCCCTTGATCCGATCCTTGACCATAATCCACATTAAGTCCTGTGAAAAACATTTAAAAAAAACTTGGGGTGAGCATAAAAAGCTCATTAAGGGATACACAAAGAATAAAAACTGTTAGTTTTTCAAACATAAAGTAAACCATGTATACTTTATCAAAGTAATACCTTCACCTTAATGAAGTAGTAAAAACTATCCATTGAATAAAATATCATTACTTACCCTTTTTTAACCAAAGGATTACCAAAAAACCCATATAAAGAACACATAACATATAAATGTAACTTCGGACATAAACACACTTAAGTGGAAAAACCATACGGTCGACTTCCACACATATCACTTAATGGAATATCCATACGACCATCTTCCATACATACTTAATGGAATATCCATACGGCCGACTTCCATACCTAAGGAATTGGAGGTTATAACGTAACCACCCATCCTGGTATTTACGGCACCACCCGTCATATGGTTCATCACGTAACCACCCGTCAAATGTCAAAGTACCATTATAAAATCATAAGACATAAAACAAATATAATGGAAAGAAAACATTTCCACACTTTGATCACAATATATCACATAAAAATATTGACATAAGAAATCCATTATAAAAACCATTTTCAATACCAAAATAGATAAAAGAGTATACGGTATTTATTTCATTTTAAAAACATATCGGCTTGTTGAGGAAGCCAAAGACCAAATAATACTCGCGGCGGTGGAAGAGGTCGTTCTCACCGCGTACATTAAAAGAAACATTCCTTTTTTTCATTTTGTAAAACGCTTCATAGAAAAAGATTCTTTTTGTATAAATGTAAAAGTTAAATGGGTTTATACACTGTATAAAAGAAAGTTGTGTATAAAACGAAATATGCCTCAATGAAAGTAGATTGAGACGAAGTCCCTTACCTCGGGTCCGACTTGACTCAGTCGTTCTTTAATCTCCTAAAAAATAAACTTGAGTTAATTTCAACTTGTTTATGAACGTTTTTAAAGTTCATTATTCCTTTTATATCACATATTTCCATGTCATGAACACTATGTAATTATTTAAGTTAATAACGGTTATTGGTACTTGAGTCAAAAATAAACCCTTTATAATTACATGTTGTCCATGTATCCATTATATCCAGAATTATAATCATGATTTATATATCATATATATCATATATATCCAGTATATACATGCATTTATAATATTACATAATCATTTAGAGGTAAGAAATTAAATGCACCGTTCATGGAGACAGTAAGCCGTACGTACGCATGAACGCTACTTTCATTTCTATTTCGTATTTTATAGAATGGAATCATAATGATATAAAGGTATATAATAATTCCAGTGTAATATCATATATAATATCAAAACTTCATCCTCTATACGTCCCACATATGGTATTAACGAATCAAATCACTTTGAGGGGGCGGTAGTCCGCACTTCCTTAAATATAGATATCGCGTTTACCCATAATGGAAACCATAAAGGTATACCCAAAATGAAAAATACAGAAGCTTAAGTAAAACATAAACATATTATATATAATATATAAATATATTTTCATCTTAATGGCCACCTTTGAAGGTGTTAAAATAATGTTGAACAATCATCATTTTGGGAGGCAGAAATTCACCATCCACGGAAACAGTATATTCTTTAAACATTAGATGTAGGTGTGTGTAAGTGTAGCTAGAATACTTCTTATAAAAACATCCTAGTATATGTAGGATACTGGATTTGTTACAAAAGAAATGAATAAAAAGAGTTTTGGGGGTTGGAGAAGCAAAATAAAACAAAAGAACACAAGTGAAGACATCACCTTAAAATTGGGAAACTCTCTTAGATTTGAGCTCAAATGCTTCCTTGGGAATAATTCTACCCAAATTTAGGCTTCAAGGAGTAAGATATGGATGTCGAGAGACAAAATGGGCAGGTTTTGGCCGAGCCAAAGGCTTTGGGAGTGTGGGTAAGGAGGTAGAGGTAGGGGCCTTTTATAAGAGGAGAGGAGGGGCACTCTTGGAAAGTAAGGAAATGTTACTTTATTTTAGAATGATATTCGGATTTTAATGGTCCCACATTGATGTGTTTCTAGGATAAGGTGATAAGGGTTATAAATACACCCATAAAATAGGTTTTTGACATGTTTAGGTCATAGATTTTACATTATCATTTCATTTTATTTAAATGCTTTATTAATGAGGTAATCGCTACATCATCATGATGTCAAAAATAATTTAATTTATTTAAAGTCTAAAAATTATAAAAAAAAATATCATGATTTAGGAAATATTTTTAGCTTTCCAATTACTATTTATAATACAAAATCTGACTTGTATAACCCCATGTAAAAATTGTTTTAATAAAACATTTCATGTTTGTGTTATTTTTACTTTAACATTAAATCAAAAGTTATTTATGTCATTTCCCAACCAAAGTGGCTCCATGGGGTCCCCAAGTTGACCCATGGCTTTTCTTGGTCGGCAATGACACATCCAATAAGGGTAGGACATGTTTCTAGGTATTTTCATTTTATTATAATATCATTTTTGCCTTAAATTGCACTAATTACCTCTAATCGCGATTAAAAACTTAATAAGTCACTATTCACCAAAAAATTATTTTAATCTCATTGAACTAAATTTTACTCCTTAATGAAAACCATGTATGCCTGATTTTTGAAATTCAAAACACAGAAGTGGTAAAATTTCATTTAAACGAAAAATCAGTTTTTAAGTACCACTTAGTGGTTTCACTATTCATCAAAAATTGATGTTTTTCAGAAAAATACCAAAACTTCACCCTAAGCTATATTTGATATTCCGAATTCAAAAATGAAGTCTATTTTACAAAATTCAAAACATATAAGTTGCATTAATTAATTTAATAATTAATTCCCGCTGTCAGAGCATATAGCATGTTTTTATGAAACAATAAGTATCAAAATATTGACACTAGTTTAAGTCCGATTTCAAAGTGAAATTAATTCCAACGATGACTATTGGATTTAATGGTAAAAATATATTCTAATTTCACTTTAAAACCAATTCAAAAGGCAATATAATAATATAAATAAATTATATTAAAAAGAGGTTTTGAATTAAAATACAACATTTTGCACTATTTATTAAAAAATGGACTTTATCGGAAAAATACCAAAAATTTACACAAAGTAAATTTTGATGTCCCGATTCTAAGGAAGAGTAATATTTGGTCCAATAGAATGTATAAGGGTGATCAAAACTATATTTAATGACGGTTCTCCATCAAAAGGTGATAAGTGAACCTTTAGTGAAAATTAGGGTATAAATGCCTAAAATTGAATTCTTTCCATATTTTAAGCCTTTAAATTTTATTAGATAAATGTAAAAACATTTAAAATATATATATAATCATATTTTAGTTATTTCTATCCATTCCTGCCAATACAACGGCTACATGTTAACTACCATTTAAAATAATATTATTATATTACTAGTGTGCAACGTAAGTTTTCAAAGAAACTTATCATTGTGTATCGAGTACGCTATCGAACATAGCAACTCCTTTTAATTAAAATTAATATTTAATTCGCAAATATTAATAAATATGAAAATGTTTTATTCATTATTTATCTGGGATGTTACATCCTTCCCCCCTTTTGGGAATTGCGTCCTTGCAATTTTATTAACTTATCAAAATAAGTGGGGGTATTTATCCCTCATAGCATTTTCAGATTCCCACGTTGCCTCTTCAACAATATGGTTTTTCCACAAAACCATTACCTGGTGAATTACCTAATTTCGTAACACCTGATCTCTTCGGTCAAGAATCTGGACTGGTTGTTCTTTATTACAGAGATTCTCTTCCAACTGAAATACCTCTGGGCTCAAAACATGAGATGAATATGGCATATACATCCTCAACATCGAAACATGAAAACCATTGTGTACCTGAGATAAAATCGGAGGTAAATCCACTCGGTATGCAACTGATCCAACTCTCTACAAAATTTCATATGGTCCAATGAACCTTTCACTCATCTTTCCTTTCTTACCAAATTGAATCACACTTTTCCATGGAGAAACCTTGAGAAAAACATGATCAGCTACCTCGAAAGATAGATCCTTCCTCCAGTTATCCGCATAACTCTTCTGCCTGCTTTGAGCTGTTCTAATGTGTTTCTGAATCAACTGAACTTTTTCTGCCATCTCTTCTACCAATTCTGATCCCATCAGCTTCCTTTCACCCACTTCATCCCAAAATGCTAGAGTTCGACACTGCTTCCCATATAATGCCTCAAATGGTGTCATCTGTATACTGGAATGAAAACTGTTATTATAAGAAAACTCAACCAAAGAAAGATGTTGGTCCAAACTTCCCTGATAATCCATCGAACAAGCTCATAGCGTATCCTCCAAGGTCTGAATTGTTCATTCTGACTGCCCATCTGATTGCGGATGAAAAGCAGTACTAAAATTTAATTCAGTACCCAACGACTTCTGAAGGCCTTTCCAAAAGTTAGAAGTAAACCTAGGATCACGGTAATATAAAATGGAGAGAGGAAATCCATGTAACCTGACTATCTCTTTAAGATACAAACGAGAAAGTTGATCTAGGGAAAAATTATCTCGTATAGGAAGGAAATGAGCAGATTTAGTCAAACGATCAACAATATCCTAGACTGCATTATTACCTCAAGATTTATTCGGTAATCCCAAAACAAAGTCCATGGATATATTCTCCCATTTCCACTCTGGAACTGGTAGAGGCTGAAGAATCCCTTTCAGTAACTGCCGCTCTGCTTTAACCTGCTGACAAGTCAAACACTCTACAGTAAAATCAGCAATATCTCTTTTCATTCCATCCCACCAGTAATACTCCTGTAGATCTCTGTACATATTAGTACTGCCAGGATGAACTGAAAACGGGGAACTATGAGCCTCACATAACAAATCATTCTTCAACTTTGAATCACTAGGGACACATAATCTCTTCCCAAACCTCAAAACACAATCATTATCAATGTTGAATTCAGGCAGCTTACCCTTCTGAACCAGCTCTTCCTTTTTCTGCAACTCACTGTATTGCTTCTGTGCTTGCTTAATTCTGTCTGATAGGGATGATCTCACTGATACTTGAAACAAAACAGAAGAACTTCCTGCACTAACAACTTCTATTCCAAATTTCTTCAAATCAAAAACCAAAGGATCTCGTTCCAAATATATCATGGTTAATGAAGCATTACTTTTTTGACTCAAAGCATCGGCCACTTTATTTTCTTTTCCCGGATTGTAGTGAATTGTACAATCATAATCCTTGATTAATTCCAGCCATCTACTCTGTCTCATGTTCAATTCTTTCTGAGTGAATATATACTCTAAACTTTTGTGATCAGTATATATTTCACACTTTACTCCATACAAATGATGCCTCCAAATTTTTAAAGCGAAAACAACAACAGCGAATTCCAAATCATGTGTAGGGTAATTTACCTCATGAGTTTTCAACTGTCGTGAAGCATAAGCAATTACCTGATCATTCTTCATAAGGAAACAACCAAGTCCTTTTGACGAAGCATCATTGTACATAACAAACTCACCATTCCTGGAAGGAAGTTCCAAAACGGGAGCATTCACCAATCTTCTTTTCAACTCCTGAAAACAATCATCACATTCTTTTGTCCAAATAAACTTAACACCCTTCCGAGTTAGCTTAGTCATTAGACTAGATAACCGTGAAAAATTTTCAAAAAACCTTCGGTAGTAACCTGAGTCAACTGAGCCATCACTGCTTTAAACTGCTCAATTCTAATTCTGACCATCTCAGTATGCTGATTTGGAAGGTCATTTTCCTCTGTATGCCTTCTTAGAAAAGCTGTTTTGTTTCCTCTACGAAGAACCATTCATAACACAGAAATATCTTAGGCGAAGCAACATGGTAATATTCAAATGCTATATCACTTCAATTTGACCATAAAAATATTTTTCGATAATCATTTAATAGAATTCTAACTCCTAAATTTGTCAAAACCGACCTTTAATACCAACTATAAGGCCCCGGCCTTAAACCTTACTTAATATTGAATTAATGAATAATTCACATTGAGGATCTTTTCAGGTTTAGAGTTTTAAAGAATTAGATCATAATTATTACATCTCAAAAGATTACAAAGTAGACACTTCTACTATGTTTCCATAAAATAAAAACTCTTAAAAAGAAACATGTCTAGTTCCATGTTTTAGATAGCCTGACTTTCCCTTGATCCCATCCTTGACCCTAATCCACATTAAGTCCTATGAAAAACATTTCAAAAAAAAACTTGGGGTGAGCATAAAAAGCCCAGTAAGGGATACACAAAGAATGAAAACTGTTAGTTTTTCAAACATCAAGTAAACCATGTATACTTTATCAAAGTAATACCTTAACCTTCATGAAGTAGTAAAAACTCTTCACTGAATAAAATATCATTACTTACCCTTTTGTAACCAAAGTATTACC
Source organism: Viscum album (assembly GCA_963277665.1). Classification (NCBI taxonomy): domain Eukaryota; kingdom Viridiplantae; phylum Streptophyta; class Magnoliopsida; order Santalales; family Viscaceae; genus Viscum; species Viscum album. Next base: position 953,843,070 of record OY728128.1, on the reverse strand, counting down.
ATAAAACCCATATAAAGAAAACATAACATATAAAGGTAACTTGGGACATAAACATACTTAAGTGGAATAACCATACGGTTGACTTCCACACATATCACTTAATGGAATAGCCATATGACCAACTTCCATAGATACCTAATGGAATATCTATACGGCTGACTTCCATACACAATGCATTGGAGGTTATAATGTAACCACCTGTCCTGTTATTTATGGCACCACCCGTCATATGGTTCATCACGTAACCACCCGTCAAATGTCCAAGTACCATTATAAAATCATAAGACATAATACTAATATAATGGAAGGAAAACATTTCCACACTTTGATCACAATATATCAAATAAATATATTGACATAAAAAATCCATTATAAAAACCATTTTCAATACCAAAATAGATAAAAGAGTATATGGTATTTATTTCATTTTAAAAACATCCCGACTTGTTGAGGAAGCCAAAGACCAAATAATACTCGCGGCGGCAGAAAAGGTCGTTGTCACTACGTACGTTAAAAGAAACGTTCCTTTTTTCATTTTGTAAAACACTTCATAGAAAAAGATTCCTTTTGTATAAAAGTAAAAGTCAAAGGGCTTTATACACCGTATAAAATAATGTTGTGTATAAAACGAAATATGCCTCTATGAAAGGAGATTGAGACGAAGTCCCTTACCTCGGGTCCGACTTGACTCGGTCGTTCTTTAATCTCATGAATAATAAACTTGAGTTAGTTTCTACTTGTTTAAGAACCATTTTAAAGTTCATTATTCCTTTTATATCACTTATTTCCATGTCATGAACACTATGTAATTATTTAAGTTAATAACGGTCATTGGTACTTGAGTCAAAAATAAACCCTTTATAATTAAAAGTTGACCATGTATCCATTATATCCATAATTATAATCATGATTTATATATCATATATATCATATATATACATTATATACATGCATTTATAATATTACATAATCATTTAGAGGTAAGAAATGAAATGCATCGTTCATGTAGACGGTAAGTCGTACGTACGCATGAACGCTACTTTCATTTCAATTTCGTATTTTATAGAATGGAATAAAAATTATATAAAGGTATATTATAATTCCAGTATAATATCATATATAATATCATAACTTCATCCTCTATACGTCCCACATATGGTATTAACGAATCAAATCACTTTTAGGGGGCGGTAGTCCGCACTTCCTTAAATGAAGATATCGCGTTTACCCATAATGGAAACCATAAAGGTATGCCCAAAATGAAAAATACAGAATCTTAAGGAAAACATAAACATATTATATATCATATATAAATATAGTGTAATATTAATGGCCACCTTTTAATATGTTAAAAAAATGTTGAACAATCATCGTTTCGAGAGGCAGAAATTCGCCATCCACAGAAACAGCATGTTCTTTAACCATTAGATGTAGTTGTGTGTAAGTGTAGCTCGAATCCTTCTTATAAAAACATCCTATTATATGGAAGATACTGTATTTGTTACAAAAGAAATAAATAAAAAGAGTTTAGGGGGTTGGAGAAGCAAAATAAAACAAAAGAACACAAGTGAAGACATCACCGTAAAATTGGCTAACTCTCTTAGATTTGAGCTCAAAGGCTTCCTTGAGAAGACTTATACCCAATGTGAGGCTTCAAGGAGTAAGAGAGGGATTTGTAGAGACAAAATGGGCAGGGGTTGGGCGAGCCAAAGGCTTTGGGAGTGTGGGTAAGGAGGTAGAGGTGTGGACCTTTTATAAGAGGAGTGGAGGGGCACTCTTGGAAAGTAAGGAAATGTTACTTTATTTTAGAATGCGTTTCGGATTTTAATGGTCCCACATTGATGTGTTTCGAGGATAAGGTGATAAGGGTTCGAAATCCACACATACAATAGGTTTTGGACATGTGTAGGTCATATATTTTACATTATCATTTCATTTTATTTAAATCCTTTATTAATGAGGTAATCGTTGCATCATCATGATGTCAAAGGTAATTTAATTTATTTAAAGTCTAAAAATTATAAAAGAAATATCATGATGTAGGAAATATTTTTAGATTTACAATGACGATTTATAATCAAAAATCTAACTTGTATAATCCCATGTAAAAATTGTTTTAGTAAAACATTTCATGTTTGTGTTATTTTTACTTTAACATTAAATAAAAATCGATTTATGTCATTTCCCAACCAAAGTGGCTCCATGGGGTCCCCAAGTTGACCCATGGCTTGTCTTGGTCAGCCATGACACATCCAACAAGGGTAGGACATGTGTATAGGTATTTTCATTTTATTATAATATCATTTTTCCTTAAATTTCACTAATTACCTCTAATCGCGATAAAAAACATAATAAGTTACTATTCACCAAAAAATTATTTTAATCTCATTGAACTAAATTTTACTCCTTAATGACATCCATGTATGTCAGATTTTTGAAATTCAAAGCACAGAGGTGGTAAAATTTCATTTAAACGATAAATCAGTTTTTAAGTACCACTTAGTAGTTTCACTATTCATCAAAAATTGATGTTTTTCAGAAAAATACCAAAACATCACCCTAAGATATATTTGATATTCCAAATTCAAAAATGAAGTCCATTTAACAAAATTCAAAACATATAAGTTGCATTAATTAATTTAATAATTAATTCCTGTTGTCAGAGCAAATAGCGTGTTTTTATGAAACAATAAATATCAAAAGATTGACACTAGTTTAAGTCCGATTTCAGAGTGAAATTAATTCCAACGACGACTATTGGATTTAATGGTAAAAATATATTATAATTTCACTTTAAAACAAATTCAATAGATAATCTAATCATATAAATAAATTATATTAAAAAGATGTTTTGAATTAAAATACCACATTTTACACTATTCATTAAAAAATGAACTTTATCGGAAAAATACCAAAAATTTACACAAAGTAAATTTTGATGTCCCGATTCTAAAGAAGAGTTATATTTGGTCCAATAGAATGTATAAGAGTGATAAAAACTATATTTAATGACGGTTCTCCATTAAAAGGTGATAAGTGAACCTTTAGTGAAAATTAGGGTATAAACGCCTAAAATTGAATTCTTTCTGTATTTTAAGCCTTTACCTTTTATTGGATAAATGTAAAAACATTTAAAAAACATATATAATTATATTTTAGTTATTTCTATCCATTCCCTCCAATACAATGGCTACATGTTAACTACCATTTAAAATAATATTATTATATTACTAGTGTGCAACGTAAGTTTTCAAAGAAACTTATCGTTGCGTATCGAGTATGCTATCGAACATAGAAACCACTTTTAATTAAAATTACTATTTAATTCGCAAATATTAATAAATATGAAAATGTTTTATTCATTATTTACTTGGGATGTTACAGCTTAACTAACCTAATACTTTTCTATTAATTGGATCATGTTCGTTACATTCAAATTCAATCATATATAACTAGTGCTTATTCCCCTGGGTTTCATAGAAACTAGGTTTTCCTAAAACTAGAAAACATAAAGTAGAGCGACCATTCCAATCCCAAGAGTGTCTTCCTAGCCGAAATTTTAAATTTTAAACTCTCTCCATCCCCATTATAGTTTCCCAAATTAGAAACCTCATAAATTCATGTGACATTTCACATAAAAATATAACATATTCTTTAATATATAATATACCACCTACCTTGATGTATTCGATGTTAACTTGCGAGTTTCTCTAGACTCGTACTCCAAGGTTTGGTGTTAAAAAATATTTCTCTAAACAAATTCTTTGAAACAAAGTGAGATGAACCTATTTTTATTTTACATCATTTCCATAATTTATAAATTATATCTCACAAATAAACACACAATCCCAAAAATAAAATATTTAGTATCTTTGAGGATTAGAAATATGATAAACTAATTTTATAACACTTACAATCATTTATCCATAACTGATCCACACTAGACTACCTTATAAGTTTCTCATATTATATACTCATCTTCATAACTTGGTAAATTAAAATATAAGAAAGGGGTGATATTAAATGATTAATAAGGGAAAATTTTCATCAATAATTAATCAAAAGTCAGATCATAGACATACATGAGTACATGAGTAAGGGAGAAATATCTTATTAAAAATACAATTAAAAATAAGATATCTCAATAATTCATGATATACAAACATATAATCTCCAATGAAAAAAATATGTACCATGCAACAAGAGTTTGAGAAACAAAATGTGATGAATGGATCATATTAATAGACACATGACACATAAACATGACATGCCATTGAATCACAACATAATATGGAATTATAGAAGAAACATAATCATGAAAAGGATCATATTATTAACACATAAAATTATTTCCACCCTTTATTTTGCGAAAAAAATTCAATTATGTGCACCTATTATGTTGTGAAAAAAAATTCAATCATGTCCCCCATTTAAGTTGTGAGTAAATCCAAGCATGTCCACCCTTTAAGTTGTTAAAAAATCAAAAAATGTCAACAATTTATGTTGTAAAAAATATATCCATGTCCAAAATTAATTATCTCATGAGATATAAAAACATAACCGAATAATTGAAGGGATATATAGGACCCTAATCACCAATAATCCATACATATGTATAACAATTGAAAATATCCATTCATCAAATCTTAATGAAAACATGTAAATAAAAATGGGATTCACAATATTTCAAGATTCAATCATCAAAATTGACCACAATAATGTAAATGGTTGATACCCAAAGTTAAATCACTCTAAATGTTTATTCCATTGGAAATTTTTTAGGATGATTCATGAAAAACAATTTCTGAGGAAATAAAAACAATTATTGACAAAGATGAAAATGGTAGTGAAACTATGAAAGAGTTTTTATAATTTTTTAACATTATCTTAAAAGAATAATTTATTGGTGAAAAAAAATTATATTTAAATTGTTGAATGGAATTTATTTTATAAAATTTATTTTTTGAAAATAGTATACAATAATATATCATTTAAAATAAATGATTTTTTTAAAAGGAATATGAAATGGATGATAAAAAATTTTATTATGAAAGGCTAAAAATCTTTTTTAATAATTTGAAATACATTTTTTGAAACCACACATAATAGTAAGTGTAAAGAAAGACTCGTTTTGAATATTTGAGATGGTAAATAAAAAGGTCATAGGGCGTAACAGAAAATTGAGTTAACAAATATAAAAGAAAACATTTGTGGTATGAGAAAATCATGAGATGGTGGAAAATGTCTTATTTATAGAGGATGAAAATTATTTTAAAATAATAAAATTTAATGATGAAATAAAAAAAATAATTTTAATTTACATAGAAAAATTTGAGTGAAAGTAATATAATCTTATAATTTATTATAATAAAACCTTCTTGTAAAACTATAATAAAAATGGAATCATTGTGACTCAAAAAATAAAGTTGAGTTTGAAAATCACCTTTAAAACTTAAGAAAAATATTAATATAACCATATAAAAAGAGATATCATGTAATTAAACTTGAATTACCATGAATAAAATATATTTTAAGATATTATAAATCCAATAAGAAGTATATATACCAATTAAATGAAAACAGGTGCATTAAACAAAACATGTCTCAAAGAAACGAAATTGAGATAAAACACTCTAAAAAATTATGTAATAGTTGAATCACAAGAATTAAAAGGAAGGATTCATGAAAATACATTTAAATACCATAAAATTAAATAGTTCATTCAATATAATACATTTATAGAGAATAACACTCCAATATATAATAATAATTTTCAAGAATAATAATCATAACTCAATAAAAAAAATTAGAGATAACAAAAACCCTAAATGTAATAACATTTCATTAGTTAATATACTTTTATTTAATTTAGGTTTTATTATTATGGTAATTTTCAAGATAATATTAATCTAATATGTCAGAAATCATTTTAGTTCAGTTTTCTATGTGAAAAAAAACTATCGATCATAGTATTGATTTAGAGAAAAATATATTCCAAAATCAGGGCGTTTTATTCCCCCATGTTAAATTAATAACATCTAGACAATTTTAATTATTCTTCAATAAATTAAAAACGATAAGGGATTTACAAGAAACTCAATATATATCTCCTATAAAGATATCAACCACGTGATCTTTGATATTGGGAGACTCACTATTTGTTGCATAATAGGAATGTATCAATATTCTTATTTTATCTCAACAATTTATACCAAATATGCTTCTTTAGTTTGTTATAGTATTTTCTAGGGACATGACTTTCCAAAACTCATTTTCATTATCCAATTTTCAACCAAAAACTCAAACAATAAATGTTATGATAATATCTAATAATGTCATAGTAAATTATCATATAAATATTAAATCTCAATCCAACTATGTCTTCTTATATGAAACCTTCATTTTATCCTATGATACATTCATTTCAACTATGAAATAGTTGGATCAGAATATAACTCCATCAGTTTAATATAGGTTTTCCATAGTAATTTTACTATTAGGTTCTCTAACCATATCGTAATTTATTTTTCAAAGCTTCATAATTGTTTGTAAAGGGAATATAAATTAACCAAAGAATATCCCATGGGAGTGTCTCAAAATGTGTGCAGTCTTAGGCCCACACTACTGAAAATTGGGACTTCAAAAACACTAGTAAATAGGAGTTATCATCACTATAAAATCACTGATAATATAAGAGATGTTTAAGAGTTAGCATTATCAACACCTGTAAAAATCTTTGATAAAGACCCCACTGATAATGGGTATAATTTTGTTTCACATCGCCCTTTATCAGTCCACCACCTTTATCAACGCTTCCCACCCCATCACCCCATTTATCAATGCTTCCCCCACAACTGTATTAGCACTTTAGCATATCCTGTTTCCTCCAGAAAGTTTCAAACCTGTGACCTTCAACTTATACACCAACGCCTTTTACACTCCACTCTAATGTTTTTTCTAACATTTTATAATATATCAATATATATATATATATATTTAATTATATTTTTTACCCATATATTTATATATATGCTTATATATATGTGTTTATATATATATATTTATTTATTTTAAATAGATATTTTTTTGTATATATATTTTAAAATGGATATTAACTATAAAAACCATTAAAACACAAAAAACATTAAAAAATATGAAATCCCTAAAATCCCTAAAAACCGTGAAACAACCATAACTTCCGATCTTGGTGTTCATTTAAGATAAATATAAATTAAAATAAAATATCATGAAACTATATTCAATATGATATGTTGTATAGGTCGAACGGACACCCTGATCAGATGTTATAATTGTTTGAATTTCGAGAAACTGGTTCGGCGACTAAGAAATTTGTTTCAGAGGAATTTTTAGACTTTTGGGGGGATGAAAAGAGGTAAAATTATCTAACATATGGTTCTATACCTAAATTTTTTAGATCTCATCATAGTATTTTATTTGATATGTGATAGATCCCAAATGGAAACAACGTTAAAAGGTTATGGTTGTTTTAATTTTGAGTTCGATTTTTAACTTTTTTGAAACTATTATATATTTTATTTATTTGATATAACAAAATTTAAATCTCATGTGGTTTTATCTCATTTAATAAGCTTTGATCTAACTAGTTGTGGAGATATAACAGACTCCCAGATTAGAAGGTATGGTCATTTTTGGGTTTTTTTGGTTTTCTTAATGTTTTTATGGGTTTTAAGGGTTTCTAGAGTTGTTATTGGTTTTGGGGGGTTTTTGGGTCTGTAGGGAGTTTATTGAGTTATAAGAAATTTTAACTAAATATCTTTTTTATTATGTGTGAATTCCTATTTATCTGAATCTAAAACATATTTAAAAAACATATATTATATTTTTATAAATATAAATATAAAACTATATTATTTTTAATGATATTTTTGAAATATATCCTTTATTAGTGATAGTAAATAATCACAGATAAAGAGGTGGTGTGGGGGGGGGGCGTTATCAGCATTTCTAAAATTTTTTTGAAAAAGACCACTCTTTTATTAGTGATTTTTTACTAGCACTGGTAAAGGACTCCCTTATCAACACTTGTTTAGAAGTGATGATAAATTCCCATTTTATGAGTGATTTTTTACTAAAATTGATAAACAAGGGGCCTTTATCCGCATATGTTTACAATCGATGTTAAAGGTCCCCCTTTAACAACACATTTTTTAGTGTTATTAAAGACCCCTTTAACATTACTAAAAAAAGTGATGTTAAAGATTCCCTTTAACATCACTTTTTGTAGTGCTAAGAAAGGATATTTTTAACAGCACTTTTAAGGAGCATTGTTAAAACCCTAATGTTGGATAAACCCAGTTTTTTAGCAGTGACACTCATTATACACTATGTAAAGATTGATTTGATACCAAAATATGCTTTTTAGGGTGATAAAAATAGGTTCATCTATACCAGAATTGTATCCACATGCTAGCATCCACACAGGGATGCAATTTCTATGAAACCACATAATCTCCACCTTACATACACTTCAATATTTTTTCGTATATTTAATCATATTTTTGGGTTTTATATAAAGTTATCATATCCAAATCCCCAAAAATAACTAATCTAATCATAAAAAATAAATAAATTATGATCTGATACCAACTATGGAACCCCAAACCCACACTCTCGAGTCTGGTTCTGAAAACACATTATTTAAACACTAACATTGATACATAGTGAGATGAACCTATTTTTATTTTTAATTATTTACATAATTTAAACATGAAATATCAAAAATAAACACACAATACCATGAATTAAATGTTTAATGTATTTGATAACTAGCTATATGAGAAACATGTTTTACAACACTTGTGAACATTTCTCCATAATTGAGCCACACTAAACTCCATTATATAATTTCCATAAGATATACCCATATTCATAACCTGGGAAATGAAAACATAATAAATGGGTAATATTAAACACTTAGTATGGGAAATACCCAACAACACATCATTAATGGTTAGATCACATGAATATAAGAAAACATGAGCAAGAGAGAAACATCTATTTAATGTGATCATGAAACAATAAGAGTTCTCTATATGTCATGATATAAGTACACATAATATAAAATGAATTAAAATATACCATGTTAAGTGTGGGATAATATAACTGATCCATATAGAATATTCATAGGCATCTGATATAGTATAATGTCATGTCATGAATCCTAACATTATAATTTATTATGGTTCATGCATAATAAAAAAATAATAACATTGTGAAAAATAGAAATATGAAAAACATTATGTTTTGAACAAATACAAGTATGTACACCCATTAAGTTGTAAAAAAAATTTAAATTTTCACCCATTATGTTGTTAAAAAATCCAAGAATGTCCACCCTTTATATTCTGAACAAATTCAAGCATGTCTATTCTTTATGCTTTTAACAAATCAAAAAATGTCTACTATTTATTATCTTAAGAGATATAAAAGCAAAACCAATTCATTTAAGGGTAATATAAGACCCCAACAATCAATCATATATTAAAATGTGTTCTAATTGAATATAATCATTCATAAAAGTTTAATGAACAATAGAAAAATGGGTTTCACAACATTTCTACATGGTATCACTAAAATTGACCTCAATAATGTAAATGGTTGATAACTAAAGATCAATCAAGCAAAAATTTTATTCCATAATGAAATTTAGAGGGTGATTCATTAAAATTAACTTCCATGGAATTTATTATTTTGAGATCTAAAAATGAAAATTTTAAAGAAAATGTAAAATATATTTTATACTTTTATTGAAAAATTTCTTAAAAAATAAGTTACATATCACAAAATATTTTTTTTTAAGATTTGAAGGTAAAAAAATATAATTTTTTTAAAAAATTGTTTGAATAATAGATCCTTGAAAAGACATAAAGTTTATTAAAATGAATTTTTGAGTATAATGTTTTTCAAAGTAAGATGAAAAGAGGTGTATATATTTTCTTTTAAAAATTTTAAATAAAGAGACGATTTAATGAAAATATTTAATAGATAAATAAAATAAAATAATTAATATATATATATATATTGGTAAAAGAAATATATATATATATATTAAAAGCAAGCATACAATGAAAGTGGAAAATTAATTTATTGAGAGATTGATTAATATAAATTAAGTGAATTTTCAATTAAGTGACTGATATGATGAACAATTAATTAATTAATTGAACAATAGAGATTAATAAAAAGTAAAATATGTAGATAATAAATAAAGAACATAATTTATTGAGGTAACTTGGAAATATATTACTTGTGATCCCCTAATAATCCCACCTCAATTTCTTAAGAATTTATGAAATAAATCCATTGATTGTTTTGTGGAATTATATAAACATAAAAAATTTAATAAATATTATTTTTATTAGAAGAAACAAATAAACCAAAATATGATTGGTTTTAATTAATAACCATAAAACCATAAGATATGTGTAATAAGAGAAGGTTTTTAGGCACAAAACCTTTGAATAATGGTCTCTAATATCTCAAGAAGAATGAAAATGTAGTTTAATAGAGATAATGAGAAGCGATAATAGAGAATTATTTACAATGAGTGAACAATTTTGATTGGAATTGATAGCACAAGAATAACTGAGATAAATTTAAGATTTTTTTCATTCATTAATGATTAACAAGCCTCCCTAGGTTATATTTATAAGATTCAAGGGCTCATATAATCTTCTATAATTGAATTGGGGTCAATAAAGACCTTGGATTTCATTTCAAGGAAAGAAGAACCATAATCGATGGAGGATTTAACTTACCATTGCAATGCCATTGGGTAGCCGATGGATACCACTAGGTAGACGTTGAGATATTTATAGAAATGGTGGATTTTTCCACTTCAAATATATTTTCAGTAACATTAAACTTGGTATATTGATAGGTTCTAGGGGCTTTTTTGCCTATGTCAATGTCCTATTCTAGTCTGTGACACTCCACCAGGTAACTAGTGGTGACGGAGAATGGGAAATCCTCCCATGGTTTTTTTGACTAATTTGAAGCCTTTGCTTTGTCCATTCACAACATATCTTTATAGTCAAACATAAATACTTACATAACACCTAATAAGAATGTTTAGAACACCAAAAGGTTTTTGTGACCATTAAAACACATATAATATAATGAGGTAAAATAATATCCCCCAATTTGTTTATTATAACCTCTTGAGATAAAAACAATAAGAGATAAGAATATGATAAATTTTATTTTAAATATATACCTACATGGTATTTTGAAAATTAATTTCAATATTTCATAATGAAATTACAATAATATAAAAAAATAATTTTCAAAATAAATAATACATAAAATAAATTTCATTTCACAAAGTATTGAGAAGATTTACAAAAGTCAATGAATTTAGAGAAATTAATCCCAACTATTTTGAAAGTTAAATTTTCTCATAATTTTATCCCCCATTGTGATACAAGTGAATAATTCATTTCCAAAGTAATTTACTCGAATTTTTTACCCCAAAATAAAATAAATTAAAATAATTAAAATTATAAATATCTCTAAGATAATATAAATTTCTCAATAACCAATGTCATAAGGATACCATAAATTTCTCCCTATTTGTGATTGTAAAAAATAGCTTTTAAATATGGTTTGAGAAATAATGGACAATGCATAAAAATATATTTAGATAAAAAATGAATAATAAAATTACACAGTCCATGTTAAAAACTTTTATTATATCTTGAAAATAAATCACAAACTTGAAGAATTAAACTATTTTCAACAAGCTCAAACTTTTTATCAAAAAACATGTTTCCAAACATTTCAAAATTTAGAATAGTGTTGAATTCCACTTAATTTGTGTATTAAAAATATTATATTATACAGATAAGCGAAAAAAAAATTAATAAACATGAAACCATTTATAAAATAATTAATTTAAAATACAATTTGAAATTATAATAAATTGTTATAGTTAAGTAAGATTATGTGAATAATCCAAACCATATTCCTCAAGAGTGTCGAACCATAAGTGTAATAAAGAACAACATCTCATGCCTAGGGTGAATATCATATTAAAAATACAAACATTCCTTTTTGAGGTATAATACCCATAACGTCCCGCCCCTTATCATTGTCTTAAGAGGATGGTGAGACGTTACTTGGTCTTAAGAGACACCCAAAAATGCTAAAGGCTAGAAATAAATTCCAAAGGACTTCAATTCATGTGGGGGATGATTTTCCCTATAATAATAAAACAACAAACTAGACAATACATAACCAAACATACAACTATATGATTCATGATAACAATTAAATACAACTCAAAAAAACATTTATCAAAATCATACTAAAAATTAAGTACAATAGAATAAGACTACAATATAAAAGTAATCAATAGAATAAAAACTAATAAGACTCCAAGTGAACCACATGACTCTAAAGTCTACAAGCTACATGCTCCAACTTTACCCAAAAATCCATGTATCATGAAGTAGTGCTAAAGATGTTTGAAACTATACCTTTCCCCATGTCCTAATAGATGAAATCTACAAAATCTCCAAAGTCCCAAAGAAGCAGTGAGTACTAACACTCAGTAGGTTTTCTCTAATTAGTTCCCTAATCACACCACTAGGATAAAAAAGTTAGCAACATTTATATAAAACAGTTTATATAAAATAATTATAAAATAATTTATAACTAGATATAAACAAGTTCTATATCAACCATTTTTTCAACAGAGTCCATTTTTAAAAGAAATAAACCAAACAATCATTTTAAACCATTTCACAAGTTCCCTTTAGCATAACCATTCTATTATACTTATCCAACCATGCATGCATCATTATGACAGTTCCATACTCATGAGCAATTTCTTGTCAATCTACCAAGTCATCACAAGGTAATTATATCCCATGTTCCATTACACCTTTAGCATAATGTACAATGTAATATTTCAACTAAGCCTCGTAAATGCAATAAGAACATACACACCATGTTTTCCCAAAAACCATGCCAATACAAACATTCCAAAACCATTTCAATAAAACAAACTTTTTATTGAAAAACTTATCCTTAAAAATACATTTCAAAAATCCAACAAATCTGTATTTTAAAATCAACATTTTAAAATCAATAAACAAAATCACTTTTCACAAAAAACTACCACAATTATATAATTTCACCAAAAAACCATAAGTCATCATTGAAAAGGATTTATATCATGATTTGTACCATAATTTCACAATCCATTTTAGTCAATTAAACCAATTTGAAACTAATACAATCAATTCTAGTAAGTGGAGTCTAGAGTGAAGCCACCTACCTCGAGAGCTTTGGTGAAAATGATAAATGCATGAAAAACATCACAAAACCAGGCAGGAATCTCCATGAACGTTCATTAGATATATTCCACTATGATAAAAAAACTAAAACTAAATATATTTGGAATCCACACACATAGATATACCCACAATGGGCATAGATATAAGAAACTAAGTGATGGAGCTAAGTAGATCTAAGAAAAACATCAAGAGCAATGAATAATGATCACATACCATGAGGATTTCTCTTTTAATCCCCAAATAAAGCCTTAATATCGCCTATAGATCAATGAGAGAACCTTCCTTGACCTATGGGAAAGAAAAATCCCCAATTATGGTCATATATAAGGAAAATGAGCGAGTTAAAGGGTAAAAAAATTGAGACATACATTTTAAGGAATTATTTTCTCTCCATGCATGATTTTTTCACACGGTTAGGCAAACTGTGCACTAACCATGTGTTAGACATTTCCTCAAGAGTGGTATTTTCATGGTTGTTTTTTACGGTCTCCAAACCATGTGCCAATTGTGTTGAAGCCACTGCCTCAAAATGACTAAATAATTTTTTCAAAGTTCTTGGTTTCTCCTTAGTGGAAACATGGTTTGGAAAAAATGTGCACTGCCCATGAACCTTTCGTTTTTCTCCTATCCCACTATGCACGATTTCCCCCATGTGTTTCACTTTTTCCAAAAACCATGAACCATTCGTGCACCTATAGAAAAGCACTAAAAACTCTCAAAAGTTCTCGAAAATCTCCTAAACCCTACCCTTATACTTTATACTCTTAAAAATCCTCAAGAAAGGGTAACATACCTGAAACTAGGGGTTCTACAATACCGTAAAGTTCATCTATTCCAAAACAACTTCAAATTGTTTATATCTAGGGAAAAAATTATTTTTAAGGAGAATTTCACTCACGTTAATTTACCAAAATTAATGAAATGGTTCAAATAAATTTTTTATTTATAAAATTATGAAATAAATTCAAGAGATAAAATAATTTTAAATCAATAAATATTTCAAATAATTTGTCAATAAACTCAAGATTTATGAAACTTTGAAATAAATTTATGAGAAACAACAATTTTAAATAAATTATAGAGAAAAAATAATTTGAAATAAAATAACTATTTAAAAAATTTTATAATTGGATTTCAAGATGAAATCACAACAACATAATAAAACATTGAAATTATAAAAAAAAATTAAAGTATAGTATGGATTTCATTAAATAGAAAAATCAAACATTTGGAGAGATCAAACTTCAATCCCCCCTTTATAGAAACCAAAACATTATTACTTTATCAAAAAGAAACTCATGAAAAGGTTAAATAGATAAATAATATGTAGAAAATAGATCAAATCATAAACTATATTAAATATATTCAAATTCAATAAACTTTAAAACAAGGATTTTATAAAAAGGGTATTATATTAATTATAAGAAGAAATTTAGTTGATAAATTATTCACATCAATGGAGAAAATAAATAATTCAGATCCAAAATAAGATAATGAGTGTAAGATAGTAATGAGAGAGAAACATCATTATCTTAAATAAATAATTATCGAAAATATTTATCTAATAAATATCACATGATACCAAATTTAAGAGAAAAAATTATAATTAAAAAGGTGATGAAATTAAATTTTGAAATTGAAATTTATTTAAAGCATCAAGAAAAAATAAGTCCAAAATGTTAGAAATATGTTATGAAAAATATAGAGGTTTTATAATAATAAATTATTTAAAATTAATATTTATTTCAAAGAATAAAACTAATGAAATAAAAGATCAAATGAATTTTGAAAAAAAAATTAAAAATTAAGGAAAGGATAAATATTTTTTTTTCAAGAATGACATAGTAAAAAATATTAGAGACATAAAAGAGCCATACCTAGCTCATTATTAATAAAATAAAGGTTCAAATGAGAAATGTTATAGGAGATAAAAATAAGCATGATGTTTAAACATATTTAAAACATAAATAAATCATCTATAAGAATGGTAGAATTTGAAAAATAAATAGAACCAATTTGAATGTTCTTAGTCCTTGTGTTAAACTGAGAGTATTCACTGCAAATGTGTCTCAAACACCTACTATCCAAGTAAAAAATTATCTCTTTGTGATTTTCTCTTGAGAAATATTTTAAAAATAATAATAAAAAGACTAAATATTTTGGTACCCAATATTTGGGTCCACAAATTCTATCCAAAATATATTTTTGTTTCCATAGTTTTTAGCATAATATTTTCCATAATAATTCCTAAAAAATTATTATAAGAGAAATGGATGGAATTATGCTTAATATCCATAAATATAATTACTAATTATTATAAAATAATAGACAAATATATCTTGAGAGAATACTCTTACAAAATCAATAGTATTTTTAAAGGTCCTTGATTTATTTTAAAAGAAAAAAAACAAACCAATTTTTTACTTCTCACTCAATGTCATGAATCGTCCTCAGGGCCTATGATGTGACTACCCAAACTCACCTTCCATAGGCCAGGGGCGAGCGACTAGCAGAAAAAGGTGTAAACCCAATAAAAGGGAAGGTATTGCCTTTAAACCTGTAACACACACATTCTAAACACTACCTGTAGAAGCAACAAGTACTAATATAGAAAAGAAAAGTGTGCTGAAAGTAAGTGAGCTAGTATACAAACCCAACTGAACAACAAGTACAAATACATGTATAAAGGGAAAAACATCTCCTGGATCGTCCACCAGTGAATCCTACCTGAAGGGTAGGTACAGATTTCGAATAGTCATCCCTAAGGTATGTCCTGTCTAGTCCAGCTCCGATTAGCCTCCCGTCTGTCACCCTCAGCCTCGATCACTGCTGATCGTTGTATACATAGAACACAACAAGGTGCGGGCAAAGCCCATGCAGGGGTGAGTATAACAATACTCAGTAGGGGACCCCGAGACCCCCGAAGGTCTCCCAGAATCCACTATGGATAAACCACAGAAGAAAGATAAAATCACAAAGTATCAACCAACCATAATTAGGTATATGACCATACATATACCTAAGTTACCAATCACAGTTCGGCTCCAACTCTTGAGCCCAGGCACAAACCAGTCCACCAAGGAAGTAAAGTAAATCACCACAATGATAATGGTTGAAAGAAAAGACTCAGCTCACACAGGTATACATATTTTGTATAGTGATAGAGATGATCAGATGTAGTCATTGATTCATCTAAGCTGTCAGACCGACACAGAATACGTGACCAACTAAGCTGTCGGACCCACACAAGATACAAGATCAACTATTCTGTCAGACCCACACAGGATCCAGGAGCAGAAGTCAGAACTGTCGGACCCACAGAGGATCCCAGTAAATTAGTCATCACTATCGAACCCATGGAGGATTTTGGTACATAAGTCATCACTGTCGAACCCACGATGGATCCTGGTACAGTATTGTCGCAGCCAGCCCTAGGGTTCCCGCACACAGTACACTCAATTCCAGGAGGGTCCTCTCCTCGAGCCATGTTTTGATACATCACCTATCATGAAGCCTTGAGTTGATGTATCCCATAGTTCTGTCTCATCATAGGGAACCCAACGCGACATACAGTGTGTCAATCAAACGCCTGGTCTGAGAGTTATTGGCATTTCAATTCTAGGGGCCCAGTTGGTTTTTAGATTCAAACTAACCCGACCATACCCCAACTGCATCCAAACCTCAAGTGGGGTATGCCCAAAAAATCATCTTACTCTAAGCCTTCCGTCGCCATAGACGGTTCATTGTTCGGTCACTCGTAGCCCAAAATATGGATGAAAAGGTGATTTCGGGTTAAACGGTCTGGAGAGGGGTCTGACCCGGTCTGATGGAGGTCCAGCCCGATGGTGGCTTGGCTTGGGACGGCCCGGTTGGTCAAGGATGGCTCGGCCCACTAGACTTGTGTCCCGGCCTGACTGGGCGTGTGGCCCGGCCGGGCTAGTCATGTGGCCCGACCGGGCTGGCGATGTGGCCCGACCCGGCTGGCTGCGAGGCCCGGCCGGGCTGGCCGTGTGGCCCGGCCCGACTGGCCTTGTGGCACCCAACCTGATTGGCCATGTGTCGCCCGACTGGAGGTGTGGCTTGGCCTGGCTGGCTGTGTGGCGCCTAGTGCGGCTGGCCATGTGGCACCCGACTCAACTGCCGTGAGGCGCCCGGCTCGGCTGGCCTTGTGGCACCCGACTCGGCTGGCCGGCTCGGCTGGCCAGCTGGCTGCGGTGGGGGGGGGGGGTGTTACACCCTCGAATCCCAAAATTACCGGTGCAAGGCACCATCCATTGTAACCGCGGGACCCGTAGGGTTCTTCTTGGCACACACCGGCTGCCGGTTCAGCTGACCACCCTCTCCTGTCCGCCATGCCCTATGGCAGCGGTCCTGCTCCACCGGTGTGGTGGGACGACGTCGTGCCCCTCTGCCATGGCCCACCCTGGTTACGGCCTCATGTAGAACCAGTACGGCATGACGGCGCTGTGCCCCTCCGTCGTGGACTGGATTATCCATGGCCTGGCTTTTCTCCACGCGGCACGACGGTGCCACGCCTTTCTGGTGACCCGACGGTCTTGCGCTGCCGATCTCCTCGTGGCCAACCCGACACCGGCCACCATTGTCCGCTCCCATCGTCATCCACAAACAAGATCAAAAAGTGTAAGAGTTGACAGTGTTGGTGCGGTCCGAATTTCCCCATGTTATAGTGATATCATTTGGTTGTCAAACCATAATTTCAACGATGTAGAACAGGTACAAAAATTTAAAACCCCTACCTTGTAATCGGTGTTCGCTCAGCGGAGTGGCGAGAAGGCGGTGTCGTTCCGTTGAAATCGGGAGGAGATGTCGTCATCATTGGTTATGTTCTTAGTGGGCGTCATCTTCCCTTTCTTATCCCGGTTGGAGAGGGAGAAGACGGCGTCATCGTTCCATGGTGGAGACGAGCGTTCTTCATTGAGAGAAGATGTCGTTCTTCGTTGGGAGGATATTTTCTCAATCCTTCCAATACTCTACCACAATATTAAGCCGACCCCAAAATAATAAAATAACACATCTTTATATAATTTTAGCTTAATGAATTCAACATGATTCAAATTCATTATGTTACATCACTTCATTAAACTGTGGTGTTGGATCATTAATTTGGAGAGGGAAGGTGAAGAGGCTCCAAAAATTTAGGGGGGAAGTGAAGAGTTTCGCCCATTATTAGGGAACTCAAGGGGTTAAAGGGGGTTTGAGCTCGTGTGGGCCCCGCCAAATTATATCCTTCCATGGGAGGTTTTGTGCGGGTGGGCCCCACCTCCAACCTCCCCTTGTAAAATTAAACCACCACTCAAATAAAAATATGCTTGACATATTGTTATTTTATTTATTTGGAATCCCTAAAAAATTAACTTCCAACCTCGATAAAATGCAACTACGGTGAAGGTATCCTTAAGCGAATACCGGCACTGCGAGTTCAACAGTGTCCTCAGATTTCAATTCCGAGCACCGTTTCAAAAGATATAAAATCTCGCACGTACGTTTACTAAACTTAACTGAACAAAACTTCCGAAATTGATTCCGGGAAAACCGGGCCTCGGAATCAGGCACCGCCAAAAACTGTGGACTCGGAAATTCCCATGTATTTAAGTAAAAAAAATCACGGAATTCCTGGGTCTTTACACTCAAAAACCAAATTTTTAATTAATTTTTTTTCACCAAATTTTAATTTAGAAAGATGAATTTAATTTTTCAACACTTGGTTTCACTTCATAATTTCAATGATAACTCTTCATTTTCTTTATAAATTTGATTCTCTTAAAAAACATGATTATATTTCTTTTTGATGTCTTTTAAAATAATGGATGCTTTAGGAAAACCATCAATGACTTGATCTCTATAAAATTTAATATTTTTTTAGTTTAAATTGATATTATAATAATAAGAGGTATAATAATTATTAGTGGAAGAAGTGACCTCCCCATAAACCTTAATTTTTTCCATGAGACACTTGGAACTATAATCACTTGAGTTAGAAGAGGAGAAAAAATTATTACATACTATCTAAATAGAGACATAGATTTCTTTCTTATATTTCTTATTTTACATCATCCGTATTTTATATAGGGGTACTAAAATTTTATGTTTTCCTTTTTGTTGTAATGATATTGTGTTACCTCAGGTTCCTTCCTCTATTTATCCTTTTTATCATAGTGGAATGAATTATTCTTCATCTTCTGGATTTTTTTTAATTTCTTAGTTGGGTGTTCAATATTGCTATTAATTTTAGTTGATTTTAAATTAATATCATTGATTGAAATTGAATTTTTAACCACCATTAATTCCTTAGCCGCATTCTTACCTTGTCTATTCCCAATTATCTAATAGTTCATGAGAGATCTGATAATCTCCTCAAATAACATGTTCATTATGTATTTATCTTTTTAAATCATCATCAATTTTGGTTCCCAGTTTCTTGGTAAAACCCAAAGGACTTTATTGAGTAAATTTTATAAAGAAATAGAATCCCAAATTGAAGTTTTACCATTGATTATTTCAGTGAAAAATATAAATATAATAGTAAACAGTTCAATTGGATTCATACTAAAACATTTAGAGTCATTTCCATACATATAAAGTGCAGTATCATTAAATTTTTTTATTCCTTTATGAGTGAATTCTAAGAGTTTCATAATTTCATGAACTTATTTTCATGTATATATAATATTAAACTCATTTTTTAAAAAATAATAGAGGGTTTTCATAATCTTACCATCAAGATAGAAGATAATAATATCACAGGGAGTCCATTTTTCTTATTTTTCACTAGTTAGACTATAACTATGCATGACTATTTTTCCATACATGATAACAAATACTTCTAAGAAAGAATGATATATGAGTGCTATCATAAATAATTTTGGAACCATCAAAATAAGGTAAACGAAACATATATTTACCTTTAGGATAACCATGGTTATAAAAAGTAGGTGCCAAATTTTAAATATCGTTCATTGGAATCAATTAATTTTTTTTAAAACAAAGTCTATTTTTTTATAATTTTATTTAAAAAAGGTTTAAACATGGTAAAAAATGATCTCAAAATGTTTTAAAAATAAGGAAACCTATCATATAAATTGTTGGACATAGTAAGATAGAAATTGGGTGGGGGAAAATTCCTTTTAAAAATTAAAAACAAAGAGACCATTCAATGAAAATACAAAATAGATTGATAAAAAAATTTCAAACTAAGCACAATATATATATATATATATTGTAATAGAAATCACACACTGGAAATGATAAATTAATTGTTATATTTATCGATTAGTATAAATTAAATGATTGATAGATTATATGATCAATATGACGAATTATTGATTGATTGATTAAATAATTTAGATTAATAAATTTTAAAAATGTGAAATGTTAATTTTTCCCAATTTTGTTTAAGGAAACCAGAAAATAGAAAAATTATGATCCCATATGTTTTCCACTGAAATTTACTGAGGATTTATGAAATGTATCATTTAATTTTACTAGTATCCAATAAATTTGTAAAAATAAATTCTATATTTTTTTACTAGAAGAAAGAAAGAATCTGAAAGAATATAGATACTTTATTTTTGCATGAAGAAATTAAGAAACTGAAATACCCTTGGTTTTAATAGTTAACCAAGAACCCATAAGAGACGAGAAATAAGAGAAGGATTGTTAGGAATAAACCCATTTAATCATGGTATCTAATCACTAGATAATAAATACAAATATTATTGATATAGATATAGATAAATGAGAAGAGGGGATAAATTATAATGAGATTATACTTTTGATTGTACATGATGGCACACACATAATCGGATAAAATTGAGCTATGTTTTCATTCATTGATGATTTAGAGGACTCATAGGGTTGTATTTATAGACTCTAAGAGCCTTGGGAATATTTTATAATTGAATGGGGGTTAATGAATCCATTAGAGGTTGATTCAAGGAAAGTAGGACCCTCATTAATGCAGGTTTTAACTTTCCATCCCAACGACAATGGGTATTCATTGGCTACCGCTGAGTAGCTAGTGAGCTAGCTATAGATCTTTTAGCTTAATCAACTACCACCAACTATCTAGTTACATTACCCCATATAGATGATGAGGTTCCATTGGAATTGATTCTTCTATCAGTATCAACAGTTGACTGATGACACCCCACCAGGTAAGGAATGGTGATAGACAATGGGATACTCACCTTGGTCTTATTCATCCAATTTAAATCAATTTATTAGTCCATTATCAAAATATGTTCATGATTAAATTGAATTAATAAAAATACACAAAATTGTAAAGGATTAAACAATAAATGGTGTTTTCGTTCCTTAAAACACAACTAAGAGAGTGAGGTATGAAATGAAAGATAAAGCATTTGATTATCACAGAAAGGAAATCCTTTTTAATATTTTGAAACACCATTATTAGAAAACCAGATCATAATAAGATTAAAACAAGAAAATCATTTTAAAAATAAGATAAGGGGAATATAAAGGTCACATTACGAAACAAATAATTTTGTTTTCAAATATAAAGGAGAAAATTAGTGAAAAATAAAATATTAATATAGATAAAAAAATATATTATATATAGAGGATTGGTATTATTATTAACACAATCAAAATTTATGAATAAAGAAATACAAAAAAATCACATGAAAAGGAGGAAGGATGTTATTACATAATCCTAGTTCAAAAAAATCCATCATGTAAATCCATGGAGAAAAATGCATCATTATGACTCAAGAAAGGATGTGGAGTCAAGAAAACCCCTTACAACTTAAGAAATATTTTAATAGAAACATATTAAATGAGATAGTTAGCAATTTAAATTTAATTAATATGAATAAATGATAATTAATGAAATTACATATCCAATAGTCATTATACATATCAATTAAATGAAATTAGGGGAATAAAACAAATCATATCTCAGTGAAATGAAATTGATATTAAACACTCTTACAGATTTAGTAATAGTATAATCAAAAGAATTGGAAGGATAAATTCTTAAAAAGACTTTTAAATCAAATGGAAATGAATAGAATGTGAAAAAAATAAATTAATTGGGTAAAACATACCCAAATAATAATAATAATGTTGTAGAATAACTGTTATAACTCAAAAATTGAGTGAACAAAAAACCTAATAGTTTCATTATATTTCCAATATAAAACCCATGAAAGTGTTACATCCCGAATCAAACCATTAGATCTGAGTGAGAATGTTAGATGACTTCATTCATGCCTCCCTATACACATGAAGCTTCCATCTAGTAGTTAGAATCTGAT
The DNA here is from genome assembly GCA_963277665.1 of Viscum album. NCBI lineage: Eukaryota > Viridiplantae > Streptophyta > Magnoliopsida > Santalales > Viscaceae > Viscum > Viscum album. The sequence continues at coordinate 953,820,434 of OY728128.1, read as the reverse complement.
TCCATTAGTGGTGAGAATATACCCTCAATATCATATTACATGATCAAGACTAAATCATAATTAGTACAATAAATAATCTAAGTGAAATTAAAGAAACTAAGAATTACATACATGTTATACATTAATGACCACATCCCAAAGTGGAAAACATATCGAATGTATAATTAATAAAATAAATAAATAAATTAGAAACGGGGTCCTCCAAAGTGAGTCTTTTTCTTCTACTAGCTCCATGATCCTATGCTCAACCATCCACCATAGGTTCATTGACCTTCTTCGGATCCTTATGAAATATTTAGACATTCAAAAATACTGAAGTAATGTGTGAGTATAGGAATTAATATCTGACCACTAATGATTCCTTAAACTAACGTGTTCATTATTCAATTGTATGTCATAATAATAAATGATTAACAAAAATAACAACATAAAATCCAAACCCAAGTGGTTGTGAACTAACCAAGCCACCACAACCCCCTGTTGTACTTGATTTTTCTCCATGTTGGAATAATAATCATGGTATCAAAAGTAATCAAGTACTAGACATGAGGATAATGAATCATGCTTTATATAATTTCATGATCATGCAACTCAACATACAATAGGCATCTAGAAAATCATATTCTTGATAGTTAATATGCATCGAGAGCTACTGAACATTCACTATGTTCTGAGTAACATACCCCTTGACATCCACTAGGAATCGAGTGTATCACATGACATCTATGAGGCATAAAAATATCCTTAATATGCATAGGTTCTTCATTGACATCATCGAAATATGTGTGTACAACACCTCTTTGGGATAAAAATGTCATGACGGTCCACCTGCATTGGGTTCTAAGAAGAATTCCACAAAGGCACACATAATATGTAATGATACAAAAGCATGTATAATAAATCATCATAACTAAAGTAGCACATATAATACATGTGAACAACATGTAACATGAATAATAAGATATGAATTACTCATGTAACAAGTTTCACATAAGGTTCTAGGGGATACAAACACCCACATGCGATCATAATCAAGCACCATTCTCAATTATTCCTGAAAATATATTATACTAAGACAACATGTGTAAAAAAATTCCCCAAGAGTTAAGGAACTTCCTACCTCAAAGTCATTGATGTCAATGAAAATGGTAAATTGAACTATATTGTTTGAAAGATGGAGTGGAAACCTCAATAGTCAAGAACACATTTCCTATTCCTTATTATCATAGTCATCAATACATAAATTATCAAGGTTAATCAAGGGTTTTTATTACCAAAACTAGCTATTTTATTTCAAAATTAAATACAACATCACACGCGATTAAACTTTCTCCCTCTTAGATAATTCCTAATTATCATTTTAGAAAAGTAAATTTGTTTTCAATATTCCCCTCAAGGATAAAAACATTTTGACTATTTATTATAAATTAATCATTTATAATTACCATTTTACAATTTCTTATAAATTAACCATTTATAATTATCTTATGATAGATTCTTTAAAACTAACCTTTTATAAATATATATTAATTATTTATTATGAAATTTAATTTTCTAAAAGTCACCTTTTAGTTTCCCATAAGTTATACTTTAAAAATTTTATTTTGATAATTTATTATAAAATATCAATTTATAATTATCTCGTGATAATTTCTTAAAAATATTCTGTTTAGAATTATCTTTTGATAATTTATTACAAATTAAAATTTTATAATTATCTCTTGTATTTTTTCAAATTATCCTTTTATAATTTTTATCATAATTTTTTATAAATTTAACTTTTATATTTAGCTTTGAAAATTTCTTATAAATTATCCTTTTATAATTATCTTTTGACAATTTCTTATAAATTATCCTTTATAATTATTTTTTGATTATTCCTATAAATTATCTTTCGGTCATTTCAAAAAAACATATATCTTTTGATAAATTTACATTGAATAGTTCATCTTCTAAATAAATGATATCACCATCACTTGATAATTAATTACAAATATCTTTAATAATTTCACCCAATTATCTATTGATATTTCTAAAAAATTTCCTTTGATCATGTCCATAAATTATCCATTTATAAATATATTTTGATAAATTTTTTATAAATTATCCTTTTATGATTGTATAACATTAAGAACAATAATCATTCACAATTATCCTTTAGTAATTTGTTTAAATTATTGATTAATAATTCTATGTTTTATCATTTTAATAAAAATTACACTTTTTTTATTTATTAGAGAATGAAGGATAAAAAGATGAAAAATAATTTAAAAATAATAAAAAACAAAAAACCTTGTGCACAAAACACATAGGGAATAAGGGTAACTCATCACCCATCTGAGATCGGAAGAAGGAGCCTGGATTGGATCGTTGGAGACCTCACCGATCATGCCAATGGGGATTCTAATGTTACAGTGATTTAATTAATATCACATATGATGGAAGTTAACAGTTATGTTGCTTGAAACCCCAAAGACACATACACATTCAAAAAAATTAAAAACATCATATTAATTGGTGATTTAACAAAAGAATTATGGAAGAGTTGTTAAATTCATCCCATTAAGGCATTCGTGAATTTAAATGGTCAAAACCAGTTGAAATCCATGATTTTGTATTATGGAATACGTGAAAAATAGAGGAATGTAGAATGCGGCATGGGATGAATAAGAAGAACGAAATTACATAAATATAAAAATAATAATAATAATGTCATAATTTTTTAAATATTTTACCCTCAAATTAGATTTAACCAAAAAATAGACATGCACAAATGTTATGTCTCCCCTATGGTAAAATCTGCATTCCAGAACAAACATTGGTCTTAGTTTTTTCTTCTAAGACATCATTCAGGAGGTATTCCATTATTTTGAAAAAAATAAGACTCTCATAATGTAATATATTTACCCAAACATATGAAAATAATCCATAGAATATTTATATGTGTAAATATGATTTTTATAATTATGTAAATCCTTTAAACCATTTATTAAGTTGTTTTTATTGAAATATTAAAATTTCACATAAAAATAACCATAAATTATTAACAAATATGGTTTTGTTATCTTTAAAAATTGAGGATATTACAATTATAACCCTTTATTTAATTCTCATCCCTAATAAGTAACTATAAAAATCTTACTCAAACAAATTAGACAACTAATCTCAAACATCAGACTCGTACTGCCATATTTCCTCCAAGATTAGTCCATGATTCAACTAAATCTAGAAAAGTGGTACCATATTCTATCATAGTAATTTATTTCTCCAGTATATAATCTACATAAGACGCTCCTTATAAGATGGGTCATTCACCATATCTACCTTATCACAATGTAAGACATGCGCATGAACAGTTTTGTACCTCTTGAGTTGTGACACATGAAACATACTATGAATACCTCGATGATGTTGAGGATAGTCCAACTGGTATGCCACTATCATAATATATTCAGTGATCATGAATAGTTAAAAACACTATGGTTCAATCTTGCCTTTCTCCATAAGATTTTTTTGGCCTAACCGAAGAGTCACACTCAATAAAACATGATTACCCTAAGGTCAAAATATGATCTATGACTACCTTGATCACTGATTAAACTCCTCTAAATTAGCTAAACTCTCTCAAAGGTCTCTTAATCTAAACTAGTACCCCTAACCACTGCTTCACCTACCCCATTCCAACAATGTAGTGATCAGCATGGTTTCCCATAAATAGCCTCATAAGTTTCTATATGAATTGATGTAGGGTAATTTTTGTTATATGCAAACTCAACTAAGGATAGATGATCATTCCATACTGCATTGAAGTCTATAAAACAATCTCAAATCATATCCTCCAATATACATATCATCGACTTGGGTTACCCGTCCATCTGAGAATGATACGTTGTACTCAATCTCAATTAAGTCCCTAGACCTGTATACAAAAACTTTGAAAATCATGACAGAAACCCTGTATCTTTATTGGATACAATGATCAAGGAAAATCCATGTATGTGTATGATCTCAACAACATAGATATTTTCCAGGTCATTCACTAAGTGAGCCCCTCGAATTTGTAAAAAATGGGAAACCTTCTTTTGTTAATAAAAAATCACCAGATAACATCTGAAGTCCTCATGGTCCTGGGTAACCCAATCATAAATTCTATAGTGAAATATTCCCAGATGAACATGGGCATTGTAAGCGGCTGGAGAAACCCACCAGAACACTAGTGCTCTATCTTTACCCTATATCAAGTAAGGAATTGGGACATAAACCCATTGACGTCTCCCCTCACGCCTATCCACCTAAACCCCTTGCTTGAAGTCATGGAACATCTTCATTAAATTAGGATGTACCACAATTTTAGAGGTATGAAAAATATATCATAATCACAAATATGATGGAAGCATGGAACAATACACTCCCATGTACCACAATCATATCATCATCATCTAAAAACCATACAAGTATTGAATATCTTCTGGTTAACTATTCTATCCTCACAGAACAATATGGGCATGAATCATGAATTATTTTAGCCCTGACTACATGAGATTATAGATCACTAATAGGGTACAAGTCATAGAACCATGATCCTCAAAATAATCCCTCCTTCATTCATCTAACAATATCATCAAGCACCACTCATCCTTTGAAATTCTCCCATAAATCTCATGCCCCACATACATCTGACAACTAGTAGAATCCACAATGATGTTAACTTTCCCTAGTGAATAATCCATCTCAAATTAAACTATATATAAATACTCAACCTAGTATCATTGTCATAGAATTATGTTTCATTGTTTGAATATATGTAAAAGGTTATTTTAGTCAGTGTGGAAAAAAACCTCTCACTGAAGAGATAGTGTCGCCAAAACATCAGAGCATAGGCAATTGTTGCCAACTCTAGGTCATGAGTAGGGTAGATCCTCTTAAGGGTTTGTAGTTTATGTGACCCATAAGATACTAACGTCTCCCTAACGATATCTAGATTTATCATAATATACATCGTATCAAATTTATAGCTTGAGTATTTTCATCATTGGAGTTGTAGTCAACCTCTTATTCAAATCAATAAAATCCTCTTCCCACTAGTCTATCCATTGAAACATTACTCCTTTCTCCATTAGTGTTGTCATGGTTAATGATATTTGAGATATGTATTGGATAAAATATCAGTGATATCCTGTTAAACCCAGAAATCTCTTGATCTCAAACACATTAGAGGGATGTGTCCAAGATATAACTGCCTCTACATTATCTAGGTCTAGGTATATACCCATCTCTGACACCACATGTCCTTGAAACATCACCTCCTATATCTAGAATTCACACATTGTCAACATGACATAAATATAATGTTCTAAAAGTGTACTTAGACTATCTAGAGGTGCCTATCATGTTGCTCCAAGGTCAATAAGTAGATGCATATTTTTTTTCTATGAACACCATGATGAAAGAGTAAAGGTATTAGTGGGTGATCTTGTTCATGATATACATGAACACTACCTTCACATTCTTTAGTCTGAATGAGATCACCATGTACTTGTATAACCCATACCTACTCTAAAATTAGGTCTTCAAAATATCCTCCTCTCATACTCACAACTTCTGGTATCTTGATCAATGATAATTATTTAGAGAACCATAATGATCCCCAAAACTGATAAAGATTATCACCACTCCTTGGAAATGGGTATCCATTCTTCACCATCACCGATTTTAACTACTCATAATTGAAAACTACAATTCAATTTCTTGGTGGAGATCACTGGTGCAACCCATCCTAAAGTTCTCTACATGAAAAATCTGTACGTTGAGATATTTTAGCTTAGTTGAAATAATTTGATACAAGGTCATTGAAATGGGTTTCACACTAAATAATACAACTATATCATCTTAACATTATTATCGTTTTAATTTTGTACTAGGTTATGTATTACAAAAATATTTCAACCCATTACTCAACATAATGAGGGACACCAATTCCCTATAAGAATAAAGAATTTGAGATTGGTGTCATGTAATTTTTGAATATAGTTTTAAACTCCTATTCTTATGATTTTCACTAAGATAAATACTTATGGTTGAAGTGACCTTATTGCCTAAATCACAAAATAGGTACATGATCATGTTTAAATACATTCTTCTATATGCATAGTGGAAATGAAAAAACATCCTCCCTTATCATAGTATTCCAAAATGATTCTCAATTAGTCCCATAATAATATGCTATGGGGAATATTTTGTGACACAAAGTAAACACATTGAAAATAAATAGATTTATTAGGATAAACCCTAATCAGTCAATGGGATCACACAAGTTTCTCCTAGGAGTATACCCTTAACCAAAGGTAAAACCCTCATAGAAAAAACTATTGGTTCCATCCCTACACGTTAGTCACAGTCATCATATATATACTATAAAACATAATTCACAATTCAAATAATTAATTTTACTATAGATATATTATAATAGCATTTCAACGTTGATATGCAACACAAAGGAAAACTACCCCAAATAGATAGAAAAAATCAAGGAATTTAATTAAATAAATACTATGTAACACAAAAAGGTATATATATGGCATTTGAACATATGTTCCAATACATGATTCCTGAATTCAATATAAATATCATAATTCGTATATCAATAACAAGTGCACCACCCAAGGTGAATTTAATCAATGCTAATAGAAAAACACAATTTCCATTACATTATGAAAACATGGTGGTCTATTATTCAATGTTGGATAGACACTGTCATAGTTCCCATTACCTAGTCCAATCAATCCTAACTCATATCTACCATATCCCAAACCCGTAGAAGATAAGAAACAAGTTAGTGAATCCTAGTCCTCTAATACAATTTTTTAACATTTTTACCTAAACCACTAGGTTTGTGCTGAAACGTCACATGACCTCATGGTCATGCCCCCATATTGAAGAGGCTACTGACTATAAGATAGGGTCTATGTACATCAGTGGGGAGACTATACACATAGTATCATATTATATGATCAATAAAAAATCATAAATAATATAATTCATATCCATAGTAAACAATTGGAAACTAATAATGACATACATGTAATAAAATAATATGAATCTACCAAAGTGGAAATCCATTCCCAAGTATAAATAAACATAAAAAAAGAGATCCTATGAAGTTGTTCATGTTCTACTATTAGATTGGTGATCCTCTACTCTACCATCCACCATAGACCCCTTTACCGGTGTTGGATCTCTAGTCATGGTATCTATAAGTTCACTAAAATTTTCAAGTAAAGTGTGAGTAAAAGACTTAGTAGGACACCACTTATGAATCGCTAACCTGATGTGATCATGTATACAAGTGTATTCCATAATAAAAAATTATTAACAAGTATAATGATATAAAATCCAAAAAATTAACGTTCATGAACTAACCAAGACACCACAACCCCCATCCATACCTATATCATCTACTTTCCAGAAGGATAACCATAGTGTAAGTATAAAAATGGTGTTCTAAGTAATCAAGAACTTACCACGAGTATAATAAATCATGCTACATGGATTCATGTGATCATGCGACTTGGAATCCATTAGGAATCAAGAAAGTAATTTTTTCATAATTGACTAGAAATTTAGAGTTACTTGAAATTCATTAGACATTGAGTAACATAATATTTAGACTCTATTATGCATTGAGTGCATCACATTGAATCCTTGAGGCATAGTTGTATCCCTACCTTGTGTATCGGTCCCTTGTCTCCATCATCACATGGCGCGAACACTCCCCCTCTAAGAGATAAACATGTCATGATGGTCCACCTACCTTAGGGTCCAATACAAATACAAGAAAAGAAAAAATAACAAGGTATGATACAAGAAAAGCATAGAAAATCTTCATAAGTAGAGTATCATATACAATACATGTGATCAACATCAAAGTTGAATAATAATCTATGAATTAGTCATGGAAAAAAGTGTCGTGTAAGGTTCTCAGGGGCTAAACATACACCCACATATGATTATAATCAAACAAAATTGTAAATTATTCCTTCACAGAGATTATACTAAGGAAACATGTGTAACAAAAGCCCAAATAAGTAATGAAATTCCTACATCAAAGTCATTGAGTTCAATGACAGAGATAACCCCCCTAGTGTGGTTCGAAAGCTAGAGTGGAAACCTCAAAAGTTAAGTAACAAGCTCCTAGTCTTTATTATCATAGTCATCGACATGCCAATACTTGAGATTATCCAAGCATTACTTAAACCATAACCATCTATTTTATTTAAAAAATAAATTAAATATTACCATTGATGATACTTTCTCTTCATGGATAATTCAAATTTATCATTTGAGTTAAAAAGATGTTTTTGAAATCTTCCCCTCAAGAATAATTATCTTATGATATTTTCTTATAAATTATACTTTATAATTATTGGTTGAAAATTTCTTAGGAATTACCATTTTATAATTATCTCTTGATAATTTATTATAAATAATTAATTTATAATTATCTTTTGATACTTTATTATAAAATATCCTTTTATAATAATCTCTTCATTATTTTTTATAAAATACCCTTTTATAATTACCTTTTGAGAATTTATTATAAATATTCCTTTTATAATTATCTATTGATAATTTCATATAAATTATCATTTTATAATTGTATTTTGAATATTAATTATAAATTATCCTTTTGTAATCATATCCTGATAATTTGTTATACAATAACCTTTTAAAATTATATTTCGATAATTTCTTATAAATTATCATTTGAAAATCATCTATTGATAATTTTTTATAATTTATTTTATAATTATATTCATTATAATTTCATATAAATTATCCATTTATAATTATCATTAGTTAATTTATTATAAATTATTCTTTGGAGATTTTGAAAAAAATACTCTTGATATTTTTTTGAATTGATTATCCTTTGAATAAATTATTTAACCATTTACAGATAATTATTTACAATTATCATTGATAATTTTGTGCAATTGTCTATTGATATATGTTTCAAATCATACTTTAAATATTTCCATAAATTATCTATGTTTAATTATATTATGATAATTTCTTACAAATTATCCTTTCCTAATTGTATAATATTATATTAATAAATCTCACATAATTATCCTACTAAAATTAATTAAAATTATAGATGGATAATTATATGTTTTATAATTTTAAATAAAATTCAATTTTTTACAACATTTGATAAAGATGGATAAAAATAATAAAAATAATTTAAAAATAGAAAACATAAAACCTTGCCCACAGAATGATAGGGTAAGAAAGGGAACTCATTTCATGACTGAGATTGTAATAAGAAGCTTGAATCAGATCATTGGAGACCTCACCGATCATAGCAAAGGGATTTTTAGGTTTCCACAAATTTATTCAATACCAACCACAATAGAAGAAAATACTTTAGTTATTTAAAAACCCAAAGCCACAGACATTTGAAACAAATTAAAAAAAACATTTTATTTTTAAATTCAAATAAAGATTGATGGTAAGGCCATTAAATTCATATTATTAAGGAATTGGTGATTTTAAAAGTTCAAAATGGGTTGAAATCTAGTATTTTGTACTGTGTCCCATGTGAAAAATAGAGCAAAGTGGCATATGGTATGAGAGAAGGAACAAGAAGGAATTTAAATAAATATAATAAAAATATATATCAATGTAATGAAAATATTAAATATTTTTACCTCTTGTGTGATTTTACCAAAAACCCAACACACACAAATGTTATGGCACACCTAGGTTAAAAATTGCATTTCAAACCTAATAGTGATCTCAAAAGTTTTATTTGAGACAACGTATAGAATATATTCTATTATTTTGGAAAAATATTTTGTTCATAAAATCAAGTATTTACCCTTTCATGGGAAAATATTCCATAGAATATTCCAGGGTTACAATAGGTATTTTACCCTTACAAAAATCATTTAAAATATTCATTTAGTGATTTTATTGATAAATTACATTTTCATATAAAAATACCCAAAAATTATTAAAAAAGAGGGTTTTATTATTATTTAAAATTAGGGATATTACAAAAGGTTGAACATGATATGAATGTTTAAATGAATTATATATAATGGAGAATTAGGATAAAATAAATACATGGACAATATACACCCTAAAAAGGAAACAAACAGGGAATATAAATCATATCTCAATGAAGCAGAATACAAATTTAAATACCCATACATTTAATCCTTCTCAATTGAACATTATCTAACCTATTTTATAAAACAAATATATCTTAATAACTTATTCCATAATCTTATTTATACATATAACCTTCTATGAACATAATTTTTTATCATTTAGTAAAAACATAATAGTTAGTTATATTTTATTTTTATCATCAGATATTATTAGTCTTGAATGTTTGTTTAATACTAGTTTCACTATGGCAGTGTAGAATCTTGTTTATAGATTTAAATTTAATCATTTTGAGATAATTATTGGTACTCGAATAAATGTTTTATAATGATTTAAAATGTTCTTATTATAATTTAAATGTATTTTATTTAAGATTTGTGATGATGATGTTAGGGACATACTTAGTTTGATAATTTACAATGTACAGAAAGAATTATAGTGATAGAAAAATAAACATTAGTATTAAGTTTCTATAAATATAACCTAATTTTTTTTATCATTAATGTATAATGAAACAAATAGTCGTGTTTCCATAGTTATCAAAGATATATTTTTATAACATTGCTCATGTAGGTGGTTCAATCGAGTCAAACAGGAACAAACTATAATCTATGGGAGTGTATGGTTAATACAGTGATTGCTTTAGGATAATCTCATTTTTAAAGAAGAAACATGATATTATTTTGATTTTGGAAATTTGTTGAACAATATTATATTATATTTATATAAATAATAAAATACTTGAGTGAAAAACAAAAAATATCAGTTTCATGGAGGAGGTAGTCCACATGTTCATATGAGTGACACTTTCGTTTACATAGAATTTAAAGTAGTTATGAATTTGATTATATTTTATAATGGTTAATAAATTTTTAAATATTTTATATATTAAATACCACCTTTGGTATAGCCTTTTAAGGATGTTATGAAAAAGGATCACATTGCTTATGGAAGTTGTAGTCCGCACATAACAAAAGTGAATTTTTCATTTTTCATATGGTTTGGTGGATTATAGAAAATGTATACTAAATTAGAATAATAACATTTAAGTATATTATTTATACTAATTTAATCACAATTTCAGGGATATAATTTTTTTTAGGTGGTATAATAAGAAAATAATTAATATATATTGGTTGGGAACATTATCTTTTCCTTTGGATGTTCTTCCTTGGGTAACACATTAATTATACTTATCTTGGTCCTTTGGAAAGAAAAATTATTTTAGGACTTGGGAAGAGAGTTCATAAGTTATTAGTGTAGTTTTTGTAAATCTAATTTTATTAAATGTACTATAAAAATTGATGGAAATTATCACTTTTTATAAGTAAAGAAAATAAAATTTTCATAAATACACTTACTTTGTCAATGATGGAATGACACTATTAATGAGTCAATGGTTGAAAAATTGGAAAATAATTAATTTAATAGTGGGATAAGGTTAATAAATACACTAATATTCATTTTAACAAATGTTTTATACGTCATTCAATCCATTTACCAATAAATTTTTATATTTTTCCATTTTGGTTTTTTAGCTTGGTAATTAGTTTTTTCCAAAATAATTTATAATTTATTAAAAAAATATTAGTTATCCCATATTAATTTTTTTTGATATTATAATTATTTATATCCATATAATATAGTTAAATTTGTCCATATTATAGAATTATCTTTTAAAATATTTAATATTTAGAAAAACTTTTTTGTAGAAAAATATTATTTTTACAATTAAGTGCTCTTAATAATATTTAATATTGATTAAAAATTGAATGAGTGCTAAAATATTTACATATACAAATAAAATTTATATTATATTCAATTTTTTTAACTGATTAAATGTTTTATTTATATTGAAATAATGTAATGTTAATAAAATGGTTCTTTGAAAAAAAACAGTTTTACCATTATCATGGTAATTAATTTTAATTCTATTAATATAATTTTATTCCGAAAAATGAAATTATCCTCATTTATAAATATTAACAAGATAATATAAAATATTAAACACATTTTTTTATATTTAATTTTGAACTATTGATGAAGACAAATATTTCATATAAGGGAATAATGATAATTTTTAGAGTAAAATGTTACTCAAATTTCCAAACTGTTAAACATGAGTTTTATAAATTCAGTATAGCATTTTTTTAATGAATAATTTTATACATTAAATAAATTTTTGGTCATATATTTTTTTATAAATGTTTTGAGTCATTCTTTGATCACAATAAATTAGAAAATTCTATGATATTATTAAAAACCGTATTTTCACTATTCACCAAAAAATTAACTATTTTATAAACGTAAAAAATTATAATAATATAATATTGTTATGATGAATAAAAAAACGAATTAAATTTTATAAAATTCAATTTTTAAAATTTATAATAATTCATTTTAAATGACTATTAATATATAAATAAAAACTACTTTTAATGTTCAATTGCCTTTTTAAACATAATGTGTTCTCAATATTATTTTATAGGAATTTCAAATTTTAATAATTTTACTATATTAGTTTATATATTTAAATAATATATATTATTATTATAATAATTAAAAAATGATCAATATAATTAATTTATACTTTAAATAATTATTTGAGTATGAACAATCCATTTATAACATAAATCATATTAATTATGTATCCTATAAATGAAATAATTTTAATTGGTAAATATCTTTCTATTTACTAGAGGTTTTATTATTCTTATATTGATAATATTTATCTAAAATTTCACATGTTATTTTAGTTCAGTATTGTGTGTGAAAAAAACCATCAAAAATAATATTAATTTTGAGAATAATATATTGCAAAATATCAGTGTGTTACCTTCTCCCCCTTAAATAAATTTTATGTCCAAAATTTTAATTATCTGTAAAAGAATAATTTAATAAATCCATAATAAAATCAATATACATATTCTACTGAGATATCAAACTCACAATCATAAATAGTAGGAGACTCATCATTTCCCACATAATATGAATATATTTATATCTTTCATTTATCTTAAAAATTTGTACCAAATTTAATTCCTTAGTCTGATATATAATTTTCTAGGGATATACCTTTCACAACATCATTTTCATGATCCTATTTCCAACCGAACATGAAAACCAAAATAGTTATTATAATATCTAATAAAATCAAATTAAATAATCATATGAATTTGAAGGCTCAATCCTAAGAAGTGTTATATATTGAAACCATCCATTCATACTATAATACTTTCATTACAACTATGACATTCGAAGACAAACCTTTAACACCTTTGATTTAAACTTGGTTGTCCATGTTCATTTTCCTTTCAGGATCTCTAACTATATCATAAAAAGTGTTCAAAAACCTTTATAATGGTTCTTAAAGAGAATTTGAATTAACCAACCATATCCCCAAGGATTGTTTTTCTAGGTGTGTAGTCATAGTCCCGCTCATCATATGTCAATTGAAGACTAAGTAAATACTCAACTGTCCTTTTAGTTTGATTACCCCAAGGTGTATCTGTGAAATAATCACATCAGGTTTATAGTATCTAGACATTTATGTAATTCTTAGGAAAACACACAATTTATAATTTACCCTAACTTTAGGATGCTTTCCTATATGTTGATTTTCTTATTTTTTCACAAAATTTCACTTTACCAATCCCCAAGAGAACTAAATTATTCTTAAAAATAACTAAACCCTATTACGATACCAACTGATGTTACCCTAACCGATACTCTTCAGTTAGGTGATGGAAAAAATTTATTTTGAAACTATATTTAAAACATAGAGAGATGAAATAATTTTTTACATGATTTATAATATTTAAACATTACATCTAATAAATACACACACAATCTCATAAGTGGAAGGTTTATTTTCATTGAGGAATAGCTACATGAGTAACTGATTTTAAAATAATTTCGAACATTTACCCATAGTTGAGCCACACTAGAATCCCTTCCCATATTATACTAAAATATAATCACCTATATAATCATTTAAAGGGAAAAATAAGAACAGGGAGATACTCAAAAAGTAGAAAAACTAATCAATACATTATTAAGGACATATCATACACATATGAGACAAAAATTTAGATGGAGAAATATATGATTAAAAATTACATTAAATAATGATATTTCTCCATAATTCATGATATAAGGACATGCAATATCAAATAAAAAACATTTACTATAGAAGTGTGATAATATAAACATGATCCATGGTATATATTCACAGGAACATAAAATATAGGCATGACATGTCATTGAATAATATAATAATAAGGAACATTGGTGAAAACACAAGGTCAAAAAAAACATAATAGTATAAACAAATACAAGTATGTCCACCCTTAAAGTTTTTCACAGATCCCAAAATATACACCCTTTAAATTGTGTACAAATCCAATCATCTATACCCATTATGTTGTGAACAAATCAAATCGTGTCCACATATTATGTTGTGAAAAAATATAAGTATCCCCATGATTTATTATATCAAGAGATATAAAACCACAATCAATGAATGAGAGGGAGATATAGGACACCAACTATAAAAAAATAACACATTCATGTGAAATTTAAGGTATTCATTCATTACATAGTACATAACCCATAGAAAGAAAAATGAATTTTACAACATTTCTTAATGGTATCACCAAAATTTTCCTCAAGATTGTAATTGGTTGATATACAATGTTAAATGACACCAAAATTAAAATTAATAAGTAAATTTAAATAGTGATTAATGGAAAATAATTTCCATGAATATAAATCCTTTTATAGAAAAGAAGAAAATTGTAAAGACCCAGAAATTTCAAAGAAAATTTTTTCATAATTTCTTTGGAATTTTATGAGTCTGTAGTTTCTGACAGCACTTGATTTCGAGGCCCGGTGTGCCCAGAATCAATTTACAAAGTTTAGCATGGGTACGTTCAGTGAATGAACGAGCAGATTTTTCTATATTTTGAACTGGTGCTCAGAATTGAAATCTGAGGGCACCGATGAAACCGCATCACCGGTAATTACTTAATGAGACCATTATCGTAGATGCGTTTGAAGCGGGATGAGCGTTATTTATTTGGGAATTGGTTTTAAATGAATAAAAGTGTTGAACAATTTTATTTTTGTCACCCTAGAAGTTGAACCCTCTCATGAGAATTTTTTGGCGGGGTCCGCAACAACCCAACCTCCCATGTGTGATATATGAGAGGTGGGGCCCACACGATACCCAACCTTCAATCTTTCCCAAACCCCCTTCATTAATTTTGATAGCTCCTCTTAATTTGTGCAACTCTTCATTTCCCCCTCAACTCCCTAAACCTCTCCCCACCCCCATTAAAGATAGCCTACTCACATAATTAATATCTTGAATTAATTTGAAAAGGGTGGCTTCTCTTTAAATGGGAGTAGGTTAATACATTATTTGTTTGGAAAATAATATGGTGGGGGAACCTCTGAAGAAATAAGAGAAGCTACGTTATTCAACCCTCTAACGAAGAACAAGAACATGCCATCTATACTTCTCTATGTGACAAGAGAGGAGACATCCTTTCTACTTCGGGTGCACTCCTACGATGACAGAAGCAAGAACGTTATCCACGCTGCATGGAAACCGCACATCTTTCTCGAGGTAGGGGTTAATTATTTTGTTCAAGTTTTATTATCGTCCTTCATTGTTTAAGATTTGGCCGAATGTTATCATCGTAAAGGGAGGAGACTGGACTGCACAAACACGGCCGATTCTCCTCCCCTTTTTCTTGTTGTTCTTCATTGATGATTGAGGCGAAGGCGGCGTGGTACCACTGCACCGCACGGGGATGAAGAGGACCGCGACCGGAGCGGGCCGCGTCAGTGGTGCGCGGCGCCTTCGCGCCGCGCTGGAGAAGCAGAGGAAGGCCGCGATAGAGGGGCACGACACCGTCACGCCGCGCCAGTGAGACGAGCCGCGGCCTAAGGCCACGGAGGACCCGCAGAGGCGCCCAGCCACCGGCAACTTCAGGCAACTGGGGGCGGCGCTGTCGCGCCGCGCTGATGGAATTAAGTCGCGGCCTAAGGCCACGAAAGAACTCAAGGGACGGCCGGCAGAGCTGGCCACCAGCGCCACCTGGAGGCAGGACCCGAGGGGGTCCCACGGTTACACAAAGGCCAACCATTAAGACTGGTCGTTTCGGAAAATCGAGGGGGGGGGGGTGTAACCCCCCCCCCCCCCGACTAGATTTAGCGCGGACCACATTGGGTCCGCCGTTTCCAACATAAAGGGGGAGGTGCCCCTTGGGTCCCATGCGGCCAGCGCCGAGCTGCGGCTGGCCTCTGAGCCGGGCTGTAGGACGCACGGGATAGGCTGGCCAAGCCCAGTAGGGCCGGGCTGCGCCAGCCGCGGGCTGGGCCGCGCCAGCCGGGTCGGGCCGCGCCCAATCGGGCCGGACCCAGACCCGGGTCGGGTCGACCTGGTTCGGGCCGACCCAGGGGGTATTGGGCCGGGTTGGACCGGGTCCAGACCCCCTATTTTCGGACCAGGTTCGTTCAAACACATATATCTTGGGCTACGGACTTCTGATCGACTCATCGTTAGTTGCGTAGGGATCCTTGGATAGAGACGGTTGTTTCAATATATTACACTCACTCTTTCGGCAAAGTTTGGATATGACCGGGTTGGTTCAAACCCTAAACCAACCGGGCCCTCGGAGCGGAAACAGTTATTACTTGAGCTCCAGATGTCCGATTGACATGTCATAGACTTTGTTGGATTCCATTTAGTAAGACAGATCTTTTGGTATAATTCACCTGAGGTGTGGATGCAGTTGGAGTATGACCGGGTTGGATTGTACCCGAAATCCAACCGGGCCCCTGGAATGGAAAAGACGATAATTTTCAGACTAGACGACCGTTTGATTAACCATTAGCGGCATTGGTATTATCGTTGAGAAATGGTCCCTTTGAGTAAACCCTATGAGAGTTTGGGGTAGAGTTGAGATACGGTCGGGTTGGTTCGTACACGAAACCAACTGGGACCCCGGGACGAAAAAGCTAATATCTCACAGACCGAGCGTCCGATTGACGGGCGGTCTGTTGCGTTGAGACCCCTGTGACGTGACAGATCATTGTGATACTTCCTCATAGGACTTCGTGACACTTGCAGTGTCGAACAGTGGCTCATGGAGTGGATCCTCTTGGTGACGAGCATACAGAGTACGGTGACCTAGTAGTTGGCTGAGACATGATGACTGGTTGTCCGATTCGATTCAGAGTGACTTTTATGGCCTAGTGGAAAGCACTAATTTGTGAGGTGGAAGACCCATGGTGGAAGAGAAATACTTTGTGAGGTGACAGACCCATGGTACTTGACAGGAGGAGTACCTTTGTTGGCTATGAGGGAGGGCACTATTTTGTGAAGTGGCAGACCCGTGGCGGGGAGCACTACTTTGTGAGGTGGCAGACCTGTGGTACTTGATAGGAGGAGTACCTCAGCAGTATAAGGTTAGTGAGTGGCACCTCGGATTCGTGAAAGGACTATTGTTCTTGACAGAGGAGGAGATCTCCAGCAGCCGTGTTTTCGTCTTCGTGAATGAAAATCTTGGTTTGAGCTGAGTCAATGACCTTTTTGTTTACCTCTTGATTGAGGTGGGTCACTTGATAACTTAGATATATGTATGGGAATATAACTAATTAGTGGTTATCCGTTGATTTCATAACCTTTGTGTTACCTCATGATTGAGATGAGTTACTTGATAACTTAGATATAAGTATGGGCTTATACCTAAGTAAGGGTTATCTGTTGAGATCCTTATTTGTGGATATATTTTTTGGATTTAGTGAGACCTTGAGGGTATTGGGGTCCCTACTGAATATCGTTATACTCAGCCTGGCACGGACTATGCCCACACCTTATTTTGTTGGATGCAGACGACGGACAACACTGATAGAGATCGAGAGTACTTGGACTGGACAGTACACGGAGGTGGATCTCATGACGAGCCGTTACCCAGAGGGGGTTGACGGACGAGGGAGCTAAGGAGGCTATCTGTACCTACCATTCAGGTAGGATTCGAGGTGGACGATCCAGGAGCTGCACTATTTGTACCTACCCTTTATGTAAGATCTGAGGTGGATGACCCAGGAGCTGCTTCTATCTTCCAGCCGTTTGTCTTTTCTGTTGTACTTTCGTTCAGTCGTAGTTATACTTTTTAGTTGGGTTTGTATTCTGGCCCATTTACTTTCCATCACTTTATTTTTTACATAGTGTATTTCTTCCGCTTGTACTCTGGTTGGATGTGTTTCTGTTTATGTTCTAGTCGCCAGCCCCTGGCCTATGGGTGGTGGGCTTGGGGTAGTCACAGCATGGGCCTCAAGGATGGGTCATGAAAAATTGGTATCAGAGGAATCAATTCTAACGCATAACTTAGGACTCTGATATTTCTTTTCTGTGAATCAATATTGTTAAGGGCACTAAGTGTGGTCTTCAGTTCAGGGAGTCCAGTGTTGGTGCAGCCGGTTGACCTATCCATACATCAGGACCCTGGCTTCTGATTTCCGACTCAGTGCGCAAAAACACAGATTGTGTGTGTGTTTTCAAAAAGTTTCTTTTAAAACATCTCAAACCAGGTCAGCTCACCAGGTATAGTCTTTTGACCATGTCACATTTGTTCTTTCAGTATGCCTCCCCACGGAAGACTAGCTAGAACCCCGAGAGTTGTATGTACTGCCAGGCCGCCGAGCGACGAGGCATCAGTACAGGGCTCCCATCTAGTTAAGGAACCTTCGGAGTCACTAGTGGTACTACCACCCGTTAGGCCACTGATGCCACCAGCCACAGCAGTAGGCGATACACGCCGCTTGAGCGTGTTGCACGAGTTCCAACGCTAGAGGCCACCCAGGTTCTGGGGAGAGGCGGACCCACAGGTGGCTGAGGACTGGCTAGAGGCTGTGGTGAGAGTCTTCAGGCTAGTAGGTACACCAGTGGACTTCATGGTGATCCTTGCTTCCAGCCTCCTTAAGGCAGCAGTAGGTAGATGGTAGAGCCGGATGCTCCAGATGCATGGCGAGATGTCACTTTAATGGGAAGACATTGAGAGCCTATTCCAGGTAGAGTTTGTACCAGCCACCCTTCGAGTGGTACAGATACATGAGATACTTCATCTGCAGCAGGGAAGCATGAGTGTAGCTTAGTACTCAGCGAGGTTCACAGACCTCTCGCGCTACTCTACAGACATGGTATGGGACTCGTTCTTCTAGGCCCAGACCATCGAGCAGGGACTGCGGCACGAGATCAGATCTTCGGCGATCCCTCTCAGCATCCCGACTCAGGTAGGGGTGTTGGAGCGGGCCCTCTTAGTGGAGAGTTTCCTTGCTGATCATACTCCAGCAGTGGGACCCACCACTAGTCGACTTGCAGCGGAGTCTTCTGCAGCTGGCAGTAGACAGACGACACAGAGGTCCAGGAGGGCCAGACCTACAGGTGGTCGACCGCACGACTCAAGATCGGTAGTGCGAGGCACCAAGGGTAGAGACCGAGCCATACCTTCCATGCTATGTAATACATGTGGAATACACGGTCACATGGCTCGTGACTGTCCGGCATGCCGCTCGGACGAACATCCGAAAGATGAAGGACCTTCCAGGCAGAGGTAGAGGTTCGATCGTAACGGACCACAAGGAGCTGGCCGTGTAGATGGAAGTGGACGACGCTTCAAGGTGTTTCCACCACCACCACCCGAAGGAACACCCCGACCACAGGGAACAGGTGGATATGGGAGAGCTCAACTTCAAGCAGCTAAAGCATGTGACTACAATGCTCTGGAAGCAGGTGGAAAAGAGCGGGACTAGGCATGGAGGCCCTTGTTCTTGGTGATTTTAGTTTCCATGTTGTCACTGTTATGTTTGCTTTGTGTCTTTGTACTACGAGCTACAGTAATAAAAGAAACTTATCTTTGAGATGATTAATTTCTTGTCCACTTTGTATGGGTGATACTAAGAGGTTCCGGTTTAAAATTGTTGACTTGATCCTCACTTTCGAGATACCTACTGGAGGAGACCGAGTGACCACACACTATTGTCGATAGTGTGACTCGACCCTTGGAGGTGAGAGTAACGGTTGGATCACTTGGTAGTAGCGTTGTGGCCTTATGACATTGTCCATGGCATGAAATAGTACCGTTCATGTCAGGATTGACTATATTAGGAAAAGAACGTGGTTCATCCTT
Source organism: Viscum album (assembly GCA_963277665.1). Taxonomy (NCBI): domain Eukaryota; kingdom Viridiplantae; phylum Streptophyta; class Magnoliopsida; order Santalales; family Viscaceae; genus Viscum; species Viscum album. Next base: position 953,800,062 of record OY728128.1, on the reverse strand, counting down.
GGGATGAGACCAGATTTATCTTTTTCGGCAGAGGAGAAATCTCAGCAACTCTTGAAGAACATAAACAATGAGGGGTGGAGATGAGTTATTATAATTGGATAGTCTCACCCATTGTTCGTTGAGAGAATGGTTTACGGTTCTCTCCAACTCAATAGTCTTAGGTGTATCTTCTCTAACAAGGACATGAACTTGGGACAACGATGATGGCTTTAATTCCTCCAGGACTATGACTTTGAGATAGTTTATACTCCGGGAGAGGGGGACATTGTAGCAGATTCTCTTAGTAGGAGATTGGGCTTTTAGCTGTTCGGAGTGGCGAGACAGCTGCCGAACGCGTTTCAGATTTCCTTTGTGGATAGTGATAGAGTCAGCTCTAGAAAAACCAGAGATGGTTCAGGTTACGATGGAAAAGGTGCAGATCATCCAAGAGCGGATAAAGACTGCACAGAGCAGACAGAAGTCCTATGCTGATAGGAGACTAGACCACTAGAGTTCGAGGGTGAAGACCACATCTTCATAGGCATCTCACATCGACAGGGTCTATGGAGAAGTGGCCGAGGAGGCAGGTAATCTCCGAGGTTCAACGGACCATCTAGGTCCCCAACAGAGTAGGCAAGGTGGCTTACTTCCTAGCCTTTCCACCTCAGAAGCATAGGGTGCACGACGTCATCCACGTATCTCAGTTGATGAGATGTGTGCACGACCTATCCTTCATCATCGACCATGGAGAGCTGGACATCGATGATGGGGAAAATTTCACGGGGTTCTAGTAGAGGTTGAGGATCGACATGAGCATGGGGACAATCGATTCCTCTTGAGCACTTTCGTTGGCAGCATGAGGACCTCCAGAAGATCACATTGGAGCGTGAGGCTCAGATGCGTGCTCGGTACCTCCTTTAGTTTCCCTTGTTTTTGTTGTAGCTTTATGGGGACGTAAATCCCTGAGGTGGGAGTAATGTAATGACCTGTAAATTTAAATGAAATTTTTCTCTTAATTTCATTGGAATTTTACGAGTCCTCGATTTTTAACAGCACCTGATTTCAAGGCCCAGTGTGCCCGGAATCACTTTCCGAAGTTTATCTCGGGTACGTTCAGTGAACGAACGAGCGGGTTTTTCTATCTGTTGAACCGGTGCTCGAAATTGAAATTCAAGGGCACCGATGAAACCAAAGTGCCAGTAATGGCTTAAGGGGACCTTTACCGCAGTTTCGTTTGAAGCAGGATGAGAATTATTTATTTGTGAATTGGTTTTAAATGAATAAAATTGTTGAGCAATTTTATTTTTGTAACCCTCGAAATTGAACCCTCTCATTGGAAGTTGTTGGGGGGGTCCGCAACCACCCAACCTCCCATATGTGATTTATGAGAGGTGGGGCCCACAGGATCCCCAACCATCCATCTCTCCCAAACCCCCTTCATTAATTATGATAGCTCCACTTAATTTTTTTAACTCTTCATTTCCCCCTCAACTCCCTAATCCTCTCCTCACCACCATTAAAGCTAGCCTACTCACATAATTAATATCTTGAATTAATTTGAAAAGGGTGGCTTGTCTTTAAATGGGAGTAGGTTAATACATTATTTGTTTGGAAAATAATATGGTGGGGGAAACTCTGAAGAAATAAGAGAATCTTCGTTCTTCAAACCTCTGATGAAGAACGAGAACACGCCATTTATAATTCTCTCCACGACAAGAGAGGAGACGTAATTTCTACTTCGGGTGCACTCCTATGACGACGGAAGAAAGAACGTCATCCACACTACACGACTACTGCGGTTCTTTCTCGAGGTACTGGTTAATTCTTTTGTTCAAGTCTTATCAGCATCCTTCGTTGTTTAAGATTTGGATGAATGTTATCGTCGTAATGGGAGGAGACCGGACCGCACAAACATGGACGATTCTCCTCCCCTCTTTCTTGTTGTTCTTCGTTGATGATTGAGGTGAAGGCAGCGTGGTGCCGCTACACCGTGCAGGGAAGAAGAGGACCGCGGCCGGAGCGGGCCGCAGAGGTGGTGTGTGGCACCGTCACGCCGCATCGGAGAAGCCGAGGAAGGTCGTGGCCAGAGCAGGCCATGGCGGAGGGGCGCGGTAGCATCGCGTGGCGCCAGTGAGATGAGTCGCAGCCTAAGGTCGCGGCGGACCGCCAAGGGCGGCCGGCCGAGCCGGCTGCCGGCGACTTCAGGCGGCGGGGCGCGGTATCATCGCGTTGCACCGGTGGAAGTAAGCTGCGGCCTAAGGCTACGGCGAATATCAAGGGACGGCTTGTAGAGCTGGCCGCCGGCACCACCTGGAGGCTGGACCTGAGGGGGTCCCACAGTTACACAAAGGCTAGCCATTACAGCCAGCCGTTTCAGAAAACCAGGGGGGTGTAACCCCCCTTGACTAGATTTTAGGACGGACCCCACGGGGTACACTGTTTCCAACATAAAGGGGGTGGCACCCCTTGTGTCCCGCTCGACCAGCGCCGAGCCACGACCGGCTTCCGAGCCGGGCTGCGCCAACCGTGGGTCGGGCTGCGCTAGCCAGGCCGGGCCACGCCCAATCGGGTCGGACCTAGACTCGGGTCAGGTCGACCTGGTTCGGGCCGACCCTGGGGGTATTGGGCCGGGTCGGACCGGGCCTCGACCCCCTATTTTCGGACCAGATTCATTCAAATGCCTATATCTTATTCTACAGACGTTCGATCGACACACCATCAGTTTCATAGGTATCCTTGGATCGAGACGTTAGTTTCGTTATATTACACTCAAGCTTTAGGCAAAGTTTGGGTATGGCCGCGTTGGTTCAAACCCGAATCCAACGGAGCCCTCAGAGCAGAAACAGTTATAACCTGAGCTCCGAACGTCTGATTGATGTGTCGTCGACTTTGTTGGATTCCTTTTAGTAAGACTAATATTTTCGTATACCTCACCTAAGGAATGGACATAGTTGGAGTATAGTCGGGTTGGATTGTACCCGAAATACAGCTGGGCCCCTACCGGACGACCGTTTGACGAACCATCAACGGCGTTGGTAATCTCTTTGAGAAACGGTCCCTTTGAGTATACCCTATGAGAGTTCAGGTTACAGTTGAGATATGGTCGGGTTGGTTTTTACACAAAGCCAACCGGGACCCCGGGATGAAAAGGCTAATAACTCACAGACCGGGCGTCCGATTGACGCACCGTCTGTTGCGTTGAGTCCCATGTGACATGGCAGGTCTTTGTGATACATCTTCGTGGGACTTCGTGACACTTGGAGTGTAGACCAGTGGCTCGTGGAGAGGATCCTCCCAGAGACGAGCATACGAAGTACGGTGACCTAGTTGCTGGCTGAGACCTGATGACTGCTTGTCCTATTCGATTCAGAGTGACTTGTATGGCCCAGTGGGGAGCACTACTTTGTGAGGTGGCAGATCCATGGCAAAAGATCACTACTTTGTAAGGTGGAAGACCCGCAATACTCGACAGGAGGAGTACCTCTATAGGCTATGAGGGGGAGCACTACTATCTAAGGTGGTAGACCCATGGCGGGGAGCACTACTTTGTGGGGTGGCAGACCCGCGGTACTCGACAGGAGGAGTACCTCCGAAGTCTAAGGTTAGTGAGTGGAACCTCATAGTCGTGACAGGACTACTATGATCGATAAAGAATGAGATCTCCAGCAGCCGTGTTCTCGTCATCGTGAATGAAAATCTTGGTTTGAGCTGAGTTAATGGCCTTTGTGTTTACCTCTTGATTGAGACGGGTCACTTGATAACTTAGGTATATGAATGGGCATATACCTAAGTAATGGTTATCCTTTGATTTCATAACCTTTGTGTTACCTCATGATTGATATGGGTTACTTGATAACATAGGTATAAGTATGGGCTTATACCTAAGTAAGGGTTATTTATTGAGATCCTTCTTTGTGGATATCTTTTTTGGATTTAGTGAGACCTTGAGGGTCTCGGGGTCCCTACTGAGTATCATTATACTCACCCCTGCATGGGCTATGACCACACCTCATTGTGTTTGATGCAAATTATGGACAACACTGACAGAGATTGAGAGTACTTGGACTGGACGGTACCCAGAGGTGGACCTCACGACGAGTCGGTACCCAGAGGGGGTTGACAGATGAGGGCGTTGAGGAGGCTATCTGTACCTACCCTTCAGGTAGGATTCGAGGTGGAAAATCCAAGAGATTCACTATCTGTACCTACCCTTCAGGTAGGATCCGAGGTGGATTCCCCAAGATCTACTTCTATCTTCTAGTTGTTTGTCTTTTCTATTTTACTTTCATTCAGTTGTAGCTATACTTCTCAGTTGGGTTTGTATTCTGTCCCATTTACTTTTCAGCACTTTATTTTGTACATAGTGCATCACTTCCTCTTGTACTCTGGTTGGATATGTTTACGTTCTATAAAGTCAATGCCTTCCCAGATATCGGGATTTTCTCTTTTGGTGCGAGTCGCCAGCCCACGGCCTATGAAAGGCGGGCTTGGGGTAGTCACAGCACGGGCCCTGAGGATGGGTCGTGAAAAAAATGGTATCTAAACTGTATTTTTTATATCCTTTTAATTTTTTTTGTAAATGAAGATGTTACGATTTAGAAAGAATTGTATTTGAAACGTTAAATTTAATAAATTCTAAAAAATTTACTTTTAAAAAATAATCAATAATATATACCTTAAATAAAATAATGTTTATCAAAAGGAATGTGGGTTGGATGAAAAAATACATGATTATGAAAGGATGGGAAGCTTTTCTAATATTTTTAAAAACTATTGTTGAAAACCCAAATTTTAGTAAGAGTAAAACAAAATCATTATTTTGAAAATATAATATCAAAAATATGAAGGTCGAATGAGGAAACATATAATTAGGCATCTAAATATAAAGAATAATATTTTCAAGAAAAGAAAATATAGACATAGAGGAAAAATATTTTATTCGAAGATGATGAAAATTATTCCCAACATCATAAATTTTGTGAAGAAAGAAACCAATCAATGTAATTTCATTATAAATAAGTATTAAAGGTATTATAATTTCAATATTGTTGGTCAGAGTGGATACTCAAGAGGGGGGTGAATTGAGTTCCAATTAAAATTTTCTGTTAAAAACAATGTTTATTAAAATCCCCTATTTCAAAAACAGATTAAACTATAGTGAATTTATACAGATTATAAAGGTTGAATTAGTTTCTCAAAGATTGATTAGTTCTCAGTTAACTTAATCTTATGATTAAATTAACTTTCGAAACTAACTTACTGGTTTATAATAAATATAAACACTTGCGAGTTTAACTATCAAAGTAGCTTTGAAAATAAATTATATTTCAAAGTAGTAGCAGCGGAATATGAAATAAATATGTATAGTATGGATATAGTATGTAGCTACAAACATAGAGAATTAACCAAGAGGTTCAGTCTCAAGCCGAGACTTAGTCCTCTCAAAAGTTTATATAAAAATGATCCACACCCTGGATCGGGGTTAACAACAGTGAACACACTGTCCAGGTCACAAGACCTCTACCACAGTTCTGCGTGGGAAAACAAACAACAGCTTAGAGCTATCCAGGTCTCACACGACCTCTACCACTATCCACAGTGGGAAATGAAGTGTAAAAAGGTTTGCTAAGGATTTACAGATCCTCCAGTGAAAGTACAGGAGTCAGTGTGTGTGTTTAATACAGCAGATAACACACACTGCTCAAAATGTAAAACAAATGTATCACAGAGCAGAGATGTAGAGTTTAGAAATGGCTCTGGTGATTTCATTGTAGCTCTGGACTCTTTTGTATTTGGTCAGAATTTATTCTGAGTCCTCTTCTCATTTTTGTTTGAGAAGGAGAGTGTCGTATGCTTCAGGTTCAAAGGCAGTGATATGTAGTCGATGAAGTTCTTCAATGTTCTTTTGTATGCACAGAACCCTTCTTGAGTAGGCTTGATTGTGTATGAGGTTCTGTTCTGCTTGGTTCTTCCTCCTCTTTCTTTCCTCTATGTTCTTCTTGTGTTCTTCTGTCAACTGTTTTCTTCAATGCGCTAAAATTTCTCGGCAGCCGAGTCTTCTTGTATTTATGTCACGTGCTTTGGAAGACAGAAAAAGTTTCCTTTCCGCAGGTACGAGGTACGGTTTCCTGACATCCGAAAACCTTTATTAATTAATTGACAGAGCATTAAAATATACCTGATATGACCGTTGGTTAGATTAAATAAAGTTAAAGATAAAGAAATTCAAACAGTTGTTTATGACTATCGATTAGTTCAAGTGATCGGTAGGTCATTAGCATTAGTGAGTAATGATCGATGACTCAGATAGATCAGCATCTGTGAATCAGACTGATCAGCATTGGTCTGTCATCTGATCGGTGAGTCAGTTTGATCAGCATCGGTGAGTCAGACTGATCAGCATCGGTGAGTCATGTGATCGGTGTCTTATCTTGATCAGCATCGGTGTGTCATTTGATCGGTGACTCATATTGATCAGCATCGGTGAGTCATTTGATCGGTGACTCATATTGATCAGCATCGGTGAGTCATTTTCATCAGTGAGTCATTTGCATCGGTGAGTCATTTGATCGGTGACTCATATTGATCAGCATCGGTGAGTCAGTTTGATCAGCATCGGTGAGTCAGACTGATCAGCATCGGTGAGTCATGCGATCGGTGCGACCGTTGTCCTTTGATATTGGATCGGTGCTTCTGATGTCTGTTGATATTGGATCAGTGCTTCCGATGTCTGTTGATATTGGATCGGTGCTTCCGATGTCTTTTGAATCCAGAAGACTTCCAAAATACTTTGTAAGTCAATAACCATAGACAAAAACATGATAACAGATTCATTAACAGATTGTAATTAAGTTTTTGAGAAATCAAACCAGATTAAGCATTAATGGTATGTGATGATTTGTGATTATTAAAACATCAATCATAGACAAGAAATCAACAATCTTCCAGAGGGATCAACAATCTCCCCCTTTTTGATAATCAAAAATCTTTATCATAAAATATAAATAATATGATATATCATTAATAAAAACATAATGAGAATTAAACCATAAAGAGAATAAATATAAAGAGATATATAAATCTCCCCCTTAATTTAAATTTCCCATATATATTATACAGATTTCTCCCCCTGAGATATATACATCTCTCATATATATATAGATCTTTCTCCTCACCTTAGATATATACATCTTTTCTCCCCCATATATCTCTCCCATACATCTTTCTTCTCCCCCTTTGGGATAATCAAAAAGGAGGGAAAACATATAAGTGAAAGTAAAAGCAGTCAGCATAGAGTATAGAGAAAAAATATTTTATAAAGTACAGAATAGTACATGCATCACAGTGTTCACCCTATCAAAAAAAATACACAACTATTTGTTGGGATACAAAGGTGCTTTGCCTTTGTCTTTTGGATCAATAGTGGGTAAGATTGAAGGCTTGGAGGCAGGCTGTACTTGGCGAATCTGAAGTGGTGGTAGGAAAACTCGGGCAGGTGTAGGAGCAGGTGCCACAGAGAGCTGTTGTTGAGAAACAAGAGCTGGTTGAGAAGATTACTGAGGGACTGGTCTTAACTGAGATAGAGCTTGAGCAACAGATAGCTGATTTGGAGCTACATCAGAGTCACTGAGAGGTTCAGAAGTAGGATGTACTATTGCAGTGGCCTGTGCATTCAAATAGGGCTTCAAATGATGAATGAAGTCTTGAATGACTTCTGCCCCATACTTCATAGCTTTTTCAAAATCATCTTTATTCTCCATGAACTGTGCCAAGGAAAGGGGTAAAATCTTTCAACTGATGAACTTGAGTTGTGAAGGCCTGAGTGACTGGAGGTAATTTCAGATTCTCTGCCAACACCTTGAAGTTTGCAGCCATCTCATGTTTTGTATAAATATTGGAAAAGTAATTATCAACTTTCTCTTTGATCTCTTGTAGAGCTTTCTTAGCACCTGCTGAATACACCAATGCCATCTTATGACTGTTATCACAGAGCTCTTTCATCTTCCTCAAATATTCTAAATCAAGAATTTGTCTAACAGCAGCTAACTCATCATGTACAACTTCTCTTAGAGCTTCTAGCTCACGGGTAGTGATCTTGGTTACCTTGGCTGTACTGGCTTGGCCAACTATGTGAGTTAACTCAGCTTTCAACTTCCTCAGGTCAGACTTGTTGAGATGTTCAATCAAATTTCTCAAAACTTCCATCATACCAGAGATGGTTGATCGGAATTCGCTTGATAGAGATACCAAGCCGGTGTGAAGATCCTTCAGAGTCTGATTCAAAGAGGATATGTGCCTGCCAATAAGTTCACCAGTATTGGCCAGGTCTGGCTTCACACCATTAGATACTCTTTGTGAGAAGGCTTCCAATGAATTTTCAGAAACTTGTAGAGACACTTGAGTAAGAGCATTAGAAATTTCTTCTCTAACTGTGTCTCTCACAGCGGTTAGCAATTCAATATTAAACTTATCAATATCAGCTTGAGAGATTCCAGAACCAGGTAAATTAACATTTGTAGGATCAATAGCAGGAATAGACCTTGCTTCTCTTGGGAGGCTCCTCTTCACAACTGCAGCAGATTCTGGCATTGCTTCTTCGTCTTCAGAATATTCTAAGCCCAACACAGCATAACCAGGGTAGTCATCCCAAACAGCAGCACACAGGGTGTATTTTGGTTTCTCATAGCTTGCTCTTCCACTGATTTTTGGTGAATCAACCTTGCCACTGATATGTATTTCTTGTACTGACTGAGGTGGTTCTATTTGATCTACAGCAAGACCATCCACTGGTCTGTTATCACCATCAACAGCAGCCTCAGCATCATCAGCATGTCCATCATCACTCTTCTCAGAAGCTTCACTGTGATATTCTTCAGTATCATAATCTTCTTCATCACCAAGAATAGGTTCTGATTCTGGTAGTGCTAAGGGTGGACTAGCAGGTCAAAATTCTATTCTTCTTTTGGGACTAGCAGTGTCAGGATCACTCCTATCATCAGGATATGACATACTTCCTTCCTCAGTCTCAGCTTCTTCTTGCTCTTGGGCTTTGGTGGCCTCATCCTTTCCTTCTTCTTGCTCATCATCATCAGAATAAACTGGTTCCTCATCTGGTTTCAAGCCAGGGTCTCTCAAATCCTTTGGCCTTTTGCCATGATCTATGGGATTGTAGGATTCATACAATTTATCTTCATCTGCAACCTAGAACTTCTTCCATGGATTCCAATTTATTTTCATCATCTTTCAGATCTCTTTGTTGAGACAGAAGGTATTATCTGTTTCATCAACATCATCATCTTCATCAACACATTCTAGATTCTTGAGCATGGTAGATATCATCTTTGAATAAAACAAGGTAGTTGCTTTCTTGGACGGTTTTACCATTCCAGCTATGTGCACCATCACATATCTACACAGATTGATCTTATCATGTGTTTTCAGAAGAAACAGCAGGAAAACATCCTGGTACATTACAACAGCAAAATCTCCTCTCCTAGGGAAAAGTTGGTGCTGAATAAACTTGAAAAGAAGTCTGCATTCACTATCTAATTCTGAAGCTGTAATTTTCTGTGACTCTCTGTTTCTAGTCAGAAGCTCTAGAGCTAATTCATAAGAGAAGTAATCAGATGTTGGTGGAATATTCCCAGCATAATCCTCATACCAACCTTCATGAGGTACATTCAAGCACTCAGCCCACTGCTTAGATGAGAAGGATATTTTCTTTCCTTTTACCACAGATGACATCCTGGCAGCCTCCACAGCATCTAGAGTGATTTTAAGATTCATGTAGAACTCATGTACCAGCTTCGGGTAGTCTATTCAAGAGTTGTCATAAAACCAGTCTATCCATCCTTACGATTCAAGAACTTGCAGCAACAGTGACTTACTTGACAAAAGCCACGCAGATCTGACTTCTCTTTCTACAGCAAAAATCCTAGTTTCCAAGTTCGGATTTACTGATCGTTGAGAGGTACTACTCGACTCGCCTCGAGCACGCTTTGAAGGTACAGGGCTATATGGTCCTTTGCTCGGTCTCTTTTGCTTAGCCATTCGAAGATTTTGGGATGGCAGGAGTTCGAAGGTTCGAAGTAGAGGGGAAGAGAGGTTGAAATGTTCGGCGGGAAATGAAAGGTCAAATGTTTAGGAAAGATAAATAGCCACGTATCATTTATTTTATCATTTAGGGTTCCCATAAAAAGTATACAAGAAATTTACTAATTAATTACAATATTAAAAAAATAGAAAATAGATCGGTATGATAGATCGGTTGCACTGATCGGTTTGACAGATCAGTTTCACATATCAGTTTCACAGATCGGTTTCACAGATCGGTTTCACAGATCGGTTTCACAGATCGGTTGCACAGATTAGTTTCACAGATCAGTTTCATAGATCGGTTTCACAGATCAGTTTCACAGATCGGTTTCACAGATCAGTTTCACAGATCGGTTTCACAGATCAGTTTCACAGATCGGTTTCACAGATCAGTTTCACAGATCGGTTTCACAGATCAGTTTCACAGATCGGTTTCACAGATCAGTTTCACAGATCGGTTTCACAGATCAGTTTCACAGATCGGTTTCACAGATCAGTTTCACAGATCGGTTTCACAGATCAGTTTCACAGATCGGTTTCACAGATAAGTTTCACAGATCGGTTTCACAGATCAGTTTCACAGATTGGTTTCACGGATCAGTTTCACAGATCGGTTTCACAGATCGATCATACACAACTCTTGTTTAATAAATTTCATTCTTTCAGATCATAAAGGCTTTGTGAAGATATCAGCTAATTGATGTTCAGAACTAATAAATTTTAAAGAAATATCACCTTTTTGATAATTATCTCTTAGAAAGTGATGTCTGACATCAATGTGCTTAGTTCTAGAGTGAGACACAGGGTTCTTAGATATATTGGTTGCACTAGTATTGTCACAGTTAATTGAAACATGTTTAAAATCAAATCCATAATCCAATAAAGTGTGTTTCATCCACAGAATTTGTGCACAGTAACTACCAGCAGCTATGTATTCTGCCTCGGCAGTAGACAATGCAACTGAGTTCTTTTTCTTACTACACCATGATACTAGGGATTTTCCAAGCAAATGACATGTTCCAGATGTGCTCTTCCAATCTAACTTACATCCAGCAAAGTCAGCATCTGAATAGCTAGTTAGGTTAAATGATTGTCCTTTGGATAAAACAAACCTAAATTTATAGTATACTTAAGATACTTAAAAATCCTTTTAACAGCCAGTAAGTGTGATTCTTTAGGATTAGCTTGAAATCTAGCACACATACATACAATGAACATAATTTCTGGTCGACTAGCAGTAAGATAAAGTATGCTCCCAATCATACCTCTGTAATTGGTTTGATCCACTGGTTTCCCAGCTTCATCTATATCCAATTTACAGGTAGTACTCATAGGTGTATCACTTTCCTTAATACTATCAAATCCAAAATGTTTTAAAAGATCCTTTGTATATTTACTTTGATTTAAAATAATTCCATCTTTAGTTTGAAAAATTTGAAAACCAAGAAAATACTTAAGCTCTCCCATTAAGCTCATTTCAAACTCATTTTGCATAACCTTTGAAAAATCAGTACATAAAGAATTTTTAGAAGATCCAAAAATAATATCATCAACATAGATTTATACTATAAATACATCTTTTGAAATCCTTTTTATAAAAAGAGTGGGATCAGCTATTCCTTTTGTAAATCCTTTTGAAATAAGAAAGTTTGAAAGTCTTTCATACCAAGCTCTTGGAGCTTGTTTTAAACCATATAAGGCTTTATAAAGTTTAAAAACATGATTTTGAAAATGAGGATTTGTGAACCCAGGTGGTTGTTCTACAAAAACATCTTCAACAATAAAACCATTTAAAAAAGCACTTTTCACATCCATTTGATATAACTTGAAATTCAGATGTGATGCATAAGCAAGTAAGATCCTAATCTCTTCTAATCTAGCTACAGGTGCAAAGGTTTCCTCATAGTCAATTCCTTCTTCTTGATTGTAACCTTGTGCAACTAGCCTAGCTTTGTTTCTAATGATGTTTCCATATTCATCTACTTTGTTTCTAAACACCCATTTTGTGCCTATGATTATAGTGTCCTTAGGTCTTTCTACTAATTTCTAGACTTTGTTTCTTTCAAATTGATTCAATTCTTCTTGCATAGCTATTACCCAAAATTCATCATTGATGGCATCATTGATATTCGTAGGTTCTAGCTGTGATAAGAAGGCTTGATGTTCAACCTGATTTCTAAGAGAAGCTCTAGTCTGTGTTCCTCTATCTAGATTTCCTACAACAGCATCTAAAGGGTGGTTCTTTAGAGTCCTATATGGTCTTGAAAAGATAGGGCTAGAGATTTCAGATTCATCTACAGATTGAGGTTCAACAGAAGCAGGTTCTGGAGAATTTCCAGAGCTGGATGTTTTAACTATAGGTCCATTGTCTTTATCATTGAGATTCAAACCAGGGAGATCATCTTCAAGAGAGATTTTAGGTTCATGTGGATCAGTTTCATCAAATTTAATGTGAACAGATTCTTCCACACATTTGGTTCTTTTATTGAAAACTCTATAGGCTTTACTAGAGATAGAGTAACCTAGGAAAATTCCTTCATCACTTTTGGATGCAAATTTGTCAAGATTGTCTTTAGTATTGAGAATGAAGACTTTGCAGCCAAAAACTTTGAAGTAGTTAACCTTAGGTTTCCTATGGTTCCACAACTCATAAGGGGTCCTCTTAAGAACTGGTCTGATCAAGACTCTATTAATGACATAACAAGCTGTATTTATAGCTTTAGCCCAAAAGTAAATAGGCAGTTCATATTCATTGAGCATGGTTCTAGCTATTTCTTTCAGGGTTCTATTCCTTCTCTCTTCTACACCATTTTGTTGGGGTGTCCTAGGGGCAGAGAAATTGTGACTATAGCCATTGTGTGAGCAGTAAGAATCAAACTCTTGATTTTCAAACTCACAACCATGATCACTTCTCAGGGTCTTAATCTTGAGTCCACTAAGATTTTCTACAGACTTGGAGTATTTTACAAAGTAAGAACAAGCTTCACTTTTGTGAGCTAGAAAATATACCCAAGTATATCTAGAAAAGTCATTTACAAGAACATAGACATAGTGCTTCCCATTAAAACTAGAAACTCTAGAAGGTCCAAATAAATCCATGTGAACCAACTCGAGAGGTTGAAAAGTTGACACTTCTTTATTTGATTTGAAAGAAACTTTATGTTGCTTTCCTTTTTGACAGAGATTACAAACTTTGTCTGCTGGAAATTCAAGTTTGGGTAGGTCTCTAACTAAGTTCTTCCAAGAAAGTTTTCTAAGTGAGTGTACATTGCAGTGTCCTAATCTTCTGTGCCAAAGCTAAGACTCTTTATGAAAAGCATTTAAACAAGGAATATTCTACTTAGCTAAAGAATCTAAATCAACAGCATAAACATTTTCATTTCTTAAAGCAGAAAATACTAAAACAGTTTTAGAGTTAAAAACATTGCAAGAATCATTTTTAAATTTCACATAAAAACCATCATCACACAACTGAGAAATGCTTAACAAGTTATATTTATGTCCATCGACAAATAAAACTTTAGAAATCAAGATTGAATTAGTGTTACCAATCTGGACTAAGCCGATGATTTTTCCTTTTGAATTATCACCAAAAGTGACAAAGCCTCCATCAACTTTTACTAAGCTCTGGAAACATGAAAAGTCTCCTGACATATGTCTTGAACATCCACCGTCTAAGTACCATATCTTCTTGTGACAGCTCTTCAAGCAGGTCTCCTACAAAATAGATTTAGATGGAAGATGATTTTGGTACCCAGATCTTCTTGGGTCAAGACATGTTAGCCAATGATACTTTAGGTACCCATATTTGTCTAATGGGTCTCATATAATTTGTAGAATTAACATTCTTTGAAATATAAACCTTATTAGATCCATAACTATGAATATAACTGGTTGAGGCATATGAAGTTCCAGAATTAACTATCTTCTGTCCAGATTTAGGAATGAATCTAGTTTTGGCAACTTTTCTTTGTCCAGGTTGGTATCCTATACCAGTAGTATATCTAGGTGCAACTTGCTTTCCTAGCATTTGTGTTAGAGTATTATTGCCATTTGTGAACTTCTCTAAGTCTTTTCTGAGTTGCTCATTAGACAATTTTAGTTCAGTATTCTCTTTAAGCAACTGAGCATTCTTTTCTACTTCTATATCCAGATCAGATTTATGCTTAACACTTAAAGCATACTGTTTCTTTAAACCTTTATATTTATCTTTAAGCTCATTACAGGTTTCTTCAAGAATATCACAATATTCAAACAGTTCAGATTTAGACATGTTATCACATTCAGAATCATCTCCAGAATAATATGAATTTGAAGCAGGAGTTTCTGATGTTACCTCAGAAGTGTTTGTCATGAAACACATGTTGGCTCAATTCCTTTCAGAGTCTGAAGATTCAGCTTCAATTGTTCTGTCTTCTTAAGCACTCTAAGTAGCCTTCATGGCTTTCTTGTACATGTTATCCTTGTATTCATACTTCTTTCTGTATTTCATCTTTGGACAGTCTGCTTTTATGTGTCCTTTTCTTTTACATTCATAACAGACAACTTCATCTGATTTATCAGACTTCTTCCAATCCTTTTTCCAGTGTCCTTTGTTATCATACTTGCCTTTGTAGTTTGACTTTCTGAAAAACTTCTTCTTCCTATAGAATTTCTTAAATCTTCTAGAAATGTGAGCCATATTATCATCACTGTCAGAATCATTATCACTTTCCTCAATGCTTGAAATTTCATTGATAGCTTGAGGCTTTTCCTTATCCTTATTCTTTGAGGTTGTTGTCTTGAAGGCAATAGACTTCCTTTTAGGTTCATCATCTTCTTCTTTGTTTACCTTACGTTCTTCTTCATACATCATCAACTTACCAATTAGTTCCTTGACTGTCAGTTCTCCAATGTCACACGATTCTCTAATGGAGACAGAGGTTCCTCTCCATCTTTCAGGTAGACATCTCAAAATTCTCATGATTTGTTCCTTTGCTGGAACATCCTTTCATAGAGAAGTCATTGTGTTGACAATTTCATTGAACCTGAGATACATATCAGAAATGGGTTCATCAGGCTTCATCTTAAAATTATCATACATAATAGTATAGGTATTCAATCTCATCTCCTTAACATTTGTTGTTCCTTCATGAGAAACAGCTAAGGTATCCCAAATTTCATATGCAGTTTTACATGCAGAAATTCTATTAAATTCCTCATCACCTAGAGCACAGTACAAGGCATTCATAGATTTACAATTATTATTGTAAGCAGACTTTGTAGGTTCATCCCAAGTAGATCTATCAGTACTAGGAATTTTGTATTCAGCTTCAATGGCAGTCCAAATATCAAAGCTCATACTTTCTAAGTGAATTTTCATTTTTAGCTTCCACTGAGCATAGTTGTTTCCATTAAAGAAAGGTGGCTGGTTAGTAGTAGCACCCTCAAGTCTATTATCCATGATATCACAAAAAGAATTTTAATGAGATGAAAATTTAGAAATAACAGAAATTTTAAGAACGTTAAAATACAACTAAAATCACGGTTGAAAAACAGAGTACTTTAGAAAATATTTTCCCACCTCTGATACCAAATGTTGGTCGGAGTGGATACTCAAGAGGGGGGTGAATTGAGTTCCTATTAAAATTTTCTGTTAAAAAAATGTTTATTAAAATCCCCCTATTTCAAAAACAGATTAAACTGTAGTGAATTTATACAGATTATAAAGGTTCAATTAGTTTCTCAAAGATTGATTAGTTCTCCGTTAACTTAATCTTATGAATAAATTAACTTTCGAAACTAACTTACTGGTTTATAATAAATATAAACACTTGCGAGTTTAACTATCAAAGTAGCTTTGAAAATAAATTATATTTCAAAGTAGTAGCAGCGGAATATGAAATAAATATGTATAGTATGAATATAGTATGTAGCTACAAACACAGAGAATTAACCAAGAGGTTCAGTCTCAAGCCGAGACTTAGTCCTCTCAAAAGTTTATATAAAAATGATCCACACCCTGGATCGGGGTTAACAATAGTGAACACACTGTCCAGGTCACAAGACCTCTACCATAGTTCTGCGTGGGAAAACAAACAATAGATTAGAGCTGTCCAGGTCTCGCACGACCTCTACCACTATCCACAGTGGGAAATGAAGTGTAAAAAGGTTTGATGAGGATTTACAGATCCTCCAGTGAAAGTACAGGAGTCAGTGTGTGTGTTTAATATAGCAGATAACACACACTGCTCAAAATGTAAAACAAATGTATCACAGAGCAGAGATGTAGAGTTTAGAAATGGCTCTGGTGATTTCAGTGTAGCTCTGGACTCTTTTGTATTTGGTCAGAATTTATTCTGAGTCCTCTTCTCGTTTTTGTTTGAGAAGAAGAGTGTCGTATGCTTTAGGTTCAAAGGCAGTGATATGTAGTCGATGAAGTTCTTCAATGTTCTTTTGTATGCGCAGAACCCTTCTTGAGTAGGCTTGATTGTGTATGAGGTTCTGTTCTGCTTGGTTCTTCCTCCTCTTTCTTTCCTCTATGTTCTTCTTGTGTTCTTCTATCAACTGTTTTCTTCTATGTGCTAAAATTTCTCGGCAGAAGAGTCTTCTTGTATTTATGTCACATGCTTTGGAAGACAGAAAAAGTTTCCTTTCCGCAGGTACGAGGTATGGTTTCCTGACATCCGAAAACCTTTATTAATTAATTGACAGAGCATTAAAATATACCTGATATGACCGTTGGTTAGAATAAATAAAGATAAAGATAAAGAAATTCAAATAGTTGTTTATGACTATTGATTAGTTCAAGTGATCAGTACGTCCTCAGCATTAGTGAGTAATGATCGGTGAATCAGATAGATCAGCATCGGTGAATCAGACTGATCAGCATCGGTCTGTCATCTGATCGGTGAGTCAGTTTGATCAGCATTGGTGAGTCAGACTGATCAGCATCGGTGAGTCATGTGATCGGTGTCTTATCTTGATCAGCATCGGTGTGTCATTTGATCGGTGACTCATATTGATCAGCATCGGTGAGTCATTTGATCGGTGACTCATATTGATCAGCATCGGTGAGTCATTTTCATCGGTGAGTCATTTTCATCGGTGGTTCATTTGATCGGTGACTCGTATTGATCAGCATCAGTGAGTCGGTTTGATCAGCATCGGTGATTCAGACTGATCAGCATCGGTGAGTCATGCGATCGGTGCGACCGTTGTCCTTTGATATTGGATCGGTGCTTCCGATGTCTGTTGATATTGGATAGGTGCTTTCGATGTCTGTTGATATTGGATCGGTGCTTCCGATGTCTGTTGAATCCAGAAGACTTCCAAAATACTTTGTAAGTCAATAAGCATAGACAAAAACATGATAACAGATTCATTAACAGATTGTAATTATGTTTATTAGAAATCAAACCAGATTAAGAATTAATGGTATGTGATGATTTGTGATTATTAAAACATCAATC
This sequence comes from Viscum album, assembly GCA_963277665.1. NCBI lineage: Eukaryota > Viridiplantae > Streptophyta > Magnoliopsida > Santalales > Viscaceae > Viscum > Viscum album. Next base: position 953,782,537 of record OY728128.1, on the reverse strand, counting down.
ATAGACATGAAATCAACAATCTTCCAGAGGGCTCAACAAATATAGAGTAAAATAAAACCATCTTGTAATACCATAGTAAAAAATAAATCATTTTGACTCAATAAAGTAAGTTGAGTCCTAAAAATCCCGTTATAGCTTGAGGAGCATTTTAATAGAAACCTCTAGAAATATGGTGCTTGAAATTGGACTTCAATTACCATGTATCAAAGTTATATAATGATATTAAATATCTAATAGGATTCATAAACACCAATTAAATGAAATTAGGTTCATAGAACATAACATATCTTAAAGAAAAAAATTGAGATGAAATTGGTTCCATAAAAATACTTAAAAATAACATGATATTAAATATTAAGCTAAATATAATAAATTTATTTGCTATAATATACCCATATTATAATAATAATGTCCAATAAGAACAATCATAACTCAATAAAAGAAAACCGAGTTAACAAATAGACTTAAATAATTGTTATATTTTGAATTTAAAAACCATAAAAGTTAGAAACTAATATGGATTTGTTAATCCCATAGATTTCATTGAAAATTATGATAAAAAAGTTCATGTCAAATATATACGCAACAAAAAGAAATCAAGTGGTGAATATACATCATTTATCAATGAATAAAAATTGAGATTCAAAAACCCTTATCTTCAATCCGAGAAAGTCTATCATTCTGTGGCCCACTATGTAAAAAAATAACAGTCTTAATCGTATATTTTAGAAAATTAATAATACACAATTTTTTATAAACGTCATTTATAATCACTTAATATAAGAATTTTAGATAGTTAATTTGTATTTTCATCATTATATGTTATGAGTATCAATTGTAATTTTAGTACACATTTTATAATTCTAGTGCCGATTCATTTTTATAGATTTATAATTCATAATTATGTGATAATTATTGGTACTATAATTGTTGTTTTATAATTATTTATAATTTTATAATTTTATCTCAATAGTATTTTACTTATAATTCAGGACAACAAAGTTATTGGAGAGATTGTTTTGATAATTTATAACGAACAAAAGGTGTTATAATGATAATAAGTTAAATTAGAATATAACCTTTTTAGAACCATAAACCAAACATTATTATTTTTAATAATTTCAAATAACTCTTGAAGATATTTTTCCACATTAGACCATGATAAATATTTATATCATTATTCAAATAGATGGTTCAATCGACCAAAATAGAAAAAACAATAATCTATGGGTGATTACAGTTCAAAAGTGATTATTTTCAAGGTCTATCACTATTATAGATGCATAATGATATTATTTATATTTTTTAAGGTGTTAAATTAGGGTTTAATATATTTAGATAAATACTAAAAGGCTAGAGAGAAAAATGAAATACATCATATTTATGGAGACGGTAGTCAACATGTATGCACAGTTGACATCTTTGATTATATAAAACATATAGAAGGTAGGAAATGGTTTATAATTTCAGAATATTAATTATTTTATAAATATTTTATTCCATAAATACCCACTTTGTACAATAATTTTATTGTGGTTATAAAAATTATATCATGTTGCTTATGGAGGCGTCAGTCTGTATATAACACAGTAAATATTTTAGTTTTTTGAATGCTTGAGAGGAGGGTATAAAATTGATATTAAATTATTATAACAATATTTAATAATAATATTATCTTATATTCACGTATAGAATAGGTTTGATGTGGTAGAAGAAGAAAAGAATTAATAGAGTTTGGTTGAGAACATTACCTCTCCCTTAGGAAGTTCTTCCTTGGTTAACAACTCAAAGCTTCTTAGCTTGGTCTTCTAGAATGAAAAAGGCTTCTATAAAATTGGGTGAGAGTTTATGAGATTCTAGGTTAATTTTTTGGTCAATATAATTCTTTTTAAATGGTATAGAAATATTGTAGAAGTGGTCTCCTTTTATAAGTAAACAAAATGACATTTTCTTAAATACCTTTTATTTTATCAATGATGGAATGAAACTATTCAAGGGTCAATGAATCTAGAAGTTTAAAATAATGAATTATGGAGTTATATAAGGTCGATATATCCTTTACCACCTATATTCACACTTTTTAAACATATTTCATGTCTTTTACCACTAGATCTGTACATTGTGTCATTTTGGTTTTTACCTTAGTAACTAGTTCTCACCCAAGTAATTTATATTTTATTAGAAAATTTAAAGTAACTATTATTAATTTTCTAGGTTATAGATCTAAATTTAATAACCAAATAATCTAATTAAATTTACAAATAATATAAAATTAACTTTAAATTTTTTTAATATATTGAAAAACTATTTTGAAGATCTTTTTAATATTAAGTGTTCATAATATTATTTAGTATTTACTACCAATTTAATGTGTACTAATATATATATATATAACTTATATTAAAATATTTTTTATAGGGATTTTTTTGTTTATATAGAAATTACACAATTTTAATAAACCAATTCTTTGAAAATAATACTTCCACAATTATCATAGTAAATAATTTTAATTTCTTAATACTAATTTATCCATATAAATGAAATTAACCTCATTACACAATATTAACATGATAATATATAATATTTAACCAATTTTTAATTTAATATATATATGTTATGAAAATAAATTTCTATTTTAAGTGAATAAGAATTGTTTTTAGAGTAAAATATCACTTAAATTTCCAAAAAAGATAAACATTGGTTTTATAAATTAAATATAGAATTTTTAAATTAATCAATTTATACTTTATTTAAATTACTATTCATGAAAAATTTATTATAAATTTCTTGAGTCACTCTTAGTTCACGATAAAGTCAAAAACTGTCTATTAATAATAAAAACTCTATTTTCACTATTCACCATAAAATCAGTTATTTTAGAAAAAACAACTATCCTCAGATAATATTATTATGCTAAGTGAAAAAATTATTATCATTTTATAAAATTAAAATTATAAAATTATAAATTGTATCTTTTAAATGAAAATTCAAAATATAATGAAAAACCTATTTAACTAAAAAATAAAATTTTTAAACATTATTTGTTATCTTCGTTATAATTTATAATTTAAATAATTTATTATAATTTTTAATATATTTAAATTTTATATGTTATCATAAAAATCAATTAAAAGTTCCCTATTTAATTTATTATCATTCTAAACAGTTATTTGAGAATGACCAATACTTTTAAATTTGAAATCATATTAATTATATATCCTCTGAATGTAAAAATTTTTGATGGGTTAATATATTTTTATTTACTAGTTGTTTTATTAATATTATAATTTTCATAACAATATTCATATAATATATCACGAATCATTTTAGTTCGGTGTTGCATGTGAAATACGAAATCAAACATAACCGTAATTTAGAGAAAAAAATATTCCAAAACTCAAGGTGTTGCAATCATTCATATATTGATAGTTGATTTGTTCCCATTAACATGAAATATAGAAATTAGATAAACAAGTCCAATTTGTGGGTTTATATTTGTTTGTAGTAATATGAAAAATATAATAAGATAAGTTAGATAGACTACCTTAGCCTCACTTATAAGAACTCACAAACATTGACTACTTTTTAATCAGATGACAAACATATCACTAAAATCCCTTAAAGAAAATTTTCAAAGAGAGAGAAAAGGGAAGGTGATTGGGTTTGGATCAATATTTTGAGGGAAATGGTGGGTGGGTGGGGGGTATTTTTCATTACATAAATTTTTTAATAAAATAATATTTAAAAACTACCGGCTAATCACAAGACTTCTAATGACCCCCACTAGATATCTTACGACTTGGGTAGTGGCATGATACCAATTCTCTTCTGATGTGTGTTCTGCTGGGATCCAATCATAATTTTAATGGGAAGTTGTATATAATCATAACTGATTATCAAGTACCCAATCCCATTAAACTTGATTTAGGTCTTTTGTGTCTCACCTCAATCTCCAAAAAACAATTTTTAATCCATCCACATATGTTGAAAAGGCAAATTACCTAACCTCAACCTCAAAATTAAAATTATTATCGTATCTAATTCCATCACATAGTAGATCATTCCTAATTACATGGGTTAGTAACAACATGGTTCATTATAGTTAATTTATTCCAAAGTTATATGCCTATGAATTATCTTATGTAAGGTGCACTAGGTACGGGTGATCCCCATTAAATTATGTTCCTATATTAAATTATAATATATGGGTTACAAGTAGTTGGTTAACCCTAATTGGTATATTTTTTTAGAGGAATTATGTTAATATGATTCATATTATGAATTGGTAATGGAGTTTTCCACCTTAATTTATAATAGATATATATGATAATATTGGAATATAAGCCTACCTAAATAGATAAATTTTGGTTGAAACACCAAATTGAATTCATATACAGTAAAAAATGTTCCTTGAAATAATACTAGATTTGATGTATAAGGTCACCATTTTAGTGTGAGTATATTTAATTAAAATTAATATTTAATTAATATAAATCATGATGGTCACCTTAATATATGTAAAAATATAGATTATATAATGTGTCCTGAATATCATTTTAAGATCAATTGTATGATAGAATTATAGTCTAGTAAATTGAAATATAATATTGGGACGCATTTTAAAGGAAAATACATGACAACATAATGATTTAAATTTCAATTTCACTAATTTTTACTCATGAATATTTGATACAGGGTGCGCATTACACTTTGGTGCTAAGAAATATCCACTAATAAACTAGTGTGAATTGGTGAAATGGGAAGTAGATCTACATGTTGGAAATGATATAAGATTTATAACATTAGATTTTATAAATTCTCATATAATCCTATATAATTTATTAAGTCAAAAAATATAAAACTATAACGATTCATTGACCATAAATAAAAAAATTATTTTTATATATATTATGGAAAATAATGGATTTTCATTCATGATTAAGAACAAAAGTTATTCTATATACATGATTGGAATGGTTTATAACATTAGGACTATGATTTGTGGTTTATATATTCTTGAAATCGATATTTTGATATCTAAAATTCATTATAATAAAGTTAACAATGTGGATTTATACACTATTAATAATTTTTATTATTTTCATGTGCATATAAATGATTAAAACATCCAAATTAAACAACAAGATAGAATTTTGTATTCATTCAATTAGAAATTTGTTGATAGATTCATATCAATTTTATTTAGTATAATGAACAAATTAACTTTTAGTGGAAAATGTGAGAAGGATAGTAGACTATTGGATCTTATACATAGTGATGTATATATACCAATGAGTACCCAAGAAATTGGTAGATTTAGGGACATTGTATCCTTTTTATGACTTGAGTGTGTATCGTTTTGTGTTTCTAATGAGTAATAAGTTTGAAACCTTTAAAAGTTCAATGTGTTTATAAATTATGTAAAAAATCAATAACATGTTATTATTAAGATTCTATTATCATATTAGAGTGGTGAATACTAACCCAAGAATTCTCTGATCATCCAGGTGATTAGGGAAATATTTTAAAACTCACTCCTATTGGAAAACCACATTAGAATAGTTTGACCAATAGAATTAATTTTAATTTTTTGGATATGGTGTGACCAATGATGAGTTAGCGTGACATTGCTATATTAATCCAATGATATAGTCTAGAAGCTTCTTCATTCCCACTTAACCACATTCCATATAGAGTATTCATAATGACATGATATGAGATATGGATTGAGAGGCATCACAATATTACATTTATAAATATTTTAGTATTTGAAGCAAACATATGATTTTTTTGGATAAACCTAAACCCAAATAAGAAAAGTTCTTATTTAATGGTCATACATAGTAAAATAATGGATATTATTTCTATAATCCTATAAAATATAATGTGATTATAGACTATATTTTAATTTTACTTGAGAATAAATATATCATTTGAGGAGTCATTAAGAGGAAAATTAAACTTAAACTATTTAAAATTAAATAAATACAAAATTTTCCTAAGTTGAATTTATGCTGGATCCATATGTGGTTAAGAAATGAAACTGAAATACGCTATCAAGCAACATCAATGTTTTGTTTGGATTCATTAAGATCAAAATATATTTGTATTTATTATAGTTAATAATAGAGAAGTATCATTTATATAAGATAATCATAGAACCCATTGAGATTCAATTGATAGTTTTGATTTTGGGAAATGGTTAGAGACTATGAGACCTGAGATAGACTCCATGTTCACTATCCAAGCCCTGAACATGGTTTATTTATATGAAGTAGTGATATATAACGTTAAAAAATGGATTTTATATAATAAAACTGACATGTATAGTAGAGTGTCTACTATAAATATTTCTTGGTGTCAAATGGTTATAAATAATTAAAATATATTAAATACTGAGAGACCTTACCTCTCATAGAAATGATAAAATCTATTCAGATATTACAATACTCAACAAATCATTATGTTTATGAGATATATCAAATATGTCTCAAAACAACTTTCATCATTGAGAATTTAATTAAGTACGTGTTTATGATATGACTATATGGCTTTTATGTGTTAAATATATATATTATGGTAGTCATATTTTAATGATCAATTTATCAATTTTAGAAAGATTCTCAAAGTTTGAACATCTAGTTTGATGACTCAATCATATAGTTTTAATTTATAAAAAATTTAGATGATTATTATATATACAAGTGGTTTAGTGGGAGTGTTTTGATATTTATGATCTTGTATATAAATGACATATAACTGATAGGAAATGGTATCCCAAATTTTAATTTTTTAAAGAAATGACTGGGAAAAAAGTTCTTAATGAAAGACATCGGTGAAAAATCTTACATATCAGGTATAAATATCAATAAGGATATATATATAAGGATGCATGAATAAATTAAAAAACTTATATCAACAATTTTCAATTTTTGCTTTAAAATTAAAAACATCAAAATTGGTTCCTTACTTGGGTTTAATGTAATTAATCTTATGATGATACAATATCTAACAAAATAGTATAAAGGATAAAAACTTATAATATTTATAACATTTCCAAAATAGGAGCTATCATATATTCTATGTAATGTATTCAACCCAATACCTTTTATTCTTTAAGACGAACTATAAGATATTGTTAAGTGGATCCTTACCACTTTATTTGTTTATGTTTTCATAATTACAATACCCCACACATAGTCTATGATTTATTGATGCATTTTTTTTTATTATTATATTATTATCATTCATGTTAGGAGGAATTATAGAGTTTGTGTTTGTGGAATTAATGATTTTTTATTTGAATATTATACTAATAGAGAATTTTTTATTATATTATTCATTAGTATTCTATAATATTCTTTTATATTTTATTCTATATTATTTCTAATTTATATAATTTACGATTACTATTTTATTATTTATTATTTTTTTTGAAATTATCGTGTTTTTAATGTCTCATGTTGATTATTTTTATAAGTATTGTTTAAGGAAATATGCACTGTTATTATCTAATGTTTATGTTTTCTAGAATTTTTATACTTTTACTTTTATATATTAAAGTATTTGATATTTTTTATTTATATTACCTTTTTAAATTTACAATTTTTCATGAAAAGTAATGACTTTTATACATAAATAATTGACTAATATATATTGCAAGGATTTTATAAATCAAACTTATGAATGAAGTTCTAGTTATTTTGTCAATGTTATTACCCTTACATTTTATGTTGTTACTTTTATATATTTGAATGATTTATTATTTTTTGAAGGAAGTTAACTTTAAACTTTACATTGATATTATGTTTTTACACTAATATTTGGAAATTTTAACAAAGAACATGAATCTTTAATTCTAATGGTATTACACACACATATTCATCTAGATATAGAGAATTTAATATTTTGAAAAATGTTTTACGTGAACATATTTAGTTGAATTCAGGATATGAATAGTAAATATTCATCAAATTTTAGGATAATATAAACATTTATCAATGTTTTTATTGGATGTTCAGATGATCGACTAATAAATATTTATTCAGGAGTTAATCCAAATAGTATTCATAACTTATTTTTATTACATATGGATTAAATGTTAAGATAAATTAATTTTACGCATAAATATTATTCATTGGAATTAATTTAAATTTAACTAATTTTTTTCATACCCATCGAGAATATCAATACACCATGGTCGATGATAAATAGGGGGATGTTTTCACTATATCATAGAAGAGATCATGTTATCTTTAAGAAATTTTTATGTAAAATAGGGAATCCCTAAATAGTAATTTTGAAGTCACTCAAACAACGGAGATCTATTTACATATATTGAATCTTTATATACAATTATATTCTCAATCAAATTGAATGAAATTCAATGATTAAATTATTCATATTTTTGAATAATTGGATTGTTCAAGGACTTATTCCATGTGTTTTATAGATTTTTTCAAAGTGTTTCATTATTGGTTATTATGGGAAAATATTTTTTTAATGGTTCTTTTAACTATTATAATGAGTTTGATAGTAAAAGATATTTTGGTAATTTAGAAAGATCCATATAATGTAATCATTAAACATTATAGAAGGAAATATCATAGAATATGAATCCAATGTAGTATCTATTACTTTATATTCTATATAAAGGATAGATATAAGAAGTTTTGTAATGAGAGAGAACTTGATGGATACACTATATCAAAAAAGTGATACAATATTTGGAATATAATTTTTTACACTGTCATTTTTGGTTTTCTTAAGCCACATATTTTTACTTTTGTTTAGGGAAGTGAGATATTTTACATGATGAAGGTATTGAATAAAATGAAAAAAATCAGAATGGTATTGGTTATGATGGGATATTATCTCATATATACAAAAAGGGGTTGAAAGGTAAATTATAGGTATTTATGTAAGAACCCGGTTTTTCTATAAAAGACTTGGAAATATTCTTGATGTTATTCCAGAGTAGCGCCTTCAGACGACGTGCGATTCCGATCCTCGGTGTGGCCGAAATTAAATTTTCAGTCCGTTCACACTGAGCATGCAAAATAAATGGGATAACTCCTAAACTATGTTTTGGATCAGAAATCTATGTGTACGGATGGGTCCCAAATTGGGTTTTTACCCTAGGAACGACATAAAGCATGTCGTCATGCGACGTTTGGACACCTCATCCGTTAACGGAACATTAAATGGATAAATAAATAAATAAATTTATTCTTTTAATGGATTAACTCAAGTAACTCTTGATCGGAAACTTGGATCGGAAATCTGAGACCATTATTGAGTTCAAAATGTGGTGTTTTACCGAGGCGAGTCATAAAATGCGGAGGCGCGGGTTGTCAGGATCCTGCGCCCTTTGGCATGTGTTTTGTTTATGTCTATAAATAGAGGAGGGGGTAGAGAATTAATTCTCCAGCCAAATCCCCCTCTCTCCTCCCTATATATATATATATATATATATATATATATATATATCTCCAACCATCGATAGATCGATGACGAGTCGACGACAGATCACAACCGGAGCGGATCAAGCAAGTCATCGGAAATGAGCAGATCAATCTGAAGTAGGATCTGACTCGTTTTAAGTTTCAATTTGAAATTTAATTTGAAAATCCTTCAAAATTCCTTAGTTTCTTCATGTCGTTTATCATCATTGATGGCCGCACGAACAAGGACATCAATCCATGCGGGGAAATACTTTGTTGCATCTGCGTTTGTCGTTATTCGCGTATATCGTTCAATATTCTTGGGAATCAATTAGACCATTGGATCACCGATCAGAAGGAAGGGTGATCATCTTCACGTCGCCAGGAACTCGTGGCAAGTCGTAGTTTTGCGGTCGAATCTTCGAATTGAGCGCAATGGATCATCGAAGGGGTCACCGGAGCAGGGTTTTCCCGGAGGAGAGGGGTATTCGGAGGTAGCAGAGGTGGTCGGTGGCTCTGTTGGGAAAGTGTCCAGCGGAGAGGCGGTGGTCGGGTTTCGGCGGTGAGGTGGTTTGGAAGAGGTGGCAGCACCGGGGGTCAGGCAAAGCAGCAGGCGGCTGCGGCTGCCGCTGCAGTGGAGCAGCGAGCGGAAGAGCGGCGACGGGCAGTGCGGCCGCGGCGTGTCACGACGGTGCTTTGGGAGGAGGAGCCGCCAGTTTCTGGAAGTGGTGTGCTGCAGGGGGAGCCGTCTTGACGCGCATGGTGTAGGAGCCCGAGGCTTGGCCTCAGGCATGCGGAGGAAGCCAGGACCCGCACATTGCGGGTCCTGCTGGGCGACACGGAGGAGATCGGCCAGTTGGCTAGTCTAGTTTTAAAAAAACAAACAGACAAAAGGATAAAAAAGTGAGTGGCGCGACAAGATAAAAAAGGGGGTAAAAATAAAATAAAAGAAATAATAAGTTTATAATAATAATAATAATATGAAAATGATTTATCAATAATAAATCATCCGCAGTGCTTCTGATTTGGGCACCATCTTCAGCTACGAAATCCTTGAATCGAGACTCAGTTTTTGGGATGGTCTTAGGAATTTATAATTCCCGAGACGAGGGGCTCGGTGGCACGTCATGTACGTCAAGTGGATTGGTGTTTTTCCGGGAGTTATTTTGTTGGATGATGTGGGCACATCCGTTGTCCGATTTAAGCATCGTAAGCGGCGTTTAGACCCTGGCACCGAGGCGGAGCTTTCCAGGGTGGTCTCAGGTGTTGAAGCTATAGTTGAGGTGTGGGTCCCCCGACCCATCTTTTAAGCTGTGAGTCACGTTTCACAACTTTTTCATTGGACGTCCATTTAGGGCATGCGAGCCGTCGATTCTGAGCGTTTTCTGAGGTCATTGCAATGGGAAGCACGATGGTGTGGGCCTCACGAGGATTGTTTTGGGAGTTGGCGGTGATTTCCACCTTTGTCACCGGGTGTCCGTTTTGGACAAGTGATTAGTCAATCTTGTGTACTTTTTCGAGATAATCCCAAAGGTTCGATCCGTTCGTTGCGCTTCAGGACCGAGATGTGGGTCCCACGAGGACCTCTCATTTGTGGTACAATGAAATACACATTTTTCTCTGAATATCCTTTCCACTCAAGTGAGCAGTCAATTTGACGTGTCTTCCCAAGGGGATCTTAATGCTGCGATGCGCCCGACTGTTTTTGAGGTTGAGACTCGGGATCATGGGACGTTGTTCGGGCATAAAGCGATGTTGGTGGCTTTTTCGTTGGATATCCATTTCAGGTGAGTAAGTAGTCTATCTCGCATGTTTTTTCACAAGGATTACAATGGGTTAATCAGTTCATCTGATCGGAGCATCTTACGTGATATTATTAAATGTGGCTGCATGAAAGGTGCTCCGGTGGTGGTTCTTCCTGTGGTGTGTATAGGGAACCCTTGGTGTGAAATCGTGTTCACTCTCATGTGAGTGAAGTAGATGTTTAGAGAGATGTGGTTGGCCATGCTAGGGATGTGGAGGAAGAAGGTTGGAGAAACTGCATTTTCACCCTTCATGTTGACGATGGGTGTCGTGTGCACGATAGCCTTTGGGCTAGAAATGTGGTATACTCTGGGAGTATACGGGAATGACTATAGGTTCATGTTGTGGTTTGTGCCTAAGGACGTTTGTGCTCTTGGTTTGGAGATGACATAGGGCCACACATCGTGTCGGCCCCTTGTACGTGTCGTGTTTTTCTTTACATACCTTTGACCTCTCGTGACGGAGATGGTCCTTATGTTAACGATGTTTTAGACCAGTAGGGTTATTGTGGATTCTGGTGCGACCAATACTTTACGCGGGCACCGATCCTCTACTCATAAGGTTGTTTGTAGTATGGATGGCCATAGAAGTTCTGAGTTTACCTTCCAGCAGAGACTGGGCAGTGGGTTGCTCATTGACTTCTTCAGGTTTACCCTCCAGTAGGGCTGGGTAGTGGGTCGCCTGTTGACTTCTTCTAGGTCTACCCTCCAGCAGAGACTGGGCAGTGGGTCACCTGTCGACCTCTTCTAGGTCTACCCTACAGTAGAGACTGGGCAGTGGGTTTCCTGTCAACTTCTTCCAGGTTTACCCTCTAGTAGAGACTGGGCAGTGGGTCGCATGTCGACTTTTTCCAGGTCTACCCTCTAGCAGAAACTGGGAAGTGGGTCACCTGTTGACTTCTTCCAGGTTTACCCTCCAACAGAGACTGGGCAGTGGGTCGTCTATCGATGTCTTCCAGGTCTACCCACTAGCAGGGTTGGGTAGTGGGTCACCTGCCGACCTCTTAAGGTCTACCCTCCATTAGAGACTGGGCAGTGGGTCGCCCTACGACTTCTTTCAGACCCAGTCCTTTATTCTAGGCCAGTCTGTGGCTTTTCTCTGTGACTACTGGAGCGGGACCCTTGGTTTTACAGGTTAGTGATGTGACAGCATGACGTTGAGGGCCTCTCGACTATGTGACATTGATGAGGTGTGGTTTGATTTACCTAGAACTCTCAAGAACAAGGGGCGTGTTCTCCACTGATATGCGTCCTTGTGACATGAACTAAAATCGTGTGGGCGAGTCAGTGCCACCCAAAGCGGATAGTGTCGAGGTGCGATGATTTGAGCCCCTTGTCTTGCAGTTTGGGGAATACGTACGAGATGCTGGGCATCGACGGTGTTTACCTCTAGGACTGTTGGCTACTCGTTTTCTTGGGCTGAGTTATGGGATAGATATCCCCTTATTATCTTGTTCGGGTTTCTTGACAGAGCATTTATATATGTATACCTTGTTCCAGTACCCACTCCTTGGGTTTTGGTTACTCTTCCTCCAGGAGAGGCGAAGATGCACAGGGTATGCCATGTGATTTCCGTGTCTAGATTCTCATGGATGTTTGAGTCAACTCTCCTACTATAGGTTGCTAATACTTGATGATAAGTTCATCTTATCACTGTTTCCAGCTCCTTGTGTCGGGGCGAGTCTACCTCCTTTCTCTTGTTGGGTTGAGTTGGACTCTCTACTGTTACTCTACTGCACTCTTTGTTGTACTCTTTTAATATTCCTTTTTCTATCATCTTCTCACCTCTTCGGTACCTCTTTTGTTGCTCCCTCGAGCCTTCGGTGCATCCTACTGAGTATTTTTATACTCACCCCTGCTTGGGCTTTTCCTGCACTTGGTGTGCCCTTGAAGACGACGGACAGGTTGGTCGTGACTTCAGAAAAGCTTAGGAATTTGGGATCTTGGACCACGTGTGGTGGTCAATGTTAGGTTCTAGGTGTGGGATTCTCCCAGCTGTTTACTTTTATTTACCTATTACCGGGTTGTGGCATTCTTCTGGATGGGCGCATGTTTTGCCGTTTTCTTTTCAGTTTACCATCAGCACTTGCTTTGTACAATTTAGAGGTCGATTCACATTTGAGGCTTTTTTATATCCATGAGTACATTACTTTCTCTTTTACACTTCACTATTTCATTGAGTGGGATGCATGTGTGTGTAAAGTTACTTAAGCATAGGCCTCCCCGAGTTGTTTAGCCTTCAACGCTTGTTGCGAGCCCCTGACCTATTAAGGCGGGCTTGGGGTAGTTACGGCTTGAGCCCAGGTAGGGTCAGGTCATGACAATTTTATATGTTAATTATTATAAATGTGGACTATTTGGTCATTATTTTAGTGAATTATCCTTAATGTTTGTTCAATATCTTCGTCACAAGAAAGTACTTCTATTTAAATATATTTTCAATGTTAAATTATATAACCGTTCAACAACTTGGGTTTTAAAGGTTCTTATTCCAATCCTAATGAACCTAATATGGTTTGTATACCTAGGTATATTATTTCATTAAGGATAGTATGTATACCTTTTATTATGGTACACTGTAATGAGATATAAATTTTAAGTTGTTATTATTTTTATCTAGTGAGAATGTAATTTCTATGTTTTTTATTTGGTTAAGTAGAATGTTTATTACCTATTGGTTACCTTTTAATTATTTACATATCCTTATATATAATTATTTAAATTAAATTAACATTTTTTCTAGGCCCCTTGTAGTTCTATTCATTTATAAAAATGAGAATTTCACACTGGTTTGTATAAGAATAGTTTTAAATGGTGTATTCAATAATGGAATTATAAAGGAAATAAAAGCTTTAGATTAAAAGGGGGAATTTATTATTTTTATTTATTCCATAATTTATTGGGATATATTTATAAATATTCATGAATTTAGGTGGAGTTATTATTATTATATATATATATATATATTTGAAGCATTATAGAATGTGATTTTTTTAATTCTTCTCTAGGATGCAATATATTCTGTTCTATTTATTTTGAACTTTTAAATCCTTAATTTTTTCTCCTAGTTTTATTATATTTTTCATTCAGGAAGATACATTTTGAGACATATATTTTATAATTTACTTTATTTATTTTAAATATATCACGAGCATGGTTTTTTTACTAATTTTTTATTATTGGGAGAGAAATATTAAATGTTTGTTAACTATTTCATAATCATTTTTATCTTCTTATAAGAGGAGTGTGTGTTTTATTTTTGGGAGATTTTTTAATTTATATTACACATATTCCGTTATTAATTTATATTTTTTATTCTTAAAAAAAGGGGAGATTTTTGAAGTCATTATTACGATTTTTTTAGGTTTTTTCAATTATGAAAAAGTGGGATAACACTGAGTGGAACCTTTGAACTTTATTTTTAATTTTTTTAATTACTAAAAATATTTAAAAGATTATGATATAATTATTTATTATTATATTATACTTTTCATTTATGCCATAAAGAATCATGGAGTTTTAATTTATTGAATAAATTATTATTAATTTGAATCCTGTACTTATTTTAAAGCATCCATTATTTCATAATCATATCTTTGATAAAACGTAATGTAATATTTTATTCACTATTATTCTTGGTTTATATTTGTTCCCACTTTTATTCTATGATTTATTATTACTCTGAACTTATTTTTTGTGTTTTATGTTGAGTTTTTTTTAGTTAAGGGAAGAAACGTCATTATCATATAATTTTTTAGATTTCTGGAAGTTTCTGTCTTTTATTTTTTTGATGTGAGGTAAGCAAGTGTTTTTCTATGTCCAAATTTAATAAATTACACATATGATTAAAAGGAAATAAATTTTACAAATAAAGGAAACATTCTTATATTTTTTAAGGACATCCAAAATTACCTTTATGTTTGAAGTTATGGTTTTTTATCCAAGTTCCTACCCTTAAAGTTTAAGTTGTTAATTTTATATTTTAGAGAAATGACCGTACGTACAAACATGATTTGTGGATCAGTGAGTATATTAGAATCTATGATTAGTTGAATGGTTATTTTTAGATGGATTTTAGAACTAAATTATGAGTCTTAGAACCCATTAAAAGAACCACTTTATATGTGGAACAGGGGTTTATGGAAGCTATAGAGGCATTCATATTGCGTAGAAGGAGCTGGGGATGAAAAAAACAATTGTAGTTACATCGGCCAGCTAGTGGGAGCCCCAGCTAGATGGTGGCCCCATAATATTTTTAAAATATGAATACACAGGTAATTTTACTAGGGACAGCCCATTACCATCCCACTTGGGATTTTTCTCCCCATCTTTCACAGTAAAAACACTCCATTGTGGTTTTCTTCTCCTTCACCCTCCATGGAAGATCTATTCTATCGGGGGTCTGATTTCACTTTAATATGTGGGATTAGTGAGTTTAGGTTTGTATATGAATCTATTATATATGTTTAGTGTGTCTTTCACTGTGAATAAATATCTCACTATATAAGTATAATATATCTTATTTTCATATATTTTGTATACTTCTTTATATTATTTTGATTTTAGCCAAACTAAAAGCTGATATTTGGTGTGTGGACATTCCTAATCCTAAGCTAGGTGGTCCAAATAAATTCATCCATAGTCTCACTTATTTATCAACATTCTTAGGTTGTGTAGTCATACTGGATTTTATTAATTGACCTAATTTAATATCTCCAATCTAAAATGTATTTTCCTAATTTTAATAACACTTTTAAAATGCTAAAGAGCTGATAAAGAAAAATACATAGTGAAACAATTATATAGAGAGTTCAACCTAGGAATTGGCATATTAAATAGAATCTCTATCTATGGGAGAGTAATTGGAATATGTGAAATAAAATCTTATGCTTGAAATGGTTAAGGGATTCTAAATTAACTCGGTTGTTGTGAAATGGAATTTCATAACCATTGAGGTTTAAAAAGTAATTAAAACTCCATATAGCTAAATGAGTTGGTATGAGGATGAGACCTTTATGAAATGAGAAGTGGGTTATAAATATGACCTTCCCTATGGTTGTAAGCATCATAAATTTTAAAATGGATAGTGATATAATATTAACAAAATGGATTGGTTTTGTTAAATTTCTTGTTTCTTAGTTTGAATTAGTAGAACCATCTATGTAGAGGACCTTGGGGAGTTTTCAGGTTTAATAATTTTCCTCGATGGAAAATGGTTTCTTAATAAATATATATTTTTTAGGTAAGTAATTTGATATGATGATGGCCAGGAATGCCTCAGGAGGATTCCTTAGAGTCAATATGGATCTAAAATTGTGTTGAATTTCATGAGTGAGCCTTAGATTCCAATAGAGGATTCACATAGATTCTATGGTTTGATAAAAACTATCAATTCATGGAGGTCCAATTCCATATAATTCCTCAAGAGAATCATAGGATTACACTTTGATTCATTACCATGATTTCCATGGGCATATTCTTCCTTATATTTAGGCAATTTGTACATTTATTTAATTCCAAAGACTAATGTTGTGGAATCTTATAAGGTACCTTGGTGAATGTCATGGGATGGGAAACCCACATTCATCCAAATTACAATGAGTGGAATTAATTGATCATATGATAAGGATTTCCATAATGTTGTTATTTTGAACTTCAAGGAAAATACCTTGAGTTCATATTAGTTGTTCAGATTATTATAATTCCATGGGCCACTAATCCCTTGGATTCCTTATGGGATTTATTAAGAGATAATGACAGATTGATCCAGGTGGATTCTATATAGTTATTATGACTAGTGGTTCCAAGGTATTATAAAATGGAACTAGTTAATTTTGGATTCATACCATGATTAGAGATTTACTAGCTTAGGCTGAATCAAGTATAGAACAATTTTGTGAATAATTGTAGAGACTTGGCATTATTTGGGGTTTTAAGGTATTTTGTTCAAATAACTAAACTGTTAATTGTTAATATTTTAAATGTTAATTTTTTATTATTAGCACACCTTAATTCACTCTATTATGAACTGATTATTTTAGGGATGTTGTTGGTGGTGGCCTACTTTGTTTTACTCACACCCTAATCAAGCATATATATTACATCATAATAGAAAAATATTTATTAAATAAAAATATAATCCATTATAAAACTGTATAGCTATAATGTTTTGGAACTATATATACTTAAAATAATTATTCATAAAATATCTACATCATTTCCCACTATGTTCTTACAATCGAACAACCTTCTTAGTCTTTAGAAGTTACTGTAAACATCCCAAAGACTAAGGAGAACATTGAATTAGAAATCCTCCAGAATATTCTCTTTCATTCTAATGAAGAAATTCTAGAGGAATATTTCATGATGATGATTTTAAAGGAGGATGCACATAGAATGTTTAGAATACCTCTATGTGTAGATTTTAGTGAAGAACAATCCTCTTGTATTGAAAAAAAGAATAATATTTTGATACATGGTTTCAATGCGGGGAAAACAAGCCTAGAGGAGCATGTGTAGTCATGGAACATGATGGCATCCAACTTTGAGGATCTCATTAAAGACAACCCTAATATGGAGGTGAACTCTATCAAATGGTGTCTAGTCAAGGTAAAGGATTGTAACCAATTTAATTTGTTCTGGAATGGCCTGACAATTTCTAATGAGGTTTCACTTATTTTTTATTTTGAACCTGGTTAGTTCCCCACTTTTTCCTTAAAAGTCCTCGATGAAATAAAAAATATTTATTTGGGGTTAATTAAACATAAAATGAGTATAAGGGTATGATAATATGATATTAAAATTTTAAAACCCTACCGTACATATCATAGATCATAATATTAAGTCATGTCTTATATCTTGGTTATTCATATGACATGAATTATAAATGAATAAAAGAAAATAATCAATGAGAGGATAACATTGAAATAATAAATAAGTTTGTGGAATAAAAAAAGTAAAAAAAAATAATTTCCATATCCAATGGTCAATTTAAATACTATCAGAGTGGATTGGGTTTACTCCCTATTACATTATATCCTTACCCAAGGTTTACTCCCATGAATATCACAGTGAACATAGTCCTTCACTAAACTAGTTTCACCCCCCATTCAAATACTAATTATCTCATGTGATATCCTTTTTACCCAATGAGTTGAAGGGGTATATAATTTCAGACCAACCCATTTCATAATCATAATTTATTTTTATGCGTTCCACAAGATCATAAAATAGTAATCATATATCATTACCTGTGGAAAACAAACAAGTTTTATAAATATTTAAATAAATTTTTATAGAATAACCAATGAAAAATAATTGGGTTTCATAAATATAATATCATTATAATAATAAACCATATAGAGAAATAATAGAGATGGGTTAAATGGACCATGTCCCCCGTAAAGGATAATTATCATAAAAATATATTATCATATGAAAAAAATATATTTATAATATCACTGAAATATTTCATATAAAAAATACCCAATTCAAATTCAAATAATTTTTTTAAAATTTTAAAATTTCCCAAAAAATAAATAATATTTTTTATTTTCAAATAACATTGGAAAATTTTAATGAAATCTACAAAGCATTGAGTGGCCATGATAGAAGGAAATTCTGATGATTTCATGTACCTTAAAAAAACCCCTTTCACATTTTTTGTTAAAAAGTCACGAGTACCTCATTTTAAAATCAACTAGAAGATTCATTTTAAACTATTTTAAAAAAAATTTAAACATGGGATAAAATGAATTCAAGCATTAATAAGATTATAGTAAAAATATTCTTGAAAATATTTTTAATAAACGTTGATATGGAAGAAAAATAATTTTTAATCGGAGAGAAAAAAAATTAGACTGTTGTAAAAATATAATTTTGGTATCTTGAATAATTGAAGAGGGGAAAATGAAAGGAAAATATGTAATAACTAAAAATAAAGATTTTTTTTCTTAAAATAATAAAATGAGGCTCCATACCCAACCATTTTTTTAAAAAAAGGTAAATAAAAAATAACCATTCCAGAATCATTATTATATCATATATATCATATATATTAATTAAATCCATAATTATTACCATCCATGTAAATACGAATTGAAAAATTAGTCATATATCTTCATGGAGGTGGTAGTCCACACATACATAAGAACGGCGTTATAATTTTCCAACCGATGGGAAGGTAAGAAGGTATATAATAGAATAGATCCCACACTCCCAGATTTGGTGTTGAAATTATGAAATTCACATTTCTAAATTTTATTCCAATAATTATGACCCTATTTTTTCCACCAAAACATTACAATATCAAAAGGGAAATGGTGTCGTTTTGTCCAAAGTGTTACTTTTAGCACCCCAAATTGAATTCCCTACCCTCAAAACTAGTATAGTGAAAGAATGGGGCCGATTCATAGGGATAGTTATAGTTTTTTGTAACTTGAGTTGCGGTTAATTAACTGAAGGTTTTCTGAATTTAGAGTAACATTTTGATGATTTTAAGAGTTACTCAAGATGTTTGATTGGTTCAATTCCAAAATTATTTAGATATTTACTTGAAACAAAACACACAGAAATGTGTTTTTAATAATAAATAGAGGGAACACATCAGGGTTTTCGATATTTATGAAGAATGTTAAAAATAAACTTTCTTATTGTGTTGTGTTTTTCATAATAACTCTCAACTTTGGGATTCAAAATGTTAGGGAACTCCCTCAGTTTGGTAAGATTCATTTAGGTTATGATAAATAAATTTCCGGGTCCAACAATTGGTTTTTAAAAACTTTTCTCAAAACAGAACCCTTGGAGATGATGGTTTCACCCTATGGTCAAGGGGTAACTCATCACAATCCCACATTATATCCTTAGAAACATTGTCCTTGATTATATACAAAGTTTCTACTATAAAGGTAAATAAGAATCAGGATAATTATAATAGGTAAAAGAATTAACAAAAACACAATATATGAAATCAATCACTAATGAGTATTCATTTTCCATAGCCCCAAATCATGGAATGAATTAGTTACTCATTGAAAATATTATGAAAAAAATATATTGTTACCTTTTATGTTCATTAAAGTCAATGAATAAGTGAAAAATTACTAAGACACAAAAAGTGAGAAACCTATAAAAATGGATAGAATGAGTTTCAAGCTCCTTTTGTTCCATTATTATTGCCTCCCGAATATTTCCCACTTATTTAAAATGGTCCAAGTATCATTAATTTAACGACCCCTAGTGTCTAGGAGTGGTTACGGGTCATAATCCTAAGTCAAATGGTGATTAAGCAGTTATATAGGAAGTGGTTGGCTGCCTGTTGATTAGATCACGATTTAGGAACATAGTTAGTTTAACCATACACCAACAATACTCATGTTTATGTTCTTCTGGATCTGAAGCACTTGCTTTTATGGCTAGTATACATAGTTTGGTTAACCATGTAGAGGGTATGAAAATAGCCCTTGTCCCTTTACAAGCTCAACCCACACAATTTCGTGGAGGATCCACATAGTTTTCTTAACCAGACAGAGGGTGTGAAACCGATTTTATCTTGAGGCTTCTGGGTTTACATGGTTTGTTGGTTTGGGGTTCCTGGTTTCAATAACATATTAGTGACCATGTACCTTGAAAAAAAGATCCAAATGCCTATAACATCACTCTGAAATGCCTGATCCATTCAAAATATTCTTGGCCCTTCCTTTGATGACCAATTCCCACACATCACGACGTGTTAAGGTTGTAAAACCATGATAGTTGGTTCAAAAAACCATTTTCAATGCTCTTAAAAGTATTGAAATTTCCATATGCATATAAGTGCACCAACCTCCCCTACACTTGATCAATTGTTTTTCCTCAAAAAAATGCGTCGAAAATCATCTCAAAGGGATCATGAGAGCAACAAGTAGAAATTCCACTTATTATATCAAAAAATAAATGCAAATTTTGGATGAATAATTGATGAAATTCCTATATGAATTATTCATGACTCACCAATCATTTTTGTTTTCTAAACATGTAAGATCAATTCCATACTTTGAAATATTCATTCTTAAATCATTTTTCTAAATTGAAATTGTCCTTCTTCATTTAAAGAAAGTTCTATCCTACACTTATATCTCATAACACATAGGTAGATTAGGGAAAATATCTTATCAACACTAATTGGTGAGCTACCACATTTAAATATCACAAAATCTCATTAACTTGTAGATTTGAAGAACTAAGAAAGTTCACCAACATATTGGGCATGATTTTTTATATCTAGAATTGTTTTCATTGGGGTGAGTTACTAGGATTGAATTTGGGTTCCCAATTTTTTCATTTATTATCTTGATGAATTGTGAGATAAAGTCAAAAGTTCATGAAATTAAGACCATGTAATTACCAATAGTGCAACATCAACAATTTCAGTGATTTAATTTCCCTTATTCATAAATAAATTTCAATTTTCAAAGGTTACATAATTCAAACTAATCCATCCAAATGTTCATTTTAATATTTTTATGAATTAATATCTAAAGGTTTCACTTCAAGTGCTGAAATCCTTATTCACATAAAAAATAATCATATCAATCTAGAAATATGAGGAATTTAAAAATAGGTATCTGAAGTCCACATTTATCTAGTTTAGAAAAATGTGTAACATTTATAACAAGCCTTTACATAACCTCTAGGAAAAGCAGGTCATCCTAGTCAATGCTAAGGAAATGAACAAATGGGTTCCAAAAGTAAGTTCCCTCCACCACACTAAGAACTAATAATGGTTCATTTTGAGTAAGGTTAGGTGGATAAGGGTGGGTAAAAAAAATGCATAAAGGGGAGGGAGAAATGTTGAAAGGAATGAAAATGGATCAAAAAATAAAAAATCCCTTGAAAAAAGGTCATAAAATGGTATTTAGTTGGTTTTCGATATACCACCATGTGGAAGTGTATAGTTGGGCCAATGTAGTCATCTACCAACTATCATGACAAGTAAACTAGAAAAACTGAAGCAATAATATCATTATAGCAATAGGTGGAGTGAAATAGAATCACACAATCACTAAAAAAATGAAAAACACAACAAACAACCACATGAGGAGTCAAGGTTTAAAAAAATTCATAGAGAAGTCCAAGTGGAAAGAGAAGTGTAATGTAAATGAAAATCATTTCCATCCTATTGGACAACCAATACCAAATGGTTCCTGGAATTGAGTGTGGAAAGTATCATCCCATTATGGATCTAATGTGGAATGCTCGATGTTCATCCCCTCAGTAGGAGGTGCTACTGGTGGGTTCACTGGAAAATAGGATTCTCAAGAAGGATCCAAGTAAGAGGATTCATATCTATACATATAGCAGAAATGGGGATAGGTGGGCAGGGGTCAGTAAAGGTTAGGGGAATGGAGATCATTTAATATGATGCCTACCATATTTTGTCGGGTGGCATCAACATTCATGTTGAACCTGAAATATAAATCATGTTCCCACTTCCATTGGATATCTAGGTCACTGAATAGTGTTCCCTCAAGGTTTGGGTAAGTGGAGTAGGTAGAGTAGTGTGGAGGATGCATGGAGGTGGTTGGAATGGTGTGTTGGTACTCCTCGGTATGTGGGGAGGAATGGTGGGATGCAACTGGTGTGGTTGAGGTTTAACAAGTCTCATAATGGGATTTCTCTTGGTGTCCTATAAATTAATAGTGGTGGAAATAAAATTCTAGCATCCACATACGACTTACCATAGTAATATCAAAAGGGAGAGGTAGTAGAAGCTAAATAAAGGAATATTTATCAAATTTAACTATAAAACACTGATCTAAGATAGTGATATAAGGGACTCCAAATATGTCTCCCTTTGGTTTTGTAAACATGTGATGGAGATAATACCTGAAAGAAAAGGTAATGTTGATGGGATTCTTAGTAATCATAGAATAAAGAATGAAAAGGTCATAGAGGATGATATTTCCTTCACGGTCTGACCAAAGAGTGAAATAGGTAGTTATTATCTAGTAAAGAATATGATGGATGGGGTTTAGGAGCTCAGAGGCCTTAGCTGTTTGAGGGACATAGGCTAGATTGGTATAGTAGATAGTTGCCCAAAATTCTATGGCAGTGCTACATTCCCAATCTCAGGCCATCTTGGCATACTCCATGCTATGAATAAATTATTTCTCGTAAATGTCAGAAAATGTTGTGAACTCTCCTAGGATAAAACTATACTGACGTTTCAAATGGAAGAATGTGACATTTCCTACACCCTCTGATAAATCTCCCTTCTCATCAATGGTATACCTATCCCAACAATGAATTGTGGAAGTAAACTCCAGCATGAGTTTCTTATATGTTTTTTGTGTACATCAAGTTCACTGGTGTGGTGGCCACAATCAGTCAGTCTCTGCAGCTCATCAAATATTCCCAAGGCCTAAAGGTGTTGGGATAAAAACATTGATGCATGTTTACCTATCATGTTACTAGAACATGGTATCTCGTATGCTCCATTTTCTTGGTAAAATTGATGTGGGTTCCTATCAGTTTATCCCAACCAGAAGCACAAGAATATTTTTAAGAGGCCATGTAGATTTGGGAGGGTTTCATGTAGGAAATATAACATCAAGAATAGAGATGGTACAATTAACAAAACAATAGATGTAAAATTGAATTTCATTATGAAATTCCTAAATAACCCTTTTAAGCCTAAAAATACGGTTATAGAGATCAAAAAAATTGGGGGGTTTTGGAGAAATTTGTTTGTGCATGTTTGGGTTTGGATGTTTTAGCAATAGATGTTTTGAAAAAGATAAAAAAGACAAAAGTTTAAAAGAAAAAAATTGTATAAGGGGATGGGGGGAACGTGTGGCTATCATAACTTAAGGTATGGAAGAGAAGGAAAAAGTAAAGAGGGAAAGATAAGATGAGGAATAAGATGGGGAAAATAGGAAAAAGATAAAGGAGGATACCTTGGAGTGTGATCTGGAGAAAGAAGAAGGATCAAAGGAGCATGGAGGTTGAAGGAGATGGAGGGGATAAGAATTTCATATGATTGGGAGGGGGAGGGATTGCCTGATTGGGTGTTAGAGATTGGGGGGTGGGTATTCTTTTTATGTTTTTAAAAATTAGGGCATTTTATGTGACACATGATTATTGTGTGTGGTTTGATTAACCGCACTGTAACCCTACTAACGTTACTAAAATGGGGAGCCCTCCCACACAGTTCCATCACACAGGATGGTTATCCATGAAAAATATGCGCTCTTTCCTCTATAATTAGGTTCCTACTATGCATAGTTAATATGTACAGTCTATTTAACTATGTGAAAATCGTGTGTGAGACACTGCCTTTTGTGAAATTTTTATTTTCTTCCTTTGAATGAAATGTGCCGCTTAAAAACTAAAACATTTGTTCCATGATTATTTTAAAAGGTTATTTGATGTTTTCAAATGATAGCTAAGGAGAACATAATAAAAATTCAATGATACAACTATCAATTTTCATCAATTCTATAACTAAAACAAAAACAATAAATAAAACACACTACATGATCCCCTTATAAACATCAAAACTATCAACTATTTTGATAATTTTTTGAAATGATAGGTTACCTCCTTGTTAGTTCTACATTTAATGTCTCGAGCTTGACACACCTAGTCCTCTTGTTTACCTGGGTTGCATGGTGGAGACCATTCCCACTATATCCTCCATTTAAAAGTGATGTTTGAGGCATTTTCTATTCACTTTGAATGTCTATCTATCTTCATGAGTAACCTATACCATACCATGGTTGAAAAAATTGATCACTTTGAATGGTCCCAACCATAGGGACTTCAATTTACCTAGAAAAAATCTCAAATGTGAGTTAAATAATAATACCAGATCGACATGCTGGATTTTTTTGAGAAATTAGGTGGTCATAAACTGCCTTCGTTCTCTCCTAATAGAGCTTAACATTTTCATATACTTCTTGATAGATCTCATCATGCTCAAATTGAAAGTTCCCAAACAGTGTGATTGTATCACTAAGAGGGGGAGGGGTAAATCAGTGATAATTTTTCTTTTATTTTCCCTTGAAACAACCTTCACCACCAGTTAAAGAGTCAATTACCTGATGAAAACAATTCAACACACATCCATAGGAACACAATAATTTACAAGGTTCACTATTCAATAATAATAGCTACATACTTGGTATGGTTTTGAAATGATCAAATACTGCACAATCCACTAGAAAGAAATCCTTGGAATATAATGAGTAAGATATACCCTTTCACTAGTGAAGCATTATGAAAACAATCCAATTGTGTGTGTAAACCCTCTTAACACAAATAAGGAAATACATTATTTGTGTAACAATGCATGTAACCCATGATTCCTTTCAAATTTCACAAATGTATTCATTTGTAAAACATTTCTTCACTTTCTTACATAAAAGAAGGTAAGAACCTCAAGGGATTTGATATAAGATTCAATTCAATTGCCTAGTCTAATTTCCCAAGCTGATTTTCAATTCCAATATCCCAATAGGATTAGCCCTCGCTGATATTCAATTTTTTTCTCAATCTGATATAAATATCTCTGTCTGAATATGGTTGAAACAATTCAGAAAAACCTTCCTCATTCTAGAAATCCTAATACAGAAATCCCTAATCTGATTATATAGTTAGATCTGATGACCATCTAAAGACCATAAAAAGATGAATATGGTAGAAAAATGAATATGATGAACAATGAATATAATGATTATCTAAATACAATGATGCAATCTTGTCTATTATCATTTTACTTCATTGTCAAAACTTCTTCATCAAAAACTCAATATAGAACCTCCTTTCACTAACTTATGCTTCAGAGCTTCTCTCTCTTCTGCAGTGAACAATACATCATTCAGAAAAATGTACAAAATAAACATTTCTTTTCATAGGTTACCCATATGTGACTTTTTTTGAAATCCCAAAATCATTCCCACTCAAACAAATTCACCAAAATACCAATTTCCATTGAATTTCAAGTGAATCTTGACTTTTTCAACTCTTATCAAATCTTCTAAAGAATTATCCAAACTTCATCTCTTCTTTAGAATTTATTTTTCAAACATAATTTTGGATCTGATTTCCCTTTCTTATCATCTCAATCCAAATTCTTTAATATAGTTCTATGTATCAATTGAATGTAAATGTATGAAGAAATGGATACCACTCTGATTTTTTTCAATATTCCGATTGCTGAATACAATTCTATGTACCAATTGAACCCAATCCTTATTTTTTATGTCAAGACCCCCTCAATAATACATTCAAAAATATATCTTCTCTCAAAACACCGTTACTTCTTCACTTATTCTATCAACCCACTTGAACGTTACTGAAATTTAAACTAAGTAATTCAACACTTTTGAAATTGTGGACTACTTTTTTGGTCACATTACTTTATTTTCTTTTCATCCATTGGTCTAAAGCAGAAATTTCTTTCCTGAATATGATACCACATAAAACAAATTTCTCTTTTCTCATCATCATCATTCTTCCCATCTCAACCCTAATATGATTGTCAAGATTTTGATTGTAATACATACTATCTCGAACACACTTTTTCTTTTTTCATCCAGATCCAATCATTCAGAATACGATCGATTACATCTCTTTCACTCTTTCTTCAATCATGATTTCATTATATGTTTCAAAACATACTTATGATTTTTGATAACTACAATAACATCAATTCATGTACACATTTATTTAATATTTTTCATGAAAACTCTTATTCTTCTTAAATATGATAATTTATTCAATACCGAATACATAGTGAATCTGATGACCAATAACATTCTCAATAAGATTGATCATTTTATTCTGCATTTAGTGCGAATCTGATGATCCTTTTCTTTAAGCTTCTCCCAAATATGATGGACCTTATAAAACATTGCGAGTTTGATTTTCTAAAATTGATGGTCAATACAATTTCCTCTTGATACAAAGTGATGTGATTTTCCTTTCTTATTCGATGATTCTTAAATTGATTTGACAAAAAAATACAACATTTTAATACAATCACATTCTTCATTAGCTTGGTCCTAACAATACCCCCATTGTATTTTTTTCAACTAGGATTCCTAAATCAAATAACTTTATATACTTAAGTGATGTATTACATATCAACAATTCTAAGACTACGTGAGGTAACTCATTACAGGAAACAATAATTATTGAAAGCAAAACCATGCTATCAAAAAATATTGATTTTTATAACCTTCTTCATCATTCTTCCTTAGCTCTTCTTCAACATTCCTAGAATTCAAAGAAGCGCCTTTCCTATAACCACTCTAATAAATAGTTATAATAGTTCACTCACAATACAATGCTGAATTTGTAGCTTTCCCACAACTCCCTCTTTTTTCATGCATTGGGATAGATTTATGAAACAATTCTCCACCTTTAAAATACTATCCCAAGGTAAGATAAGAGAGGGAAAATAAACACATACCTCAACTTTGATGAGAGAGAGGATGGAAATCCACGTTCAACCTCGATTTATAGAATGATTCCTTTGGTAAAGGTTTTGTGAATATGTCAGCAACTTTTTCTGATGTTGTAATTAACATAATCCATCTTCAATTCATTATTCTCCACATGCTCTATAATGAAGTGATATTTGATACCAATATTCCTTGAATGAGAATGTTGAACTGGATTCATAGTGATATTGATTGTTCTTTTATTATCACAACCCAAAATCAAGGGTCACTTCATTTAAACAAGTAAGTCTTTCAATTTTGTTTTAATCCACATAAGTTACATAGAGGCTTGAGCAATAATAGCATACATAGATTCATCTATATTGATAGTTAATGAATTTTGTTTCTTTGAATGCCAACCAACAAAATTTTTTACCATAAAGAATACACCACCAGATGTGGATATTCTATGATCAATATTTCCTACCCAATCAACATAAAAATACCTAAGAAACCAATACTATCTGATATTCCATACCTGATTCCGAATTTTTTGTGACTTTGATGTACCTGATAATTATTTTTCTAGAAATTAATTTTGATTCTTTTGGACCCCTCTAAAATATTTCACATAGGGTAAGAATATAAAAAATGTTGTGTCTTGAGGTAGTAAAATAAAAAAACTTCCAATCAGCTACCAAAATTATTTCTGATCCACTTCTTTTCCTTTTCCATATTTACTCATCTTTTTTCCCATTGAAATTAGTGTGGAAACCAATTTTGAGTTTTCTTTTTCAAAACACATGATAAGTTCCTTAGAATACTTTTACTGAGAAAGAAAAAAATATTTATCATTCTAATTTTTTTAATCCACTAAAGTATTTAATTTACCCCAACATGAACATTTAAAATACCATTTTTATCTCTTTATAAAATCTTTCACAACTTCTTTTATTATTCCCTGCAAAGATAATTTCATCAACATAAATATTTATAATGAGGGAATACTCTCGAATTTCTTTGTTATAATTTTTTTATCAACTCTTCCTTTTTTTATATTAATATTTCATAAACAATTATCCAATTTAGAATACCATACCCACATAGGTTGTTTTATCCCATACAATGCTTTCTTCAATATTCACAAATAACTTTCATCTTTCCCAAAAACAAATCCACAGAGTTGTTCAATGTAAACTTCTTCATCAAGATCACCATTCAAAAATGTTAATTTGACATCAATTTGAAATATCTTGTAACCTCATTATGTAGAAATAGAAGGAAAGATTCCAATTTTTTCTAATCATTCCACAAGAGAAATGGTTAAATCAAAATCAATTCCTTCAATTTTTGAATACCTTTTTTAAACCAATATTTCTTTGTTTCTAATCATTTAACCTTCTTTATTAAACTTGGTCTAGAAAACCTACTTTTTTCCAATAATGTTTTTGTTTTTTGGTTTGGTTTTGAGTTCACATGTGTCATTATTTTCAATCTGATCCTACTCTTCATTCATGGCTTGAACCGATTTCAGATACTCAAAAACTTCGTTTATATCATTTAGCTCCACTTTTGAATACATTGTAGTGTGTATAATAACATTTTTTTATTCTAATTTGAACCTTATGATGTTGATCACCAATTATAATCCTATATTCCACTTATTTCTTCATCCCAAGATGAAATTTTTGATTATCTTCTTTATCATTGGAAATAACTGAGTCTGTTTCTTCTTCTTGAGTGGGAATACAATTTTCTATACCCTTATCATTATTAACTTCAGCAACTTGATAAACTTCATTTTCTATCTGGGGTTTTTTTTCCTTAAATAGATCTTTTAGTTACTTTCACATCAGTCAAATCAATGATTCTTCTTATTTCTTTGTTGAAACATATGTATCATATTCCTACAAGATCATATCCAAGAAATATTCCATCCTTAACATTCTACTCAGACTTTAAAAAGTTTCCACCTTTCTTCTTAATGATACAATGACTCTCGAAAAATATTAAGTGTTTAAAACATGGTGTATTTTCCTAAAAAAACTTTTATGGACTCATACCTGATCTTGGCCTATAGAAACATTGGGTTTAAATATAAACAACAGTACTTATGGATTGCCTCTGAAAGAAATGAGAAAGATCATGTTCAATTAACATAGTTCTTAACAATTTCTACCAAAATTATATTATTCCTTTCAGGAACCCCATTTTGTTGAAGGGTGTATGCAGAACTATACTCATGCTATATTCCATGATTCTCGAGATAAATTTTGAATTCCTCACTTCTATGTTCACCACCATTAAATTCTCTCAACTTCTTCATTGAATACTCACTTAGCTTTTGAAACTTTTTAAAATTTTCGAAGCATTTGATTTATGTTTCATATACATAACACAAGTAATGTGATAAAATAATAAACAAATGTGATGAAGTAATTATCTCCATTTATTAATTTTTTTATCATCAAACCAAAAATATCGAAATGAATCAGCTCTATGGGATGTCTTGAACTAATCTAAACTTTATTATGCACAAAATTTTTAATATTTCTTTTCTAAAAAATAGTGCAAAACCAATCCCTTATTCTTGGAAAATAAGTAATGTCTCTGACAATATCACTTTTAGATAAGTTTCTTATGTTTCTTTGACACATGTGTCCCAACCTTTTGTTCCACAATTGATTCTCTTCCACCATACTAATATAACCAGATTTTGGTATTTCAAAAACCTGAAACAAGTTTCCTTTTGTATGTTAGACTCTTGTAACAATCTTTCCATGTTACTAACTTTTCACAACAAATCCATATTTACGAAAGATAATTTTTTTCCCTCATCACACAATTTTGAAACAAATAGATCATTGTGTTTTTCCCATCAACATACAATGTTTTTTTGGATTTCATCTTTTCATTTCCATTGATGTATTATCCCACACCCTTGATTTTCAAGGATTCATCATTGAAAAATGTCAATATTCACTCTTTGAAGTCTTTTACATTCATCAACAATTTTTAATCTCATGTCATTGGAGAAGAACAACCACTATCATGAATCCAATGTCTTTATCATTTGAATATTTCAATGTGGTTTTTATAACAAGAACTTTTTCTTCTTCCTTTACTTTAATCACCTTCGGCTTAAAAGAATTGTTAATAACCTCTTTTGTTCGGGTAACAATACAAGACATAATTTCTTAAGGTGTCCAAGTTGTTCACACCT
Organism: Viscum album; assembly: GCA_963277665.1. Lineage (NCBI taxonomy): Eukaryota > Viridiplantae > Streptophyta > Magnoliopsida > Santalales > Viscaceae > Viscum > Viscum album. The sequence goes on along the minus strand of OY728128.1, from coordinate 953,751,645 downwards.
TTCACAAATAGTTTCCAATGGTTGGAACCAATTTTCAATTCTCACTCTAACCTTTTCAGGTTTTTTCAAAACAACCTTTATAGAATTCTTTCATTGAGGATATAGATTCCCCCTAAACATTTGACTTACATAACCTATGGGATAATAGAAATGTTGTTGTTTGAACCAACACATATTTTCCATGTGCCCAAATCCCCCAAAATACCAACAAATTCCAAAGAAATAATATTTGCCTCTAAAACCTCCATACCTATTGGAATTGTTAATACAATTCCCAGCATCATTCTTGTATTTAGTTTATGAGCCACCAACCTTTTTGATATCAATAATATTCTTCCTCTTCTTCTCAAATTTACTAGATTTAGAAGTATTTGAAACTTTTTAAATCTTCACTTTGTCAATCTTGTACCCAAACATAAATTTCCTATCTTTCTAATTTTTAGAAACAGTTCCATCCAACTTCTTAACCTTTGATGGTGACTTTTGTTAGAACATATTTGGTTTCCCAATATGAGAAATTTCACCAACTACAATGCAATGTTTTTAAAACTTTTATTCCTTGATTCATCTTTAGATTGCTTTTGTTGTGCAAGTTCCTAATCTTCTTATTTTTCTTTCAGCTTAACCTTCATATTCTCCTTACAATTATTTTCTTCTTAGAGATATTTCTTCAACTCATAAATTTCTTTTTCTAGCTTTACCTTATCATCAAAAAAAAATCTTGGTTTCATGTTGAGGAACATTCATCTTCAATTTTTTGATTTTCAAGCCTTCTAATCTTTCTCAGACATTCTTTCAACTCTTCTTTAAAATGTAGTTCAAGTTCAGTTTCGTCTTATTCCAAACTACTAATTATGAATTCATAATCATTTAATATTTAATTAACATTATTATCAATACCAATATCAACAGATTTTTCAATTTCAAAATCACTATCTTCTTCTTCTTCTTTTGATAATAATATAATTCTTATGGTTTTGAATAATTTCTTATATTTCCTTATAGAATACGATTTTCCTTTATCACTATGTTTCTTCTATGATCTTCTTGGTTTTTTCTTCATTATCACTATCTTCTTCATTATTTATTTGACGAAATTAGCATAAATATTCCCAATTCCCCCACATTCAAAACATTTCTAGGGAAGTTTCCATTTTTATTTTATTGTACATGTTTTCACATTTTTTAGAAAACAAGAATAAAATATCATCAAGATTTTTTCATACCTCACTTTCAGAATCAGATTCAATATCTTCATATTCAATAAGAATCATCTTCGAATTTTCTTTATTCGTATCCTTGAAAAACATTTCTCTTTTTACTTTTATTTTTGTTTTCAGAGATTTCTCCATTATCATTTTATAAGTGATGAGTTTACTATGCATATCATCAAGATATATATATATAAAGACACAAAAATTATGTATAATTTTTTTAATTATATGGAATTTTAATGAGAGCGTGAAATCTAACGGCATAGGATTCTGAGGCTCGGAGTGCTCAGAATGATCTGTCGAAAAAGTGTTAAGCTTAAAATAGTGTGTGTGAGTAGTTTTCCTAAAAAAGTATAATAACTCTTAAATGGGTACCCAGATCAGGAATCAAAGGGAACCATTTGGTTTAAGATGGTGGGTTTACCTTAGGCGTGACTTAATTTTAGTCGGCACAGGCCTCCAGTGAGAGAACCTAAAAATGGAATAATCGTAAATAAAATAATTAAATAAAATAATTATATTTTTCAAATGCTTATAACTCACGAATGGTGACTCAGATAAAAAATATGAGACCACTACAGAACTCGTAAGGGTATGATTTCATTAGGAATATAATAACAATGGCCAGCGCGAGCCACCAATGGAAGTTAGTTTTTGACTGTAAATAAAATAATTAAGTGAAAATTATTTTATTGTAAAATATTTAACTTCTTAATAGCTACATGTATTGAAAATACAAGAGTACCTTTGAGCTCATGAGGTCGTTTCCACTGTAGGCGGAGCCTAACCTCGACTGACGCGGGTCGAGGGTTATTGTTAATACATTTTTCAACTTTTTTTAAAGGTACGTTCAGTAAATGCATAGGTGACATTTTCTATCTTTTGAACCGGTGCTCAGATTAAAAATAGGAGGTCACCGTTGAATCCGCAGCGTCGAGATTTGATTAAGGTAGGTTTAACTTTTACTGTAGTTGGTCGGGTGAAAAAGTTATTTTTTACAACTTCTTAAAGAAATAATAAATTAACATAGGATTTAATATTTTATTTCTTTTTTTTCCTACCACCTGTTGAGAGGCAGTGGAAGGGACCACAGAGCTAGTAAGAATTATATATATTGGATATTAATTACCTACTTACACTTTGGTTGCGTAACCACCCCTTGTGTAATTAATGTGGCACATTAATTACGTCAATTAATTAATCTCTTTAATTCCTCGGGGTTGTACCCACCCTTTTCCCCCTATATTTAAATGGGGCTCGATGTAGAGTTTTTGACATGTTTTCTTTATGTGAGGGACCTTTGGAGAAGTGACGTGACACCTTCCACTGATGGATACTCAAAAATGTACCAGGAGCGATGAACGCTGACGACTTCATCAAAGCGTGGATTCTCCTTCCACAACCACGATGACTCCAACGATTCTTGGGGTAGGGGTTGTCTTTTAATTAAAGAAATTTCATCGACTATATTCCTCATTCTTGAATTTTTATGAGGTTGTAGCAAGGGATTTGAATGAGTTGTAAACAATATCGATGTGATGCGAAAATACCCTCTAGTTATAAAGATAACACGGAGGGTGTAGGCCAAACGATCAAGGCCCAGAGCCTCCACCGCTTGATTTTATTACATTCTTCAGAGGTTACCTGTTAAAAATTGAGGGAACCTTGAATCCTAGAGGCGTAGGATGATGAAGACATCCCAATAGAACCGTAGGCGCATCCGGAAGGACGATTAGACCACCAGAGCTCACCTGGGGGCCTGTGGAATACGTGCTGACACGACACTAGTGTGGCAGCGCCAGTGACTGGCGCTAGAGGATGAGGGATGCGGCCGACAACTGCTGGCGATGATAGAATTGCAGCACTGCTCATTTCCATGGTGGCTAGATAGGTGGTCGGGAGTAGGCTGGCCGCGAAGGCATAGGTGGCGCGCCGTCGTGTCCCGTGTTGAATGGTCCCGACTTTGAACTCGTGACAGTGGTGAAGGCTGGGACCCACTCCCTGCAGGTCCTGCGGGTGAGAAGGCAGCACCACCTGGTTCCGCCATTAATGGAGACAAATAACTCCTTTGAGCTGTTTGTGAGTAGCGGACGATGAGACCCCTATGGGCCACGCCGGCCAGCGGGCCGGACCGGGTCGGGTCAGGTCAGTCCGACCGGGTCGGACCGGACCCAAACCCCTCTCAGGCCCTAATTTGCTTACGTGACCGTAACTTGCAAACCAGATGTACGTTTGACGAACCATCTATGGTGATGATATACTTGGAGAGAGATAGTCCTTTTGAGACACTCCAAGAGAATTTTGGTGAAATTTGGAGTATAATTGGGTTGGATCGACTCCGAAATCCAACCAGGCCCTCAGTACTAAAATTCCAATAACTTACAGACCAGGCGTTCAGTTGACGTGTCGTCTATTGCGTTGGGACCCTTATGATGTGATGGATAATGTGGTTAATTCTTCATGGGACTTCATGTTGGTTGAAATACGACCAATGAATTGAGGATCAGTTCTCCTAGAATCAAGCGTATTATGAGTGGTAATCCAGTGGCTGGTAGTGAGGCAGAGGTTTAAGATAGATCATACGGAGGTTAGTACCGAGTGATCCTATGTAGGTCAAAACTTACCGACCATGAGTGAGACAAATCTTTTGTGTATCAATTCCCAACGATCATATGCGGGTCAACACGTACCGATCTAATCTGGGTGAGATCATGTGTGGGTCAATGCTCAACGATCCTGTGTGGGTCAGCGAATACGAATATTGTGTGGGTCAGATCTTGTGTGGGACTTGAGGGGGTTAGTACCTATCAACTAGGGGAGGGTCAGATCCTATGTGGGTCTTTCAGGGTTTATTAACTATCGATACTATGTGGGTCAGAATCCCTATGGTCTACAGTAGTGCCTCTTGACAGAATAAGATTATCTAGCTTCTCAACTAATCATCTGTACTTTTTTGCTTTTCTCTACCTGGTTTGAGGTTTGTCTATTGATTTATGTTTTTTGATTGATATCATGCTTGTGTTATTCCTCTATAGAATTCTAAGAGACCTTCAGGGGTCTCACAGTCCCTATTTTGTTCTGTTATACTCAACCCTGCACGAGCTTCACCCACACCTTATTGTGTCTTGTGCATACAACGAACAACCTTGACTCGGACTCGAGGAGCTAGTACCTGATGGTGGATGGCAGTGAAGGTTGACGTGGAGGACTATGGAGATGAGTTGTACCTACCCTTTAGGTATGATTCCTGGTGGACAATCTCAGGAGCTATTTTTCATATTTCATTTGTAGTTGTATCTTTTCAGTTGGGCTTGTATTCCGACCCCTTACTTTCAGTACATATTTTTACATTAGCTATTTTAAAATGGGTTTTACTTGTTTTATACCTAGTCTGTGTGTTTCTACATGTTAAAAAGGAAATTCCTTCCTATTTCAGGGATATGCCTTTCCGGTGATAGTCGCCAACCCTTGGCCTATAAATGGAGGGCTTGGGGTAGTCACGACATGGGCCCCGAGGGACGGGTCGTGACAAATTGGTATCAAAGAAGTCAATTATATGGAAGAACTAGGACTCTGATATTTTTAATGGAGCAATAATGTTAAGTGTTTTGAGTGTGGTTTTCAGTTTGGGGAGTCCAGTGTTGGTGTGGTAGCCAACATATGCATACACCCAGACCCTGAATTCTGACTTCTGACTCAGTGCACGAAAACACTGATTGCGTGTGTTTTGAAAATGTTTTACTTTTGATATTTTTTGAGTCAGCCCACCAGTTATAACTTATTTGTCATGGCTCATTTTGATTCTATTTCAGGTTTCCTCCACACAGACAACTAGCCAGGATTCCAATCCATCACCATGAGGTTGGTCTACAGTGTGATGAGGCATTAGTACAAGGATTGTTTCCGGAGATGGTAACTTCGGGAGGTGTAGCAATGATACCACTTCCTGTTGGTTAACAGTTACTACCGGCGCTACTGGTAAAAGAAACATATAGGATAAGAGACTTACATGAGTTTTAGTGACAAATCCCCCTCAGGTTCTGAGGCAATCCTGACTCACAGGCGGATAAGGACTAGCATGAGGTGGATACCAAGTTGCCATCTAGCCAGGGAACCATTAGATCAGTTGGTGTCCCTGGAAGTGAGCATTCTACGTGGTTCATCAAGGTGATGGAAGGGTTTAGATTTCCCCTAAATTATGCAGAGGTGACATTTCTGTGGGAAGATCTTGAGAAGTTTCTTACATGAATTGGTCTCTTACTGTAAAAAGCTAAGGGGTATGTGTTCACAAGGGCTTATACAACTTTGGTAGGACGACATGTCAGTAGATTAGTATTCGTCAAGGCATACCGACCATTCTTGGAACTTGAATAATATGATACAAATAGTACTTCAGGGCTCAGACCTTCGAGCGAGATGTGTTTAGGGACATCTGAGTCGACACTATTCATCTATGCATTCTTACTTATGTTGGGGTGATAGAGAGAACCTTTGTGGTTGAATGTTCTTTTTTTGAGTAGAAACAACCAGTGAATGTTATCAGTGGGAATGTAAGAAATAGATGCAAGTCTCAAAGACTTGGGTGTGTATAATTTTTCGGGAAGAGGAAGTGATTGGGACAGATGAATCTGTAGGGTAGAAGATGTGGAAGAGGAGTTAGGAGAGCAGCATGAGGCGGTATACATTCAACATGTTACAACCACTACCACAATGTTGTCCCCACCAGGCTCAGGGAGATGGAGGATAGGGGAAGGGAGTAGCTACATGCGGTCAAGGAGTGTGACCCAAGGGATCCATGAATGATTTGAGGTATGGTCTGTGTCTACTACTAGCTTCTGTAATAAATAGACATATTTAATAATCATTCATTCTTTCCACGAATCTTTTTCAAGACCTATAGTGTCTAGTTAAACCATTTGTTTGACCCTTAAATTTGGAGATACCTATAAAAGGAGACTCGATAATCACACTTATTTAGACAGTGTGATCTAACCCTTGAGGTGATAGTTTCGGTTGGAACCTTTTAATGGAAGCATCTAGGCCCTACGACGTTAGATTTAGTATGGAATGGTCATCCACAATTCAGTCTCAGATTGAATGTTTTAGGCAAAAAGGTTGTGATATATCTATAGAGTTAGAATGGTGTTTTCCTTTTTTGGTGAAAAAAGGAAACCCAGGAAGCATGGGTTACACTCTTGAATAGGAGGGTGCAGCTAATCAATGGTGAGTAGGCCAACCTTACCCTCATGGCAGTAAGTGTTTTGAGTTTTCTATTACCAAAAGTAGTGGCAGAGTGCGGTAATATCCTTAAAAAGGATGTTAACAGGGCTACCTCTCTACAGGGAGAGGGAAATCTCCATTGGATTGTACGCAGGGATGGAACCAATATCTACAACTATATATTGGATGGCTTCCACTGAGCTCCAGGAGATGAGAGTATAGTAGGGAGAAAAATTTACTGTTTAATCTGATCACAAGAGTCTCAGTTATATCTTTTCAAAGGAAGACCTGAATTCTGAGACAACAGTGATAGCTGGAGTTCCTCCAGGACTATGACTTCGAGATAGTCTATACTCCTAGGAAGGGTAATGTAGTATTAGATGCACTCAGTAGGAGGTCTGGTCTACACTTGCTGAGTGAGGCAATAGAGAATCTAGTCACATTATAGTTATCCTTCATGGATAGTGGTGGAGCATCTTAGCTCTAGTATACGACAGTTACTCCCCCACTCATTCAGCGAGTCAGGGAGGCACAACTTAGGGGGGTTGACTGTGAGTCCTGACATGCTCATATATCCTTAGGATGGGCTCCTTATAGATTTTCTAATGGTGGGGAGCTCTCCATAATCTTAATAGGACACACCATGGTACTTGTGACACTACGAGAGGAGGTGTTGAGGGAGTTCCACACATTCCATTTGGTGGTACATCTGGGTGTGGAGAAGATGTACCAGGACCTCCGACATCAACACTGGTGTCCAGGGATGAATAAATCAGTGGAAACGTTCGTATCATGATGCCTCACTTGTCAGCAAGTGAAAGTTGAGAATCAGGTTCTTGCACATATGAGCACAACTTTTACCCCCAGACAAAAGGTAAGACAAAGAAAACCATACAAACTGTGGAGGACATGATTCGTGTTTGTGTCCTAGTTTTTTGTTACATTTGGGATGACCACTTACCACTAGTGGAGTTTGCGTACAACAACATCTATCACTCCACCATCGGTGTGGCTCTGTTTGGGGCCTTGTACGAGTGACCTTTTAGGTCACCTATATGCTAGAAAAACTCAGGGGAGTCAGCACTTATGGGTCCCGAGTTGGTACAGGTTGCCGCTGCGAAGGTACAGATCATCTAGGAGTGGATGAAGAGCACAGAGTAGGAAGAAGTAATATTTTGACTGGAGATAGAGACCCTTGGAGTTTGGGGATGGATAACATGTCTTCCTACGGGTCTCACCTTGCAAGGAATGTGGAGATTTGGCCGTGGAGACAAGATATCTATGAGGTTCATCAGACCTTTCCAGATTCTCAGTAGAGCTGGAGAGGTGGCGTACGACTTAGCTCTTCTCCCATAGATTCACTGGGTGCATAATGTTTTTCATGTGTCCCAACTGAGAAAATGTGTGCATGATCCATCACATGTTATCGACAATGGAGATTTGGACTTTGAGGATGGGGTGACTTTTATGGAGTTCCCAGTGGAGATAGAGTATCGAGAAGAGCAAATCATTTGTGGATGGTTGATCTCTCTGGTGCGAGTTCGGGGGAAACACAAACACCTTTAGGAGAGAACATGGGATCAGGAGGATCAGATTCATCCTCAGTACCCTCAATTGTTAGATTTACCTTTGAGTTGGCTTTTGAGGATGTAAATCCCTAGGGTTGGGAGAATGTAAGACCCATAAATTCTGTATATATTTTTAAATTATGTGGAATTTTTACGAGATGTCAAAATCTAACGGCACGTGATTCTGAGGCCCAAAGTGCCCAGAATGATCCGTCGAAAAATTATTAAGTTTAAAATAGCTCTCGTGAGTAGTTTTCCAGAAAAAATTGAATTACTCATAAACGGTTTTCCGAATAAGAAATATGAGGGCACCATTGTGTTCAGGATAATGAGTTTACCCTAGGCATGACTTAATTTTAGTCAGCGTGGGCCTCTAGTGAGAAAACCCCAAAATGGCATAACCGTAAATAAAATAATTAAATAAAAATATTTTATTTTTCAAATTATTATAACTCACGAATGTTGAATCAGATAAATAAATCTCGTACCACTAATAAACTCATGAGGGTATGATTTCCTTAGGTAGATACTAAATTTGGTCGATGCGGGCCACCAGTGGAAGTTAGTTTTTTACCGTAAATTAAATAATTATGTGAAAATTATTTTATTGTAAAATCTTTAACTTATAAATGGTAACTCAGATTGAAAATCCAAGAGTACCATTGATCTCATGAGGGAATATTTCTCTTACGTAGAGCCTAACCTTGACTGGCACAGTTTGAGGGCGACTGTTAATAATTTTTGAACTTTTTTTAAAGGTACGTTCAGTAAACGCGTGGGCGGCATTTTCTATCTTTTGAACTAGTGATTGGATTAAAAAACCAAGCTCACTGTTGAATCTGCAGCACCGAGATTTTCTTAAGGAAGGCTTAAATTGAACCACAGTTGTTCGGGTGAAAAAGTTAGTTTTTACGACTTCTTAAAGAAATAATAAAATAACATAGGAATTGTTATTTTATTTCTTTTTTTCCTACCACCCATTGAGTGGTGGTGGTGGGGACCACGAAGTTGGTAAGGATTTTAAATATGGGATACTAATTTCCCCGTTACACTTTGGTTTCATAACCACCCATTGTGTAATTAATAAGGCAAATTAATTACGTCAATTAATGAATCTCATTAATTCTTTGGTGCATTACACAACCTTTTACCTTTATTTAAATGGGGATCGAGGTAGAGGTTTTGACATGAATTCTTCAAGAGAGGAACCTCTAGTGATGTTATGTGACACCTTTCACCGACGGAGATGAAAACTCGGATGACACTGAACCGAGAGCAATGAAAGCCGATAGCTTCGTCAAAGTGCGGATTCTCCTTCCACCAACACGATGACTCCAACAATTCTTGATGTTGGGGTTGTCTTTTAATTCAACAAATTACCTCGATTATATTCCTCGTTATTGAATTTGTGGTAGGTTTTTTTGGGGGATTTGAACGGGTTTTAAACAATATCTAAGTGATGTATAAATACACCTTGTTATAATGCTAACACAGAGGGCACGGGCCAAACAAACAAGGCCTGAAATCTCCACAGCTGGATTTTCTATCATTCTTCAGAGGCGGCTTGTTCCAACATGAGGGAACCTTGAATCTGAGAGGCAAGCGATGAAGAATGCGCCTCAAGAGGACCGTATGTGCATCCAAAAAGAACGGACAACCGGAGCTCACCTGATTGCCCACAGAAGAAGCACCGACACAACACCAGTGTGGCTGCGCTGTCGACCGATGCTAGAAGAAGAGGGCGACGACAAGAAACTGCTGGCCATGGTGGAAGAGCAGCACCGCTCGACGCCGCGGCATTCAAACAGACGGCCGATAGTGGGCCTGCTGCAGAGGTGGAGGCAACGTGCCATCATGCGCCGCGTTGAAGGGTTGTGACATTTAATCGGCGACGTTGGTGAAGGTCGGGACATGCTCCTTGCGGGTTACAAGGCATCCACCTGGCACCGCCCATAGTGGATCTAAATAGATCCTTTGAGAAATTCGGGATCTGTGGACCATGTGACCTTCATGGGTCACGCCATTCAGTAGGCTGGGCCAGGTTTGAATCGGACGGGGTCAGGCCGGGTCGGTCTGACCGGGTCAGACTGAGCCTAGACCCCTCTCGGGCCCTAATACGCTTAAGTGACTGTAATTTGAGAATCAGACGTATGTTTGACAAAAAAATCTATGAAGATGTGTTACTTGGAGTGAGACGGTCCTTTTGAGATACTCCACGAGTGTTTTGGAGAATGTTTGAGTACGACTGGGTTGGGTCGACTGTGAATCTTACTGGGCCCTTAGCAATAAAATGCCAATAACTTACAGACCGGTCGTCCGGTTGATGCGTCGTCTGTTTCATTGGGAACCTTATAACATGATGTATCGTCGGGTTTCTTATTCATGGGAATTAATTCTAGTTGAAATATGATTGATGGATTGAGGAGCAGTTCTCCTAGAATCAAGTGTACTCTGAGCAGGAATCCAATGGTTGGCAGTGAGGTGAATGTTGGAGATAGATGATACGGAGGTTAGTTACAGGAAATATTGTGTGGGTCAGAACTTACCGATCCTATGTGGGTAAGATCATGTTTCGATCATCACTCAACAATCTTGTGTGGGTTAGCGCATAACGATCTAGTGTGGGTGAGATCCTATGTGGGTCAGTGCTCAGTGATCCTGTGTGGGTCAGCGCATACCAATCCTGTGTGGGTCAGATCCAATGTGGTTCTTGCGGGGGTTAGTACATATCAATATTTTGTGGGTCAGACTCTATATGGTCAGCAGCAGTGCCTCTCAACTGAATAACATTATCCAGCTTCTTGACTAATCATCTATACTTTTGTGGTTTTCTTATACCTGGTTTGAACTATGTCTATTTCTTTGTGTTCTGTGATTGAGATCATGCTTGTATTATACCTATGTTGAATTCTGAGAGACCTTTAGGGCTCTTGGGGCCCTTAATGAGTATTTTTATTCTCACTCCAACATGGGATTCTCCCACACCTTGTTGTGTCTTGTGGAGATGACATGCAACCTTGACTGGGACTTAGGGAGTTAGAACCTGATGGTGGATGGCGGTGACAGTTGATGTGGAGAGCTGTGGAGATGAGATATTACTACCCTTCAGGTAGGATTACATATGGATGATCTCAGGATCTATTTTTCTGTTTTCAGTTGTAGTTATATCTTTTCAATTGGGCTTGTATTCCGACCCCTTACTTTCAGTACATACTTTTACTTCAGCTGTTTTACTACGTGGTTTACATTGTTGTATACCCAGTCTGTGTGTTTTTACGTGTAAGAAAATAAAAGGCCTTCATATTTTAGGGATACGCCTTTCCAGTGCTATTCTCTAACCCCAGGCCTATGGAATGTGGGCATGGGGTAGTCACGACACGGGCCCCGAGGGACGGGTCATGACACGATAATGTTTCAGGATCTCTGTCTTCTAATAAATAAATTTCTTCATCAAACCTGTCAGGAGGGATTCTCAAGATCTTTTCAATGAATTTAAAATCATAAAACCTTTCACCAAGATGTGTGATAGTGATTTAAATGTCTTTCACCACGGTAAATAAGTCCCCAATAGATTCACGCTTTCCCCTATTTAAATCTTTATACATTAATATCCAGATTTGATGTTCTTCCTTCTTCTCCTTTTTATTGCATTCGTATTTGTTTATCAATTTATCCCATATTCCTTTGGCCATGGAAACAGCTATAACCCTTAGGAATTAACTTTTATAAAATGATGAAACTAAATAATTATTATCCCTTCCATCATTCTCCAAATAATTTTTATCAATAGATGTTAGTGAAAATTTATCATCAATGGTAGAAAACCCAACTTTTGGAGCCTCAAGAATATCATAACTTAAAGATATAAGATAATGAAACATTATATCTTTCCAAATATGATAATTATTTCCATCAAACACCTAATACCTTTACTATTAACATTACTAAATTTCTCCATTAGTAAATAATAAGAGATTGAAACCTTCAGATCTAATACCACTTGAAAGTGCCCAATCAGTGTGATATTATCATTAAGAAGGGGAGGGGGTGAATCAGTGATACTTTTTCTTTTATGATTCCTTGAAACAACCTTTTAGTTCTATTAAAGATTCAATTCCCTACAAACAAAATTCAAACACACATCCATAGGAACATTATAATTCACAAGGTTCATTATTCAATAAGAATAGACATGTCCTTGGTATGGTTTGAAAATGATACAATACCACAAAATCCACTACACATAAATCCTTGGAATACAGTGATTAGGATATACCCTTTCACTCATATAGAACTATGAAAATAATCCAATTTTGTGTGTGCACCCTCTTAGCACAAATAAGGAAATGCATTATTTCTGTAACAACACATGTTACCTTTGATTCCATTTCAATCTCACAAATTTATTCAATTGAAAAAAAAAATCATCACTTTATTACCCAGAATAAGGTAAGAACCTCAAGAACTTTGATATAGGGTTTAATTCAATTTCCCAGTCTTATTTCCCAGTCTGATTTTCAAATATGATCTCCTAATCCGATCTTCTAGTCTGATTTCTGAATCCAAAAGAAATGAATATCTCTAAATATTGATGAAACAATTCATCAAAACCATCCTCAGTCCAGAAATCCCATTACGGAAATCCCCAATCTGATTATCCAGTCAGATTCGATGACTTTCCAAATACAATGACAAGCCAAATATGATACATGGTTGAATATAATGAAAAATAAATATAATGATTATATGAATTAAATTTTGTGATCCTGTATCTTCCTCTTTTACATCTCCTTCAAAACATCTTCAACAAAAATTCAAGACAGAATCTTCTTTCTATCACTTAAAATTCAAAGATGCTCCTCACTTTTTTAGTGAAAAATACTTTAGTATGAAAAATTGAAAATAACACTTCACCTTTTATAGGTGACCCACAGATGACTTTGTTGGGAATCCCAAAAAATTTCTTGCTTAAAAAAATTCACTAAAATATCAATTTCCCATTAATTTATGGGTGAATATTTACTTTTTCAACTCTTCTCGAATTTTCTCAAAACTTCTGAAAAATTAATATCTTCATTAGAATTTATTTTTCCAAGATATATCTGGATCTGATTTCCCATTCTGATCATATCAATAATATTTCTTCAATACATTGAATTGTATAATTTAAATGTAAATCTATGAATAAATGGATACCACTCTCATTTGTTTCAAAATTATGATTGTTGAATAAAATAATCTATACTAATTCAAGAAAATCATTATTTTGTATGTCAAGCTCCCCATCGACATTACATTTAGTAGTCCATATACTCTCAAACCACTTTTAATTTTTCACTTATTCTCTTGACACACTTAAAACGTACTAAACTGTAAAAAAACAATTCAACCCTTTTGAAAGGGTTGACTGCATTATTGATCGTATTTGTTTCTTCTATTTTCATCCATTAGTCTCATACAGTTATTTATTTTCTGAATATGATACCACTTAAAATAGTTTTCCCTTTTCTCATCAACCTCATTCATTCCTTATCATCCAAAATATGATTTTCATGATTCCAATTGGACTGAATATTAGCTCCATCACACCTTTTATTTTTCCTCGAGATATGATCATTCTGAATAAGATCTACAATATCTATTTAACTCTTTATTTTATCATGCTTGTATCATAAGTTTCAAAAATTACATATGATTTTCGAGAACTCCAAGGTCAAAAAAGAATCATCGCATTTATTTTATCATATTCATGCAGATGTTGATTCTTAATCAATATGAACACTTCTTCCATACCATCTCCAGAGTAAATTCAATGACCATTTATATTCTCAATACAATTGATCCTTTTATTCCAAATTCAGTGTGAATCCAATGATCCTTTTCATTCAACAAATCATGAATATTATGGACCTTATAACACATTGTGAGTCTGATTTTCTGAATCTGATGGTCAATATGATTTCTTCAAAATACAAAGTGATGTGATTTTATTTTAGTCTTTGAAAATTCTTAAACTTTTTTTGACATCAAAATACAACAATTTAATACAATCACATTACTCATCAGTTTGGTACTAACCTATATGATTTTAATTTCTATTTATCCTCAGTTGTTTTTAGATCATAGTTCAGTTCTTGGACAGCCCAATATGCCTTATTGTCATGTTCCATGGGCATATGGCATGGATTTCCATAGACCATTTGGAATGGTGACATGCACAATGGTGTTTTTAATGCTGTCCTGTTAGAATATAAAGCATCATCAATCTTTTTATACCAATATTTCCTTGAAGCACTAACTATTTTCTCTATGATTTTTTGGAGATATCGGTTTGAAACATCCACTTGGACCTTGGATTAGGGATGGTATGTTTTCCTCATATTGTACTTCACCCCACATTTCATGGGAAAATTTAACATCATTGTATTAACAAAATGTGTTCCCGTGTAATTGATGTGGACTTGGGGGGCACCAAACCTTTTGAATATATTCTTCTTTAGAAAGGTGATGAAGACCAACATTGTATTTTGGGTGGTGCCAGCAGCTTATACCCATTTTGAAACATAATCAACACATACCAAAATTAATGTGTTAACATATTATGGTAGATAAAACCCCATGAAACAAATACCCCACACATAAAATACATCCACTTTAATGATGGGGTGTTGTGGCATCTAATATCTATGCCTGATATTACCTGTCCATTGGATTTTTTCACACCATCTTACAAAATGCTGACCATCCTTGTATATAGTCAGCCAAAAATACCTAGTCTAAAAGATTTTAGAAATTGTGTTCCTGGACCATGATTCCCTCCAATAGGAGATTAGTGTAAAAAATTCCATAATAACATTGAATTCATCCTCGGGTATGTAGTGACAAATTATGCCATCTCCACTTGATCAAAAAAGCAGTTGATATTCCCAAAACTACTTATTCACCTATGATTGAAAGCAATTTCTCTTCAAGTAAAATAGATTAGGATGAAGCACTCCCTTGTCCAAATAATTGGAAATATTAGTGAAACACAAGAAAGGTGTAGTTGTTACCGAAAATATGTGCTCATCAGAAAAGTAATCATTTATCTCTTTATCTTATACTTTTTCCCATGGGGGAAACTCCAAGTGGTAGAGATAACCAGCAATCAAGTTCTTACTCCCCTTCTTATCACGTATACCCAAATCAAATTATTGGAGAAGATGAACCCAACTAACCAACTGTGGCTTAAAGTATTTCTTTTTTAATAGGTACTTCTGTTTTGAATGATTATTATACACAATAAATACTAACAGAACCATGTATGATCAAAATTTGTTAATGGAAAAAAACCACTTCCAAAATTTATTTCACCATTGTGGTATAATTTATTTTAACCTCATTTAAGGCATGGATTTTATAATAAATAGACTGGAAGATATTATCATTCCACTTACCAAGGACTATCCCCACAATATAATCAATAGAATCACACATGATCTCAAATTGCTCATCCTAATTTAGAGAAATCATGACTGGAGATTTAACCAACCTCTATTATAATAATTGAAATTAAATAATGAAGGCTTCATTGAATTCGAATATGGAATCCTTCAAGAAAAGATTTGTCAAAGAATAGGCTATTTTGTAAAAATCTTGCACATACCATCAATAAAACCCCTCATGTCCAAGGAAACTTCTTAATTCATAGATTGAAGTAGGAATGGGTAGGTTGGTTATCACATCAATTTTTATAGGATCAACTTCAATACCTTTTTTTAGATATCTGATGGCCTAAGATGTTGCCATTTTGCAACATAAAGTGGATTTTTTCCAATTTAAATCCAAATTCTTCTACTCACACCATTCCAAATCAATTTCCATGCTTCTTAATCTAGTATTAAATGAATTCCCAAAGACTAAGAAGTTATACATGAATACCTCCATAATTTTCTCCACCATGTCATGGAAAATAGATGACATACACCACTGGAATGTAGCAAGAGAGTTACACATACAGAAATACATGTGACAGTAATTAAATCTTTCGTATGGACACATGAATGTACTCTTATCCTGATCTTCAGGGGAAATTGATAAATAGTAATATCCCTAATAACCATATAAAAATTAGTAGAATTTATGCCCCACTAAACATACCAACATTTGATCTATGAATGGGAGTGGGAAGTGGTCCTTCTATGTGGCATCATTTAGATTTTGGTAATTAAAACATACCCTCCATCATGTATCTATTAGAGTTGGGATCATCTAATTATTCTCAATAAAAATCACATTAATACCCCCTTTTTGGGAAACACTTGAATGGGACTGACCCGTAGACTATCTGAAATTGGTTAAATGATTCCCACATCTAATAGCTTAATTACTTCCCTTTTCACAACCTCCTTTATTGGAGGGTCTAACCGTCACTCTGGTTTTTAAGATAGTTTGAATCCTTATTCAAGAAGTTCCTTGTGGGTACAAATTGTTGGAATGATTTATTTATGATCAGCCATGTTCCAACCAATATCTTACTTTATTCTTATGAGAACCTATAAAAGTGTTCCTTCTTGATCTTGTGTGAGAAATGTGTTAACAATAAAATACACTTTTTATTATTCTCCCAAATACCACTACTTAAAAGATGATGGGATAGGATTCATTTCAATTCGTGGGGATTTAAGAACCAAAGGAACAATAAGTTCAACCTCTTCCCGTATAAACTATATGGAACTACTGCTTGCTTCCCATAATGACCTTCCTGTCATGAAATATGTTGCAACTCTTCTTGTTCATGCTTGGGGTATATTTCAGTTTAATTCATCTCATTGATAAAATATGAACCATCAATTTCAATTTATATATAGTCAACAAAATCTTCAACTATGGATATGGAAAAAAAGTACTCACTTTCCATAAATGATGCTTGTTTGATAGATTTTAGGACATGATAATTCACTATTTCATCTCCCACTCGAATGATCAATTTTTCTTGATGAACATAAATCAATACTTGACCAACATCCAAAAAGGGTCTCCCTAGAATCAAGTGTACTTTATTTTCCTCATTCATGTCATGTAAAATGAAGTCAATTTAAATAATTAACATTCCAACATTCACCAGCATGTCTTCAAGGAGTCCCTTTACATATTTTATTGAACGATCGAATAATTATAGTTCCAAATGAGTAGGATTCAGCTTGTTGAGTCCCATATTCTTGATAAAACTAAAAGGTATTAAATTTAAACTGGCCCCCCAAGTCACAAAGGAACTTCCCAAACTCACAAGAGATGATTGTACACATAATAGAAATATTACAAGATCTTGAATCATGGGAGGATCAGAATGTTGAACCATCATAGAGCACTCCTTATGGAGAGAAATTGTAGCTAAATCCTCCATATTTATTTTATTTAAAATAATTTACTTCATAAACATTATGTAAGTGATAATTTGAGATAATTCATCTATAAAGGTAATGTTTATGTGGAGTTTCCAAAATCCTTCCATGAATTTTCCAAACTGATGATCCAGATTTTGTTGATTCATGAACTCTAGAAAAAAAAATTGGGTTCATAAGGTTTTACCACCCTATTTCATTTATCATGCATAACAACCTTCCATTTTTTATGACTGTTTTGATGAGAGAACAACCTCTGATTCAGATTATTTATCCCAATATCAGTTATATCTTTCATGATTTTTAGTTTCAACTTCACCTTGTTTTGTTGTCACTTGTTGAGGGAGATCCTTCAAAATTTTCAATGTTACAATAGTGTCTTACTCAAATTATTTTTTAGTGTTACTTGGTAGTATTATATGTTTCCCTAAAGATAGTTAATTATCTAGCTATCCAACTTAGTTTTGAGGCTTCAAATGGATTCTTCTTGATTATGGAATCTTGTTTCAACTCTAGTGATAAATCTATACATAATATTTTATAATATTGAAGTTTTTTCATACTGAGGATAATTTTTCACAACATTTTGTTGTTGTGTTTATTGGGGAGGTTATTCCAAATGAGGGTCTTGATACCCATGCTACTGATATGATCCTTTTTGGTACTAGTTTCTTTATTATTGTCTTGGATATATATTTTCGTATTGCTGCTGGCTATACCTGGGTGGCTTCTATGGTTGTGGCTAAGGATTTTTTTGTTGCTTCCCCAACCCATATATGAATTGTATTTACATGAAATTTTATGATATTGAGGTAACATTTTTGGTTTAATGTTATGAGAAACACTTCTCACTTCACTTGTAGAGGGTATGACACTTATCTTAGAACATTTAACCATGATGTGGTTGTCACCACACTCACTGTAAGCAAGAAGGTTAACTACTCGGACTTGTAATGTTATTTTTAAATTCAATATATAAATATTATTTGACATTACGTCAAGTTGGGAAACCATAATAATGATGGAATCAATATTATACATTCCCATTTTTTGAGTTCCTCACTCAGAATGCCTTTGGAAACTATTCATTGATATAACTTCCAAAAGATCAAAAAATTATTTAGGATATTTCCTCATGAATGTTTTTCCAGCAACCACATCCACCACAGATTTAGTTTTTATCATGTGACCACCATAGAATTTTTGAACTCTCATCCATAGTGGGAGTCCATGATGAGGACATTTTCGTAACATATCCTTAAAATGTTCCAATGATTAATACAATGATTCTGACTCATGCTGCTAAAAGTTATGAATTTCATTCCTTAATGTCACCATTTTGAATGGTGAAAGTAATTGGATGGAAAAGTATGATCCAATGCCTCCTAAATGAGGATAGAACACTAGGGAAGTCCTTTAATCCAATATTTATTATTTATGACTTAATTAAAAGGGAATTAGAGGGAGCTTAATATCATCCTCTAACAGTCTATGGTAATGGAATGTGTGACAAATATCTAGAAATTTTGAGATATGAGAATTATGATATTTTCATAAAAAACCTCCAAATGAAACTATAATTTGGATGATCTATATGATGGAAGGCTTGATTTCAAAATGTCATTCTTACACCAGTGGCCAAACAATGCCCGTATCCGCTCCATGAATCAAGGGAAATCCATAATCTAACATGGTGTGGTGTGGGGGCAAATTTATTGAATAGGTTGAGGCATATAATTCTACTCTTGTGCAAATAATGTTCATTAATTTAGAGTCTTTTATGACAGCTGGAATTGTGGAAGATAATACTATGATTGTTGATGGCCATAACTCGACATAAATTGAGTTGGGGGGTTTTTTCCGGTTCTGTTGAATGTACTCTATAAACATGATAGTGAATGATGGTTATGTTCACCATAAGTGAAAAGATGTTGGTTTTAATTCCCATCAATCACTAACTACTGTCCAAATCTATATACAACAACAGGACTCCCACTTCTATATTTTCCATGGAGGAGTTCTGGATGTTCTCTCCTGTAACTTCTCATCACCACCTTGATATCATTCATATGATTTTAGTGTCAAACGAGAGTGTTTTTGCTGACTTAGTAATCTTGGAATGATTTATTTCATGGGTCAAGAACATACTATCATACAAAACACCAAACAACACACTAAGCATAAAAGGTAAAAACAAAAAATAACTAAAAATATAAATGGGGTTAAGAGAATAATTTTTCAGAATTTGTGTTTTTTTCACTTAATTAATTAAAAGTCAAATTTTTATAACACCATTTAAACTTCTCAAAAAATGGTGCCATAATTTGGTTTCGTTCGATCTAATGTTTTCCTTTCAGTGGCCCAAATTGAATTTCACACACTCACAACTTGTATAGTGCAAGTATGGGGTCGATCCACAGGGAGACATAAAGTGTTTTATAACTAGAGTTATAGTTAATTTACTAAAGTTTTGTTGAATTTAGAGTATATGATTGAAGGTTGTAAGAGTTAATCAAGATTTTTGAGTGGTTCACTTACAAAATTCTTTATATTTTTAACTAAAACAAAACACACATAACTAGTTTTTTAATAATAAATAGAGGGAATGTGTCGGAGATGTTGATCTTTATGAATATCATAAAAAACATTTGTCTTCTTATGTTGTGTTGTTCATAAAAAATATCATCTTTGGGATTGAAATATGATTGAACCCCCTTGGTTCGGTAACCTCCATTTACATTAATAAAAATCAATATATTGGTTTGAAAATAGGTTTTTGAAAACATTTTTGAAAACATACCCCTTAGAGATGATGGGTTCAATCAATGGTCATGGGGTAATTCATCATAATTATTCTAGAGATCCCTATAAGCTCTGTTCTTGATCTAATAAAAAGTATAATATAAGAAAAGGAACAAAGACTCATGAGAGTTATAAGAGATAAAACAAATTAACCTAAACACTTTAAGTGAAATTAATCACCAAAGAGTATTCATTTCACACAGCCCCAACACATTGAAGGAATTATCTACTCATTAAAAAATGATAAAAACAATTCTCTTGTTAACTCCAATGTTCATTACATACAAGAATGAAATGAAAAATTTACAAGACACCACATGAGAGAAATCTAAAAAATTCATAGAATGAGTTTCAATCTCCCTTCGTGCCAAGATGATTTCCTCCTAGATGGGGTCTCCTCCTCCAAAATGTTACAATGATCATTAATTGAATGAACCCCAGTGTATAGGATGGGTTATGGGTCATAATTCTATGATAAATGGTTTTTAATAAGGAATATAGGAATTGGATGTCTTCTTATTGAATGAAACATAGTTTAGGCGCACAAATTGTTTAACTATGTGTCAACCATTCTCATGGTTCTATTCTTTTTTATTTCAATCATAGGGTTTTCTTCCTGGTCCACATGGTTTGTTTAATAGTGTGGAGACTGTGAAAACATACATTTCCTCTTCACAAAATCATCCTTCATGATTTCTTGGAGGATCCACACAGTTTTCTTAACCATATGGAGGGCATGCAACCAGTTCTATCGCGAGGCTCTTGGGTGCACATGGTTTTTTGGGATGGGGTGCATGGTTTCCATGATTTTTTAGTAAATGTGAAACCTAGAAAACATGTTCTAATGCCTCCAATTTCAATCTAAAATTCTTGGTTCATGGACAATTTTCTTGGAACTTCATTCGATTACTAATTCCCACTTATCAAGACATGTTATGGTTTTAAAAACATGAAAACTGATTCAAACAACCATTTTCAATGTCCATTAAAGTAAAAAAATTCCAAATGAAAATTAGTTCCTTATTGATTAGCCACTAAATGAGGCTAATTTTCATTGTTAATATACATAATATTCATGTTCTTTATTATTCATAAACACCATTTTAGTGCATTTTACACTTTGAACATCATTTCACATTATGATTGTAATACCTTCTTAAAATGCACTATTATGTGGTACATTTTTGAACATCATTTTAAGTACTCAATGATTAATCTGATTATACATATTTTAATTTGATATTTTTGTAAATTTATCTACACTCCAATATGAACATGTTTTATTCAGGGATCAATGGAGAATTCATGGAAGAAGATGGGGATATTTATTTGATGAAAGGAAGCAATTCTAGAGAAGGTAGATTGGACACCAGCCCACCAATGAGACAGTGGGGCCCAACATACCGGCCCAATGAATCCCACATTTTGTGGGATGATATAAGACATGTATAGGAACAAATAACTCTTGAATATAAAATGCTAATTCGGCCTCCATGGTGTCCATTTAGGCATCCCAATTTAGAGGTAAAATTCTGTTCCAGATTCTACGGCCCAGAAAAACAGCCCACCAATTAAACCATATCTCGAAACCCATAACTTTTTTTGGGCTGATATTTTACAGGATGTTAGGGGATATCCTTAGCTTAATGTATGTCTTATATGGCCCACCAAAGGTCTGTCATATAGAATGTGTTTCATGCACCTCTGTTTGGTAGATGCAAGTTGGATGCCTTTTTCGGGTCAAGGGTGGAAAGTCTTCTCTCCCTTACTTTCCACCCACCTATGGCCTACCACAATTAATTGGGGAGACTTGGAATATTGGAGTCTCGACACAAGAGCTCAAAAATTCCTATTTAAGGCAGTGGTTTTGGAAGATTAAAGGATATTGGGTGCTTTGTTCAATTGTAATGTTATGCTGTAATTTTGTTGTCTCAAATTTGTCTTTCACAATTAAGTTGTTCAATTCACTTTAGTTTCTTAATAAAAGTTCTTCTTCTACTCTTATTATTTTTTTCTTCATCTCACTTTTATAGAGTTGCCTCAAGGTGTGAATTTATTCACACCAAATCTTGTGAATTTATTCACACATTGGTGGAGTGATCATTTTATTTTTGTTGTTTTCTTTACTTCTCCATGTCCTCCCTCATGAGTCTACTTTCCGCTTTCATTGAAACCATAGAATCAATGGAGGGATAACCCACTTATGGGTTCATTCAATTGAGTATCAAGGGGCTGGATTGGATGTCATTTATCACCCCATTAATGTATAATCACTTCTTAAATTGAGATTTTTAATTGATGATTTTTATACTCCATCGTCCTTGTTGAATTTAAGGCCACACACTTCATGTGCTAATACAAACCTTTACCTTGAAGTGCTCAAAACATTGAACCTTAAAGTGTACAGGAGATTAGTATTAAAGGGTGTAGTCATTGAACCAGTAAGTGATGATGTTGTTTTATCTTCTTAAATGAACACATCTCAAATATAAGAAATTGAAATCTTTGAAAAGGAAATACGTCCAATCCACCCCGAGCGGTAACTGAGGATCAACTCATTATTTTAAATCGAGTTCACTTAAATCTGTTAGATATCCTCTAAACTCATCTAAAATCAATCCAATTTGGCCACATCATAGCTGATAACAATCCATAAAATTTACGTGTCTATAGGTTTCTTCTTAGGTCTCTGAGGATTCGATAACCCAAGCTAAACTACAAGGACCGTTTTACCTTAATCTCTTGGGTAAATTTGATCATGAATCAAATTTTGGCGCCATTTCCGGAGATCTAAGTAATTTATCTTAGACACTATCATCCTTTTTTTATCCCACTTCTCTTATCTCATCCCCAATTTCATTCCTATGGAAAACCCTTTTGAACAAATCCAAACATGGGGAACCTCTTCTTACTTTGATCACTCCACACCAAGTGAGATGTACAATGACCATCCTAGTTTCTACTTGTGGGATAATTAACAACCTAATGATCCAAAATGTTTTTAATCCTATGATCCACAAAACATTCCAACATATAATGAGTTTCAATCCCCACAAAGCCAATCGGAAGACCCTCCTATTCAATTTCAACAACTTAATTATCCACCTGGAATAGAACATATTTCTCAACCCCTTGTCCATAATGATCCACAACCATTACTGGAAAAATTATTTCAAAAAATATAGAAAATGAATTTTGAGGTATCATCATTGAGGTTTAAAATACAAAGCATTAAAACTTGTGAGGAACCCATCCCTACACAAACTGTCCCTTCCTTAACCTTATGTGAAGTGTCTAGTTTCCCACAAACCTCTAATGAATTTACTAAAGTGAAAACCTTTGGATTTTGGGAAGATGAAGAGGATAAAGGAATTGTTTAAGGGTCTTTAAATCAGGAGGAAATCGAATTTTTGGATTCAAAAGAGAAGAATTTTACATCTTGGATTGAGTCTCCTAAGTATAACTACATTGATGAATTTTCAAAAACACCAACCATTGGACCATTTAGAGAAGTCACAAAAATTAGGTCCATATCCATTCCTAAAATTTATATTCCCAATTTTTTGGTTTAATCTTATATTCAAGAGGAACCAATTTTGTTGAGAAATTTTGAAAATGAAATTTATTTTGATTCAAAGTCCCAACCTATGTCTGAAAGTGTTAACCTACCCGAACTTGAACAAAAGGACTTTCCATCCACCCTAATGTTTCCATTCATTGTGGATAGAAAAAACTTCCAATTTTCACAATTTCTTATCTTGAAACCAATAAAGAGGTAATGATCCTTACTGTCTTTGGAAAGAATAAAAAAGAAACTAGATTAACCATTTATGATATTCCTTGGATTTTTCCACTCATTATAGAACATAGGTTTCCACACGACAAAACTTATAAACAAAGAATCAATCTCAATCTAGTGGAAATGGTGAAATATGGGGTCCTTAAAATGTTGAAAATTTGTATTGGGTAATTTAGGGGTTCCATGTCGGGCTAACAGTGTTAAACAAAGCACTGCATGGGAGGCAACCCATGGTTTTCAAGTTTCCAATCATTTTTTTGTTTTAATGAACTTTATATTTTAAATAGGATTAATTAATCATTTTGATATTTAATAAAAAAACTACTGACCTGTTCTTCTATTATGAGTATGGATGGGTATGAAAGGGGAGCACCGTATTCATCTGTGTCACGCGGTGTGATCCCTAAATAATACCTTACCCAGAAAATTAAAAGAATACAATGTATCATTAGTTTGATTAAAAAAATAGAAAAATAGGAAAAACCATAAAAATGATCATACTTGGAATTAAATAAGTCATTGTGTTTTTTGTTTTGTCTGGTTTGTTCTTCTTTTTAGGGTTCAGGTACTATTTTGGGTAATACATTTTTAATCAAGGAGGTGCCTACATCCCCCAAGAGATCAAAGGACTAATTTGGAGCAGCAAGAACTTCAACTTCAACCCCCATGTGATTTTATTCCATGATCCTTAGTTTCAGTTTCCTTTTTTTGAACTTCAATTATCTGCCTCTACTCCTTCTATATTTTCATTTTTTCAAATACTAGGGACATTGTTGTTTTAAGTTGGGGGGGAGATAAAATAAAAAAAATCTTTTGTGTAAAAAAAATGAATGATTTGAAAAAAAAATTGTGTAAATGGAAGGAAAATTTCCTTTAAATTTGAACATGGTAATACAAATTGCACACTTTGAAACTGAATATCAAATAATTTAGTATGCCCTGATTCTGATTTTAATCCTTGTATAATTTCATGAGCATATATTTTGGAATTTTTGGATGTCCAATGTGATATTTCATCGTTTATATTTTCATCCAAATAAAAAAAATCACAATACACGTCGTTTGGATAGTGGGGTATTAATTTAAGTTCATGGGGTCCCCTAAATATATATATCATAGGTTTGGTGATCATTTTAGTTTAATATGAGTATTCAAAAAAATTATTAAAAAAAATTGCACGTAGAGAAATGAAATGACCTAATGCGTGGCTTTCGGCACTTGGGGATCGTGACTCCATAGTTGTCTGGCCCAGAGTTAGTAATTTTATCTCTATTTTTGGTAATTTGAATTTGTTTTTGACTGAGTTAACTTGAGATGATGCCCGAGTATGTGGGATTCACTTGGTACCCTAAGGTCTTTGAGCCTGGAAGTCGTCGACAAAGTCTCACTATAGGGGTTGACTCTTTTGAGTGCAACTTCAATTACCATGGAAAAATTCCAAAAAAAATTATACAAAAAAATGAATACTCATCTTAATATTGAAATTTTTTTCCACCTAGTGCTTCCTTAAATTCCCCCTTTAATAAATCTGAACCCCCCATGTCTATTGTGATGCACAACACATCCCCATACTTAATTGATATTGGATGAAATATGGAAATGAATTTGAACAAAGGAATGAGCTAGGGATTGGGATCTGCTTATGAAACTATCTGGTATTAAAATATTTTCATGGGTTTCATGATTTTTTGGTATAAGGGTTTCTAGTGATCATTGTGTATTAAAATGTTTTTGGAAAAGGGAATTTGAATTTCATATTGTTGAGATATATTTTGCTCGGGACTAGAAAAACTCAAGTTGGGGGGTGTGATTAGCCACTAAATGAGGCTAATTTTCATTGTTAATATACATAATATTCATGTTCTTTATTATTCATAAACACCATTTTAGTTCATTTTACATTTTGAACATCATTTCACATTATGATTGTAATACTTTCTTAAAATGCACTATTATGTGGTACATTTTTTAACAACATTTTAAGTACATAATGATTCATATGATTATATATATTTTAATTTGATATTTTTGGAAATTTATCTACACTCCAATATGAACATGTTTCATTCAGGGATCAATGGAGAATTCATGGAAGAATATGGGGATATTTTTTTGATGAAAGGAAGCAATTCTAGAGAAGGCAGATTGGACACCATCCCACTGATGAGACAGTGGGGCCCAACATACAGGCCCAATGAATCCCAAATTTCATGGGATGATGGAATCCATGTATAGGAACAAATAACTCTTCAGGATAAAATGCTAATTAGGCCTCCATAGTGTCCATATAGGCGCCCCAAATTAGAGATAAAATTCTTGGCCAGATTCTGCGGCCCAGAAAAATAGCCCTCCAATTAAACCATATCTCGAAAGCCGTAACTCCTTTTTGGCTGAGATTTTACAGGCTGTTATGGAACATTGGGATCTTAATTTAAGTCGCCTATGGAGCACCCAAATTCGGTCATCTAGAAGGTGTTTCATGCGCCTCTGTTTGGTGGATGCAAGCTGGAAGCCTTTTTCGGGTCAAGGGTGGAAATTCTTCTCTCCCTTACTTTCCACCCACCTATGGCCTACCAAAATTAATTGAGGAGACTTGGATTGTTGGAGGCTCGACCCAAGGGCTCAAAAATGCTTATTTAAGGCAGTTGTGTTGGAGGATTAATGGATCTTTGGTGCTTTATTCAATTGTAATGTTATGCTTTAATTTTGTTGTCTCAAATTTGTCTTTCACATGTAAGTTGTTCAATTCACTTTAGTTTCTTAATAAAAGTACTTCTTCTACTATTATTATGTTGTTCTTCATATCACTTTGATTGATTTTCCTCAAGGTGTGAATTTATTCACACCAAATCTTGTGAAATTATTCACACAACGGTGGAGTGATCTTTTTATTTTTGTTGTTTTCTTTACTTCTCCATGTCCTCCCTCATGAGTCTACTCTCCGCTTCCATTGAAACCATAGAATCAATGGAGGGCTAACCCACTTATGGGTTGATCCAAGGGAGTATCAAGGGGCTGTATTGGTTGTTATTTATCACCCCATTAATGTATAATCACTTCTTAAATTGAGATTTTTATTTGATGATTTTTAAACTCCATCGTCCTTGTTGAATTTAAGGCCACACACTTAATCTGCTAATAAGAACCTTTACCTTGAAGTGCTCAAAACATTAATCTTAAAGTGTATAGGAGATTAGTATTACAGGGTGTAGGCATTGAACTAGTAAGTGATGATATTGTTTTATCCTCTTAAATTAACACATCTCAAATATAAGAAATTGAAATCTTTGAAAAGGAAATACGTCCAATCCACCCAGAGTGATAACCTAGGATCAACTCAATCTATTAAATTGAATTCACTTTCATCTATTAGATATTCTCTAAACTCATCTAAAATAAATCCATGTTGGACACTTCATAGACGAAAACAATCTATAGAATGTACGTGTCTATAGGTTTTCTTCTTAGGTCTCTGAGGATTCAATAACCCAAGCTAAACTAAAAGGACTGTTTTACCTTTATCTCTTGGGTAAATTTGAGCGAGAATCACTTATGAAACTAGGATCAATTACATTCTCAAAGAAATTTTATATTAAGTTTTTTTAGAGAATTAGGAAAAACATTCTACATAAAAAAATAACAAGTATTTAAATGAGTATTTTCCCCAGTTAACCTAACTTTTCTTTTTCACAGTAAGGAATCATCATCATCCATATAAAATACCTTATAGACATAACTCATTCAACATCATTATTTATAACATGGGAAAACGAAATATTAGAAGGGTGAGCTCAAATGAAAAGTATGGTAAAACATGAGAAATAAAAAATGAATGTCATCAGTGAGCATAATAAGGGGAAAAGGGAAAGATAACATAATCAAATTGCAAGAGTATAATATTCGAATATTCATACCCATCCATACATGGATCATAAAAAATAACAACATGGAATAAAGATTTACTAAAGGAAATATTAATAAGAACCAATATTAATGAACCAGGTGATATCGATCTTGATCAAATGAAACATTATAAACCCATATCAATAATATATAAAACATATTGGTATATTGGAACATCATCTCATAGAACATTTACAAAACCCTTAAAAACCCTTAAAAATTTGAATAACCATACGACAAAATTCAAATATGATTCTCTGGAGAAAATAGTCATCACCAGTGCATCAAATCTCTATATGGTTGCACCCATAATATAATCTATAACAGTCTCACCTAGAACTATCTGGGTGCACCCATCATATATAATGTCTAATAACTACAACATCAATAATGTACATATATCTTTCATTACAAAACACATATAAATAATCATTATTGTTTTATAACTATATTAAACCCTAGAAAGGAAATATGTTTTATTCCAATATCTTTGAAAGGAGATAAAACCATGGAAAATAAATGAGTTCTATAATAATCTATTTGAAGAATGATTAACCCATGGAAAATAAATGGTTTGCATAAAAATATCATTAGAACAGTCTTAATCCATATAGAGAAAAAAGAGGATGGTATCATTACAATATGTCCCTATTGGATCATAAGTAACAACAAGGGTTTCTAATATTGAGGAATACAATTAAAGGATATTTAAAAATATTTTGAAGAAAATACCATTTTCATGTTCAAAATCACTTTTTAAAACATTAAAATTTTTGAAAATCCATTTCTTGGAATATAGTTTTTAAAAATGAAAAATTTCTAGAATATTGAGAAAAATATATATTTAATAATTACCTTATAATATTTAGAAGGATGATTTAACGAAATGATGGCCATTTTGGTAGGTAATTTCTTACATTCCCTAAATAAAATTCCTTTTTCATAGTAAAAACGTTATAAAAGTGCCTTGTTTGGAAAGATACAAGAAGCTTACTTTGAAATGTTTTAGTAAAAAGAAAGTATGGGTAAAAATTTCTTTAATAATTCAATTTTAAAAAGGGTAAAAAAAATTTGAAAACATTTTTATAAAACATGTTTTTTGAATCAAACATATTTCTGACCAAAGATAGAAATAAAGTCATATTTTATTAAAAAAAAATTCTAAACAATTTTAATCACCAAAGAGTGGAAAAATGAACTATTACTTGTATATATCATCAACAACCAAAGGATAATAACATTAATGGTTTTATTAGGTGATAGATCATAATATCTCACCATTGGAAGCATAATTATAAACAATTTAGATAAAGGATGAGATTGTAATATAAAAATATCAACACTTTGGTGTATTTGAATCGCATGACCCATGAAAGGATTAAATAAAATGAAACTTAAAATAGAATAAGATTAAATAAATTCATTATATTACATGTAAAATGGTATGTATATACACCTCATAAAATAATTTAGATACGTAACATGACATAAGTATTAAAGAAGGAAAATTGTGACAAAAATCCATTAATTCATTGGTAACTTTAAAACAATAAACCCCATGAATGAGAGATCCTCAAATGGATATGTAAATACCCATAAAATTAAATATAATAATCATATAATACATTCATAGGTATTATATACTCTACACAACAAAACTAAAGGGTGGATATTGCATATATCTCGTAGAAATAAAAGTGAGATGAGAAAAACCATTACATTAAGTCAAAATTTCCACGTTTGTATTTATATTACTGAATAATAAACTTATGTTATTTATTTAATTATTTTAGAAACTTTTTAACGTTTATTATTACTTTTATATCACATATTAACATTTTATATACAATTACTTAATCGATTAAGTTCATATCATATGTTTTGAACATATTTGGATTTTGTTTCAAAAATGACTTCAGTAGGTTGACTATGGTCAAATACTGTAGATCCTCAGAACGGTGCTTCCGGATCTAGTACAAGAATGATGTATGTTTTTTAAAAAAATTAATTGAAAAATATACAGACATTTATAACTGAGGATATTTTCTGATTTATGCTTTGGATTAAAAGGACAACATTTACATTTTGTCAAAGTTAAAATAGTAAATAAAATGCAGCAATGAAACTTTTCTTACTCTAGCTCTTTATTGAGATAAACTCCATGAAAGATCAATATATGCCTGAAGCCATTTTATAAAAACCTAGGGTGAGAAAAATTTTCCATTAAGGGATTTTTGAAAAGCTAATGAAAAACATTTTTGAAAATACATACACCTTTTGAAAAATACATTTGAAAATATATTTTGGAAATACCATTGATAAATAATTTTAAAAATAAATTCTAAAAAATACCTTTGATAAATATTTTTTAAAATAGCTTTAAAAATACCTCATATAAATAATTTTAAAAATATATTTTGGTTAGAACTTTATAAATTTTTTTAAAATACTTTTAATTTTGAATATATAAATTTGAAAACACTTTTCAAAATATAATATATTTTTGGAAACACTTTTTAAAACCCTTTGAAAACATGAATATAAAAATGAATTTGAAAATACTTATAACTTTGAAAACATATAAATATACTCTTTTGAAAATAACTACACTTTTGGAAATTATATAGTGCATGTGAAAATAATTACACACTTGAAAATATTATATTACTTTTGAAAATAATTACGCCTTGAAAACACATTAAAATGATCCAAACTATTTTGCAGGTTCACTTGGGTTGTTGATTAATTATGAGTGGAGGATAATATGAATACAAATAAAAAATGAAAAAAACAAAGGTTCCTATGTCTGCTTTGACACGACTTGCGTAGAAAGGAGGAAAACAGTGAGGAGTCAGCGACACTGATTGAAGGGGATACCCACAACGATTCAGATATTCTTGTTGGGGAATACTTGAAGCACCATGAGGGAGGTGACAACATCGAATGTGTCTGGTGAGATCTGGGGTCGACGACTAGTGAGAGGAGACCATGCAGTGATAGTCAGTCAGTGAGGTGGATTTTAGCGAGGGTGAGGTTGATAGCTACATGGGAGGTCGGGCGAGCAGTACCCAAGGAAGACAACCATTTTTTTGTCTTTTATTTATTTTTCTTTTTATATTTTTTCATTTATCAATTTTGTTTTTTTGTAGGTTTGTATATATCAATATTAAATATAGTTATATATATTTATAAATTACCAACATATAATCAATTTTTATAAAATCACCACGAATATTTATTTAAGTAATTATTTTTCTTATTCTTATATACATAAATATATATAGATGAATATTTATATTAAATAAAAAAACTCAATTTATAAATTATAATTTTAATAGATTAAAATATTATTAATAAACATTATTATTATTATTATTGTAATATTTGTTTTTTGTTGTTGTGAATTGTCTTTTAGGTATATTTTTCTAATTCCAATTTGATTACTTTTTAAGACTAGGTACAAAAAATCATTTTTAAAAAAATATTTTTCAATAAGGGCTTTAATATTTACTATTATATAGACTATTACTCAAATAATAATATCTCAAATGAATCAAAACTCTTTGAAACTGTAACATCAAAAATGATATGTTTCTTAAAATAATCAAAATATAACAATATTATATAAGTTCAAAAAGGGGTTCTATAAACATGTTGAACACATATAATATAAAAAAACAATCTTTTAGATAACTTTTCTTTATGTAAAGAATGTTATGAAAACACATTTACTTAATAAATGGAAAGTAATATATCTTCATAAAATTATAAAAAAATTATTTCAGGGAAATGGAATTAATATGTTATATTTCATAATAATTTATTAACAATATCTATAATGATTAAGGAAATATATCTATGTTTTTATATTTTCTGTAAAAAGAAACAAATTAATAAACATTTATTAAAAGAATAAATTATTGGGCCGTTACATTCTTCCTCTTTAAAAATATTTTCATCCTCAAAATACGTCTATTGTACTTAAATAAAATTATGAAATTATACTTTATGATTTTGGATAATTAAAACTACTAGTTTTCTATATACTTAACATCCTAGGAGTTTAAAATTAGATTCCAAACACTCAGGTTTTTCTTCAATCTGAAAGGTTAGAAAATAAAGGTATTACTAAAATAAAAATATACATAAAAATAAACTTATTTTAACAAAACATCTAAATATTTGAAGCTATACAAAGCATTCCTTTGAAACTAATTATAGATCCCCATACCCATGCTTCCAGATCTGGTACAAAAATACTATATTTTTTAAAAGTAACTGAAAAATATACAGACATTTACGATTGAGGATCTTTTCTAGTTTAGTATTTGGAGGAAAATGATCACCTTTAAATTTTATCAAAGTTAAAATAGTAAATAAAATAAAGTGATGGAACTTTGTTTGCGCTAGCTCCTTATTGAGTTAAACTCCATGAAATATCTATATGCACCTATAATTTTTTATAAAAACATAGGGTGAGTAAAATTTCCCAATAAGGGATTTTTTTTAGAATATAATGAAAAAACTTTTGGAAAATACTTATACCTTTTGAAAAATAATTTTGAAATTAGATATCTAAAATACCTTTGATAAATACTTTTGAAATTATATTTTTAAAAATAAATTTTATAAATAATTTTAAAAATAAATTTTGAAAAACAATTTATAAATCTTTGAAAATAATTATAATTTTGAGAACAATTTTTAAAATATAAAATATTTTTGAAAACACTTTTGAAAAACCTTTGAAAACAATATTTTAAATTTTTTTATTGAAAATATTTACACATTTGAAAAAATATAAATATAATCTCTTGAAAATATTTCTTCTTTTATAAATGATATAGAGCATGTAAAAATAAATAAGCCTTTGAAAAAATTATATTTATTTTGAAAATACTTATGATTTTAAAACAATTTAAAATAATACATTGGTTTTTCAGGAAATACTAAGAAACATTTTGAAAACAAATTAATGGGTCCATTTAAACATTGATGGTTGTCTTAGGCCTGGCCACATCATTAGGAATGACTTCAATCCTCATCCCCTTCTTGTTTAAAATTTCTAATAGAAATTTTTTATAAAATCATTTTTAGCATTATTTACATATATACATTTTCTGTTAGGTTTTTTTATTTAAAAACATAAAAATGCTATGAATACACATGAAAATTTATAAATATTTAAATATTTATTTTCTTTGGGAACTCACTTGTAATATTTTTAACTCTCGAATTACATGTCAGTTTTATTTTGCATAGTCTATCAATAAAACAATTAACATCCATATAAATAAAATTTCTCATAAATTACTTTTCATTAAAACATTAAAAATTATCGTTTAAGACTCATCCCTAAATAAAATTATTAAACACTCATTTTATTAAATCACAATAGGATGTTTTGAAACATTAAATTATATACAAACCTTTTACATAAAATGGAAGAAATATTTAATTCAATGTCACATTAAATAATAGAAATTAATTTTTTTTACTTCCTTAGAATGACCATGGAAATAATTATATAATTCACATAAAATATGATAAATAGTATATTGAAATTCAAAAAAATAGACATCTAACTTTGATTTAATAGAATTATCATAAGAACATAAAATTTAAGAACTTTAAATAACAGAATACATTATAGTAATTGTTAAATTACTACAAAATAATTCCATTAATATTATATATAATTTTAATTTCATGAATAATTATAAGTAAAAAAAATATTCCTTCAACTTATAATTTTTAAATCAAAACTATATATCACACAGAATAATTATAAAGGTAATATCTTTAAAATAAACAATTCTTCATTGCTTAATTTTAAAATTTTGAGTTGGGTGATTTCATTTTTTGATACGAATTATACCTTCATTTCATGTCACGCATAGATGGAAAGTCATATATATTTATATGTATATATATAATTAAATAAACCGTTTACTTAAATTTAAATAACATTAATTCATAATTATAATATTTGAAGAAGATGTAATACTTATAAAAGCCTAAATTCTAGAATTATCATTCAATTATATATATATATGTGTATGAATATAAACATGGATGATTTTAAAAAATATATATCCAATGAAGACTGAAATTTCATAAATATAAGCATGAAAAATAATTATATCATATGAGGTATATTCCCATAAGTACTTACACATATTTGGTTGATAAAAATACAATGACATGAATGTATATATATATATATAAATCATATATTTAAACTCTAAAACATGAACTTAAAGAAATTGAAAATCATACATGCATCTAATATATATATGTTTTAAAAATGAAATTATAAACAATATACATATGTGTATACACACAAGTATTTTTAATTCTAAAAAAAATTGGATTGATAACATAACACACCCTTACATGATGATTATTTTGAAACTAGAACTCTTGAATAAATGAGTTATTATGGAATTGATAAATATGGATTTGTATAAAATGAACATGAAATTTGTATCCAACATAAGTATATATATATATATATATATATTAACCAAGAATTTGGAAATAATAGTTCTAAAATATAATTTTCCCTCATCTAGATAAAGAACCTAAAGTAGATCCTTGGCCTACCTTTATCGGGTGAAGGCAGTGGATTTATGTCTGCATGATGGGAATAAAATAAAGAGAAGGCAGTAGCATTATATTTGCGGTGTGTTTGGACGAACGAGTAAAAAAAGGGATAGAAAGATAGGGGTTCGGATTGGGTGGGTTGTCCAATGAGGGATTCTCCTTGAGGAATAAGCTACTTATATACAAGAAAGTATTTAGCTTTCATGAGAAGATAGAAAAAAGAGATGAAATTGTTGTGTAGGTTGACGTGGGTTTTTGATTACTTGCGGGTGAAGGAGAAGATGGAGAAAATTCAAAAAATGAAAAATGACAAAGGCACCCATGTCTCTATAGACGTGACTTGCGGGGAAATGAGTGGAATAGTGAGGATGCAACGACAATGATTGAAGGGGATAGCCACAATGGATCATATATTCTTGTGGGGGAGTACATAAAGCACTGCAAGGGAGACGATGTCATCAGACAGTTGTGGAGATATATGGGGTCGATGGCAGATGATAGAAGATCATACGGTGTTGATCAGTTGTTGAAGTGGATTCCAACGGGGGTGAGGTTGATGGATACAAGGGAGGTCAGGGAAGCAGTACCCAAAGAAGATAACTATTTTTGTTTTTTTTTATTTTCATTTTTTTCATTTTTCATTTTCATTTTATTGGATTATTTTTTATATCAAAATTAAATGTAGTTATATATATTTATTAATTACCTACATGTAATACATTTTTATAAAATCACCATGAATATTAACTTAATTAATTATTTTTATTATTCTTATATACATACCTATATATATAGATAAATATTTATATTAACTAAACAAACTCAATTTATAAATTATAATTTTTATAAATTATAGTCTTATTAATGATAATAATAATAATTATTATTATTATTTTTGTTGTTTTGAATTGTATTTGTGGTATGTATTCATAATTCCAATTTGATTAATTTTTAATACTAGGTACAAAAATTCATTGTTGGAATAATATTTTACAATAAGGGTTCTAATATTTACTATTATATATACTATTACTCATATAATAATATCTCAAATGAATAAAAACTATTTGATATTTTAATATAAAAAATGATATATTGCATAAAAGAAACAAAATAAACCAATATTATATACTTCCAACAAAGGATTCTATAAACATATTGAACACATAAAATATTTAAAAATGATCTTTTAGATAATTATCTTTTATGTAAAGAATGTTATGAAAACACATTTACTTAATGGAAAGAAATTAATATATCTTCATGGAACTATACTAACATTATTTCATGGAAATGAAACTAATATAATATATTTAATCCTAATTTATTAACACGATCTATAATGATTATGTAAATATATCTATGTTTTTATATTATCTATAAAAACAAACCAATAAATAAACATTTATTAAAAGCATAAATTCATGGGATATTAGAAATATGTCATTATTTAAACATCTAAATAATAATATTAATAATCATGAACTAATTTTTATATTTATACATATATTATACTTCTAAAACCCATAATTACTTATGGTTATGAAAAAATAAGTTACATTATGATCACAAAGATGGTATGTCATATGTACGCTTGAGTAACATTTCCATTTTTTTGTGATCATTATGAAAAGTAAGTAATTAGTATTTTAACATTAATTAGTGATTATAATATCATATATAAAATATTATTTCATTATATATAATTATATATATCATTCTCATTATGTGGTGTTGATAAATGAAATCACATAACTTTGAGGAGGCGGAGTCCACTAATCCACGAACAACGTTATCAATTTTTTTAGTGAGTGAAAAGGTAAAAGAATTATATATTATATTTATATAATGATAAATATTTCATTAATATCATAAGTATGTCATATGTTTCATATTTATTTATAATCATTATGCTTGTTACCATCCGTGTAACATGTTAGTGAAAAACAAATCACATTGCTTCGAGAGGCATTAGCCTGTCGTACACATGAGTGGCGTTTTCGTACCGCTTACAGAATAGAATGAAAACAGTATATATGATATAATTAATCTATATGTATAACTATTTAAATAATATAATATATAAACTTTTTATCTATTATTATACCCAACTGTGATAGATAGTAATGGAAAAACGAATGACATCATTTCATGAGGCTGTATTCCATCGTACACACAAATGATGATTTCACAACCTATTTGATGGTAGTGTGTGTGGTTTTTGATTTTACCATTAACAATACAACATATCAGTATATGAAAATTACTGAGTTTATTATATAATCATGGTATAAGAATAATTGAAGGTGTGGAGAAAGAAATAAAACAAAAAATATCATTGATAAACATTACGTCTTCTTCAGGTAAGTTCTTTTGGTTTTCACCAAAGGCATTACTTGGTAGGATTTATTACTATAGTATAGCTTCATGGATGAGAGGATAGAATAACTAAGGGGTGTGATTTCCGTTTTTATAGTTGATGAGGAGTGAAATTCTTATAAATACTCAAAAGTATTCACTATTAGGAGGTCCAAATTATCTAAAGTAGATCCAAAATTGATAATTAATGTTTTTTTGGCAGTATATAAACAAGAAAACACCTCCACCACATAATGAACACCTGTTTTAAAAATTGTTTTCTTAAAACCTATGTTTCCTTATTTTTTTCATTTTAGTTTTTCATTACGATAACTAGTTTTCTATGATTTTTTTTTCTGTTAAGACTAAATTAAAATGATACTTGTTATAAAATTTACACCAAATGATTCTAAAAAATTAAATCAAATTTATCAAATGAAAATATCATGTATGTTGAAAATTAGTCTTAAGACAAGTGCAATTTACGTATAAAAACACCATTTTAACCTTAACTGCACTAAGAGAGTTTTTTGTTAATTTGTGGTAAACACATTCATTATAAAAAAATGGTCAATTAATGTGACAAAAATGATATTTATTAAGATTTAAAAATAAATTGTAAAAATATATGTTGTTTAATAATTTTAAATCAATTAATAAAATAGAATTTATTATAAAATAATATTAATGTCAATTTTGATAGTATTCATATAATTTGATTATAAAAGTATCAAGAAAAACATGGAAATAAATTATATTATGTTCCCAATAATTTAAAATGATATATTCATCTAAAAAATATAACACAATATTTATCCCAATTTAATTCACTTGTATTATTTTTAGTTTCTGTCATTTTATTTTTTTATTACCTAAATAATTACGGCATTGGAAATTCTTAATCATTTTAAAGAACTAATTCAAATATTAAAATTTATGTTAAAATTTTGATAATAAAAATAACTCATTTATATTTAATTAGAATATTTATCACTGACCCAATTATTTTTTGTCCCTACCCCAAAGAATTATAGACATTAAAATGAAGAAATATATCTTTTTATCTTTTTATTTACTTAATTTTTTATATGGATCATATTAAAAGGAAAGTAGAAGGGAATTTATATTTCAGATAGAATTTGATGGAAGATTTTGAAATAAACTCATTAAATAAAATTAATTTTTTATTTTAGGTCATTTCCACTCTTATCATTCTAGTTTAACCGCTTGGTAAATGAACTTTTACCTTAACCACAATATTTAATTTTTACTGTATTCACTTTTGATTTTGGTAAAAAATTATGTTGAGATTATTATACATTAAATATCATTATGACTCAAAATATTCAATCCATTTTTTCCATATTAAATTCCTTAAAGTGGAGAAATTTTATTTAACACTAATCCAATAGACATGGTTAGACATCAAGATTTTAAGATGAGAATTCTTTCGAAAAAACATGATTCTATATTAACTTTATGACTAATAATAATCAATGTATGAAAATGAATTAATATTTAATGATATATAATATATAAATTTAATTTATAAAATTAAAAATTAGGACTTATTTTTATTAATTAAAATGGAGAAACATTAGGGATTTTAAAACAGTTTTTAGAGAAACTCATTTTTAAAAAAAAACTTATACTAAAAACAAATATATAGTTGATTAAAAAGAAATTAAGTGAATTAAATATAAATAAATAATAATTAAGTTACTTTAAAACATATTGGTACTTTTAAATTACTTAATTTATTTAAATGATAAGTCTTTTTATAAAAATCAGAATTTTTCACTATTCACAAAAAATCAAAATTTTCTAAAAAACCCCAATATTTCACCCAAATTAAATTTTGATATTATGATTCCAAAAATTAAGTCTATTTTATCAAATTTATTTTCTAAAAGTTCCAAAAATTTGTTATAATATTTTTTCAAGAAAATAAATAAAAAACATTTTTGAAGAAAACGTATTTTTGAAGAATAAAATCACTTTACTAAAAAATGGACTCACTATTTACTAAAAATTTGAAAATAGTTTATATCGAGTAAGACACACACATATATATACATATACATACACACACACACACATATATATATATATATACATATAAACATATATATATATATATTTCATAATGTAGTGAAAACTATTCATACCCTACATTTTGACAGCAAGCGTATTATTGTAAAATATATAATGTGTTGTTTAAGATTGGTGTTTCACATTGAATATGCTATCGAACATAAAAATTTTAGGGTTTCATGTAACATAAGCTAAACCGAGTTTTGTGTATAAGTAAATCTTAATATATTGTCTTTTGTAATGCATGATAAACTCAGTGTTGTGCGTCCTTTACACTATCGAATATACTTTTATTATTTTAAAATCTCAATGAATTTAATCCTCACCCCTTTAATAAATTTCATCCTCACTATTTGAAAATTTTCTTAGTAATCAAAGGCTGATAATTTGAAAATAATTTTTTTTAAATACATTTAAACATTCTCTTAAAAAAGATAAAGGGAAGTAAAAATGCCATTGGGAATAAAAAACAACTACAATTCCAAATAAAAGAATATAGGTTGGAATGGAGTAAAAATGTAAATAATTATAGAGGGTGATTTATGTCATGGATTACGATAAAGTGAATGATCTATTAAAATTTAAGGGCCTCAAAACCATTAATATATGTTGATATAAATGAACATATGATTCATCAGATATGAAGGTACTAGGATAAAATTTATGTTTCATTATCATTTTCTGATAACTAAGTAATTCTCATAACTCTATACTAAGATAATTTGGAAATATACTTACTTTATGAGTATAATTTCATCCATTTTTAAATTTCCACCAAAATATCTTATTTTTCTCTAAATAATGTGTACTCAAGATGAATTTCTAATTATTAAAGCACTAAAATAAAATTTTAAATCACCACATAAATTAAAAAGCATAATAATATTAACCAAAAACAACAATGTTATCACATAATATGATAATTTACAAATTGTACCTTCATCAATTAATCTAAAAATAGTAGTACCCAATGTTCAAAAAAATTATTCCTTAAGTCATTATCCTTAAAATTCTCCAAACATTTCCTAACTATTTTTGAACCCCAAATATTTTAAGGATTTGATTTTATATTCTTCCAAGATAAATCTACATTTATTACTCAAATAAAATCCAATATTATTCTAAAATAAACATAATCCTAACCTGTAAAAATGTCACATTAACTATGTTATCCCATAGGCCTATAGTAGGAGCGAAACTCTTATCATCCATCGATAATGGGCTCAAGACTCACTTTTTTATTGGATGCGATAGTTTTCAGACACCATATGGGTTGTACTTTTATTAAAACATGAAAAAATATTCATCCCTAAATAAAAATTCATATGGATACTAGTGGTTACAAATACCTTAACTGAATCAAACATATCCCAAAACATAATTAATATCCTTAAAAATTTTACTAATTAATATCCTCAAAGCAGGTGTCTAAGAATTTGAGATTATGACCATATTTAATCTTATAGAACTATTATGACATCCATAACTATTAAGATAACATAAAATCAAAACATACTAATGTATAAAGTCAACTAACCATTTCCTTTGATACCAACTATAATAGCCTAGAACTTGCACTCTCATATCCGGTGATGAAATCATAATCATTACATTTTTAGCTATGATGCTAGTAATTATAACGCAGTTTTTTCT
This sequence comes from Viscum album, assembly GCA_963277665.1. Lineage (NCBI taxonomy): Eukaryota > Viridiplantae > Streptophyta > Magnoliopsida > Santalales > Viscaceae > Viscum > Viscum album. Next base: position 953,711,045 of record OY728128.1, on the reverse strand, counting down.
AAAAAACCTTACAATATCAAAAACGAAACATGGATCACTTATATACTCAATGAAATTTAATGTTTATAGGTTTATATAATTTGGAAAAAATCATACATAAAAATGAGATGTCATTAAATGATCACTTATTTCACTTAACCATGCTTTTCTTTTTCACATTAAGACATCATCATTGTCTATATGAAATTCCATCTAGAAATAAATCATTCAAACTCATTATTTATAACCTAGTCAGAAGAAAAATTAAGAAGGGTGAGAAAAAAATTCTTTGTAAAGGAAAACATGATAAATAACAAATGATTTTCATCAGTGAGTATAAGATGGGGATAAGGGTATGCTTTGATAATTAAAGTGAATGAGTATAAAATAAGAATATTCATACCCATCAATACATGGATCCTCAAATATAAAAACTTGGTATAAGTATTTAACCAATGAAATAATCAAAATAATCAATATTTATGATCCATGTGATATAAATCTTGATCAAATGATACATCATACACCCATATCAAGTACAGATAAATAAATTGGTATATTAGAATACCATCACATAGAAAATTTACAGAACCATTAAAAATTGGAATAACCAAACGACAGCATCCAATATAATTCTATAGAGAACATAATCATCAACCAATGAATTAGAGCTCTATTTATACAAAATGATCATATAAGCTATAACGATCTCACCAAGCATTATCTGGGATCACCCATTATATATAATTCCCAAGAACCACAACATGAATAATGTATATAAATATTTCATCCTAAAACACATATAAATTATCATTATACATTTATAACCTGATAAACCCATGTAAAAGAAATGGGTTTTATGTCAATCTATTTGAAACAAGATTAGCCTATAGAAAATAAATAGGTTCTATAACAATCTCATTTAAACCTAGTTAACCTATGGAAAATAAATGGTTTCCATAACAATCTGTTTAGAATAATATTAATCCATAAAGAGAAATAATAAGGATGGAATCATTAAAAAATATCCCAATTAGAGCATAAGTAACCAAAAGGGCTCTTAAAGTTGATAAATGTAAATACCATTAAAATATCATTAAATATATTTGGTTTAAAGTACACTTTTCATTTTGAAAATAACTTTAAAAATCATTTTGAAAATATTTTTATTTTAAAATATTTTTTAAACTGAGAATTTAAGGAATATTAATAAAAAAATTTCTTTATAAATAATCTTGAAATATTTTAAATGAAGCTTAAAATAAATTATGGTCATGTTAGTTGGTAATTCTGTAAATGTGATAAAGAACATTCCTTTTTCACTATAAAAATGTATGAAAAGTACCTTGTTCTGAAAGAGACGAGAATATTCCTCTAAAATAAAAAATTGGTATAAATTTATTTAATAAATCATTTTGAGATGGGTAAAAACATTTTTTGAAAACATTTTTAATAAGAAAATAGATTTCTGATTAAATTGATAAAGTCATCTTTTCATAATAAAATATCTCAATAATTTTAAGTACCAATGTGTAGAAAAAATGAACTATTAATTGTAAATATCAAGAATTACCTAATAATAATAACATTCTTGAGTTTCTTGACATATGGATCATATGATCTTATCATTAGAATAATAACTATAAACAATCCCTATAAAAGATGAGATTGTAACATAAAACTCCTACCACTTTGTTATCATTGAATCTCAAGCCCCATGAAAGGATTATAAATAATAAAAGTTAAAATACCATTAGAATAAATTATTTTATGATATTACATATAAAATTGGATGTATATAAACCACATAAAATAAGTTATGCTCATAACATGACATAAGTCTGAAAGAATGAAAAATTGTAACCAAAATCCGTTACTTCTTTGGTAACTTTGAACCTATAAACCCCATGATAGAGAGATACTATAACAGATATGTAAATACCAATAAATTTTAGTATAATAATAATAAAATACATTAATTGGTAGTATGCACACCACACTAAAAAAATAAATGGTTAACATGACATATATATCATAAAAATAAAAGTGAGATGAGAAAAACCTTTACCGAGAGTCTGACATGCCATGTGTGTCTTTATCTTCCTAAATAATAAACTTATGTTAATTATAACCTTGATATAGAACCCTTTTGTTGTTAATTTTTACTTTTATTTCAATTTATTATGAAGAAATACCTCAAGGTAACATTGAATAATTTTTTTATTGTGTTTGTTGAAAATGAGAGTGTCCATGGTCTGTTGTAGAAATTAAGTGTGACTATTGAAAAACTTGGTTGAAAAGAATCCATGAAAAAGGAATGGATGTTCTAGAGGTGGTTAAAAAAGAACTTATACAAGGTGACACCGTTTTCTAGTGTATACCAAATTTTTGGTCCTCAAAATTTGGAAAATGGGGAAATGTGTTTTTGGAAAAGTAAGTTGCATGCTAGATAAAAGATAGTTTTGAATGTTGCATGCAAGGCGTGTTTTAGGGAAGAACATCGAAATATGGAAATGACGTGATGTGTGTGAGTGATATGGAATTTGTGTGAAAGATGATGTCGTGCAAAAGGGGATTGAATTCCCAATGTGATGTTAAATTGGGGTTTGTGTCCTCAGAGGGGATCTTTCATGATGCGTTGAATCTTTCACCTAGGGGTCAACGATGCCTTTAAATAAGAGGTGACCCCCCTCATTTTATAAACTCAACATTTATAAGAAATCAGAGCTCTGAATCATATAATAATTGCATGTAAATAGATTTTCCTACAAGAAAGGAAGTTGTGTGTAAGATTGATGTTTCACGTGATAAGGAAGTTTCACGTAAGAAGAGGTTTTGAATGAAAAGCATAAAACTAGCACGCAAGGTGCAGTAAGGTTTGCATGAAATATTTGAATTTTCCTAGTTCATTTGTGGTAAAAGCTGTATTCTTCAATGGATGAATGTGGGACATCAATATAGTATCTACATATATTAGATGATGCATTAATTAGAGATAATGAAGAGATATGAAAGTCTACAAACTGTGAGTGGATATTATAAAGAAGCGGTGAGCACACTTCAGTTGGGAGAGCAGTGAGATTTCAAATTGTGATCGGTTGTAAACCAGAAGGGATAGTGAGTCTGCTCTGAACATTGTAAACAATAGTTTTCTTTTATTGGATTTGTTACATTGGAACATTATTGTTGTATGCTCCTTGTAAATACCTCAATGAGGCTGAACCATTTATACATTACTATGTCTCATGCATTATTTAATTTCTAGTCACACTTTTCTATGGGAAAGAGAGAGAAGAGAGTTTTGTTTAACAACAAAAAAAGATCAAAAGGGGCAGTTCTTTTAATCTTTCATATGCTAAATCACCCCCTCTCAGGGTATTTGACATAGTAGACCTAACAAAATTATTAACATGTTATATTCAATTACTTAATTAATTAATTTTATGTCATATTTTTTACCACATTCAGATTCTGTGTCAAAAATGAATTTAGTAGTTCCACTACAGTCAAAGAAGTAATTATTTATAAATTTGCATAATAATAATCATGAAATAATTATTGTATTTATACAAAAATTATATTTTTCAACCCATCTTAAATTATGGTTATAAAAAATGAAGTAATGTTACGATCTTGGAGATGGAAGACCGTATGTACGCATGGGTAATGTTTCCATTTTATCAATAATCATTATGTAAAGAAGGTAAATAATATTTTATATTTACCGAATGAAAATAATATAATAAATAGCATATTATTTCATAATATATAATTAAATATATCATTCTCATGACGTGGTGGTAAAAAATAACTATAAAAAAAGGGTAATAGCGGTGGTTTCAGAAACCACCTCTAATATTTTCCAAATATTTAGTGGTGGTTCTTTAGAAACCATAACTAAATACTTTGATTAAAAAAACACTCATACTCACCCCTTCCCTAGACCCACCTCTTTGGTCCTCCATCTCTCACCCAAGCCCCCTCTCCCATAGTGCATATTCTAGCGCTGTCATCCTCTCCCCTCACCACCCTCACTGCCACCCCCATTCCATCTCACTGCCGCACCCAGTCCCCCCCATTGGAGTTCTCCATTCACCATACCTACCGATCCTCAAGAACTTAGCCTCTCCCCTCACAACCACCCCCATTCCCCCGTGGCGCCACTCTCGTTACCCCTCGTCACTTCCCCCAATTCCACCAATCTCATCCTCCCACTCTCTTCCTCCCATTTCTTGTTCATCATAACCCATGGTTGTACCCTAATGAATTTGTGTGCTTTATTTTATCTACTATTGGTTATTAGGTCTTGTTACAAGTTATTTGACACCTGTTCTAGTGACTTTAATTGAAGGTGAAAATATTCTCCCTATATAAGGTATATTTTTATCTTGTTTTTTTATTCTGGATCAAATCAAATTTGGTATTTTGTGATTTTTAGGTTCCCCTTAATTTTTTAGGGTGTTGTTGGATCTTTTGAAGTGAAATTTCATCATTATTTTCAAATTATGAAAGTATCTTGTAACACTACTACAAAAAATGCATATAAGGGAATTTATATTTATCAATACTAGAAAAATCCACTAATAAATTCCATCTTTATCAGTGCTACAATAAGCAATGATAAAGGAAGCCCTTTCTCAACACTTTATTTTAGTGCTGATAAATGAAACCTTTATCAGTGCTTTATTTTTTTCATTGCTAAAAGGCCTGCTTTATCAATGCATTTTTAGCACTGATAAAGGGTCAGATTAAAATGAAAAATTAAACAAATATAAATAAAAATCGGAAATTAAGAAAATTATGAAACATTTTATTAATTAAATAATTTTTGATAAAATGAATAAATTTAATATATATATAGATTATAAATGATAAAAATTGTATATATTAAATATATATATATAATGAGTAAGTGTAATATATATATAACATGTTAATTAAAAACATATTAATGTCTTAATTTATTGTTAATGTTGTTTGTTTTTTCAATTTAACCTATATCAAACATCGTGTGATGCATTTATTTCACACACACACACAGAGAGATATATATGTGCATGTGTGTGTGTGTGATAATGCATTTTTATACAAAAATGCACACACAAATATATTTAAACAATATATATTAACACATATACCTAATATTTAGGTAATTTATTCAAATTTTAGTATATTTTATAATTTCATTATTAGGTGATATATTTAATTTATATTATATTTTTAATCGATCACTGTTTTAATATTAGAGTTTGGGTATTCATTTTAATATTTTTTATTTTATTTTTGAATTTGATCATTTTCTATTATTTATTTATATATTTATTTACTATTTTTTCATGTTTTCAATATGTATTCATCCAATTCAATATACATATATATCCATATTTTTTAATAACTTATATTTAATGAACAAAACATATCAAAATTTTCAATATTTTTAAAGTGTACTCATTTTGAATTATTCAATCTCACTCATTTATAAAATGTATGTATTTATGATTATATATCCATAAATAATGTTAAAAATATATTTTTAAATAAATATTTATAAATATATATATATATATATATGAATGTAAATTTTACTATATTTATAATTATTATTAATAAATAATAATTATTTTTTAAATAAGTATTTATATAATTATAAATAAATAATAATATATATTTAAATAATTGTAAAAAAATAATAAATTTATTTAAATTATTATAGAATCATAAAAAAATTATTTAAATAATTATAATTATAAAACTTTTATCATCACTTTTTTAGAACTGATAAAGATCAATCTTTATCAATGCTAAAATGTTAGCACTGATTAATATGACTTTTATTAGTGATTTTTTAGAGGTGATAAAGCTCGATATTTAACAGCGCTAAAAAAGAATTGATAAATATTCCTTTTATCAGTGCTTATAAATTTAGTCAGGGTAAAAAGGATCTTTATCAGCGCATTTTTGAAAGAACTGTTAAAAGTTTCTCTAATCTATTTACAAAAACCCTAACCAGGACTCCATCACTCGTGATTGTCAAGCTCTCACGGAACTTCTCTACTGCTTGTTCGACTCCTTTGTGTTCCCTTAGATTAATCAAGGATAAAATCGAATCTATTTTATTTTCTACTTTTCCTCTATCAATGTTTAATGTTTTGGGATCTATTTTTTTCATTTTTTCACTTTTCTTAACCATGAAGAACCCTACATCTCTTATCCTTGCTACTTAAATACCATGAGTGGTTCTTTTTCATCATATTTTTCCATAAAAATGGTTTTTAAGAAACAAAAAGTTGTTTTCATAAGTCAAGGTTAGTCAACAAATGTGAATGGGGCTGTATGGATAAATAACAAGGATTTTTAACCACACACTACTATAAAGGTAATTCTATATTAATAGAAAAATCAAATTGAGTATATTTAAACATTGAAGAGAATAACCAATTTCTCAAACATGTTATCTATATACCTTATCATTGACATGTGAATTTGGATAGTTTGTGAAAAAGATTATTCGAGCATAGGATCTTCTGAGTTCTTATGTTTCGATGTGTGATTTTTTATTTTTATATTAATGGTGGTGTGGAGTTATATTGTCAGATTTCGTGAGGTACATACGGGGGATGGTGTCATGAACACTCTTCCGTTGAGAAATGATTTTTTAGGGAACTATGGGATTTAGACATGGAATTTCATTGAGATTTTGATCTATTTGATGTGCTTGATATGAGAATTTATATATAAATTCCTAGTGAATTTTATGTGATTTTGTGATTTGGTTGAGTATGGGGTGATATTGGATAAAGAGATGATGATATAAAATTGGTCCCAATAGTCAATCCAACCAAATGGATCCCATGTGGATAGTTCTGTGGACTCAACTAAACATGTATGAAGTTTTTCATTTCTTTTTTGACTTCATTAAACCACTTTTAATTTTTGAATTACTCTTAAAGTGAATTCTCACTTTTGGGAGGTGAATAATAGAGGGTTTGATTTTTGGTTGCTATTATTGAAATGAATTTGATCTAGTGTTGTGTAGTGCTTTAAATTTTTTTAATACTTGTTGGGTTAAAATGAGTTTTTCTTATTTTATAAAAAAAATTGGGTTATTATATATTTTTAATAGTTTATTTAAAAATGGATTTATTATATCATAAAATTTATTTTAATAGTGGATTATTTCATTATGGGGTTTGAGAAAATTTCTGTGTAAAAAATGTAGATTTTTATAGAAATGATTTAAAATGAAACATAATTATTTAAAAATTTCTTTAACTATTCATAAACTATAAAAATGGTTTTGTTTTATTTTTAATTAAGTGTAGTGTTTTAAAAAAAATTATTTTAAGTTATTTATTTTAATGAAAAAGATGTTTTGTAATTTTTTCATGTTGTGTTTTTTTGGGGTTTATGATTTTGGATTTTTCATATGGTCATGGAGGGAATGTTTTGTTTGATATGTTGGAAATTAACTATTTGAGTTTAGGTATTGTTTAATTTAAATTCTTACCCCTAAAATGTTCAAAAAATAGTAGAGGTTTTTTCTCATAGGATAACCCTCTTTGTGATTTCTCCCTTTATTTAAAAGAGACTCGTTTTGTTTTAATCTCTACACATACTCTAAATCGAGTGGGGAACATGGAAACTTATTTCTCTCAAACCCCATATTAGTATATTTAATTTCTGGATTTAGAGTCATTTGAGACATGGGAATAAATTGGTTGGTTCTTTTTTTGATTTTTTCCATTTTTTCCATGATTAGCCTCATTGTTTGGATATACTCTTATTTAATTGTGTGGTTGTAATGATAGTATTGATGCAATTTCATAATGGGACACATAATTTTTGGTATTTTTGATTTTTTCTTGAAGATTGGTTGTTTATCCTTATCAAGGTTGGGTGTATCTTTTTATTTTTTCTTTACCTATCTTCTCAAGTCTCTTGCCTCTTATTTTGGAGTTTATACAAAATAATCGATATGAATATATCAAATGTCATTTTCTTTTTTGTCTTTATTTTTTTCTTGAATCAATTATAAATTTATAGTAATAAAAACATGAATAATAAATAAATATTTCATTCTTATTTACTTAATAGTGATGATTAGGTTTATATAGCTTATTAATTGATTGAGTTTATTTAGTAACCCCCTTTAACTACACAATTAGTTAGTTGTTTCAAACATATATGTAAAAGAATTATTCTAAGATATTTTAAATTATATATAAATTATGAAAAGAATTTTTAAAAAGGAAATGGATTAGAGAGAGGGGCATGGTAATCACATTTAATATAGATTATTTGGTTTTTATTTCTGAAAGATTATTGTTTTATGGAAGGGTAAAATTTTGTGAATCACTACATTAATGAGGAATATATCACCACTAAGACCCCTAGATCTCCATAGGATGGAGAAAATGAATATCCTCTATATACTAGAACTTATATTGATCCTCATATCCTAGAGGTAATTGTAGATCTACCTCAAGCTATGTGATATAATTATCAAATATGGAAAGTATCTATGGTTCCTCTAAAATTTTATTCTAACATATCATAATAATAAATTTAGGGTGGTATCGAATAAATTCATTTAATTTATATGATTAAAACAAATTCTAGATCAATAATGACCATAAGTTGAAATATTCTACCTTTAAAAGGATGTATGTTATTAGAGGGATCTTACGTTGGATTAAAAAAATATCCAAAATTGGAAGGTAAGGAATCCTTGAGTAGATAGAATTGATGTCCATTGTAGGTGGGGTGTGATTCATTTCTTAATGACCATTAGAGTGTAGGTATTCCAATTCCTCTTCAATTCAGGATAATTTTTGAGTGATTTCATTAGTATAGGTTACTAGAAAACTTTAATCTTTAGACACTTCATTGTATTCCATCTCTTGATGATGGATTTGACTCCCTTTTTCAATCTAGCCTTCCTCCAATCATTATGGTTCAAAAGTTCATTGATGAAATACCTCCCGAACAGTGGTGGGTGGAAGGATAGTTTGAAAGAGGGAATGACTAGCCTCAAACCCATCATAAAGATATTGAAGACAATCATGATTACGTGGTTGGATTAAGTAAAGATATTGAAGGTTAGTTATACTGTATTATTGATGTCTTATATCTATGTTCAATAAAATGGTAATTTTCATGAAATATGAATGAAATTGTAGACTTTTATGTAAGGAGTGTATTGTATTGTTTTGATTCAAGAAACATTAAATTTTTGACTACTAATATAGAAAATTAATTCTAAACATGATGATGTTACCAATCCCAAGGATGAATAGACCATTGATGATGAAACTATGGAATTATTAGGGGATCAACATCATGTAGATGAAAAACACAATAACGCAGAATCACAGTTTTGAATAAAATTGTCTAGGTAAGATGTCAGGGTATAAATTTTTAGGATGGTTAGAATCAACACTACAATCCTATTTAGTCTAATAAGTCAATGCTCATTAGTTATCTTGGGCTCACAACGAGGATGGATGTTCTGATTGATATTAACACATGGTGCCACGTCCAACCAATAATGAAGGAAATCATTTGGAAATATATAATGGTAATGTTAAAATATACTTTCTCTATTTTAATGAAAAATTATATAATGTAACATTGATTAGTTCTCATTATTCATTGTAGACTTTGTTTATTTTCAAATATTTCTATAATAAATTTGTCTCAACGGCTACTGGAAAATCCCATAGAGTCTTCCAGACTCTTCTGAAAAAGTTACATCTTAGGGATCTTGAGGGTAAAATAAAGCTCCACCCCCACATAGTTATGCACACATTATAAAGGAGAAAACATTGAATAATTTCTATAATCGTTGCAAATAGAAATAATTTCAGGTGCATTGTGGTCGATAATATATTATTTGACATTATTTATTTTATCCAACTTGATTTAAAACTGTTAATTTATGAAACAGAAAAACGGTGATGAAAATAAAGAACATGCATCAAAACCATCATACCCCTATCGAAGAGGAAGGATGGGGTATGTTTCATTAGATAAGAAATTGGTATGTATTTCAAATCAACAAAAAAATTTAAATTTTTGATATAAAACAACATATGTTCATTTGTTTACATAAATATTGATGAATCAAAAACTAAATCCACTTCCATCCCATGTCATGCGCAATAGAAGGGGGATCATGTAAATATGGAGGTTATATTAGTTGATGAAAAAACAAAAGATATATGGGAATCATGTGCAATTATGACATAATTTTGTTTCATTATGATCTATAACAATATTACATAAAAATAAATATGTTCATATTTTTTATATGTTTCAAACACCAGAATTAGAAATGACTATACCAGAAGAAAAATGACTTCCAGTAGCATTGAATGAGGCTAAACAATATAGTAGGGTTAGGGGAATATGTTTTGGAGTCTCTCCTCAAACATATTTCGGGAATATAAAATGACATGAAGATACATATAATATTATGAGAAGATTTCGGACCCAAATAGACTCACTACAAGATATTATTTTATAGTCTGGTTTAGCAGAAAAATGTTTGAGGATCAAGGAGAACCGACGATGGAGTAGATATATGAACATGAACCAAATGATACCACTAGATTTGAGGCTATTCATTCCCTAAAACCTCATACCTTACCTAGGGTAATAAATTTCTTCATTACTCTTTCTCTTAAATGTGTATCAAACAACTTATGATAACTTTATATTACTAAAATTAGGCAGGGTATAGTTTTATGTGAGTTTTATCTATGAAAACCCAAATTCCACCATGTTGTGATGGGTACAATGTATAATATCTAGGGAGACAAACTACACAATAAAACCTCCCAAAAAATCACATGAGAGTGGGGACTGATGTAGCTTATGAGTCGATTTTTGAGTAGCCAATTCCGCTTGATGGTCTAGATATTACAACAGTCGAAGCTGCTATTGGATCTTTCCTAAAATTGTTATCTAATCTTATAAAGATGCATGAGGTACGTCTTTAACAAATTTTTTCATATTAAATACATTTAACATTTAATAATAAATGGTTTGAAGTGAGGTATGATATTATTGATTGATAAAGCAGTGGAGAAACAAAAGGTTGAATCAAGAAAATCTAGAGAATTGACCAAGATAAAAAAAGACCTTCCGAGAGTACCTTCTCCCCAGCAATTCCACAACAATATTTATTATCATTAAAACATCATGCATAGACCAAATTTAAAGATAAAACTATGTCTTAAATTGGATATAAGAAAACAAATATGGAGATTTATTCAAAGATATAATTTCTCTCAAGACGCAAACTTAGATTATCAAGCATGAATGGTTGGGTGTCTTAGTTGTGAATAAATACATAACGTACATTTTCATAATAAGTCTGTCCAAATGGTGAGGGAAATATGTTTATTAAAGTTAATAAGTATTCATATTTTGTTCTAGAATTTACATTATAACTATATAAAGGGAATATCATGCCAAGAATAATTTAGATTCATTAATCCTTGTATCATTTCTACGCCAGTATTTACATTGAATGAGGAAGTAATTAACCTGAAAATAGGTGACTTAATCAAAGCGTTTAATAAAAAATCCTCAGAAGAAAGACGCTTTTTTATGCCTACATTGCAAGTGTAAAACACTACAAACTAATCACACAAAATACATTTTATATTTTTTTTATTACTTAGTTTTTTGGTTTTTTAGGAGGCATTGGATGCTGATAACAATCAATATAGACACACTAAATATTTATTTTTTGGATTCAATGCATAGATATGCAACCAATTGACTACACATGATGTGTATTCTGAATATGTAATACATTATAGTCAAAATTTTATAGATAAAATTCTAATTATATATTCAGTTTGTGTTTTAATGATAATTTTTTTATGATAGGGTAGTCACTTAATACTTTCTAGATCATGGAATGAATTCGGGGTATGAAAAGATAAAACCAATAGATTACTAAAAAAACAAATTAATTTATATATAGAAATATTTATCTTTAAAAATATTTCAAAACAATTTACTTATTTTGGTCAATGTTTTTATAGTGTTCAAAATAAGATAATGAAATCAATTAGGAATACTATGTTTGTAAATTTATGAGACAAATCATAAACCATAAATAGATAAGAAACCACCAATAGTTAATTCCTAAAGGTAATTAAAATTTCATTAAATATATTTCATAATCATTTGTTTCTCTATATTCTCCCATTACTATCAATATTACCAAAAATTGAGTTACTCAAAAGTAGAAATAAATTTGTTTAGAGATGAGTGGGAGTCATAATTTTTGTCAAGATGTATGACGATAATAAATTTAGGTGATTAACTTCTATGTTTTTCATCTAGTATGAGTTATTATCTTTGAATGATATTTGGTGTGTGAAGAATTAGTGTTATAATTCTTATATGAAATATTTTATCTCTTTATCAAGGAGAATAATAATGGAGGAAATCAATTTTTTTAGAAGCCCTGACCTGCAGATAATAAAATTATTTTGAAATCATATAGGTGGAGGTGGAGGTAGAGGTGAAGGCAGTGAAGGAGTGGGTGGAGGAAGATTTGGAGTTGGAGACCGATGTGGAGTAGGAGGTAGAGGCAAAGACTGGGATGGAGACTGAGTCTGAGGAGGACAAGAGGTGCAGGATTACAAACAATACAATTTTTGGTAAATAAAGTATAATTTGGATCATTCCATGATAATAATTGAGAAAAATTATTTAAAAGTTCACAAAATAGTTTTCACTTATGAAAATATCCCTTGTGCACGTTTCTAGTTTAAAATGGAATTTTAATAAAAAACACACATGGCCTACTCAGAACTGAGTAAACACATTATTATTATTTTTATACTTTATGAAAATTATCCATGAGTCATTTAGGATGTTTAGGGATCATCAGTACCTTAATATGATGCACAGTGTGATCGGAATGACTCCAAGGGTGTCTTTTTATTCAAAATTGACGTTTATTTTTGTGAAAAAATAATTGACATACTCAAAACCCAGAAAAATAATTCATATTATTTTGGTACTTTATAATAAATATCCATATATCATTTGATACATGTAGCGATCATTCATACCTCAATCCGACACACGGTGTGATCGGTATGACTCTAAGAGCGTATTTTTATTCAAAATTGACAATAATTTTAGTGGAAAAACAACAAACATACTCAAAATAGAGAAAAACAATTAAAAATGTTTTGTTTCTTTAGGAAAATGATATATACATAATTTTCGATGTATAAGGATCATCTTCACCTCGATCCGATGCATGGTGTGACCGGTATGACTCCAAGTGTCTTTTTTGAGTTTAAAACTGATATTTTAATAAAAAAAATTCACTTATTGAAAATCAATAAAATGTACTTGTATTACCTTGATAATTTGGGTTAACTATTAATAATTCATTTATGATTTGTATGAATCAGTCTCATCTAAAACCCATGACTAATTCCACCAATATGGTTCAAAGTGTATGTTTCTATTTTAAAATGACATTTTAGTAAAAAACACACATGGCATATTCAAAACCAAGGAAAAAATTTAGGATTGTTTGGATACTTTATGAAAATGATCTATGGGTAATTTGGGACATATAGTGATCATCCTCTCCTCAATTTGACAGATAATTATAACTAGTATGACACAAAGTGCGTCTTTTATTTAAAATTGACATTAATTTTAGTGAAAAAACAACTAACACACTCAAAACTGAGAAAAATCATTAATATTATTTTGTTAATTTAATAAAAAAATCCATACATTATTTTGGACCTATAAGGATCATCAAAACCTTAATCTGATGCACGGTGTGATCGGTAGGACTCCAAATGCATCTTTTTATTCAAAAATTACATTTATTTTCTTGAAAAAACAACTGAAATACTAAAAATCTAGAAAACAAATTCAGATTGTTTTGGTATTTTAGGAAAATTATCCATACATCATTTGTGATCTATAGGGTTTATCTGAACCTCAATCTGATGCACAGTGTTACCAGTATGACTTTCAGCTTCCGTTATCAGTTTAAAATTCACATTTTAATAAAATAAAGTGTCACTCATTGAAAACAGATAAAACATGCTTTAATTGTATTTAAAATTTTGGAAAATGATTCATAATTCATTTGTGATGTGTATGAATTAGTCTCATGTAAAACTCACATATGATGCCACCTGTATGACTCAAATTGTGTGTTTCCAATTTAAATTTTCATTTTAGTAAAAAATACATGTGGTGTGCTAAAACTAAGGGAACACATTCTGATTGTTTTGAAATAAAAAAATGATTCATTTTTTATGTGTATGGATCATTTGAGACTCAATATGATGCACAACGTGAACAATATGACTCTAAGTGTGTATTTTTATTCAAAATTGACATTAATTTTAGTGAAAAAAACAAACATACTCAAAACCAAGAAAATGTATTCAGATTATTTTTTTACTTTAGTAAAATGACCTATACGTAATTCGGGACATGTAGGAATTAGAAAAATTTTAATCTAATTAATGGTGTGACCGGTATGACTCCATGTGAGTCTTTTAATTCATAATTGAAATTAATTTTTGTGAAACAACAACCGACATACTCAAAACTAATAAAACGAATATTTCCTATTTTGTTACTCTAGTAAAATGATCTATATGTCATTTGGGATGTGTAGGTATAAACCATACCTCGATCTAACACATGGTGCGACTTGTATGACTCCTAGTGTCCGTTATCAGTTTAAAATTGGCATTTTAATACAAAAAGTGTCACTCTCTAAAAACTGAGGAAAAATGCTTGGATTATCTTGATAATTTGGGAAAAAGATTCATAATTTATTTGTGATGTTTATGAATTTGTCTCATATCAAAACCACAAATGATTCCATAATTATGGCTCAAAGTGAATTTTTCCAGTTTAAAATGACATTTTAGTAAAAAAACACACATTTCATACTCAAAACAGATGAAATTCATTTTGATTATTTTCATACATTAATAAATTGATCCATGAGTCATTTTGGATGTGTTGGGATCATCCATGCCTCAATATGACACACAGTGTGCCTGGTATGACTCCAATTGCGTCTTTTTATTCAAAATTGACATTAATTTTAGTGAAAAAAAACATATGACATTATCAAAACTGAGAAAAAATAGTTATATTGGTTTGGTGCTTTTGGAAAAGAATCCATAATTCATTTTTAATGTGTAGGAATTATTCACACCTCAATTTGACTCATGGTGTGACTGGTATGACTTCAAGTGCACCATTTTATTTAAAATTTACATTAATTTTAGTGAAAAATACAACCGACATACTCTATAATAGTGTTTTAATTTTCTTATATTTTTGTTTCAATTTTTTCATTTAAATTCTATATTTTTATATTAATTTGGAAATTTACATTGTTTTTTCTAGTGATTTAGTGTGTTTTTGTAGCACACTGCAATTGTTTCTTGTGATGTAGTGTGCTGCAGTATCACACTGTAGGTTTATCATTTATCAGTGCTATAAATGAATGATTTATCAGCACTTTTAATGGTTCTTATAAATCCACCCTTTATAATATTTTATACAGGCACTGATAAATTCTATCTTTATCAGTGATTTTAAATTCTCTGATATATCATTCTTTTATCAGTGAAATTAAAAACGCTGATAAATGACCCTATTTATTAACACTTTGGAAAGTGATGATAAATGAGGTATTTTATGAGTGAATTAAAAATCACTGATAAAATTATGATTTTATAAGATTTTATTTTAACTAATAAATATACCCTTTATCATCACTTTCTTTGCACTGATAAAGGTCGTGGACTTTTAACTGTGCTATGGTAGTTGGTTCTTTTCTATCACTGATAAAGGCCGATTATATCATTGTTAAAGGCATGTTTTATAGTAGTGTAAATTATTTATAATAACTAAATAATTAATTTATAAACTTATTCATTTTTATATCATCACGATTATTCATTTTAATTCAAGTATTACTATTTTACTCTTTCTTTATTTGTCTAATTTTGGTTGTGTTAGTCAATTAGATTTTGTTTAATTCATGATTTAAAGTCTATTTTGATATAATGACAATAATTTATGGTCACAATAAAATAGTTCCATATTCTCCAAAAGTTTCAATTTATTGTTTTCATTTCATTTCATAGTTAATAGTGTTCAATAGTTTAACATATTCCACAATGGGGTTCCAAATCAAAAAGTGATTCTTTATAAGATTGTTTTAAATGATTAAAATGAAATTGATTATTAACTTTTAATATCATTATTATAAGGAATTTATTTCCATTCCAGAATTATAAATATTATATTAATTGATTATAAATATTATATTCAATAAAAAATCAATTTTGGAGAAAATCCATAAAAATGTTTAGTTAAAAAAATAAACGTCATCACTTACTTAGGTATTGTAGAACCACCATTATGAATGATGTTTTTAAGAGGTTTAATAATGGGAAACTAATATTTATTTTATTTAATGAAATTATTATATTATAATTAAACTATTTTCTTATAGTTTCTTATAATTATCACTTATATTTTTAATAGGAAATAGGAGAATCAAAATAAAAATACATTTGTTTTGAATAATTTTATTTGAAAAAGTAATGCCTTATGAAAAGGGATTGATGAGAGGAAGTTTATAATATCTCAATAATAATAGAATCAATGGATGAGAATACCATGTAATTATAATTAATAAAATATATTAATATGGTGTTGATATGATATTATACTAAATAGTTCTAAAATAAAGTTTTTAGATAAGGAATCCTTACCATGCTCTTTGAGACACATTAATTAATAATCACATTAAATTCTAGTTTTATAAAATTTTTTGGTAATTTAGAGATATAATTTTTGAAATTATTTCACATTGACATAGTTAATGTGATATTATTGGTGTATGTTTTTGAATTTTGTTTGTTATATATTATCTAAATGTGTTTAACTGGTTACACAATTTTTTAAAATTTATGCCTCAAGAGAAATTTGTATGTTTTTAAAACATTAAATTTTAGTAGCTTGGAAATTATATTACTTAATATAAAATTTTGGTATATTGTAAAATAATTATGATATGAGTTGAATGATTAATTTCAACATGTTTTTATGGAATAAATGATGAGTCATGAAAAGTGTGATAATGTAAAATATTGACTTGAAAAATAGATTTATTAGAATATTATGTCTTCAGTTAAAATTTTGATATTCATGGTAAAATATTTCATTTTTATTTTGAGCATGGTGATAAAAGGGTTATTTGTTTCCTTATAATAAAATATAGAAGTAAAATTATACAAGGTAATTTTTGGATGATATTTGAGTATCATAATTCTAGATTTTTTAGCTCAACATTTTCATTTTTTGGGGCTTTTTTGTTATTAAAGTTTTGATTTACATTTCTAGAAATTTTCTTAGAGTGAAATTTAATGTGAACTAGTTAGTGGTAATTGAGAATGTTATTGAATTATATTAATTCAATGATGATAATGATGGAATAAATATAACGTGGGTTTTGATAAATATGTTAACTTCCTTTATAGGGGAAATTAAAAGTGATATATTGTTTGAAAAATATTATAGGTGTTTATTAAATTTTCTAAAGAAGGTGAACTACATGTAGTGCATGAAATAAAAATTAATATTTTATTGTGAATCTTGTTTAAATGCGTAGTTGTTTATTTTTTATAAAAAAATATTATATCTAATTGATAAAACTTATAATTAATATTATTTGTATATGTTCAAAAAAATCATTATTTTTGTAAGTTAGTTGTTTTGATTCCAAATAAATAATTATACAATTTTTTATGAAATTTTATAATCTATATTACTTTAATTTTGATTTGTGTATCCATTAATTATACTTTCTCTATATAATTTGTTTTTCAGTACTATGTTATAATTTATAAATTTCTTTTTCGGCATGATTCTTTTTTGAAATACATGTTCTGAAGTTAATTTATCTGATTAAATGATATGAATGTCAAGGAGAATGTGTTTTACTAATCCTAGTGAACTCTCAGTCGATATTCCATCAACCACATTGATAGATGATGATCTATTATCCTCCCTACCAATTGTATCAGAGACACCCTCTATCTTCCCCCTAAACTATCCCTCATGACCTCCATTTCATCATCATCTGGAACACCCTTCATCAGTATCCCATCAACATCTAAGACATCGCCTCCCCATTCATTAGCTTCATCAGTGAGGGAGTCAATCATCATCTCATGTTTCATTGCAAGGATATTGGAGGGTGATAGTTATAGGTACAAATTTTTATGTGAATACAATTATTGAACATTTTTATACCACTAAATAATTTTTCATAAAAGATACAAGAAATGTTACTAAGGAGGGAAATATGAACCATTAAGATGTTTGGAATCTAAACAGATTGAAGATAGTTGGCCCATTTGACTATTATGGGGTCCTTATGGATGATGTAGATGGATAATTTCAACATATTCCTGGCCATCTAGCGGCATAGTTGGTTACCCTTATGATTACCTATGCTGATTGGAGGCATGTGCCTCGATCTTGGGAAAATGAAGATATTGATTCATAATAATGTCAATTTTAATACATTATGGTGTAATTTAATGTCATTATATTATAAAATTCTAAAATTTTAGAAATAAATCTCTTTCTACAGATCTTATTGCTCTTTACCATTTCTTATATTATTGCATGAAAGTGGAAATTAAAAAAATTAAATAAAAAATTGTAGGATTTTAAATGGATATTATTGAATGAATTAAATAATACTTCATTGATCACTCAATATCTATATGATAAGGTACTCAAAGGGGTACCTAGAGAGTAATTAAATGTTTCTATTAATAGTCATTTCTAATAGAAGCACATGGTATTAAAATGTAAATTATTATATTAATCTCATTTTACATATATACATGCATATGATAGGGAGATAACATTTCATACATTACTATTAAAAATAATGTTATTTATTTCATGATGTTTTAAGGAAAAATGTTTCATGTCAAGCTAAAAAAATCATCCCTCACACTATCGGGTCAAATAGTATTTCCAAAAATAGATTTTTTTTTAAATATTTTAATTTGTTTAAATATTTATAAGATAAAATAATCTATTTCATATATTAAATTTTGGAATTATATTTGTTTAATAATGTCAAATAATTTTGGGCACCGAGTGTCAGGAATAGAACTATGGCTGAGGCTACCAAAGAAGTTGGGGTATGAACTACATTTTCATTGTAATTAATTATTGTTGGATGTCACTATGTTAATATGTATTAATTAAAATATTAATACTATTTTATTTATTGGTAAAAATAAAATTACTATGGAATGAAAATATTACACAGTCCTTCTCAGTCTCTCAGGATGATCTAGTTTCTCAAGTCCTTGGGACAGAGCATCCTGCTCGAGTGCACAAGATATGTTTGGGTCAATTATCATTTGAGGTATTTAGAAGAAAATCAGATATTTCATCACCATATACTCCTAGTTGTAGTTACTATATACCTCGATATGAATATATGGAGTTTTTTTGCATTGAAAAACAAAATTTCAGAATAGGGGGCTCGTATAACGATTCAAGATGTGAAGGTCATTGCTCAGTAGAAAGCATTGATTGAACTAGATTGGATATTTCCCTAGTGATATATAATCAATATATGGTAATGATTAGGTAAATCACATAACTTCAAAATCATTTAGTATACAAACATCAATTTTTTTTAAGTTTAAATTTAAATATACCACATTGTTTAATTTTCAACATAATTATCATGAATAAGTTGATAGCAGGAAGTGTAGATAGAGATGGAGAGGGTTTTAATCAATGTTCATTAGGTAGTGATTAAGGTTCAATTTTTATTTGGAGATGATGTGTAACATAACATATATGATCTCATAGTTGAGTACAAGGAACATAGATATGAAAAAATATTTTTCTAAAATATCATGCATGTTGTTACTTTATTATAATAAGAATATTGGCTGATATAGTTCTGAACATTTATTTAAGAAAGTCTACAGTTTGTTTTATAGAATGATTTTTTCTTTGAAAGTTAGTATATTTATTCCTAATGTACTATATTTTGTTTTTATACAAATCATGAGTAGGTCCACTTGTTAGTATCATATAGATATCATTTGTTTCGTGATCCAATTTTGCTTCCTCCTAATGTCATTATAATTTCAACTAGTTTTTCGATTTTTGTATTCTTATGGAACATGTACTAGTGAATTTAGAACACTAATCAATTTAAATTTTGAATGTTTTATATACATTTTTAGCTGTGGGAGTGTTTTCTTATGGCCTTTCATATATGTTTTTTTGGATGTTCTAGGGTTGCAAATTATATAGCTTTATTTTTTTTTTAAGTGATAAATAGAGGTAGTTTAAATTGAATCTATATAAAAATAATTACTATTTAGTGGTGGTTTAAATCGCCAATATTTAAGGCCAAATTTTCAGCAGTGATTCTTATACTTTTAGTGATGGTTTTTGTGGAAATTTTTTTTACTGATTTTGAAGTGGTTTAAGACACCACCAAATCCTTAATATTTTTTGGTTGCAGAAACCACCACTAAAATAAAACAACCACCTCTAAGAAAACATTCTATTATGGTTCAAAAAATTGTCACTAATTGGTAAGAACCGACATTAGTTGTCTTCCTGTAATAAGCCTTATCTTTATTTGACATTAATACATGGTTTATTACATAAAATTACCCATAATACATCCCGAAATATTGATAAGAATAGAGTATTTTGGAATTAGGTATATAACATAACATCTTGAACATGGGATACAACAACATTATTTAAAACTTCCTTAACATGCTTCTAAGATTCTATGGTTTTTTTAAACTGTATAGGATAACTGGGGACAAAAATAAGAAAGTGATGATCTATAAATCTGAGTAAGGTCATAAATGTGGAATAAATTGATACATATAAGATAATAATCATAATAATTGATCACAAAAAGTGTAGGAATCATAAACATGAATAATGATACAAGATATAGAATTATAATCATAACATCAAAAATATGACAACAACATAAAACATTACATCATAAACATTGGTCAAGGATAAAATGCCAAGATATAATTGTGAAAATATTCCCATAAAGTAATAAAGTTTACACCATGTCCCAAATTGACATCTCATGAGACTAAACATTACCCAATGCATTGGAGCGCTATATACTTCCAGGCCACCTATCACATTCATTTCGTTCTGATGCTTAAGTGTGCCATATAGATCATACAACATCGATTCATTCATCAAAATATTTTATTCCAAGATCATGGAGTGAGGAATAAATACATTTATGTCCCAAGTTAAAGAGGTATAAGTGCATAAAGTTGAACACCCTTGATAGGAAATGGGTATGGTATTCACTACAAAATTGTTCTAGCATGGAAAAATCACGGTGAACTTTCGACAGTGTAACAACGTTACATAAAAATTTATAAAATGGATTGATGAGAGGTAAAGGGGAATATATTCATTTAGACATAAAATATGAATTAATAGAGACATTTAAAGAAATATCCCAACGTATTTAATTTGTAATATAAGGTATAAGATAATAAGGAAACTTGAATAATGAAGAGAAGGTGAGGATCCTTTACTTGAGTGCGTGACTCCAAATGCTTGGGAGGGGCTTCTTGAGAGATTAGGGGTGCCTTGGGAGGACTCTAGAGAGTTAAGGTAAGATAAATTATGTTATTTGAGAATATTTAGTGAATAGAAATAGGATTTTGGGTGGGATTATATAGGAAATGAGTGGTAGTTATTTATTATTTAGGTTTTTGACACTACACAATAAAATAACCAGAAATACAAACCATCCCCTAGATTCTGACAATGGTTTCAAACAAATGGGAGATTTTCTCATTATTTTATAAGTCTAAGGACCTAAATTAATAAAATAATACCCTTTATTATGTGGGGGTGAGTCCTAATCTTAATGAAATGGTTTTAAAACCATAAAATATAATAATGGTTTTGGAGGATTCATAACAACTAAAAAAATTAATCAAATAAAAATAAAATAAAATTATTTCAAATGAAATCAATAAATTGGTCATGTATATCCTTTATTTTATTTAATACATCACTTTTGGGTCCTTATTATTTCATTATACACAAAGTATATTTATACAGTATTTATTTTTTACCCCAAAACTTGATTGTCTTATAAAATTATGAAAAATTAATTATGGGGTAATGTTGATGTTTTAATACCAAAAATATTATTTATTTTATCTAAATAATTTTAAAATAATAGTTTCTTCACTTTTCAAATAGTAATCGACATTTATTGAGAAATGCTAGGTTTTTTTAGAATAATCGTCTTTGAACCCTTATTAAAATTAAACTTGACTTCATAAAAATTATATGATAATTTATATTTAATAAACATTGTGTAATAATAATATTTTATAAAAATATTAATTATTTCATAAATCCATTAATTCATCAAAACAAATTTCTTAATTTTATTTAAATATTACCCAAAATACTATTTCTATTTTATTATATAAAAAATAATAATTTATAATTTAAAAATATTTGGATGAAAATATATTCAATATTATATTCAATATAATATATATAATCATAGTTCTAGGGTATTGATACATATCCATTTAATACACCACAAACCCCCTAAAAGTAAGGTGTGTGACTGTGAGACTTTCAAGGGGTGGTTTAGCGTACATTCTTTGGTACATGATCTCGATGAGATTGAACTTCTCCTGTAAATAGTTTTATTCATGCTTTAGTTGTTGGATATCATCTTGGGCTTGGTCAAGGAAAAATCCCAGTGATATTATCTCCCTACGAAGCTGCAATAAATCAGATTCATAGGGAATGATTCTACTGGTTGAGACCATCACTTCCTTTGTCTATATTAAATGAATTTGTTAACACCATCTATTTTTAATAATCATGTGACTACTGTTCAAAAACAATATTATTAATGGTAATGATTCTTAACAGTCATTTAAATCTGATAGGATATAATAAAACCAAATAAAATCATGTGTTTTCTATATCCATATTACGTAATAATAAATTTAATAAATTATAATGGGAATTTTATTAATAATAGTTAGGGTCATTACAATATTCCCCCTTATAAAATTTGACCCTAAAATTTTCTTTTACCATACTAAAATAGATGAGAATAACTCTATTTCATTACCTCTTTTGGTTCCCACATCACTACTTCAAACATGTGGTCTCTACAAAACACTTTGCAAGGTGCATTGTATTATTTTATAGAACTTTGTCTCTACGATCTACGATCTTCACTAGATGATCCTCCTAGGAATGGTCATTCTCCAATTGTACCACCTATGGATATAGTACATGTGAGGGATTTTTTATATAATTTCTCAAGAGGGATACATGGAATACATCATGTACATGATATAGGTTAGGTGGAGTGTGAGTTGGTATGCCACCGCTCTAATGCGATCAAGGATCTCAAAGGGGTCAATATATCAGGGACTAATATTTCCCTTCTTCCAAAATATCATCACTTTCATCCTTTGAGATATGTGAAGGAGTACCATTTCTCCAACATAAAACTCTAGGTCTTGTCGATGATTATCAGCATAACTCTTTTGTCAAATCTGATCAGCCTTGAAATGCTTCTGAATGGTCTTAAACTTTTCCACTATTTCTAGACCATTTTAGGACTTAGTGGTTTTCCTTCCCCAATTTCATACCAATATGTAGGAGTTTTTCACATCTTCCCACATGGTATTCATAAGGATCAATTTGGATTCTAGAGTGGAAACTATTATTGTATAAGAATTTTAAAAGAGGTAAATGTTTATCCCATCCTTCTTTAAAGTTCATAGAACATGCTATCAAAAATTTACTCAAGTGTATGGATAGTCTACTCATATTGGATATTAGTTTGTGGGTGATAATCCTTGCTGAAGTTCGGCTCAGTATTCGGAGTATGTTGGAGACTCTTCTAGAACATAGAGGGAAATCTCATATCTTGATTAGATACAATTGATAGTGGTACTCCATGTAGCCTCAAAACTTCTATGATATATATCAATGTTGATCTAATGAGAAATCTTCTAGAATCACAATGAAGTGTGTAGTCTTTTTTAGATGATCCACCACAACCCATATATCATTTTTTCCTTTGGATGTCTTTGGAAGTTTGGTGAAAAAGTCCATGGTGATGTTTTCCCATTTCTATGTTAGTATGGGTAACATTTTCATCATCTCCCTAGAATTATTCTATTAAACCTTAACATTTAGAGGTAGAAAAACCGTTGATGTATATTCAACAATATCCTTCTTTATATTGTCACAATAATATTTCTCTCGAAGATCTAAATATATCTTCATGCTTCCTCAGTGAATGGATAAAGTCAAACTATGTACGTCATCCAATAGTTCTGTCATTAACACAGGATTTGATGGTTTAAACAGCCATGACCCAAATCTCACAACTCCTTCATTAACACTGAAATACAAGGATTTACGTTTCTTTACAGTTTCAACATTCTTCTGAACTCCCATATCATTTCTTTGGTAATCCATTATCTTCTCTAGAAGAGATGTTTGGTCAAATATTTATGAAATGATTGATGATTTTCATTTATTTATGATTCCTATATCCACCCTTTTAAAATATAAGAAGATGTGATCCCTCTTAATTCGAATAAAATATAGAATTGATGGATCCTTTATACATAGAGAGTATTCCACTTTATTCTATTTCCTTGGATGGTATTATATTGAGCAGTCATAGTTTTAGATCATCTCTAACGATCTTCATTGGAGAATATTCTACTCTTTCAATGTGAATATATACTTGAGGATTTTTTGATCCATCTATATTTCACACTTCTCCATAAAAGGACAATGAATCCACATTTTCAAAGAAAATATCACTTCATCAAACTCCAGATCATGTGTGGGGTAGTTTTGTTCTTGATCTTATTACTTCCTGGAAGCATAGGCAATCACATTGTCACTTTTCATTAATACACATCCCCATCCCACCATTAAATCATCGTTGAATACTAAAAAAAATTCTCCACATAGGATAGTGTAAGAATAATGTAATTGATAATAATTATTTTATACTCATTTAATCTCTCTTCACATTCACCATTCAAGGAAAAATTAACACTTTTATAAGTTATCTTGTTTAGTGGGTTTGATAATGGTGATAAATTTATCACAAATTGGTGATAATACCCAGCTAATCCAAGGAAACTATAGATATTTTTCATAGATTTTTCCCTCATCCATCCTTAAATTTCTTATTTTTTAAGGGACCATAGATATCCTATTGCATGTGATGATATTTCCCAAGAATGAGACTTTTTTCAAATAGAACTCACATTTTCTGTACATTTCAAAAAGCTTCTCCTTTCATAAAGGATTTAGTGTAGTGCTCAAATTATCCTCACTCTCCTCCTTGTTTTGGGAGTATATTAGAGTATCATCTATAAGAAATACCATAAATTTTTTGAGGATATCAATAAAGGAACTATTCATCAAGTCCATGAAGATATTCGAAGAATTAGTGAGCTCGAAAGACATCACTATGAACAAATAGTGCATGTACCTTGTACGAAAATAAATCTTGGGAATATACTCCTTTTCACCCTAACATGGTAATATCCGGACCGTAAATCCACCTTATAGAACAATTGTGCTCCACATAGGTGATTGGACAAGTCATTAATCTAATGAAGAGGATACTTGTTCTATATAGTGATCTTTTTGATCTCATGATATTCTATGGAAAGGTGCATTTAACCATCATTCTTCTTGTTGAAGAGGACTGGTGCACCCCTGGAGAAGCACTTGGGAATATGAATCCTTTATCTAAATTCTCATTAATTTGTTTCTTCCTCTTCTCAATTTCCACAAAAACCATTCTATATAGAGTCTTGAATAATGGGAATGGACCAG
Organism: Viscum album; assembly: GCA_963277665.1. Lineage (NCBI taxonomy): Eukaryota > Viridiplantae > Streptophyta > Magnoliopsida > Santalales > Viscaceae > Viscum > Viscum album. The sequence continues at coordinate 953,685,056 of OY728128.1, read as the reverse complement.
GTATGAGATCGATTGAAAATTTAACCTCTCATATGGGAGGAAGACCAAGAAATCCCTTGGGAAACACATCAGTGTATTACCTCACAATAGGCATGTCTTTGAGGATGGTTCATTATTTATAATCAATCATTTGAGCAAGATATTCTTACTCACAGGGAAATAATATCTGTTCTTATGATTTTAGTGCTAAATAAGGTTCATCATCCTCCTTAAACATATATAGAATCGGGGGTCGATTCATGATACAAATAATTATTTCCTTGTCATAGAATTTTATGCTGACTCTATACAGGGAAAGGTAATCCCTACCTAGAATTTCATCAAATTCTACGAAAGGGAGTGTGAAAATGTTTTCTAGGAAGTTCATCCCAAAAATTATGATAGGGGAGGTGTTATATAATTTGGATGCAATAATTTCCCAATATTTTATTTTCACTCTTAGATCCAATTCTATGCTTTGTGGTGGTATTTGAATAGATCTACTAAACATTTATGGTATAAAGGAATGTGTAGAACCAAAATAAAAAAGTATGTTGACTATCCTGGAATGAATAACTGTCATACCTATCATCACTTCATTTTTGGGATCCACCTTAGTAGTTTTGATGGAAAAAAACACTCCCTTATTTCCTTCGTGGTTGTTGGTTGTCTCTGAAAACTCTTGGATTAGTGAATTAATTTGAAAAGTACCATGGTTTCTTGTAGTTAAATTAATGAAAAACGTGCTAAGGGTAGAATAGAGCATTCCTTACCTCCATAAAATTAGTGGGTTTATCCAATCAAAAATCTCTATCTAGGTGACCATCCTCCCCATGCCTAAATCATTTGCATTTCCACCTTAGAAAATTTCCAGGGTGCTTCTTTCTGCACCATTGACAAGTGAGATGTTGAAATTTATTAGAACCATTATATTTTCCCATCAGACTAACAAAATTAAACTATAATATCTACATCATATCCCCATGATACCCTTTAGATTTACTAATCTCTATTTCCAATTAGAGGGAAAATTAGACAATTTCCTCTCAACTATCAATGTTTCGAATCACTGGGGATTTCATAGACTAGATTTTAGCCTACCAAATAAGTGATCAACTTTGTATTCAGGGGTAACAACAATGATGAAGGTTTATCATACAAGTCTTATAATTTGTTCCTCGTATGAACCAATGGATTATTTTTCTTGTTTTCATGAGGGAAATGAAGTCCCTTTCAATTTTAATTCTGATAGTGCAAGGAAAATATTTATCAAAAAACATTTCCTTGAATTCCTTCCACCCCATCACTTCGTTCTCTTAATCAATATTTGTATTATTGATAAATGTTCACCACTGATTATCTTCTCCCCACACTTGATAAAAATCCAGTAAAACCTTCTCTTATCCAGAACATTGAATGATGAAAAAGACATTCTCAATGGAGTTGATCCATTTTTCTACGATTAAGGGATCTGATGCTCCCTTCAAATTTGGAGGCCTTTTTCACATAAAGGACTGAATAAAAACTTTCTTTATATTATGGGGATTTAAACACTCCTCCTGATCTAATATTCTATTCATAACCTATGAAAATTGAGATTTTATTTTCATAAAGTTTACTATTCCTGATCCTATCAGATTGGGCATTTCATTGGGCCATTCATCCCATTTCAATTCACATTGATTTTTTACCTAATTCCTTATATTTTCAGACATTTTCTAGAATAAAAGGAAAATTATATATGATTATTTTTAAAAAAAATTAATCACATATAATGTAATATAATGACATTATATTGATAACTTTTAAATTAAATTTATTTTTTAACTTATTAATTTTTTGGCTTCAGTCTATGTTATCCAGGATGTATTTCATAACTTAAACTCTTATGGGAATTATTTCCCCTAAAAATGGTTTATAATGAGATCATGAATTTACCAAAGGATATCCCCCATGATTTTCAAACAATGTGCATAGTAAGGCCCATTATCATGTATCAGGTAACACTAATTCATACCCGACACAATTTGATGGAGTTATTACCCCAAGGTACATTTGTTCCAGAACAACGCCCACTTGTAGTATCTGGACAAGGATATATTTTCTTGATAAAAAAATTACTACTTACAAAATATTTGGGAATATTTTATTATTAATATTATTATTCATAATTCTTTGGATAAAGTTTTGAAATCTTAATCCCATAATAACTAAACTTTCTTCTAATACCAACTGTAACAACCCTTCTGTTTATTTCACATTAAAAAATGGTTTATTACATAAAATTACACATAATAAAACTAAAGATATCAATAATTTTGGTGTGTTTGGGAATTAGGGTAATAATCTAACATATTGAACATGGGAAATAACAAAATTATTTAAAACTTCCATAACAAGCTTCTTAAATTCCATGGATTTTAAAACTGCACGGGATAACCTATGAAAAAAGAAAAGAAATGTGTTATCTATAAAGACTAATATGGTAATAAACATGAAATAAGGTAAAATATGTTATAAAAAAGGCATATTAATGGGAAATAAAAATATTAGGAATCATAAACATGAAAAATGAGACAAGATATATCATGATAATCATAACGTGGTAAATTTAGAAATAACTAAAAATGCTGCATCATAAACAAATGTCAAGGATAAAATGCTGAACAATCATGGCGAAAAGAGTCCTATAAAGGAATAAAGTTGACTAATTTTCTCAAAATTACTTCTCATGAGACTAAACATTACCAAATTAATTGGTGCAGTATATTATTTTTTCACACCCATCACATTCATTTCATTCTCATGCTTACATTCGCCACATAGATCATACTACATGGATTCATTCATCATAATATTTTATTACATGATCAAGGAGTGTGGAATATATACGTGTTTACACCATATCATTGAGGTATAAGTTTATAAAGTTTAACCCCCTTAATAGAAAATGGGTATGGTATTCACTACACAGTTGTTTTGGAATGGAAAAATCGTGGTGAAATTTTGGCAACATAACATCATTACATAAAAATTTAAGAAATGGGATAATTAGAATGAAATGGGTCACTAATATTTTTTACCTAAAATAGGAATTAATAGGGACATTTAAATACATATCTAATCATAGTGAATTTTAAATAGAAGGAATAATATAATAAGGAAATTTGAATAAAGAAGAGAAGGTGGGGATCCCTTATTTGAGTATAGGATCCCAAATGATTGGGATGGGATTTTTGAGAAATTGAGGACACATTGAGAGGATTACAGAGGGGGTAGTAAAGATAATGTAAATTATCCAATGATCTTGAGTGAATATAAATAAGATCTTGGTTGGGTTTATATCGAAAATGAAGGATATTTCTTTATTATTTAGGCTTTGGAATCTATATAATAAATTAACCAAAACCCCAAACCATAACATGGTTTTTTCCATGTTTTTTACCAAATGGGAGTGGTCATAAATATTTTATAATTCCAATCGTATAAATTAATAAAATAATATCCTTCATTATGTGGAGGTGAGTCATACTCTTAAAGAAACAATTTTAAAACCTTATAATATAGTAATAGTTTTGGAGGATTCATAAGGTCTTTATAAAATTAATAAAATAAACATAAAATCAAATTATTTTAAAGTTAAAACATATATTTGGTCATGGATACCCTTTATTGTATTTATCACATCACTTTTGTGTCATTGTGATGTCATAATAAACAAAGCATATTTATATGATATTTAATTTCTACCTAAAAATTCGACTATCTCAGAATATTACGAAAAATTCATTGTATGATAATTTAAACATCATTATTATAAAAATAATATTTATTTTATTTAAATAATTTAATAAATATTATAATTTTCACTTTTAAAATATTAATGTACAATTATTGAGAAATTCTGTATTTTTTTTAAAATAACAGTTTTTGCACCTTTATAAAAATTACATCTGACATCATAAAAATTATATAATCATTTATATTTAGTAAAACATATTTAATAATAATATTTTCTTAAAATATTATTTATTTAAAAAATAAATCAATTCATCAAAATAAATTCATTAATTGAATTTGAGTATTACCCAAAAATACTATTTAAGTTTTATTATATTGAAATAAAAGTCATTTATAAAGTAACAATGATTGGATGAAAATATATTAATTATTATATAAATAATAACAAACATAATCATAATTCTAGTTTCTTGATCCATATTCCATTAATACTCCAGAAAACACCCTAAGAGTAAGGTACGCAATTGTGAAACTTTCAAGGGGTGGTTCGACATGCATGGTTTGGGCCCTGCTCTCGATGAGCTTGAAATTATCCCGTAAATGGTTTCAATAATTATTAAGTTTTTGGATCTTGGATTGATCTTGGTCAACGTAAAATCATAGTGATGTTATCTCCCTTGTAAGCTCTGATAAATGGGATTCATGGGGTACGATCCTATTGGTTGAGGTCGTCAATTCCTTTGTTTGTGTCAATTGGATTTGTTAAAAACGTATATTTATACTAACAATGTGATAAATTTTCAATGACTAAATTATCAATGGTAAAGATTATAAATAGTAATTTAAATCTGATTGGACATTATAAATCCAATAAAGTGCATGTTTTTCTATATCTATATTACATAATAATACATTCAACTAAATTGGAAGGGGAATTTATTTATAATAGTTCAGGTCCTCACATTTCCAATGAAAATATTAGTGGAGGATTTTGAAAACTACTATACAACCATATATAAGTGGTTTAAAATAATTCAAAATAAAAAAAAACCACCACTATAGTTTTATTTTATCATATTGAAGGAATCACATCGCTCTGAGGAGGCGGTAGTCCCTATGACCCGGAATGCCATTATCATTATTTTAGTAAGTAAAAATGTAAAAAAGAAATGATATATTATATTTTAAAAATAATTAAAATTTCATTTATAAAAAAAATATTTATTAACATTAACCTTATTACCTTCCATATAATTTTTTTTTGAAAATTGACTCACATCGCTTCGCTAGGTGACTATCTACCGTACACACGAGCGACATTATCGTATCCCTTATGGAATGGAATGTAATATGGTATATATGATATATTTACTGAATGGGTATAAATATGTTATAATTATCATATATAAACTGTATATCCATCATCATTCTCAATAGTGAGAGTTGGTAATGGAAAAAAGAATGACATTTTTTTGTGAGGTAGAAGTCCACTTTACACACAAATAAAGATTTCATAACCCATTTTATGGAAGTGTGTGTGGTTTTAGGTCATACCATTAATATAACAACATAAATATATAGAATATTCTAATGTTTTAATATTATTATTTTATAAGAAAAAAATTAAGGGTTGGAGAAATAAGTAAATCAAAAATAATTGTTGATGAACATTACCACTTCATCAGGAAAATCCTTTTGGTTTTCATAAAAGGACTTCCTTATTTGGATTTATTCCCAAGTTAAGGATCATCATACTGAGGAGGGTATTTTAGAAGTTATTTCTTATGGTTACATATGATCCAAATGTATTGATATGTGTGATGAATTTAGGGGAGTGAGGTCCATTTTATAGTTGGGGAGGAGAGGAATTCCTATTAATACTCAAAATTATTCACTATTGTGAGGTTAAAATTTCTTAAAGTGGATCCAAAATTGATAACTAAAGGTGTGTAGGTATTATATGGTTGAGAATAACCTCTAAAAAATAACAAAACAAAATTTTTTAACATTTTATTTCTTAATATCAAGGTTTATTTATTTTTTTCATTTTTGTTTTTCATTATGGTAACCAGTTTTCTAACCGATTTAATTTATCCTTTAAGACTGAATAAAAGTGTGAATTATTAGAAACTTTAGACCAACTATATATAAATAATTAAATTTAATATAATAAATAAAAATATTATGTGTTTTTAAAATTATTTTTAAAAGAAGCGCAAGTAATGTGCAAAACCACCACTTTAACCTTAATTGTACTAACTGAGATTTTTACTAATTAAGGGTAAATATGATGATTATAAAATAAGAATTTTTCAATTAATGGGTCATAGTTTATATTTATCTAAATTTATAAATCACAAGGAATATGATAGGATTTTCATTAACTTTAAATCATTTAATAAAATATAATTTGTTATAAAGTTATATTAATGTTAATTTTGACATTATTCATTTAATTTGATTTTTAATATATAATAAAGGTATGGAATGTGAATCAAATATATGCACACCCATTTAAAATGATATATTCATCTAGAAAAATATTTTTTCCCAATAATTCATTCAATTTACTTAAACTTTTTTTAATATTTGTTAATTTATTTTTTATTAACTAAATAATTAATTCATTGACATTTCTTAATAATTTTACGTAACTAATTATTCTATAAAAATGAAATATAAAATTTTATGATAAAAAACTCATTTATATTTCAAAAAATATATATCACCAAACCAATGTTTTTCCCCTACCCCACAGAATAATAGTTATTAAAATAATGAAAAATATAATTTTTTTTCTTTTTGTTTACTTAAATTATTATATGGTTCATATTAAAAGGAAGGTGGCTAGGAATTTATTTTTTTGAGAGACATTTATTGACCGATAAATCCATTTTAATCGTAACCACTATTATTAATTTTTACTACATTTATTATTTATTTTTTTCAAAAATTAAGTTGAATTTATTAGAAAATATAAATTATTCGGATTCCAAATATGGAATTAATTTTTAAAAATTCAATTCACATAAGTAGATAAATTTAATTTAACATTAATCTCATGGATGGGGTGACACATTGGGTTCTTAAGAAGAACTGTTTTTTTTTTGACAAAAATAATTAAATATTAACAATATGACTAATAGTTACAATTTTATGAAATTAAAATAATTATTAATGATATATAATCTGTATATTTCATTTAAAAAATTCCCCATTAGGGATTATTTTTATTAATTAAAAAGGAGAAACATTATTCACTTTAAAACAATTTTTAGAAAAAGATATTTTTAAACAAAAAAATGTATACTAAAATCCGATATTTAGTTGATTTAACAGACATTAATAGGATTAAATATAAATAAATAATGCATAGTTTACTTGGAAACATATTTAAAACATATTTTTAATTTTTGAACTAGTTGTTTTATTTAAAATAAAATCCTTTTTAAAAAATCGTTATTTTCCTCTCTTCGATAAAAATCATTATTTTTTGAAAATCGCAAAAATTATCCCAAAGTAAATTTTGATATTATAATTATAAAAATGAGATAATTTTATCAAATAAAGTTTCGAAATATTTCAAAAAAATATTGTAATATTTTTTAGGAAAAGCGGTAAAAATTATTTTTGAGGAAAACATATTATTGAAGAATAAATTCGCTTCACTAAAAACATTATTGATTATTTTCTAAATAGTTATCAATAATATATATTTATTAGGATATATATATATATATATATATATATCAGAAGGTAGTTTACACTATTCATAACAACCAATTTAAAAGTTATGTTGTAAAATAAATATATTTCATGGGTTATTTAAGTTCTATGTTGTGTGATGATTATCTAATAGAACATAAATGTCACGACCCGCCCTCGGGGTCCGTGCCGTGACTACCCCAAGCCCGCCTTCCATAGGCCAGGGGCTGGCGACTAGCACCAAAGCGTAAATCCCGGTAAAAAAGGGAAGGCATTGCCTTTAAAAGGTAACAAACACCACAGAGTAAGCAAGCAGAAAGTAAACACTAAACAAAAGCAGAGTACAACTGAAAGTGCGGAAAAGTAAATGGGCCAGAATACAAACCCAAACTGAAAGTAAAGTACAACTCGAAAGGGAAAACAGCAACTGAAAAGTAAAAGCCGCTACTCCGAGCTGTCCACTGGAAATCCCACCTGAAGGGTGGGTACAGATAGCTCCACTGCTCCACGGGTCCCGCCGACCGCTCCGGGCACGTCCCGCCTAGTGGTCCACCTCCGGGTACCGTCCCGCTCTGCAAGCCTTAGCTAAGGTCAACGCTGTCCGTCGTCTGCAACCAACACAACGTAGTGCGGGCAAAGCCCGTGCAGGGGTGAGTATAAGCTACTCAGTAGGGACCCCGAGACCCCTGAAGGTCTCTCAAATCCACAAAGGATAAACCACAAAGAAAGGTACAATCACGAAGTAACAACCGGCATTGCTTAGGTATATGCCCATACATATACCTAAGTCATCAAATTCAAATACGCTCCAACCTCCGAGCCCAAGTACAACTCAGTCCACACAGGAAAGTAAACGTATTCCACACAGGAAAGCAAAACGTAATCCACACAGGATTGCACAACACAATCCACACAGGAAAGCAACAGATTCAGCTCACACAGGTATACTTCTTCGATAGACGATAAAGATGATCCCTGATCTATCTAAGTCGTCGGACCCACGAAGGATCGATAGGTAACTAACCAAAGGACGATAAAGATGATCTCTGATCCATCTAGTCGTCGGACCCACGAAGGATCGATAGGTAACTAACCAAAGGACGATAAAGATGATCTCTGATCCATCTAAGTCGTCGGACCCACGAAGGATCGATAGGTAACTAACCAAAGGACGATAAAGATGATCTCTGATCCATCTAAGTCGTCGGACCCACGAAGGATCGATAGGTAACTAACCCCCGCAAAGACCCACACAGGATCGGGCCCACACAGGACCTGTAGACGCTGGCTCACACAGAACCGCTGAGCGCGGACCCACACAGGATCGGACCCACACAGGATCGGGCCCACACAGGACCTGTAGCACTGATCCACGTAGGATCGCTGAGTGCTGGAGTCGTCGTCGTCGAATCCACACAGGATCTCTGTACTGTCGTCGTCGCAGTCACAGTAGCAGTAGTAGCAGTAGTAGTCACAGTAACAGTCGCAGCCAGCACTAGGGTTTCTGCACACAGCAAGCTCGTTCGGAGGGTCCGCTCCACGAGCCGAGAGTCTGATACATCAACTGTCACAAAGTCCATATTTGATGTATCCAAAAGTTCTGTATCGTCAACAGAAACTCAACGCAACAGACGACGCGTCGATCAGACGCCCGGTCTGAGAGTTATTGGCATTTTCGTCCCTGGGGCCCGGTTAGTTTTTAAGGCAAAACCAACCCGACCGTACTCCACCTATGTCCAAACCTCGGGCGGAGTATGCCAAAAGATCTGTCTCACTAAGAGGAACACAACAAAACTGACAACACGTCAATCGGACGTTCGTAGCTCAAGATATGAGCGCTTCCGCTCCGAAGGCCCGGTTGGTTTCGGGTTCGAACCAACCCGGTCGTACTTCAAATGATACCGATTAACCAAATCGGTCACACCATTGCGATCCATACAGAAAAACACATGAGATGGACTACCAAAGGTCCAAAACGGATAGAAGGTGAAAAAGTTGTTTTTCACCGCAACACGTGCGAACTGGGCCTCATGTGCCCCGCGCCTCGACCTCGACTTAAATATCCAAAATTGGTTTTGAAACATCCGTCTTAATTCCAGGGTCTCAACGTCGCAGACGGTTTTTCATTCCGACACTGTATGAGAGTGATATGTCCGATACAAGATTCCGTAATAATAATAATAATATTATTATTATTCGGTGTTTCGGGGCCCCGAGCCACGAACCAGAATTTAGTATCCAACATTAGACTTGAATCGACCGTATTAAGGACAAGATTACATCGCCACTGACGGCAAGCCAATCGGATGTCGCACGCATGAGTTATGGCGGGTTGAAGATTTAATAATAATATTAAATCTATTATTTTCGAAGCACTTCGGGTACCCGATCCAGAAACCCGAAAAAGACATTCAATATTGGACTCGGAATGTCCGTCTCAAAATCTGGGTCGCACTGCCGTAGACGGTTCGTGAAACCGAGGTCGCACGAATAAGTTGCGGTCGAAAAAGTGTTTTATCAACAATAATAATAATAATAATAATATATTATTATTATTGTTAATTGTTTATTTATTTAAACATTTCATAACCTCAGCTCATTCCAGGCATGAATTGAGGCCGCCAATCTCTTCCATAAAGCGCCTCCCACTTCTTTTTTATTTAATTCTCAAAACCGTTTCTCTTACCAATCTAATTCATCCCTCGGAAATTTTCACGTGGCTCTACCCTACCAGCCGTCCTTCGACTGCTTGTCCTCCGCCGGGCCTTAGCATGTGGCTGGCCGCGCCACCTCCTACGACCACGCACCCGACCCCATTCTGCGCCGCCTTCTGCCTGCACCAGCCGCCACGGTCGCCTACTCGCCCAACCGAATCGTCACCTTGGACCGCTGGCACCCTCGTCGGAAGCCGCGTTCTGAAGACGCGTCGGAATTGCATCGCCACGTGGCCCCTTCCGTGGTCCGCTGCACCTTCGTTCTAAGTTAGAAAAATTGTGACGACCGCAGATTCGCATTCCTTGAGTCGAGATCTCCACGTTCGTATATCGCTCTCAACAAAACATCGATGTTTTGACGCACTTAATTATTTGGTGCGAAGGAACGCGCGGAGAACGTGCGAAGAATGAAATATAAAAAAGGTCATGGACAATGTCCATATTGATGGTCATGTTTGTTTGGCCATCATCTTTGAGAATTAATAACAAGAGGAATAAACAAATATGTATTTATCATACTTCAAATAAACCCCCTACCTTGATTATGACGTTGCACGTCGTTGAGCCGCGGAAAGAGAATGGAGTTGACGTTGATCATTGCGTCCGCCTCACACTTCATATCAGAGCTTAAGCGTTGATGAAACGTAGGAATCTGACCTCCGTTGAAGGATTGTTCTTCGTCGAAGACCTTGGAAGGCCCGTCGTTGGAGAACCGTTCTTCATCGAAGGTTTAGAATTCTCTCTAAATTTCTCCAGAGGTTTCCCACAAGATTCTCCAAAAAATTTCCAACCCATATTAAAAAGATGTTTCCCCTATTAATAAACACGTCATGCCTTTTCAAATTCAAAACACTTAATTAATTAAAGTGTTGGCACCATTAAAGAGGGAGAGAGATGGTCTCTTTATTAAGGGGGTTGTCACATTAATTTGAAGGGGTGTTAAAAGGGGGGTTTAAGGGAGGTTATGGGGAAATGAAAGGTTGGGGCTCGTGTGGGCCCCACCTCTCATTTATCCACACATGGGTAGTTGGTGGTTATGGGTCTCACCCTTAACTCACCTTTATAGGGTATAACTACCATAGATATAAATAAAATTGTGTATCACCAATTTTATTTATTTAATTCTAAATCCCCAATTATTAATTCTCAACTCGCTTAAAACGCAACTGTGATAAAGGTTCCCTTAAGCAATTATCGGCGTTGCGAGTTCATCGGTGCCCTCAGATTTCAATTCCGAGCACCGGTTCAAAAGATAGAAAAACCTGCATGTACGTTTACTGAACGTACCCGAAAAAAAGTTTGGAAAATTATTATCAGTCACCCTCGACCCGCGCCGGTCAAGGTCAGGCTCTGCCTGAGTGAAACACGCCCCAACAAATCCAACGGTACTCTCAGATTTTCAATCCGAGTTACCGTTTAAAAGATACGAATTTTACAATAAATTAATTGCCACTTAATTATTTTATTTGCAGTAAAAAACTAACTTTTTCTGGTGGCCCGCGCCGAACAAAGTTAGTATCTGCTTAAATAATGCATAACCTCACGAGTCCAGCGGTGGTCTCAGATTTTTAATTCGAGCTACCGTTTGTGAGTTATAAGCATTCGAAAAATAAAATAATTTATTTAATTATTTTATTTACGGTTATGCCATTTTTGGAATTTCTCACAGGAGGCCCGCGCCGACTAAACTTAAGTCGCTCCTAGGGTAATCCCGCCATCGTAAGCGCAACGGTGCACTCAGATTTCTGATCCGAGCAACCGTTCAAGAGTTATTCCACTTTTTCGGGAAAACTGTTTACGCGCGTTAATTTTAAGTTTAACAAAACATCGACGGATCATTCTGGGAACTCCGGGCCTCAGAATCAGGTGTCGTCTGAAACCGCGCACTCGCAAAATTCAAAAGAAATTAAGAAAAAAAATTCCTTGAAATTTCTGGGTCTTTACATTACTCTCACCTCAGGGCTTTACGTCCCCGTAAAGATACATCAAAAATCTAGGGAAACAAATGAGGGTACTGAGCACGCATCTGAGCCTCCCGCTCCCATGTGCCTTCTTGGAGATTCCCGTGCTGCCATCTGATGCGCACAAGAGGAATCGATCGCCCACGCAGGACTCGCTCCTGTCGATCCTCTATCTCCACCGGGACCTCCGTAAAAGTCGCCCCATCGGCAACGTCAAGCTCCCCATGGTCAATGATATGCGTCGGGTCGTGCACGTATCTCCTCAGCTGAGATACGTGGAAAACGTCGTGCACCCGGTGCAACTGAGGTGGCAGAGCCAGGCGATAAGCCACCTCGCCAATCCTGCTGAGGACCTGGAAGGGTCCGTTGAAGCGCGGAGATAACTTGCCGCCTTGGCCAAATCTCCAAATACCACGTCGAGGTGAGACCCGCAAGAAGACGTGGTCGCCATCCTCGAACTCCAGTGGCCTCCGCCTCCTGTCAGCATAAGGCTTCTGCCGGCTCTGAGCTGTACTCATCCGCCCCTGGATGACCTGGACCATCTCAGGTCCCACTAGAGCTGCAAGATTTCATCTTTGCCGATAAGAGAAACCTGGTCTCATCCCCTGGATGAACCACATTCTTCGCCTAAAACAGTCAATCCTAACATGGATGATACTAATCCATACCAAGGATGACGTCGTAAGGCCTCGACGCTACTACTAAGAGATTCAACCGTTACTCTCGCCTCTAAGGGTTGAGTCACACTGTCGGCATCAGTGTGTGGTAACTGGGTCTCCTCCAGTAGATGTCTCACAAGTGAGGGTCAAGTCAACAGCCAAAACTGGAACCTCTTAGTAACATCACGAAAGAGGACAGGAACGAAAATATCACAAAGGTATGCGTCTTTTATTATTGCAGCTCATAATACAAGACGCTACACAAAAGCAACAAGGAACCAGAAGTACAAAGGATGTATCCACTAGTTCTGCTCCTGTCCATCTGCTCCCAGAGCTCCATGATCGAAGGCCTCGGTTGCCTGAAGCTGTGCTCTCCCCTGCGGTCGGGGTGGACCTCCCGGTGGTGGTGGTGGTAGAGCCTCAAAGCGTCGTCCACCACCTGATGCTCGGCCAGCTCATCTGCCTCGTCCGCCTCCTCCCTGCGGACCGCCACGGTCGAACCTCTGCCTCTGCCTAGGTGGTTCCTCAACCGTCTGCTGCTCCTCCGCATGGCGGGTCGGGCAGTCACGAGCCATGTGGCCTTGTCCGCCGCATGCAAAGCACTGTCTTCCACTCAAAAGACTGGCTCCGCGCTGTGTGCCCTGCACTGCTGAGCCAGTGCCCTGAGGTCGTCTGCCTGAAGGTCTGGTCTGTCTGGACCCCTGAGTCATCTGTCGGCTACCTGCTACCGAAGACTCCGCTACGTGCCGCCCTGCGGTGGGTCTCTGTGCTGGTGTAGACTCAGCAAGGAAGCTCTCGATCAGAAGGGCCCGCTCCAGTACTCCTGTCTGAGTCGGTATGTTGAGGGAAATCAGTGATGCCCTGATCTCGTGTCTCAAACCCTGCTCGAAGGTCCGGGCCCGGAAGAATGGGTCCCGTACCATGTCGGTCGAGTAGTGCGGGAGATCGGTAAATCTCAGCGAGTACTGTGCGACCGTCATGCTGCCCTGCCGCAGCTGAAGAAGCTCCTGGATACGCACCGCACGAAGGGTGGCTGGGACGAACTCTGAGCGGAAGAGGCTCTCAAAGTCCGCCCAAAGTAGAGATGCCTCATCGTGCACCTGGAGCATCAAGCTCCACCATCGTCCTGCTGCTGCGTGTAGTAGGCTCGCAGCGAGGATCACCATGAGGTCTGCTGGTGTCCTCACTAGCCTAAACACTCGTACCACTGCCTCCAGCCAGTCCTCTGCTGCCTGGGGATCCGTCTCCCCGCGAAACCTGGGCGGTCGCTGGCGCTGAAACTCATGCAGTGCGCTGAGGCGACGTGCATCGTCAGCGGCTGCTGCTGGAAGCATCGGGGGCTCGGCGGGTAAAGCTACCGCCGGTGCCACTGCTGACAAAGGGCCCTGCACCGAGGCCTCGTCGCTCGGTGGGCTGTCGTCACGCTCGACTCTCGGAACCCTAGCTGGCTGCCGTCGTGGGGCCATCCTGAAAAGGAAACAGGTGCGCCACGGTCAGAACAGTATACCTGGTGAGCTGATATAAGTAATCACAAAGAAAACATTGAAACACACACGCAATCAATGTTTTCGTGCATTAAGTCGGAAATCAGAAGTCAGGGTCCTGGTGTACGGATACGTCGGCCGCCGCACCAACACTGGACTCCCTGGACTGATAACCACACTCAATACGCTAAACATTATTGCTTCACATAGAAAATATTAGAGTTCGCGGTAGAACCGAACTCCTTTGATACCAATTTGTCACGACCCGCCCTCGGGGTCCGTGCCGTGACTACCCCAAGCCCGCCTTCCATAGGCCAGGGGCTGGCGACTAGCACCAAAGCGTAAATCCCGGTAAAAAAGGGAAGGCATTGCCTTTAAAAGGTAACAAACACCACAGAGTAAGCAAGCAGAAAGTAAACACTAAACAAAAGCAGAGTACAACTGAAAGTGAGGAAAAGTAAATGGGCCAGAATACAAACCCAAACTGAAAGTAAAGTACAACTCGAAAGGGAAAACAGCAACTGAAAAGTAAAAGCCGCTACTCCGAGCTGTCCACTGGAAATCCCACCTGAAGGGTGGGTACAGATAGCTCCACTGCTCCACGGGTCCTGCCGACCGCTCCGGGCACGTCCCGCCTAGTGGTCCACCTCCGGGTACCGTCCCGCTCTGCAAGCCTTAGCTAAGGTCAACGCTGTCCGTCGTCTGCAACCAACACAACGTAGTGCGGGCAAAGCCCGTGCAGGGGTGAGTATAAGCTACTCAGTAGGGACCCCGAGACCCCTGAAGGTCTCTCAAATCCACAAAGGATAAACCACAAAGAAAGGTACAATCACGAAGTAACAACCGGCACTGCTTAGGTATATGCCCATACATATACCTAAGTCATCAAATTCAAATACGCTCCAACCTCCGAGCCCAAGTACAACTCAGTCCACACAGGAAAGTAAACGTATTCCACACAGGAAAGCAAAACGTAATCCACACAGGATTGCACAACACAATCCACACAGGAAAGCAACAGATTCAGCTCACACAGGTATACTTCTTCGATAGACGATAAAGATGATCCCTGATCTATCTAAGTCGTCGGACCCACGAAGGATCGATAGGTAACTAACCAAAGGACGATAAAGATGATCTCTGATCCATCTAGTCGTCGGACCCACGAAGGATCGATAGGTAACTAACCAAAGGACGATAAAGATGATCTCTGATCCATCTAAGTCGTCGGACCCACGAAGGATCGATAGGTAACTAACCAAAGGACGATAAAGATGATCTCTGATCCATCTAAGTCGTCGGACCCACGAAGGATCGATAGGTAACTAACCCCCGCAAAGACCCACACAGGTTCGGGCCCACACAGGACCTGTAGACGCTGGCTCACACAGAACCGCTGAGCGCGGACCCACACAGGATCGGACCCACACAGGATCGGGCCCACACAGGACCTGTAGCACTGATCCACGTAGGATCGCTGAGTGCTGGAGTCGTCGTCGTCGAATCCACACAGGATCTCTGTACTGTCGTCGTCGCAGTCACAGTAGCAGTAGTAGCAGTAGTAGTCACAGTAACAGTCGCAGCCAGCACTAGGGTTTCTGCACACAGCAAGCTCGTTCGGAGGGTCCGCTCCACGAGCCGAGAGTCTGATACATCAACTGTCACAAAGTCCATATTTGATGTATCCAAAAGTTCTGTATCGTCAACAGAAACTCAACGCAACAGACGACGCGTCGATCGGACGCCCGGTCTGAGAGTTATTGGCATTTTCGTCCCTGGGGCCCGGTTAGTTTTTAAGGCAAAACCAACCCGACCGTACTCCACCTATGTCCAAACCTCGGGCGGAGTATGCCAAAAGATCTGTCTCACTAAGAGGAACACAACAAAACTGACAACACGTCAATCGGACGTTCGTAGCTCAAGATATGAGCGCTTCCGCTCCGAAGGCCCGGTTGGTTTCGGGTTCGAACCAACCCGGTCGTACTTCAAATGATACCGATTAACCAAATCGGTCACACCATTGCGATCCATACAGAAAAACACATGAGATGGACTACCAAAGGTCCAAAACGGATACAAGGTGAAAAAGTTGTTTTTCACCGCAACACGTGCGAACTGGGCCTCATGGTCCCCGCGCCTCGACCTCGACTTAAATATCCAAAATTGGTTTTGAAACATCCGTCTTAATTCCAGGGTCTCAACGTCGCAGACGGTTTGTCATTCCGACACTGTATGAGAGTGATATGTCCGATACAAGATTCCGTAATAATAATAATAATAATATTATTATTCGGTGTTTCGGGGCCCCGAGCCACGAACCAGAATTTAGTATCCAACATTAGACTTGAATCGACCGTATTAAGGACAAGATTACATCGCCACTGACGGCAAGCCAATCGGATGTCGCACGCATGAGTTATGGCGGGTTGAAGATTTAATAATAATATTAAATCTATTATTTTCGAAGCACTTCGGGTACCCGATCCAGAAACCCGAAAAAGACATTCAATATTGGACTCGGAATGTCCGTCTCAAAATCTGGGTCGCACTGCCGTAGACGGTTCGTGAAACCGAGGTCGCACGAATAAGTTGCGGTCGAAAAAGTGTTTTATCAACAATAATAATAATAATAATAATATATTATTATTATTGTTAATTGTTTATTTATTTAAACATTTCATAACCTCAGCTCATTCCAGGCATGAATTGAGGCCGCCAATCTCTTCCATAAAGCGCCTCCCACTTCTTTTTTATTTAATTCTCAAAACCGTTTCTCTTACCAATCTAATTCATCCCTCGGAAATTTTCACGTGGCTCTACCCTACCAGCCGTCCTTCGACTGCTTGTCCTCCGCCGGGCCTTAGCATGTGGCTGGCCGCGCCACCTCCTACGACCACGCACCCGACCCCATTCTGCGCCGCCTTCTGCCTGCACCAGCCGCCACGGTCGCCTACTCGCCCAACCGAATCGTCACCTTGGACCGCTGGCACCCTCGTCGGAAGCCGCGTTCTGAAGACGCGTCGGAATTGCATCGCCACGTGGCCCCTTCCGTGGTCCGCTGCACCTTCGTTCTAAGTTAGAAAAATTGTGACGACCGCAGATTCGCATTCCTTGAGTCGAGATCTCCACGTTCGTATATCGCTCTCAACAAAACATCGATGTTTTGACGCACTTAATTATTTGGTGCGAAGGAACGCGCGGAGAACGTGCGAAGAATGAAATATAAAAAAGGTCATGGACAATGTCCATATTGATGGTCATGTTTGTTTGGCCATCATCTTTGAGAATTAATAACAAGAGGAATAAACAAATATGTATTTATCATACTTCAAATAAACCCCCTACCTTGATTATGACGTTGCACGTCGTTGAGCCGCGGAAAGAGAATGGAGTTGACGTTGATCATTGCGTCCGCCTCACACTTCATATCAGAGCTTAAGCGTTGATGAAACGTAGGAATCTGACCTCCGTTGAAGGATTGTTCTTCGTCGAAGACCTTGGAAGGCCCGTCGTTGGAGAACCGTTCTTCATCGAAGGTTTAGAATTCTCTCTAAATTTCTCCAGAGGTTTCCCACAAGATTCTCCAAAAAATTTCCAACCCATATTAAAAAGATGTTTCCCCTATTAATAAACACGTCATGCCTTTTCAAATTCAAAACACTTAATTAATTAAAGTGTTGGCACCATTAAAGAGGGAGAGAGATGGTCTCTTTATTAAGGGGGTTGTCACATTAATTTGAAGGGGTGTTAAAAGGGGGGTTTAAGGGAGGTTATGGGGAAATGAAAGGTTGGGGCTCGTGTGGGCCCCACCTCTCATTTATCCACACATGGGTAGTTGGTGGTTATGGGTCTCACCCTTAACTCACCTTTATAGGGTATAACTACCATAGATATAAATAAAATTGTGTATCACCAATTTTATTTATTTAATTCTAAATCCCCAATTATTAATTCTCAACTCGCTTAAAACGCAACTGTGATAAAGGTTCCCTTAAGCAATTATCGGCGTTGCGAGTTCATCGGTGCCCTCAGATTTCAATTCCGAGCACCGGTTCAAAAGATAGAAAAACCTGCATGTACGTTTACTGAACGTACCCGAAAAAAAGTTTGGCAAATTATTATCAGTCACCCTCGACCCGCGCCGGTCAAGGTCAGGCTCTGCCTGAGTGAAACACGCCCCAACAAATCCAACGGTACTCTCAGATTTTCAATCCGAGTTACCGTTTAAAAGATACGAATTTTACAATAAATTAATTGCCACTTAATTATTTTATTTGCAGTCAAAAACTAACTTTTTCTGGTGGCCCGCGCCGAACAAAGTTAGTATCTGCTTAAATAATGCATAACCTCACGAGTCCAGCGGTGGTCTCATATTTTTAATTCGAGCTACCGTTTGTGAGTTATAAGCATTCGAAAAATAAAATAATTTATTTAATTATTTTATTTACGGTTATGCCATTTTTGGAATTTCTCACAGGAGGCCCGCGCCGACTAAACTTAAGTCGCTCCTAGGGTAATCCCGCCATCGTAAGCGCAACGGTGCACTCAGATTTCTGATCCGAGCAACCGTTCAAGAGTTATTCCACTTTTTCGGGAAAACTGTTTACGCGCGTTAATTTTAAGTTTAACAAAACATCGACGGATCATTCTGGGAACTCCGGGCCTCAGAATCAGGTGTCGTCTGAAACCGCGCACTCGCAAAATTCAAAAGAAATTAAGAAAAAAAATTCCTTGAAATTTCTGGGTCTTTACAATAAAAATATCATGTGTGTGTATAACACAAGATATGATGAGTGTTTTAGGTAATGAAATATAAACATATTGTTTTTATGGAACAAGATAATCTTAGTGTTGCGTGTCCTTCACACTATCGAATATAATTTTCTTCTTTTAAAATCATAGGGTGTTATACGGTATATATGATATTATAATTATAGAAGAATAATTATGACATAAATATAATATAAAAATATTAAAACTATCATAATAATGATAAATGATAGATAGTGATGGAAAATATATTTTATTTATATATGGAGGAGGTAGTCCACACGTACGCATGAGCAATACTTCCATATCCCATTTTATTGAAAAGATTGTGAATAATGGTAGTTACATAATCAAAATAACATTTAATTATATTGATGATACCTAGTTTATTATTTTATGATTAATATCACATATTTAGAGTAGTTATATGAGAAAATAAATTGAAAGTGGATGTTTAAGACAATTACGTCTTCTTCAACATGACTCCTTTCGATCCTTTCTTAAGAACACTTTGAATGGTATTTTTATAATACCAACGATTGAAATTCATGGATATGGCTGATTGGAAGTGAATTGGGTAGGTTTTATCTATGTTAGATGTATCCTAGATGTCACGACCCGCCCTCAGGGCCCGTGCCGTGACTACCCCAAGCCCGCCTTCCATAGGCCAGGGGCTGGCGACTAGCACCAAGGCGTAAATCCCGGTAAAAAGGGAAGGCATTGCCTTTGAAAATTAAACAAGCACTACAGAGTAAGCAAGCGGAAAAGTAAATGGGCCAGTATACAAACCCAAACTGAAAGTAAGTACAACTCAAAAGGGAAAACATCAACTATAAAGTAAAAGCTGTTACACTGAGCTGTCCACTGGAAATCCCACCTAAAGGGTGGGTACAGATAGCTCCACTGCTCCTCGGGTCCCGTTGTCCGCTCCGAGCACGACTCGCCCAGCGGTCCACCTCCAGGTACTGTCCTGCTCTGCAAGCCTCAACCATGATCAACTTTGTCCGTCGTGTGCAACCAACACAACGTAGTACGGGCATAGCCCGTGCAGGGGTGAGTATAAGCTACTCAGTAGGGACCCCGAGACCCCTGAAGGTCTCCCAAAATCCACAAAGGATAAACCACAAAGGTGAGATACAAACATGAAGTAACATCTGACACGGCTTAGGTATATTCCCATACATATACCTAATTCATCAATTCCAATACGCTCTAACCTCCGAGCCCAAGTACAACTCAGTCCACACAGGAAAGTATACGTATTCCACACAGGAAAGCAAAACGAAATCCACACAGTATAGCACAACACAATCCACATAGGAAAGCAACAGGATTCAGCTCACACAGGTATACATCATCGATAAGGTGAAAGAGATGATCATACATAGATACTGAATCATCTAAGTTGGGACCCACATAGGATACAAGACCTGTTATCTTCATTGATTCATCTATACTGGGACCCACATAGGATACAAGACCAGCACAGCTAGGACCCACATAGGATACAAGACCAACTGTCTTCATCAATTCATCTATACTGGGACCCACATAGGATACGAGACCAGTATTGAATCATCTAATTTGGGACCCACATAGGATACAAGACCAGCACAGCTAGGACCCACATAGGATACAAGACCAACTGTCTTCATCGATTCATCTATACTGGGACCCACATAGGATACAAGACCAGTATTGAATCATCTAAGCTGGTACCCACATAGGATACAAGACCAGCACTGCTAGGACCCACATAGGATACAAGACCAACTGCCTTAATCGATTCATCTATACTGGAACCCACATAGGATACAAGACCAGCACAGCTAGGACCCACATAGGATACAAGACCAACTGTCTTCATCGATTCATCTATACTGGGACCCACATAGGATACAAGACCAGTATTGAATCATCTAAGCTGCGACCCACATAGGATACAAGACCAGCACAGCTAGGACCCACATAGGATACAAGACCAGCTGTCTTCATCGTCGCAGTCCACTGAGGATCTCTGCACAATCGTCGTCGTCACAGTAGAAGTCGCATCCAGTACTAGGGTTCCCGCACACAGCAAGCTCGTTCGGGAGGGTCCACTCCACGAGCCGAGAGGCTGATACATCAACTGTCACAAAGTCCAGAGTTGATGTATCCAAAAGTTCCATATCGCCAACAGGAACTCAACGTAACAGACGACGCGTCAATCAGACGCCCGGCCTGAGGGTTATTGGCTTTTTCATCCCAGGGGCCCGGTTGGTTTTTAAGGAAAAACCAACCCGTACGTACTCCACCTGCGTCCAAACATCGGGCGTAGTATGCCAAAAGATCTGTCTCACTAAGAGGAACTCAACAAAGCTGACGGCACGTCAATCGGACGTTCGTAGCTCAAGATATGAGTGTTTCCGCTCCGAGGGCCCGGTTGGTTTCGTGTACGAACCAACCCGGCCAAACTCAAAGTATTCCGAAACTTTGAGTGCGATATACCGAATCGACTGTCTCTATCCAAGGATCGCATCACCACTGACGGTTCATCGATCGGAGGTCCGTAGATCATGTTATGGGCAAAATACCGAAGTAGATTCGAAAACGGGGGGTCCGGGTCCGGGCCGACCCGGCCCGACCCCCCCTGGGTCGGCCCGAACCAGGTCGACCCGACACAGGTCCGACCCGGCCCAGCCGGCGGCGTGGCCTGGCACGGCGGCGCGGTCTGGCGTGGTGGCGCGGCCAGGGCGCCGCTCGGGTGCCACGCGCGGGGGGCAAAGCCCCCGCCTTCCTCTGCTGGCGGCGCGGCTGGATGCCGCGCCTCAGATCAAATTCCCCCCCCCCCCCCCCCTCACGTGGGGGGCCTGCCTTTGAGAAAAATGGGGGGCCTCTTTCCCCCCCCCCCTTTGTGAAACCGGCCCCCCTCTTAATGGGGGGCCATTTTGGCTGGCCGGGGGAATTAATTTCCCCCGGTTTTGCCTCCCTTCCGGCCGGCCTGACCTGGCCGGCCGGTTCTTCCTCAACGGGACCGGCGAGGCCGGTCCCCTTTCCGGCTTCCGACACCGGCGGCCCGGCTGGCCGCCGGTCTCCCTGTTCCTCCGTGGCCTGGAATCGGCCGCGACCTTCGCCGTCCAGCGCGGTGCGACGGCACCGCGCCCCTCCGTCGCACCCCTGCTCTAGCCGTGGCGCCTTCGGTTTCCTTCGACACGGCACGACGGTGTCGCGTTCATGATAAATCTTTCCACGGCGTGGCGCGACGGCGCCGTGCAATATTTGTCGAATGATATCTGTGTGGTGCGACGGCACCACGCCATCACGTTTCATCCGCAAGAAACATTCAAGAACAAAGGAGGGTGTTTTGGCCGTGTTTGTGCGGTCCGGCCCCCCTCTCGTTAGATGATAGCACATAATCATTTATCCTCAAGATTGTCATACTAGAACCAAGAATGAGAATAAATAAATTAAACAACAACAAACCCCTACTTGGTTTCAAGAACTATGGTCATCAACGACCCGCGGAAGACGAGCGTCGCGGTGGTCGGCTTCGTGGAAAAAGGACGTCGATGTCGTGAAGTGAGGATTCGAAGCTCTTTGATGGCGATTTCGTCGTGGGAAACCGTCGCAGAAGAGATGAAGTGGAAGGAGACGTCGACAGTGTTGCGGGTATGGCGTCGTGGAAGACGGTTCCCGAGAACGTGGCGTTCTTCGTTGATGTCCGAATGTTCTTCGCGTTCTTCGTCAAAGTTTGAAGAAGATGGAGAGAATCCTTCAAAACCTCTCAAGATGGCTAAGGAGACCAACCAAAATAAAATAAGCTAAGGCTTATTTTATTCACACAAAATAACAATTTGAATTTCAAAGGTTTGAAATTAAACAACTCAACCCAATTAATAACCAAAGTTGTCAAGTTCATTAAAAGAGGAGTTTAAGGGAGTTTTAAAAAAAAGAAGGTGAAGAGTTAGGGTTCATGTGGGCCCCACCACACTTAATCCTCTCAAGGGAGGTTAAGTGGGTGTGGGTCTCACCCCTAACTCCCTTTGGGAGAAGTTAACCAACAAGTTAAAAATAAAAAGTGTTTCCACATTTTTATTTAACTTCTTATAATTTTTCCCAAAACTAACTTTCATTCCGCATAAAACGCAACCTCGGAAAAGGTCTCCTTAAGCGAATATCGGCACTGCGAGTTCATCGGTGTCCTCGGATTTCAATTCCGAGCATCGGATCAAAAGTTAGAAATTCTCGCTCGTTCGTTCACTGAACGTACCCGAGCCATACTTCGGAAATTGATTCCGGGCACTCCAGGCCTCGGAATCAGGTGCCGTCAGAAACCGCGCTCTTGTAAAATTCCAAAGAAAATTAAGAAAAAATTTCCATTGAATTTTACGGGTCTTTACATTACTCCCACCTCAGGGCTTTACGTCCCCGTAAAGATACATCAAAACTAGGGAAACAAATGAGGTTACTGAGCATGCATTTGAGCCTCCCGCTCCCATGTGCTCTCCTGGAGGTTCTCGTGCTGTCATCTGATGCGCACAAGAGGAATCGATCGCCCACGTAGGACCCGCTCCTGTCGATCCTCTATCTCCACCGGGACCTCCGTAAAAGTCACCCCATCATCAACATAAAGCTCCCCATGGTCAATGATGTGCGTCGGGTTGTGCACGTATCTCCTCAGCTGAGACACGTGGAAGACATCGTGCACCCGGTGCAACTGAGGTGGTAGATCCAGGCGATAAGCCACCTCGCAAATCCTGCTGAGGACCTGGAAGGGTCCGATGAAGCGCGGAGATAACTTGCCACCTCGGCCAAATATCCCTATACTACGTCGAGGTGATACCCGCAAGAAGACGTGTTCGCCATCCTCGAACTCTAGTAGCCTCTGCCTCCTGTCAGTGTATGACTTCTGCTGGCTCTGAGCTGTCCTCATCCGCTCCTGGATGACCTGGACCTTCTCTGTCGTGGCCTGGACCACCTCTGGTCCCACAAGAGCTGCTATGATTTCTTCTTTGCCGATTAAGAGAAATCTGGTCTCATCCCATGGATGAACCACGTTCTTTGCCTAATACAGTCAATCCTGACATGGATGATACTAATCCATACCAAGGATGATGTCGTAAGGCCTCGACGCTACTACCAAGAGATCCAACCGTTACTCTTGCCTCCAAGGGTTGAGTCACACTATCGGCTTCAGTGTGTGGTAACTGGGTCTCCTCCAGTAGATGTCTCACAAGTGAGGGTCAAGTCAACAGTCAAAACTGGAACCTCTTAGTAACAACACAAAAGAGGACAGGAAAGAAAACATCACAAAGGTATGCGTCTTTTATTATTGCAGCTCATAATACAAAGACGCTACACAATAGCAATAAGGAACTAGAAGTACAAAAGACGTATCCACTAGTTCCGCTCCTTCCCATTTGCTCCCAGAGCTCCATGATCGAAGGCCTCAGCTGCCTGAAGATGAGCTCTCCCATGTCCACCAACTCCCTGCGGTCGGGGTGGACCTCCTGGCGGTGGTGGTGGCAACACCTCGAAGTGTCTCCCACCTTCTGCTGCTCGGTCGGCTCCTCTGCCTCGTCCGCCTGCACTCTGTGGACCTCTATGGCCGAACCTCTGTCTGGGAGGTCCCTCTACCACCTGTTGCTCATTTGTAGGATGAGTCGGGCAGTCTCGAGCCATGTGACCTTGCCCGCCGCATGCGTAGCAATGCCTGCCCCTCGTGTAGCTGGCTCTGCTTCGTGTGCCCCGCACAAACGAATCTTCATCCAGTGTCTTCCCATCTGATGGTCTGACCCGTTTGGACCTCTGCGTCACCTGTCTACTGCCAACTGCAGAAGACCCTGCTACGGGCTGTCCTGTGGAGGGCCCTGTCACTGGAGCCTGCTCGGCAAGAAAACTTTCCACTAGAAGGGCTCTCTGCAACACCTCTGCCTGCGTCGGAATGTTGAGGGAGATCATCGAAGCCCTGATCTCATGCCTTAGTCCCTGCTTGAAGGTCTGGGCCTGGAAGAACGGGTCCCGTACCATATCTGTGGAGTAGCGCGAGAGATCATTAAATCTCGCCGAGTACTGGGCTACTGTCATGCTGCCCTTCCGCAGCTGAAGAAGCTCCGGGATACGCACCGCACGAAGGGTGGCTAGGACGAACTCCGAGCGGAAGAGGCTCTCGAAGTCCGTCCAAAGTAGAGATGCCTCATCATGCACCTGGAGCATCAAGCTCCACCATCGGCCTGCTGCTGCGTGCAGTAGGCTCGCAGAGAGGATCACCATGAGGTCTGCAGGTGTCCTCACTAGCCTAAAAACTCGAACCACTGCCTCCAGCCAGTCCTCTGCTGCCTGGGGGTCCGTCTCCCCATGGAACCTAGGTGGTCGCTGGCGCTGGAACTCGTGCAGAGCTCCAAGGCGACGTGCATCGTCAGCGGCTGGTGCTGGAAGCATCGGTGGCTCGGCGGGTAAAGCTATCGCCGGTGCCACTGCTGACAAAGGGTCCTGCACCGAAGCCTCGTCGCTCGGTGGGCTGTCGTCTCGCTCGACTCTCGGAACCCTAGCTGGCTGCCGTCGTGGGGCAATCCTGAAAAGGAAACAGGTGCTCCATGGTCAGAACAGTATACCTGGTGAGCTGATATAAAGTAATCACAAAGAAAACTTTGAAACACACACGCAATCAATGTTTTCGTGCATTAAGTCGGAAATCAGTATTCAGGGTCCTGGTGTACGGATACGTCGGCCGCCGCACCAACACTGGACTCCCTGGACTGATAACCACACTCAATACGCTAAACATTATTGCTCACATAGAAAAGATCAGAGTTCGCGGTAGAACCGAACTCCTCTGATACCAATTTGTCACGACCCACCCACGGGGCCCGTGTCGTGACTACCCCAAGCCCGCCTTCCATAGGCCAGGGGCTGGCGACTAGCACCAAGGCGTAAATCCCGGTAAAAAAGGAAGGCATTGCCTTTGAAAAGTAAACAACCACTACAGAGTAAGCAAGCGGAAAAGTAAATGGGCCAGTATACAAACCCAAACTGAAAGTAAGTACAACTCGAAAGGGAAAACAGAAACTGTAAAGTAAAAGCTGCTACACCGAGCTGTCCACTGGAAATCCCACCTAAAGGGTGGGTACAGATAGCTCCACTGCTCCTCGGGTCCCGCCTTCCGCTCCGAGCATGACCCGCCCAGTGGTCCACCTCCAGGTACTGTCCTGCTCTACAAGCCTCAACCATGATCAACGCTGTCCGTCGTCTGCAACCAACACAACGTAGTGCGGGCATAGCCCGTGCAGGGGTGAGTATAAGCTACTCAGTAGGGACCCCGAGACCCCTGAAGGTCTCCCAAAATCCACAAAGGATAAACCACAAAGGTGAGATACAAACATGAAGTAACATCTGACACGGCTTAGGTATATGCCCATACATATACCTAAGTCATCAATTCCAATACGCTCTAACCTCCAAGCCCAAGTACAACTCAGTCCACACAGGAAAGTATACGTATTCCACACAGGAAAGAAAAACGAAATCCACACAGTATAGCACAACACAATCCACACAGGAAAGCAACAGGATTCAGCTCACACAGGTATACATCATCGATAAGGTGAAAGAGATGATCAGACATAGATACTGAATCATCTAAGCTGGGACCCACATAGGATACAAGACCAGTTATCTTCATTGATTCATCTATACTGGGACCCACATAGGATACAAGACCAGCACATCTAGGACCCGCATAGGATACAAGACCAACTGTCTTCATCGATTCATCTATACTGGGACCCACATAGGATACGAGACCAGTATTGAATCATCTAAGCTGGGACCCACATAGGATACAAGACCATCACAGCTAGGACCCACATAGGATACAAGACCAACTGTCTTCATCGATTCATCTATACTGGGACCCACATAGGATACAAGACCAGTATTGAATCCTCTAAGCTGGGACCCACATAGGATACAAGACCAGCACAGCTAGGACCCATATAGGATACAAGACCAACTGTCTTCATCGATTCATCTATACTGGGACCCACATAGGATACAAGACCAGCCCAGCTAGGACCCACATAGGATACAAGACCAACTGTCTTCATCGATTCATCTATACTGGGACCCACATAGGATACAAGAATAGTATTGAATCATCTAAGCTGGGACCCACATAGGATACAAGACCAGCACAGCTAGGACCCACATAGGATACAAGACCAGCTGTCTTCATCGTCGCAGTCCACTGAGGATCCCTGCACAATCGTCGTCGTCACAGTAGCAGTTGCAGCCAGCACTAGGGTTCCCGCACACAGCAAGCTCGTTCGGGAGGGTCCACTCCACGAGCCGAGAGGCTGATACATCAACTGTCACAAAGTCCAGATTTGATGTATCCAAAAGTTCCGTATCGCCAACAGGAACTCAACGTAACAGACGGCGCGTCAATCAGACGCCCGGTCTGAGGGTTATTGGTTTTTTCGGCCCAGGGGCCCGGTTGGTTTTTAAGGAAAAACCAACCCGTCCGTACTCCACCTGCGTCCAAACCTCGGTCGGAGTATTCCAAAAGATCCGTCTCACTAATAGGAACTCAACAAAGCTGACGACACATCAATCGGACGTCTGTAGCTCAAGATATGAGTGTTTCTGCTCCGAGGGCCCGGTTGGTTTCGTGTACGAACCAACCCGGCCGAACTCAAAGTATTCCGAAACATTGAGTACGATATACCGAATCGTCCGTCTCGATCCAAGGATCGCATCGCCGCTGACGGTTCGTCGATCGGAGGTCCGTAGCTCATGTTATGGGCAAAAGACCGAAGTCGATTCGAAAACGGGGGGTCCGGGTCCGGGCCGACCCGGCCCGGCCGGGGGCGCGGCCCGGCATGGCAGTGTGGTCCGGAGTGGTGGTGCGGCCCAGCGCGGCGGCGCGGCCTGGGCGCCGCTCGGGTGCCACGCGCGGGGGGTAAAGCCCCCGCCTTCCTCTGCTGGCGGCGCGGCTGGATGCCGCGCCTCGGATCAAACGCCCCCCCCCCCCCACACGTGGGGGGCCTGCCTTTGAGAAAAATGGGGGGCCGCCTGCCCCCCCCCCCCCCATCCCCTTTGTGAAACCGGCCCCCCTCTTAATGGGGGGCCATTTTGGCTGGCCGGGGGAATTAATTTCCCCCGGTTTTGCCTCCCTTCGGGTCGGCCCGACCTGGCCGGCCGGTTCTTCCTCAATGGGACCGGCGAGGCCGGTCCCCTTTCCGGCTTCCGACACCGGCGGCCCGGCTGGCCGCCGGTCTCCTCGTTCCGCCGCGGCCCGAAACTGGCCGCGGCCTTCGCCGTCCGGCGCGGTGCGACGGCACCGCGCCCCTCCGCCGCGGCCCTGCTTCGGCTGTGGCGCCTTTGGTTTCCTTCGACGCGGCGCGACGGCGTCGTGTTCATGATAAAACTTTCCACAGCGCGGCGCGATGGCACCGCGCAATATTTGTCGAATGATGTCTGCGTGGTGCGACGGCACCACACCATCACGTTTAATCCGCAAGAAACATTCAAGAACAAAGGAGGGGGTTTCGGCCGGGTTTGTGCGGTCCGGCCCCCCTCTCGTTAGATGATAGCACATAATCATTTATCCTCAAGATTGTCATGCTAGAACCAAGAACGAGAATAAATAAATTAAACAACAACAAACCCCTACTTGGTTTCAAGAACGATGATCGTCAACGACCCGCGGAAGACGAGCGTCGCGGTGGTCGGCATCGCGGAAAAAGGAGGTCGATGTCGTGAAGCGAGGATTCGAAGCTCTTTGACGGCGATTTCGTCACGGGAAACCGTCGCGGAAGAGATGACGTGGAAGGAGACGTCGACGGTGTCACGGGTATGGCGTCGCGGAAGACAGTTCCCGAGAACGTGGCGTTCTTCGTCGATGTCCGAATGCTCTTCGCGTTCTTCGTCAAAGTTTGAAGAAGATGGAGAGAATTCTTCAAAACCTCTCAAGATGGCTAAGGAGACCAACCAAAATAAAATAATCTAAGTCTTATTTTATTCACACAAAATAACAATTTGAATTTCAAAGGTTTGAAATTAAACAACTCAACCCAATTAATAACCAAAGTTGTCAAGTTCATTAAAAGAGGAGTTTAAGGGAGTTTTTTAAAAAAAAAATAATGTGAAGAGTTAGGGTTCGTGTGGGCCCCACCACACTTAATCCTCTCAAAAGAGGTTATGTGGGTGTGGGTCCCACCCCTAACTCCCTTTGGGAGAAGTTAACCAACAAGTTAAAAATAAAAAGTGTTTCCACATTTTTATTTAACTTCTTATAATTTTTCCCAAAACTAACTTTCATTCCGCATAAAACGCAACCTCGGAAAAGGTCTCCTTAAGCGAATATCGGCGCTGTGAGTTCGTCGGTGTCCTCGGATTTCAATTCCGAGCACCGGATAAAAAGTTAGAAATTCTCGCTCGTTCGTTCACTAAACGTACCCAAGCCAAACTTCAGAAATGGATTCCGGGCACTCCGGGCCTCGGAATCAGGTGCTGTCAGAAACCGCGCTCTTGTAAAATTCCAAAAAAAAATAAGAAAAAATTTCCCTTGAATTTTACGGGTCTTTACACTAGAGGTGTAATTAAAAATTAGAAGAGGTTTCCTTTTATAAGGGAGGAAAATGACACACATGGAATTACTTAAAATATTTTAATATAATTAATGTATTTCTAAAGTATAATGATTAAAAATATACATGAATCAGAATAAAAAGAGAATATGGTATAAATTGCATCTTACAATGAAATATATAATGATTTTGGTGTCATTTTAAATGTTATATTTTGGTTGAAGCCCTTCATTAATCGATTTTAACAACAATTCTGGTAACCACATTTTCAATCTTAAAGGGTTATAATTTTACTTATAAGGTAACAATTTGAACATAAATTTAAATGTGAAGTAATTGGTAACAATTTATCATCATAATTTTTCTCTTTTTATATTTTTATAATTTTTAAATAATTTATTAAAAAAATTATAAAATAACATTAATGCGATTTTTGAAAATATTCAACTAGTTTTAAATTAATGAAATAAAAATATTAATTTAATTTAAATAAAAACCATTAAAATCAATAATATGTGTGAATAATATATAAAATTCATGGGGAACTATAATTTACCCCTAAAATATAACTTTTATTGTTTTTATAATCATTAACATGATTTTGATACTAATTTCACAAGCACTGTGTTGGTGTTGAGTATAATTTTATGGAAATTATTTCATAACTAAAAAAGTAAAATTAAATTACCATGATAAAAATAATAAATTCATATTTAAAATAATAATTTATAACCAATATTATCTTATTTTATTCCTTATGTAAAAATTTTAAAGGTATTAAAGTTAAGAGAATTATATTTTGGAAATTTCCTTACATAAAAATAATAAAAATGTCATTATCAATGGAAAATGGAACCGAAATGATACATATCAAAATTAAGGATAGATATGATCAAATTTATCTAATCTAATGATATAAAGGAATGTTTTCCTTTTATTTTGTGACCTTATATCATGGCTTTAACCCAATTTTAGAAATTTTACCCTTGTGGGGGGATAAATATTTACCACGATTACTATTCATAACGACCAAAAGTATTAAGAAATAATTATCAATTATAAACCTACTGTATCCAAAATTTGTATACAAATTTCAATATTCAATTCATAGAAGTGGAAAATTTTAATTTAAAATTAAACATGTAAATCACGATGTAAAAGAATTTTCCTGAAAATATGTTTTCTGAATTATAAAATGATTTTATACTAAATTACTATATAAAATAATTTAAAATGGCCTAATTCTATTATTAAAAATAAAAAAAAATAATATTACTTTTTCAAGCTTTTTGAAATAAATTTTAAATATTTAGACTCTTTAAATTGAAATGCATTTTTTGATATAAAATTAATATTTTTCATTATTCAATGATAAATAAATCTTTTCAGAAAATTATGAAAAATTCAGTCTAAGATAATTTTTATATTATGATTTCAAAAAAATCATTTTTTTTAAAATAAATTTTCTGAAAGAGAAAAAAATAAATTATATTAGTTTCTCATAAAAACCAATAAAACCATTTTTTAGGAAATATATATTTTTTAAGTATATAACGACATTTTAATAAATGAAGTACTTATATATAAATATATTGTACTTTCTAATTGATTTTTGTATAATTTTTTAAAAAGTAGTTATTTATAAAAACCTTTACCCCAGTATCCCAGTGTCTATGGTTACTTTATTACATTGACAGAAGATATAAGGAATCACATCCTAAAGAACTAAGTAGTTTAATAGTCTTGGGAAACTAGATACATACATAAAATTCACATTACTATTGAAAAAATAAAATAAATTCTTTTTTATTTGAGAACATGATTATTCCTTATAGAATATCCCTACATATCAATTAAAAATCACTTCTTAGTATCCTAGGGAAAATAAAACATAATAAAGAGGTGCAATCAGATGTTTAGTGTGGGTAATAATATAATGAAATTTATCATGAATACATAATCATAGTCAATATTGAAAGGTAAATAACTAAACAAAAATCCTTTTAATCAATAAAGTGAGCATAATACGACAGAAATAAATGATGATAAAATAAATACATATAAATTATCACATAATCATGAAAATTATCCCTGGATATTATATGTAATTGAATAATAACTTAGACATCAATAACTAATATCATAATATGGGAATGAATCATTGTAGACATCAGAAACCCATTGTCACAACCTTTTACAAAGAAATTTATATATATAGTTAGATTCTCATCTAATTTGGATAAGTGATTCATTTACTGATCCCTGTCGATACATCAAGGGGATATCTATATGGACTCGGCCTTAAAAATTACATAATATTGAATTAAATGAATAATTCACATTGAGTATCTTTTCAGGTTTAGAGTTTTCGAGAATTAGGACATAACTATTACATCTCAAAAGATTACAAGGTAGACATATCTACATAGTTTCCATTTTTTCATAAAATAAAAACTCTTAAAAAATCATGTCTAGTTCCATGTTTTAGATAGAATGACTTTTCCTTGATCCCATCCTTGACCTTATTCATCTTTAAGTCCTGTGAAAACATTTCAAAACATGGGATGAGCATAAAAAGCTCAGTAAGGGTTATAAAACAAAGAATGTAAACATTTGTTCATAAATACATACAAAACATGAACACTTTTACTTACCTCATGAAATCATAAGATTTATGAAAGACACATAGAAATCATTAATCATAAAGGTAACTTGTGGCATCCATATCATATTTACATTGTAACTATCACAACTACATAGGGTGTTACTTTGGAATACCCATAACAATATAGTCCCTAAATCTATTAGGAGAAACATTCACGTTTACCTTTGTCACGTTACCCAATGCATTGGAGAGAAGTCTTGGTCTCACCCGCCATAGGTTTATCATGGAACCACCCATATATGTAAATAATGCCCAAGAACCATAACATGATCATAACACATAACATAAGCATAAAGGAAAGATAACATTTCTACATTGCAATAATAAAATATCATTTCAAGATATTGAAATAAAAAATCCTTTCTGTAAATCATTTTCAATACTAAAATATGTAAAAAGAGTATATGGTATTTATTTTTCCTTAAAAAAACATTCCATCTTGTTAAGAAAGCCAAAGATCAAATAATACTCACGGCGGCGGAAAGGTTGTTGTCACCACTTACGTTAAAAAAACATTCCATCTTGTCATTTAGTAAAACGCTTCGTATAAAAAGATTCCCTTTGAATAAAATGAAATTTCAAAGGGTTTTATACACCGTATAAAATAAAGTCGTGTATAAAACTAAAAATGCCTCAATGAAAGGAGATTGAGACAAAGTCCCTTACCTCGCGACCGATTTGAATAGATCATTATTTAATCTCATGAATAATAAACTAAAGATAATTTCTACTTGCTTAATAACATTTTTAAAGTTTAGTATTCCTTTTAAATCACTTATTACCATGTTATAAACATTATGCAATCATTTAATTTAATAACGTTCATTTTTTTCGATATTTGGTACTTGAGTAAAAATGAACAACTTATATTTACAAGTTGTCCATGTGGTCAAAGGTTCATTATATCCATAATTATATTCATGATTTGGATATCATATATATCATATATATCCAGTATATAAATTTTTTTATAATAGTACATAACATTTAGAGGTCAGAAATGAAATGCATCGTTCATAGAGACGGTAAGTTGTACGTACGCATGGACGCTACTTTCATTTCTATTTCTTTTTTTAATGGAAATAAAACATAATGAAAAATAGGTATATTATAATTCCAGTATAATATAATATAAAATATCATTAACTCTATCCTTTATACATCTAACATAAGGAATTAACGTGTCACATAACTTTAAGGGGGCGGCAGTCCGAACTTCCTCAAATGAGATTATCGTATTTACCAACTATGGAAACCATAAAGGTTTGATATAATTGGGAATTACAGAAGCATAAGGAAATCATAAACATAATATATATCATATATAAATATAGTTCCATCACAATGGCCACCATGAGAGGTGGTAAGATGTAATTGAACAATCATCGTTTCGTGAGGCTTTTGTTTTCCATCCACAGAAACATTATGTTCTTCATCCATTAGATGGCTTTGTGTGTATGTGTAGGTCGAATATTTTTCATAAAAACATACTAGTATATTTAGGATACTGTTGTTGTTACAAAAGAAAGGAAATAAAAATATTTTAGGGGTTAGAGAAGTAAAATAAAAGAAAACAATTTAAGAGAAACGGTTGCCTTTAATTTGGTTAACTCCCATTGGTTTGAACCAAAGGACTTCTTGAAGTGCCTTCTTCATAAGGTAAGGGTTATAATAGGAGTATAGGGATGTTTATAACTTAATTGGGTAGAGTTTGGACGAGCCAAATGGCTTGAGAGGTGTGAGGAATTGGTTAGAAGTGGTCTCCTTTTATAAGGGGGAGGAGGGGCTCTTTTGGAAAGTGTGAAACTATTATTTTATTATATAATTATATTCGGTTTATAATGGTCCAAAAATCATTATATTAGAAGATAAGATGAGTCATGGTCGAAATAAAATCATCTAATCAGAATTTGACATGTTTTGGATAATATTTTAATCATTATAATCTTATTTATTTAAATCATTTATAAATGAGGTAAATACTGCATCATTATTGTGTCATAAATAATTTAATTTATTTGATGTCTAAAAATTATAAACAAATCCCATTATATATGAAATATTATTAGCTTTACAAAGAATATTTATAGTCGACAATAGGACTTATACAACACCATATAAAAATTAATTACTAAAAGATTTTTGTTTATGTCATTTTGGCCTTTACTTTAAATTAATTAATCTAAATTGTCATTATCACTTCCAAGTGGATCAAAGGGGTCCCAAAATAGACCCAAAGATGACCATGGTCGTTAATGACTGAACCAATAAGGTTATGACAAGTGTTAAGGTAATTTAGAATTATTATAATATTCTTTTAACCTTGAATTACCTTATTTACCTTTAACCATGGTAAATAAAAGCCAAAAGTTACTATTCACCAAAAATTATTTTCATATTAATGAACCAAGTTTTAATTCTTGATAACAACCATGTATGTCAGATTTTTGAAATTAAATACACAGAAGTGGTAAAATTTCATTTAAATGAAAAAGTCAGTTTTTCAACTACCACAAAGTGGTGTCACTATTCATCAAAAATTGAAGTTTTTCGGAAAAATACCAATAATTAAGCCTAAGCATTATTTGATATTCCAAATTCAAAATTGATGTCTATTTTTACAAATTCAAAACATAGAAGTGACATTAATTAATTTAAAAATTAATTTCCATTGTTAAAACAAATAGCGTGTTTTTAAGAAACAATAACTATCAAAATATTGATACTTGTTTATGTCCAATTTCAAAGTGAAATTACTTCCAATGACCAACATTGGATAAAATGGTAAAAATATATTTTAATTTCACTTTAAAACCAATTAGAAAGATAATCTAGCCATATAAATAAATTAGATTAAAATGCACTTTTTAATTAAAATACAATATTTTTCACTATTCATTAAAAAATGACCTTTATCGGAAAAATTCCAAAAAATTGCACAAAGTAAATTTCGATGTCCTAATTCTAAAGAAGGATTTTATTTGGTCATATAGAATGTATTAAAGTGAACAAATCTATATTTAAAAAGGGTTCCCCATTAAAAGGCGGTAAATCTTCCCTTTAATGTAAATTATTCTTAAAATTAGATTTATTCACATTTTAAGCCTCTAACTTTTTATTGGATAATTTAAATACATTTAACAGTCATGTATAATCATATTGTAGTTAGTTTCATTCATTCCCGCCAATACAACAGCTAGGAGTTAACTACCATTTAAAATAATAATATTATATTATTAGTGTGCAACGTAAGATTCAAAGAAACTCGTTGTTGCGTATCAGGTATGATATCGAATATAGAAACCCTTTTAAAGTAAAATTAATATTTAATTCAAAAATATTAATAAGTATAAAAATATCTTATTCTTCATTTACTTAGGATGTTACATCCTTCCCCCCTTGTGGGAATTGTGTCCTCACAATTTTTATTCACTTATAAAAATAAGTGGGGGTATTTATCCCTCATAGCATTTTCAGATTTCCACGTTGCCTCTTCAACCATATGGTTATTCATAAAACCTTTACCTAGTAAATTAACTTATTCCGCAACACCTGCTCTCTACAGTCAATAATATGAACTGGTTGTTCTTCATAAGAGATATTCTCTTCCAACTGAACTACCTCTGGGCTCAAAACATTAGTTGGATCTGACATATAATTTCTCAACATCGAAACATGAAAAACATTGTACCCCTGGGATAAACATGGAAGTAAAGCCACTTTATATGCAACTGATCCCACTTTCTCCAGAATTTCATATGGTCCAATGAACCTCGAACTCAACTTTCCCTTCTTACCAAAACGCATCACACTTTTCCATGGAGAAACTTTGAGAAAGACATGATCACCTACCTCAATGGAAAGATCCTTCCTCCAGTTATCGGCATAACTTTTCTGTCTACTCTGAGCTGTTCTCATGTGCTTCTGAATCAATTGAACTTTCTTTACCATCTCTTCTACCAATTCTAGTCCCATCAGCTTCCTTTCACCTACTTCATCCCAAACATCTGGAGTTCAACAACGCTTTCCACATAATGAATCAAATGGAGCCATCTGTATACTGGAATGAAAACTGTTATTATAAGAAAATTCAACCAAGGAAAGATATTGGTCCCAACATCCCTGATAAACCATAGATAAAGCGTGTAACATATCTTCCAATGTCTGAATGGTTCGTTCTGATTTCCCATCTGATTGAGGGTGAAAAGCTGTACTAAAATTTAATTCAGTACCCAAAAACTTCTGAAGGCCTTTACAAAAGTTAGAAGTAAACCTGGGATCACGATCAGATACAATGGAGAGGAGAACACCATGCAACCTGAATATCTCTTTGACATACAACTGAGCAAGTTGATCTAGAGATAAAGTATCTCTAAACGGAACGAAATGAGAAGATTTAGTCAATTGATCAACTATAACCCAGATTTCAATATTACCTCAAGATGTCTTTGGTAATCTAACAATGAAGTCCATGTATATATTTTCCCATTTCCATTATTGTATTGGTAAAGGCTAAAGCATTCCATTTGGTAACGGTCGCTCTGCTTTGACCTACTGACATGGCAAACACTTCATAGTAAAATCAGCAATATCTCTTTTCATTCCATCCCACCAGTAATACTCCCGAATATCTCTGTACATCTTAGTACTGCCAGGATGAACTGAAAACGGAGAACTATGAGCTTCAAATAACAACTCATTCTTCAACTGTGAATCATAAGGCACACATAATCTCTTTACAAACCTCAAAACAAAATAATTATCAATGTTAAATTCAGGCAACATACCCTTCTAAACCAACTCTACCTTTTTTTGCAACTCACCATCTTCCTTATGCGCTTTCTTTATTCTGTCGGATAGTGATGATCTCACTGACACATGATACAAAACATAATAATTTACTACACCAACAACTTCTATGCCAAATTTCATCAAATAAAAAACCAAAGGATCTTGTTCCAAATGTAACATGGTTAATGATGTATTACATTTTTGACTTAAAGCCTCAGCCACATTATTTTCTTTCCCAGGATGATAAAGGATCATGAAATCATAATCCATGATTAATTCCAACAATCTCATCTGTCTCATGATCAATTATTTCTGAGTGAATATATACATCAAACTTTTTTTGATTAGTATATATTTCACACTTCACTCCAAACAGATGATGCCTCCAAATTTTTAAAGCAAAAACAATAACAGCTAATTCCAAATCAGGTGTAGGGTAATTTAACTCATGAGGTTTCAAAAGATGTGAAGTATAAGAAATTACCCGATCAATTTGCATTAGGACACAACTTGGTCCTTTCAATGAAGCATCACTGTAGAAAAAAAACTCACCATTTCTAGAAGACAATTCCAAAACTGGAGCATTCAGCAATCTTCTTTTCAATTCCTGAAAACAATCATCACATTCTTTTGTCCAGATGAACTTAAAACCTTTGCGAGTTAACTTAGTCATTGGACTAGATAACCGTGCAAAATTTTCAAAAAAACATCTGGTAATAACCTACCAAACCAAGAAAACTATGACTCTCGGTTATATTTGTATGTCTTAGAATTCTTCAACAACTTTCATTTTAGCAGGATCAACAGTTATGCCATTTTTTGAAACAATGCGACCAAGGAATGAATTTTTTTGTAACCAAAACCCACACTTGCTTAATTTCCCATAAATTTTATTTTCTTTTATTATTTGCAGGAAAACCCTTAAATGAATTTCATGCTCTTTTTTACTTATATAATAAACCAAAATGTCATCAATAAACACAACCACCATTTATCACCTGATTCAACTGAGCCATCACTATATTAAACTGCTCAATTCTGATTCTGACCATCATTGGTTTCTAATTCGTAAGGTCATTCTCCTCTGTATGCCTTCCCAGAAAACCTGCTCTGTTTTCTTTATGAAAAATCATTCTTAACATAGATTTATCTTAGATTAAGCAACATGGTAATCTGTAAATGCTATATGATTTCTATATTAACATAAATTACTTTATAGATATTAATTTAACAATACCATAACTCCTAAAGTTGTCTAAACTGACCTCCGATACTAACTATAATGACCCAGCCTTAAACATTACATAATATTGAATTAAATGAATAATTCACATTGAGGATCTTTTCAGGTTTAGAGTTTTAGAGAATTGGGACATAACTATTACATCTCAAAAGATTACAAGGTAGAAATATTTACATAGTTTCTATTTCTTTTCATAAAATAAAAACTCTTTAAAAACTCATGTCTAGTACCATGTTTTAGATAGCATGACTTTTCCATGATCCCATCCTTGGCCTTATT
Source organism: Viscum album (assembly GCA_963277665.1). Taxonomy (NCBI): domain Eukaryota; kingdom Viridiplantae; phylum Streptophyta; class Magnoliopsida; order Santalales; family Viscaceae; genus Viscum; species Viscum album. Next base: position 953,646,497 of record OY728128.1, on the reverse strand, counting down.
CATCTATAAGTCCTGTGAAAACATTAAAAAACTTGGGATGAGAATAAAAAGCTCATTAAGGGTTATAAAACAAAGAATGAAAACATTTGTTTATAAATACATAAAAAACATGAACTCTTTTACTTACCACATGAAATCAAAAGATTTATGAAAGACACATAGAAATCATTAATCATAAAGGTAACTTGTGGAATCCATATCATACTTACATTGTAACTATCACAGCTACATATGGAGTTAATTTGGAATACCCATCACAGTATATTCCCTAAATATCTTAGGAGAAATATTCAAATTTACCTCTGTCATGTTACCCAGTGCATTGGAGATCTATCTCGGGCTCACCCGTCCTAGGTTTATCACGGAACCACCCGTATACGTAAATAATTCCCAAGAACCATAACATGATCATAACACATAACATAAGCATAAAGGAAAGATAAAATTTCCACATTGAAATAATAAAATATCATTTTAATATATTTAAATAAAAAATCCATTCTAAAAATAATTTTCAATACCAAAATACAAAAAAAGAGTATATGGTATTTATTTTTCTTTTAAAAAAACATTTCAGCATGTTAAGGACGCCAAAGTTCAAATAATACTCACGGCGGCGGAAAGGTCGTTGTCACCGATTACGTTAAAAAAACATTCCTTCTTGTCATTTAGTAAAACGCTTCATATAAAAAGATTCCCTTTAAATAAAATGAAATGTCAAATGGGTTTATACAATGTATAAAATAAAGTCGTGTATAAAACTAAAAATGCCTCAATGAAGGGATATTGAGACGAAGTCTCTTACCTCATGTCCGAATTGACTCGATCGTTCTTTAATCTCCTGAATAATAAACTAAAGTTAATTTCTACATGCTTAAGAACATTTTTCAAGTTTATTATTCCTTTTATATCACTTATTACCATGTTATAAACATTATGCAATCATTTATGTTAATAACATTAATTTTGTTGATATTTGGAACTTGAGTAAAAATGAACAACTTATATTTACAAGTCGTCCATGTGGTCAATGGTTCATTATATCCAGAATTATATTCATGATTTGGATATCATATATATCATATATATATATATAGTATATACATGTTTTTATGATAGTACATAACATTTAGAGGTAATAAATGAAATGCACCATTCATGGAGACGGTAAGCCGTACGTAAGCATGGACGATACTTTCATTTCTATTTCTTATTTTAATGGAAATAAAACATAATTATACATAGATATATTATAATTCGAGTATAATATCATATATAATATCATTAACTCTATCCTTTATATATCCCACATAAGGCATTAATGAGTCACATCACTTTAAGGGGGCGGTAGTCCGCACATCCTCAAATGAGATTATCGTATTTACCAACTATGGAAACTATAAAGGATTCATATAATTGGTAAGTACAGATGCATAAGGAAATAATAAACATAATATATATCATATATACATAAAGTTCCATCATAATGGCCATCATGAGAGGTGGTGAGATGTAATTGAACAATCATCGTTTTGTGAGGCGTTAGTTTTCCATCCACTAAAACATTATGTTATTCATCTATTATATGGAGTTGTGTGTAAGTTTAGTTCGAATATTTCGCATAACAACATACTAGTATATTTAGGATACTGGTGTTGTTACAAAATAAAGGAAATAAAATGAGTTTAGGGGTCGGGGAAGTAAAATAAAAGAAAACAATTTAATAGAAACCGTTACCTTTAATTTGGTTAACTCCATTTGGTTTGAAACAAAGGACTTCTTGAATTTCCTTCTTCCTAAGGTAAGTAATATAAGATGAGGATAGGAATTTTTAGAGCTTAATTGGTCTGATTTTGGAAGATCCAAATGGCTTGAGAGGTGTGACGAATTGGTTAGAAGTGGTCTCTTTTTATAAGGGGGAGGAGGGGCTCTTTAGGAAAGTGTGAAACTATTATTTTATTATATAATGATATTCAGTTTATAATGGTCAATAAATCATTATATTAAAAGATAATATGATTCATGGACGAAAAAAAATAATCCAATCCGAATTTGACATATTTTGGATAATATTTTAATCATTATAATCTTATTTATTTAAATCATTTATTAATGAGGTAAATACTGCATCATTATTATGTCATAAATAATTTAATTTATTTGATGTATAAAAATTATAAAACAAATACCATGATATAGTAAATCCTTTTATCTTTCCAAATAATATTTATAGTCGAAAATAGGACTTATATAACACCATATAAAAATTAATTACTAAAAGATTTTTTTATGCCATTTTGGCCTTTACTTTAAATTAATTAATCTAAATTGTCATTATCACATCCAAGTTGATCAAAGGGGTCCCAAAATAAACCAAAAGATGCCCAGGGTCGTTAATGACTCAACCAATAAGGTTAAGACAAGTGTTAAAGTAATTTTGAATTTTTATAATACTGTTTTAACCTTGAATTACCTTATTTACCTTTAACCGTGGTGAATAAAAGTCAAAAGTTTCTCTTCACCAAAAATTATTTTCATCTTAAAGAACCACATTTTACTTCTTTATAACAACCATGTATGTCGTATTTTCTAAATTCATTTCACAGAAGTGCTAAAATTTCATTTAAATGAAAAATTCAGTTTTTTTAACTACCACTAAGTGGTGTCACTACTCATCAAAAATTGATGTTTTTCAGAAAAATATCAGTAATTCAGCCTAAGTATTATTTGATATTCTGAATTCAAAAATGATTTATATTTTTCCAAATTCAAAACATAGAAGTGTAATTAATTAATTTAAAAATTAATTCCCGTTGTTAAAAACAAATAACGTGGTTTTAAGAAACAATAACTATCAAAAGATTGATACTTGTTTATGTCCAATTTCAAAGTGAAATTACTTCCAATGACCAACATTGGATCAAATGGTAAAAATATATTTTAATTCTAATTTAAAATTAATTAAAAAGATAATATGAGCTTATAAATAAATTATATTAAAAGTCATTTTTGAATTAAAATACAGTATTTTTCACTATTCATTAAAAAATGAACTTTATCTGAAAAATTCCAAAAAATTGCACAAAGTAAATTTTGATGTCCCCATTCTAAAGAAGGATTTTATCTGGTCTTATAAAATGTATTAAAGTGACCAAAACTAGATTTAAAAAGGGTTCTCCATTAAAGGCGATATGTAGGCCCTTTAATGTAAATTATGCTTAAAATTAGATTTATTCACATTTTAAGCCTCTAACTTTTTATTGGATTATTTAAATACATTTAACAATCATGTATAATAATATTTTAGTTAGTTTCATTCATTCCAACCAATACAGAAGCTAGGAGTTAACTACCATTTAAAATAATAATATTATATTGTTATTATACAACGTAAAATTCTAAAGAAACTCATTGTTGCGTATCGGGTACGCTATCGAACATAGCAACCCTTTTAAAGTGAAATTAATATTTAATTCAAAAATATTAATAAGTATAAAAATATCTTATTATTCATTTACTTGGGATGTTAAAATATCTATAACTGGTCCCCACCAATCACCTAATATGACTATTGTATTCCAAAAATGAAGGAGGTGAAACATAATCAATATAAACAATTTTATTGAAAAATTAAGATACTAAATGTTAATACATACCCCAATAAAATATACAAAATCATATACCATCCAGAATAATAAAGTGAATGGTATTAAAATTGAACATCTTCAATCAATTTGATCATAAGATATATCAAGAGAAAGAATTAGGATGATATCTATACAATATATAACCATTGTATTATAATTGAAATAAATGGTTTATGCCTTGGATAAATATAAATTCAACAAAAATTTCATTAAAAACATTCTTAAAGAAATCTAAAATTTTAACTATAAAAATCACCTTTAAAAAATTGATCAATTTTTCTGAAAATATAATTATTTTAAAATAACATTCGAAACATATAAAATATTATTTAAAACACATAGTGGTCATCATGGTAGGAAATTAAATTCATACCGTACATGTTTACACATATATCCATTTCACCTTTTTAGTAAAATACAAACATGAATTGTTTTGAAAATACATGGATATTTTTTATGTAAAAACAGGTAAAAAACAATTTAGTAAATTATTTGGAAATGGTTAATTTTTTTTGAAAAAAAATTATAGAAAACTTGGATTTTGAGGGAAAAGGATTTTTGACTGAAGAGCGAAATAAAGATGTATTTTCTTAAAATATTTTCTCAATAAGTTTAAGTTCCAATGAGTGGAAAAAGTATACTATTGACTGAAAGGTTCATGAAGAACCAGTGTATAAGTAAATATTTTTTTTATGACAGAAATTCAAAATAATCCTCCCATGTGAGTATTAAAAAAATCCTAAATAATGATGAGATTTTGAAATAAACCCTTACAACATTGGTAATGCATGAATCATAAACTACCGGAAAATAATAACATCAGGTGGAAAATTAAACACCATGAAAAGAAATATATTGTTTATATAATATATCCAAAAATAAATTATATTCACCACATAATGGAATAAGTAGATAATATGTCACATGTATGATAGAAGTATAAGTGAGATGAGAAACCCTTATCTCATGTTTAACATACTTCGTACATGTTTGAACCTCTTGTATAATAAATATAGGTTTATTATAAATATATTAAATAAAACTAAAAATATATAATACCATATATTGTTTAACTATAGTCATTAATCACCTATTTGTTGAAAATTATTTGTTAAAATGAATGTTTCAAGTGATAATTTCTTCGTTTTTCATGTATGTTTTAGTTCAGTAATTTTGGCCTTTTTTATATGATAATGGGTATACCATATCCATAATGTAAACCATGACATAAATAAAAAATATTTACACTGTAAATTTATTTATAGTAAAATTTTATTTTTATATATAGAAAATGGATTACACCACTCATGAAGATGGTAGTACATTTGTATGCTTGCACTCTGTTTCTATTTATCTTAATGGATGGAACAAAAATAAGATAAATATAAATTTATATTTCAAAAATTATTACAGTTTAATATATAGAATTTATATTAATCAAATACATCCTTATTACCATCTATGTAAAAATAAAATAAAAAACATATCACATCACTATGTGAAAATCATAGTCCACATGTAGGGGAAACGAATCATGTCTCTTGACATAGGGGTTTCCCACTATACATAGGAGTGACTTTTTTGTATTCCCTATGGAATGGAAAGTATGTATATATATGTGATATCATAATTAAAAAATTATAATAATTTCATAATTATATTGTAAATTTGTTAAATCTATCATTATATCTGGCCTTTAAAGGTGGTGATGGAAAATGTATTACATTGGTTTGGGAGGAGGTAGTCCGTCATACACATGATCAAAAATTTAATTTCCATTTTTATTGAAATGGATATGGATATAGGATATTAAATTAACAAAACAACATATTAATATATATAATATAATTAATTTATTATATTATCATATTTTAATAAGGTTTGAATTAGGTATGATAATAAATAAAACAAATAATCATGTTTAAGAAATTTACCTCTTCTTCAGAGAGCCACATTATTATTGTGCCTAAAGACTTCATAGGAAGGATTTATAATAAAAAACATTAATCTATGATGTGAGGAGGTAATTATGGAATGGATTTTGGAGGTTCTGAATTAACCAATGGGTTTTGAATGTGAGAATAGAAGATGATAGGGGCGACCTTTAATAAATGGTGGAGAGGGAACACATGGAATTTTTGAGAAGATAAAGTGATACCAAAAAAATTTTCATTCCAAAAGCCTCTAAAATTTGTAATTATATAACATTACATGTTATAAGGTGGAAATATTACATAAAAATTGGGTTTGGACAAGTTTTATGTCATTATTGACCCCTATCTTCCGAGTTTAACCCATTTTAAACCCATATTTACATTAACTAAGATAATTAATTTTTAACATTTTCACTATTAATTATGGTAAAAAATTAGGTTTAACCTATTATATTATTTATTTAATTTTATTCCAATTATTGAATCTATATTTCCATATTCAATTCATAAAATTTTCATAATTCAATTTTAAATTATACACGTAGATGGGGAGAAAAAGTAAGTTTCCAAAGAGAAAATTCTCATAAGTATAGAAAGTTTTAATTTAAAAAGTAAATATGAAATTAATTAATTATAAAAAATTCCATCTATTATAATATAATTTAACTATTGTAACATTAAAACCAATTCAAAATATAATTTAAATATGTTAATTATATAAATGAAAATGCAGTTTTCAAAACAAATATGTATTTTTCACTATTCATTGAAAAATTTATCCAATTATAAAATCATAAATTATTCACTTTAAGTTAATTTTGAAATTTAGTTTTAAAAAATGAATGTTATTTTTTTCAAATATATTTTATAAAAGTGGTAAAACTTAATTTTAAATTATGTACGCACAGCACGATTAAACCATCTTTTAGAAAAGTAAATTTTTCCGATTTTTTTTAAAATGAATGTTATTCTATTTTGTATCCATAAATTACCATTGAAGTTAATTTATAATTGTGAAAACCATATAATTTTCATATTTTATATACTCTTATTCATTCCCTCAAACATAACAACCAGGTTATAATGGTCATGATTAAATAATAATATTTTAATATTTTATCACATTTTCTTTAAACTCAATGTTGTATGCTTTGTATGCTATCAAATAGATTGAATTTATTTAAAAGAAATATATTTTAAAGTCTCGTGGTATTATATTATATTATAATATTTTTTTTGTTTCATATATTCTTTTGAATATGATGTTTTTCTTTTAAAATATTAGGTTGTTACATTCTACCCCCTTAAATAAATTTTGTACTCATAATTTAATCAAGATTTTGATAATAAAGGGTTTGATATTTGAAAATAACATTTTTAGAAACACACATTGAATAAAGGTTTATTAAAAAATACTATTGATTAAATATAAAGACAATAACAATTTAAACTTGGAATAACACATACAAGGTTTCTAAGTAGAGAAAATGTTTTGAGAAGTGGAGATATGAATATCGAAGAAAAGAAGACACAATCATATAGAGCTATGGAGATCCCTTATCAAAATAAAGTGAATACCCAATGGAAATTAAAGGACCTAAAAACCATAAATCTATGATGTTTAAAAGGACTATTTTATTCATAAAATTTGAAGTTAATATGAAAACATTTTTGTTTCAAGGTCATTTTACTAAAGTTGAGGAATTCATTTTTTATCTATGAATATAAGGAAATATAAAAATTTTATATCTATATATTTCATAATGATAATTTAATTCTCATGTTGTGATTTGATAAATTTGGAATTTATATCTTAATCCATGTATTAAATATCTAAAAAATAATTTTTATAGCCAAAGGAATAAAATTAAATTTTAACAGATCATATGATCTTTAAAAGAGTGACATGTCTTTTCACATGTCCCTATATATTTATCAAAACCAAAAATGGTTAGGATGAGTCATCTAATATAATATATTAATATATTATCCTCAACAGTAACACCCAAAGTTTAATTTAATCCATTTAATTAATATCTACTCTTCCAAAATATGACTGACCAAATTCAATGTCTAAAATTTTTGAGGTAAAATCATTAAATTCCAAAAAAATCAATATAAAATTAGATTTAAAAAAAATAATGTATCTATTAATGTAAAATAAAAAATAATTCAATACCTTGATCACCAAAAAAAATTAATGAAAACATGAATTCTTTAAGAAATAAAATATCTGGCCGTCAAATATATTTTCTTAAATATAATCATGTAGTAAACTTCATCAAAAATATCATGAATCATCAAATTACTATACAATTTCTAGGTCTTAAATACTATCCCATAAATATAAATTAATCATTATTATATCCAAATAAATAGAATATTAATGTTTATATTCCACCAATAATGTGTTTTAAAAGAATTTAAACTTTCCATTAAATTACTTTTCGTGGCCATTGGTACCATATGACATGCAATTTCAAATACTTGTAGAATACAAACTATAGTGAAGTCTTTATAAACATTTTAATTCATATAACTACAATATCATTGCTAGAATACACTTATAAAAAAATTACTGGATCAAAACAGAATTATATTAATCATTCCACTTTATTGATAGTAACAAAATAAACTTTACCTTGATCCCTTAACTTATTCTAAGGTATATTCACTTGATTCTTGGGGAATTCATTTACGTAGTACCCTATATCCCAATAATTCAATCATTGAACATAAATGGTTTCTTTAATACCCTTAGAATCATGAGTACTAAGGCCTTTCTCTCCACACTTATATTAATCTTTCATTCCCTTTCAGGAAAGCATTGGGGTGTTAGTTCCCACAATTATCAAATGGGGGGAAATCCTTCTATCCCATATTCCCTTTATCCATAATTTGGTATTTTTTCTTATTCTTATCTTACTTCTCTTATAAGACCTATTACTTGGAAATTTTTTTCTCTATTTTGGTATCACATGCTACTATTTCCTCACATAATGAGAATGTTCTGGTGACTAGTTCACTTCAAAATATTATCTTAATACCATCTAGGAAATAATCATTCTTACTCTTTGGATAGAATATTTTGATACGGTTCCAATTCTTTCATCCAATAACCATTTATAAAGGATATAATACATGCTATTAGATCTTGATATTTTGAAACATAACTTCGAATCTCAAAACAAGTGAAACACATAGAATAAATTGGAAATTTTATGTATGGATGATCACATAATCATAAAAATCATTTATTTAGAATATTTTGAAAATAATAAAATATATTCAAATCCTTCATAGTGGTTTGTAAATAAAATTTGAATTTACAATATAATAGCTCCCAATAGTGTAAAAAAATGTGTGTAGTAAGTATGATTATCATGTATCAGGTAATGCTTGAGTTAAGCCCGATGCGTCATTTTCAGAGTTACTACCCCTAGATACATATTTTATAGAACTATTTTCGCTTGTAGTGTACAGAGATGAATATATTGATAAGAAAACCACATAATATATACCTTTATAAAATATTATGATATTATCTTATAATTAGAAATATCCTTAAATTATTTCATTGGGTTATATTATCTAATCTTTGTTTCCCTAAATCTAGTTTCCACGGTTTCTAATAAACTTTGTCTAATTCAAACTATAAAGACCTCGACCTCAGTAGCCTAGATTCGATGGTTAGTTTATTAAAATGGAATAATAAACAAGTAATCACATTATAAAGGAAAAAATTGTTTATTATAATTTTTAATATAGATACATATTTTAAATTCACATTATAATTGAAAATATAAAATACAAAAAGTGTTTTCTTAGAGAACACCCTTATTCCTCATAGAGCATCCCAACGTAGAAATTTCAAAACACTTCCTAAAATCATGGGGAAAATATAACATAATAAAGGTATGAGCTCATATTATTATTAAGGGTAAACGTAATTGAGAATCTATAATGAATTAATAAGCATAATAAATATGACAAGGTAAATTTCTGAAAAACTTTCTATATAATTAATAAAATGTGCATAATATGGAAGAAATAAATGATGATATAATAAATATATATAAATAATCACATAATATAGAAACTTATCCACTGATATTATAACTAAATAAATAATAACATGGTAAACAGTAATGGATCTCATATAGAGGGAATGCATCATCTAGGACATTTGAAACATATTATGAAGACCTTTTAAAAGACAATTTAAATTTGTTTGTTGAAACCCATATAATTTGGCTTAGTATTTTTCCTCATGAGACCTATCAATGAATCAAGGGGATATCTATAATCGATCCAGCCCATCACTTACTAATTTTAATTCATTCCTCATATTAAAGTGGTGAAACATAATAAAAAACATTGGTATTGAAAAAATAATATATAAAATTTTAATACTTATCCCAATCAAATAAATATAATCATAAACCATTTATAGTAATATGGTAAATGGTAATAAAATTTTACATCCTCATTCAAAATGATTATAAACCATCCAAATAATAAATAAGAATTATATCAATACAACATATCTCTTATGTGGGTCATACTTACAATAAAGGGCTGACTTCATTAGTGTTGGATCGAAATGTATATTCAGATGACAAAATACAAAATAGGGGGGATTGTAAGTTTAAAAAATTTTAAAATAATTTAAACTAATTGAATTTAGAAAACTATTATGTATTAATAGTAATTAGACTGAGATTTGGGTTTGATAAAAATGATATCATAATCAGGTTAATTATGATATGATTATTTTGACATAAGTCATCAAATAAATGATTCTTAAGTATAGAATATAGAATTGTAATTAGTTAAATTGATGTAATTGTAATTAAAAAATCATAGTTGAAAAGTATTACAAAATTATTGTAATCACAGAATACAAATAGAAAGATGAATCAATTCTATTTCTATTACAAATGTAGTGGAAATAAAATACAGTAAAATGAATAAAATTCTTTTCACCCTAATATAAGGGTATCCAAAAACCTAGGATAAAGATTCGTTGATTTATTCTTTCAAGAAAGTATGTCTTATCCACACTATGGTAATCCATCGATATGAATATTGGATTGTATTTATATCCTCATTATCCCTCGATGCAATGATAATATTCACTCTATCTTGCTTCCTTTCAAGTCCTTGATCAGAAAAAGATCGACATAGTTCTGTCTTGCTATCCCTACAAGCCCTCAATCTTATTTAGAAACACTCCGTGTCGCACAAAGAAAAAAAATAATCTTGAGAGTTACAAGTATAAGGAACAATCTGTTCAAAACTTGTAAACTTCAACTCTTTCACAAATAACAAAGTTTGTAATGCTCTCGAACAACGTCTAAAATTCATATTTTGAGCTCTTTCAAATGACCTGGTATTTATAAGCATTCATCCAAATGATCAAATTTTCTCTGAGATTTTTATGGGGACCTGGACACCTGACACTACAATAGTCACATGATAACTAAAATAATGATATCATTTTGATTTATACATAATTCATGAAATAATTACAATTATGTTTTCTAAGAATTATATATAAATTTAAATGAGTGTTATTATTTTCATTACGAGAGTCAGTATGATTTATTTCATTATGAAAATAATGTCAGTACGAAAGACAAGGTAGTGTGTATGATATAAATCATATCCAATATGTATGATATAAAATGTATCTGGTGTTTTTATTATAATAATTGAATGAGTCATTACTATAATTCTCATGAGTATGATTTTTATTGTATGCATTATGAAAACCATAATGATAAAATATGAATTTATTTTCATAAATAAAAAGATTTAATGTAAGTATGATAAAATTATTCATTATTTCTTATAAAAAGAATATTAAAACACTTCGAACAAAAAATAGTAGTAATTTAGAATTTAAAAATGATCTTATGATTTTTAAAACAAAAGGAATAGAAAATTCAAAAAGAGAATACAAACGCAAAAATATCCCCCTTTTTGGAAAGTACAAACCACAAGACTTAAATAAAAAATTACTTTGTAAAAAATAAGTCCAAAAAATATTTTAAAGAACATTTGTTATCCAAAGAAAAAAATTATACTAATCTCCCCCTGAGTATTAAAAATCCTCCAAATATAATATTCAATACAACTAACTCCCCCTTAGGATAATAAATTTTCTAAGGATCGTATTCTATTTCTTTTAGAAATTTTCTCCCCCTTAATACATCATTATCCCCTTTTATGAAATTTTATCATCTTTTTTGAAAATTTATCCCACTATCTAAAGAATTCCCCCCATTTACAATTTACAAAAAGGAATAAAGAAAGTCTTATAATATCTGAAAAGGTTTTAGGGAGACAAAAAATATGAAGTAATAAATAATATGATCATTTAGAATAAATGAAAGAAAATTCATCCAATATTCTTGGAAAAAAATTTTGTCAAACTATATATAGATGAATAAAATATCACCGATGATTCCAAAAAGTAAAAAAAAAATAGTTATAAAGAAATCATTTCTTCCACTTCAATATGAGGCCTACGACAATTTTCATCATCTTCTTAAATTTTTTTATATCCTCCTTCAGTTTTTTAAGAAAATCATTCTGAGACTGAAAATTTTACTCATGTTCTGAAAATAAGTTATCTTGGGTGCAAATCCTTTCTTCATAGGATTGCAATTACTCTTCCAATGTATAAAACTTATCTTCTTGGGATTTGATTTTCTGTTTCTGAAGATGAAATCATTCTTTCTGAGACTTATTGATATGTTTATGAACTTCAAATCTATCAAATAAGAAAACATTTTGATTTTTCAATTTTAAAATATCATCCTTGTAAAATATCAATCATTAAACTTTTGATTGAATTGGATTTAACTTCTTATTTATCTACTTTATTTCTTCGAATTGAATATCACATGGTATTTTAAAATCTTTTAATTTTCAGGAAATATCACAAGACTATTTTTTGAAAGCAATAAGGAATCCATTCACAAGCTTCCTTATATATTTAATTTAATCTTCAGGGAATTAGATACATGAATCAACATTATGAGACCATTTTCCCACTTTTTTGTATTCCCTTTTGTGTTTATAATAACTCTCTTAAAAAACATTACAATCATATTCAAGATTGGTTAATCAGTCCCTTAAACATATTACAAATTTGAATTTATAATTTTGGTTATCAAAAACCATGTCAAATTTTGTCTCAATCATTGAAAAAAATAGAATTTTCATTTCCAGTCATTCTAGAACATGGAAATTGTACTTATCACCTTTCACTATAATTGAAATCATTAGAATAAATGAACTCTTGAGGTTAAAAATAAATGCAATATTGAGGTTTTTCTATCGTATTCAAGATAAATTTGATAAAGATTAGAAAAATGAAATACCAACAATTAAAAATGAATTAAAAAAGAATAAGGTATAATAAATTGTAACTTTCGAAGTCTCAATATCGACCTATTGGTTACAAAAATATTTTCTTAAAAAACTTCGAATTAAAATATTTATGAGTACCAAAACATTTCTGAGTATGAAAACATTTCTGATTATGAAAACATTTTTGATTATGAAAACAAATCTGAGTATGAAAATTTTTGAGTGTGAATTTTTTTGAATTTATAAAAGTAATAGTACAAAATTTTTTGAATATGAAAAATATATTGAGTTTGAAAAATATATTAAGTACAAAGAATATTTTGAGTATGAAAAATATATTGAGTAAAAAAAATTTACTAAGAAAAGTTTTTTATAATACATCAAACATATGTACTCCACTTTGAAAAGGAGTACCTTAATGTAAGGATATGGTTTAAATGAAAAGTAGATATAAATGATTACTTGATTTTTATCATTCCTATATTCTATTTAATGTATTTTAATCTATCATGAGGTAATGGTTTTGTAAAAATATTACCTTGTTTTTCTTGCATTCCAATAAACTGTAAAATGATATCACTTTTAAGTGTGTGATCCCAAAGAAAGTGACACATAATATCTATGTTTTATTCATGTGAGTGATGTACGTGGCTTTTACATTAATCTATGGCACTAGTGTTATCATATAATATTTTAGTTTTAGTAAAATTCCTGACATAATTAGTGAGTGTGTGTTGCATTTACAACAATTGAGTACAACAACTTACAGCTTTCACTTATTCAGCTTCAGTAGTGGAAAGCACTAATATGTTTTTTTTCTTATAAGACCAAGAAACAAATGATGATACTATGAAATTATAGGTTTTATATTTAGTTTTTCTATCCTTTCTAAAACCCCAAATGTTAGCATCCGAAAAACTTTTCAATTCAAAATCATTTTCAGAAGAATTGAAAAGTATTAAATCCATGGTTTCTTTTAAGGAATATTTTTTATAGCTTTTAAAAGGGAATATTTTGGATTTACCTGATACCTTTCACACAATCATAACAGAAACATTATGTTTAGATGACTAGATATTAAGTATTTTATACTTATTATCGTACCTCTAGAAATTGTTCGATCAACTAGCATCCCAACTTCATCACTATCAAGTGTATTTGAGGTACCGATTGGAGTACAAATACTTTTAGTGTTGTAATATTAATAATTTTTAAGAAGTTTTTTGATATTATTTTGTGGAGATATATAAGTACCTTTTGGGTTTTTAGAAATTTGAAAACCATGAATTTCTTTTAACTCACCCTTCATACTCATTTCAAATTCATATTTCATAACATCTTAAAGGAATCTGTTAAATATTGTCTTTTTGATCCAAATATAATGTCATCAACATAGATTTGAACAATAAAAACTTTTTTATTATATTTATTTATGAATATAGTTGGATTAGAATTTCCCTTAACATATTGTTTTTGTAACAAAAATCATATTGCTATATCGTACTAGGATTTTGGGGCTTGTTTAAGGCCATATAATGATTTGGTATGTTTTTAAATGGATTTAGGATGTTTTGTATCTTCAAAAATAGAAGGTTGTCCAACAAAAAATTATTCTTGAGAATATATTTTAAAGAAATCACACTTCACATCCATTTGAAAACGTTTGAAGTTAAATAATTCTGAAAAGTCTAATTAAATACGAATAGATTCAAGTCCAGCTACTAGAGTATAGGTTTCTTCATAGTCTATTCCCTCTTTTTTATTATAACAATTAGAAAATTTTATTTCTTTATTTATAAAAATTATTTGATTTTCAATAATATTTTTTTTCAAAAAACCCATTTAACACCATTTATTGAGGTTTCATTAGGTCATTAAACCATGGTCTAGATTGTTTTCCTTTCAAATTAATTTATTTCATGTATTATATCTATAATCCAATATCAATTACCTAAACCCTCATCGAGACTTTTAGGTTAAAATTGAGAAAGGAAAGAAAAATGTTCTACTTAATTTCGTATAGAACTTATAGTCCGCACTAATTTATTCACATCACCAATGAAACTATTACTTGGATGATTACTTACAAAAAATGATTTGGGTTTTGCAAAACATGTTCATCAACATAAGTTAGAAAGTATTAAAGAGTTAATACTTCAGATAAATTTTATTTAGTATTATCCTTTTTATAAGTGTAATCTATCATAGGTTGAGAATCAGTTTTTTAAAACACATCATAAGATGTAGGTTGGGATTGTTTAAAAATAAATGGATCATTTTCATCAAATTTGACATGTACTATATCCTAAACAGTAAAAGAGTTTTTTTATTAAAATATCTATATTCCTTATAAGTTATGGAATATCCTAAGAATATAAATTCATTATATTTGGGTGTGAATTTGGGTAAATTATCTTTTGTATTCAAGATAAATACTTTTCATCCAAATATTCTTAAGTATAAAACTTTTGGTTTTCATTCCATCCATAATTCAAAAAAAAAGTTTTATTAATAAAGGCTCAAATTAAAACAAAATTTATAGTATAACATGAAGTACTAATAGATTCATCACAAAAGTGTTTAGAAACTATGTATTCACTCAACAAGGTTCTTGTTACTTTCTGAAGAATACCATTTCTTATTTCAAAAACACTATTTTTTTGAGGAGTTTTAGGAGTTGAAATGTTATGAGCAATGAATTTATTACCACAAAAAGTTTCAAAATATGATTTTACAAAGTCTCCATTATGATAACTATGATTATTTATAAAGGTATGGTTTTCCCCATTTTTAACATTGGCTATGAAAGTTTTAAAAAAGAAAAAAAGATTCTAATTTATTCTCTAGAAAATAAAACCCTCTGTATCTAGTGTAATCACTAGCTAAAAAAATAAACAGTACCTTCCACCAGTACTTCTAGATTGTGTAGGACCAAAAAGTTCAATGTGCACTAACTTTAAAGCATCAATAGTTGATAATTCACTAATATATTTAAATCTTGACATATTTTTATTTCAATATTGAATAGGGTTAGACTTTTGAAGAATCAAATATATGTTTTTGTATATCATTATCAAGTATTTTCTTAGATAATTTATATAAGTTCCTAAGGTTATAGTGTCCTAAACATATTTTTATAACCATGATTGATCTTCAATTACACTAATCCAAGGTAAATCTGGGCTAATAATATCTTCTAAGTTAAGTGTGTAAACAATGTCATGTTGATGAGTATAAATAATGAAACCATCCTTTGAATTTTGTACGACAAATTTATCAATACTAAAATCCAAAAGGCAACCTTTATGAAGTAATTTACTTACAATTACAGGTTTTTTCTTAAGAACATTAATGAATAAAACATTCTAAATCAATACTTGTTCAAGAAGAACTATATTACCAATACCAAGAATCATTCCATGAAAATTATCTCTAAAGTTAAATCTTCCACCTTTAGTTTCGATAATATCTTTAATGAATTATTTATTTTTAGTCATGGTCTAGGAACATCCACTATCCATGTACCATATACTCTTGTTGTTGGTACTTCATTTGTTTATCTGCAAATTAAAAAAAATAGATTTTTGAAAACCAAATTTTATTTGTCTAGAAATATTAATAAACAATATTTTGTAAATCCATATTTGTTTTAAAAAATGAAATTTGTGGAACCCCAAGGATTTAATTTCATTAAAGGAAATTTTTTTATTCCAATGCTCTACACTTTGACATTTAGTACAAAAGGGGGTATTTTTAATAACAAAATATTTGTTACTAAAAATAGGTTTTTATGAGTATATCTAATTCCCGTAATAGTTCCATGAGGATGATGTTGTTTATACATTTAATCAAATCATTAATTAATAATAAAAAAGATCGATAAAATTTTAATTAAAGAAGAAATTTCACATTTTAGTTTTACAACCAAATCCTTATCCTCATAGTCATTAGTTTTAGAATTCCGTTTTGTTTCTAAAACAATTTTATGAGAAATCGCTACTTCAAAATCCATAGAAATCATATCCATCTCAGAATTATATTTTCAAGGTTTTTAGAAATTTTATCAAAATAAAAATATATAATATCAATATCTTATGAAATATTTGAAACTTCATTAGTTAAAAAATTTATTTAAGAGTTTTCTTTTTCATTTTTCTTAACATCTTTACAGTTTTCATTCTCAAGTAATTTTTCAAATCCAAAAACTTCTTCATATAAAGGTAAAGTATTATCCTCTACTGTAAAAGATTATTCATATAAGGATTTATAATTTTTCTCATCAGGGTAATTGGAACATAAATACATGTTCATTAAAGATTCAGTGGTTTGTACCTTTTTCACGATACATTGATTTTCAAGGGGTATTCTAGAAAGAATACCAATATTCTTCTTTTTGGAATTTTCATTATCTGAAGAATAACTAGATTATTCCCCACCACTATCACTCCATGAATTATATTCTTTCAAAACATTCATACATTTGGATTTATAGTACTTTTTTTATTTTTCTCATAATGTCTGTCTTTTCTTTCTTTCCTTTACATTTTTGGACAATATGGTCTAATGTGTTCAACTTTCTTACATTCATGTTATGCACCTTGAGAATCTTTCTTTTCCTTATTATCCAGTTTAATTTTTCAATATAGGTATTGAAAATCCTTTTTTCTTAATATCTTTTTCATCCTTTGAGGAAGATTGACCAACTCATTCCTAAAATTTTCTGAATCACTTGAGTCTGATTGAGTAGAAAATTTGATCTTTATCGATTTAACAATCTTCTCAAGATTCTTAGCTTTCATATAAGTTCATGTAGAAGTAAATGAAAATACTCCATTATTTTTCTTTGTTTTCATAGGATATATTTTTAATCTATTTTCTTATTATAAAAGAATTCCAAATATCTCATCAAGAGTTACATTTGTGACTTTCCTTGTCTCATCAACAATAGTTCATTTTTGATTCCCAAATATTTGGATTATGTTAAAAATCTATTACACAAGGATCTCATCCTCTAATCCTATCTCTCCCATAACTTGTAACCTATTCAAAATTTTAATGATCTTTTTTCGAACATTAATAATAGGTTACCCCTATAGGAATTCTAAATCCTAATAATCTTCTCTTAATATAGCTCTTCAAGTTTCAAAAACTTTAGAAGTACCAAAATGAGTAATCTATAGCTTCTTATTAATAATATTGGCTGCTTTACAAGATGAAATCTAGATATATATATTTCTATTCATTGAACAATGTAATGTAGTTCTTACCATATAATTCAATTGATATTAATACACCTCTTGATTGGAAAAGTATCTAACATCCTTCTAAATAATTTTATAGTCACTAGTTAGAATAACAAAGTTATCAACTCCAATATTGATTAAAATGGTCTTCATTTCATCCCTCTAGTATTCCTAATCATTTACATAAAAAAATTGGTGGTTAGGTTGGATTGATGTTGTCTATTTATTAGACATTATGTCGTTCCATCTTTGAAATAATATAAAAATTAATTTTCCATATTACATGTTAGTGAAATAAGTATTCATAAAATAAATAAAACTAACTTGTAAAAGTAATGTAGGAAAATATATGAGAAGTGGAATCCTACTCTAATAACAATTATTGGACCAAAATGTATATAAATAAGACAAACTACAAGAGGGTGGGGGTGAATTGTATGTTTAAAAACATTCATTTTTATCTTAAAATAATTTAAACTAATTGAATTCAAAATGCCTTCTATGTATTAATAATAACTGGACAAGATTTGGGTCTGATAAAGAAGATATCATAATTAGGTTAATTGTGAAATTATTATTTGGACATAAGTCCCCAAATAAACGATTCTTCCTTAAAGCATATAAAATCGTAATGATAGTAATTTATGTATACATAATTACAAAAATCATAATTAAAAAGTATTAAAAAAAGTATCGTAATCACAGAATAAAAATATAAATATGGGATAATTCTAATTCTATAACAAATGCAGTGGAAATTAAATACAAGAAAATGAATACAATTATTTTAAACCAAAAAGAAGGGTATCTAATAACCTAGAGTTAAGGTCCCTTAATTTATAATTTTACGAAAGTCTGTCATACCTACACCTGGGTAAGCCTTAGAAACTAATATCAGTCTATCTCGCTATCCTCGCAATCCATCGATATGAAGATCGATTTTACTTTTTATTTCTATCCTTACAAGCCCACTTTCAGAAAAGGATCAATATGGTTATGTCTTTCTATCCCTGTAATCCCTTGATCTTATTAACAAACAATTAGTGTCACACAAAGCAAAAAAAACTATTGATAGTTACTAGTATAAGGAATAAGCAGTTCACAACTTGTAAACTTTAGATCTTTAACACAATGAAAATTTTGCAGATCCTTCGTATAGTGTCTCAAATTCATATCTTAATCTATTTCAAATGACCTGTTATTTATTGGTATTCTTCCCTATGGTCATATTGATTTCCAATAGTTGAATTTTCTCTATGATTTTTAGGTGGACCTGGACACCTCACACTCCAACGGTCTTATGACAATTGAAATCATGAAATCATTTTGATTAACACATAATGATTAAATTATTATGATTAATTTTTTTGTGTAAAATAAATAAATTTAAGGGAGTTCAAGAATTTTCTTTGTGAGAATTTGTATGATTTATATCATTATGAAAATATTATCAGTATAAAATATGAGATAGTGTGTATGATATAAATCATATCTGATGTGTATGATATAAATCACATCAGAGATCATTATGAAAATAATGTAATGATTCATTACTCTAATTTTAATGAGTAATATTTTTATCATATGCCTTATGAAAATCATTATGATAAAATAGAAATTTATTTTTATAAATAAAAATCCATAATTTATGTATGATAAAATGTTATATTATTTCATATAAAAATAATCATAACATACGCTGAATATAAAATAGTTAGTAATTAATAATATAAGAAATAATTTGTTATTTCCAAAACAAAAGGAATAGAAATGTAAAAAATATAACTTGGACTCAACAATTAGTGAATAAAAATATGATACAAATTCATTAAAAATCTTCATGAGGAAAAATAAAATTTTCAAATTGCAAATAAACTTCTAATCCAAAAATTTCCCAAAATATTTTGGAGATTATTTCCATTAAAAATATAGTTTAAATATTATAAAGAAATCCTTAAAACATATAGAGGTCATGATGATAGGAAATTTCATTTATACTATACATGTTAAAACAAATATTGCTTTCCTAATTTTGATAAAATCCAAATTGGCCTTGTTTTAAAAATGACTTGAATATTCCATTAAAAATATTATTTAAAAATTAAAATAGGTAAAAACATAGTAAATCAATTATAAAATGTTAAATACAATTTTTATTATTTTTTTATAAAACATGTATTTTGATGAAAATGGATTTTTGACCAAAAAGATAAATAAATTCGTATTTTCATAAAAAAATTCTTAATCATTTTAAGTACCAAAGAGTGGGAAAATGGGTCTATTTTATGAAAATTTAATTAATAACTAGATGATAAATAAAAATACTAGTTTTATGATATAAATATATAATAATTCCCCCAATGGATTCTTAAACAAAAAACTATCCAGTATAATGATAATATTGTGAAATAAGCCCTTACCACCATGGTAATGTTTGAATCGTAGTCCCCATGAAAAGAATAAAATAAAATTAAACATTTAATTTCTTTAACGGAAATTGATTCATGATATAAAATGTAAAAATGGTCATTATATACAGCACACAAAGGAATAACTGGTGAATATGGAATATGCCCCCACGAAAGTAAAAGTTAGACGCTAAATCCATACCTCAAGTTTTACATCCTTAGTATGTGTTTAAACTATATTATAACAAATATATATATTTATTATAAATATATTATAGTACCATAATCAAATATAACATACCATATATGGTATAAATATAGTCTTTCATCACTATTTCAATGACATTTCTTTGTTAAAATCACTAATTCAAGAGATAATTGCTTTGTTTTTCATGTATGTTTTAGTTTGGTAATTTTTTACTTTTAATTTGATCATATATAAATCATATAAATAATATATTACTATCATATATATTTATTATATAATTATTTCTAGTAATATACTAAAGTTAGAGGTTTAAAATGGATTACACTATTCATAGAGATGGTAAGCTTTAATTACACAGGAAAGATGTTTTCATTTTTATCAGAAGATGGAATGAATGGAAAATAAATATTAATTAATATTTAACTAATAATTATTATTCCACTTATATAATTTATTTTATTAAAAAATTATTATTACTATCAATGTTATAATAAAATGAGAAACATTTCACATTGCTACGTGGAGGCGACAATCCATATGTCTGCACGAGCGATGTCATTTTTTTCCAAAAGATTGATATAAAATAATTTAGATGTAAAAATATATATAAATAATTATTTTTAGGTTATAAATATCACATATATACATTAATTTTATCCTTAATAAATTCCATGTAAATTGTAAGAGAGAAACAAATCACATCGCTTCGCGAGGCAGTAATCTACTATACACATGGGCGATGTTATCATATCCACATAGAATGGAAAGTAAGAAGCCATATGTGATATCATAATTAAAGATGTAATATAATATCAAAAATATAATATAAATATTTTAATTACATCATTATATCCATCCTTGAATGGTGGTGATGGAAATCGTACTGCATCACTTTGTGAGGCTGTAGGTCACCATACACCCTATCGAATGTTTCATTTCTCATTTGATGGAAGTGAGGATGGACCAGGTTTATTAAATTGAAAAAATTAAATATTATTATATAGGATATATTGGTTTTATTATATTATCATAGTTGATGATGTATTGAAATATGTATAATAATAAATAATACAAATATGCACATTTAATAATTTTTCATTTTATTCGGAGAGCCTATATAGGTTTATAACTAAATCCTTAATTGGTGGGATTTCTAATAAAAATAAATCCTCCAGGATGTGGGTAGGGAATTAAGGAAGAATTTTTATGAGATATTGGATTAAAAACTATTTCAGAAGTGTGAATATGGGAGGAGAGGGTGTGGACTTTTATAAGTGGGGGAGAGGAAAGACATGGAATTGTTTTAAAAAATACAGTTTTGAACACATTTTTCTCACCCCAAAATCCTTAAACATGGGTAATTATATTATATTATAGGTTATAAGGTCTTTATATGTCAATATAATTTGTTTTGTTTTAGTTTTAGTTGATTTTAAACCTTATATTCTTAGTTTAACCCTCAAAAAACCAATTTTTATCTTAACTACGGTAAGTAATTTTTACTTTCTTTACTTTTCATTATGGTAAAAAAAATGAAATTATTAGATAATATAAATTATTCTGATTACAAATAGAGAATTCATTTTTTCAATTTAAATTCAAATAATTGGAATAATTCAAATTAAAATTATACCCGTAGATGCGACGAAAAAGTGGGTCTCCAAAAAGGAAATTCTCATAAGAATATAAGGATTTAATATCAAAATTCAGTATAAAATTGACTAAAATGACCTAAATTAAAATGATTATTATAAAATTGAACTAATTTTATAATAAAACTAATTTAAAATATATTTTAACATTTTAATTTATTTGAATGAAAGGGTAGTTTTCAATAAAAATCACCATTTTTAACTATTCATCAAAAAGTAATCATTTACGAATACTCTAAAAAATTCACCCAATGATAATTTTGATAGGTAGATTTAATTTTTTTTTCAACTATATTTTATAAAAGTTTTAAAAATAAATTTTAAATTCATTTTGAAAAGCTCGACTGAAATACCATTTTGAAAAGTACAATTTTTCAAAAAATAATTATTTTTATTTCAAACAAATATTATTTTATTTCAAATTAATAGATTACCATTGAATTTATTTTATACATGTGTAAATAATATAATTTTAATAATTTATTTAGAACTATTCATAAATGACATCTTAATGAATAGTTTATAACGGACTTGTTTATGTAATAATATTTTAACAGAGTATCACGTTTTGTTTAAACTCTGTGTTGTGTGCATTGAAAGATACCAAAAAGGTTTAATTTTTTTATAAATAAATATATTTTAAAGTATTTTTGATTTATATTCTCTTATAATCTTGGAGTTGTGTGTGATACACACTTTCAAACATGATGTTACTCTTTCAAAATATTGGGGTGTTCTATTATTCATATTTAATCTACCAATATAACAGCTAGGTAGAAATGGTATACTACATTAGAGATCATTTAGTCTCAGGGTTATGTATATCACAACCTATCAATGAAGTTAATTTATTTATAGAGAAATATATCATAATGTCTTGGGGTGTAAAATTCTACCCCCATTAATACAATTTCTGTAACATCCCAAGTAAATAAAGAATGTTATATTTTCATATTTATTAATATTTGAGAAATAAATATTAATGTTACTTTAAATGGGATGATATTTTCGTTGGCGTACATGATACGCAACAATGTGTTTCTCCGAAATCTCATAGTGCACAAAAGGCTGAGTCATACTGAAAAATAATAATATAATATTATTTGAAATGGTAGTTAACGCCTTGCCATTGTATAAGTGGTAATGGACAGAACTAACTACAATATGATTATATATGTTTTTTAAATGTCTATACATTTATCTAATAAAATTTAGAGGCTTAAAATGATAATGAATCTGATTTTAAGCATAAAAAACTCTAATATTTTTGAAAGGTCGTTTTATAGCCTTTTGATGGAGAACCCATTTTAAATATAGTTTTTGTCACTTTTATATGTTCCATTTGAAAAAATAAACTTCCTATGTAGAATAGGGGCATAAAAATTTACATTGGGTAATTTTTTTATATTTTTTTGATAAAGTTTATTTTTATGAATTGAGAAAAATACTATTTTTTAATACAAAACTGCATTTTAATGTAATTTATTTATATAGTTAGATTATTATTTTTCTTTTTTTGAAGTGTAATTGTATTATATTTTTACTATTTAATCCAATTTTGGTAATTTAAAGTAACTTCATTTTTAAATTGAACATAAACAAGTGTCAATATTTTGATAGTTATTATTTCTTAAAAACAGGCTTTTTGGTTTTGACAAGGGGAATTAATTTTAAATTAATTTTTGAAACTAATTTGTAATGAATTTGGAAAAATTAATTTCATATTTGGAATCAGTAGGTCCAAATTGTGTAAATATGTAACTCTTATTTGTAGACATTGTGAATAGAAACTTTAGTAAATATTTTATTTACCATGGTTAATGCGTAAATATGGTAATCAAGGGTAAAAAATAATATTATAATAATATTAAATTACTCTAACATGTGTCTTAACCCTAGTTTCTGATACATGTCCGACCATGGGCATCCATGGGTCGATTTTGGGACCCCATGAAGCCACTTGTAAGTGAAAATAATACTTTATAAAAATTAATTTAATGTTAAAAAAATGTAACATAAACATATAACTTTTATTAAATCATTTTTTATAATGGGTTATATAAGTGATATTTTCAACTATAAATGGTCATTAGAAATAAAAATATATTTCTTATATCATGTTATTTTATTTATAATTTTTATACATCTAATATATAAATTTATTTATGACACAATGATGATGTACTAATTACCCTTTTAATGAATGTTTTAAATAAATTAGATGGTAAATATAAAAATAAATTTATTTTGAATATTTTTTTTCATAAAAAAATTGTTGGGATTATAATGAATTTTTATATTTTAATTAATGATGGTTTTTTGAAATAATTAAGTTGGTATATATTTTTTAATTGTCTTGATATGAATAGTTTATAAATTGACATAAATGAGTTTTTAAAACAATTACTATTTTATTAAATGATAAAATAATCCTAAAAATATAATATTCATCTAGATGACATATATTATGTAAAAAATGACCTTAATTATCCATTTTGGATCCCGTTGAAATTTATAGTAAATATATTAACCATATAGTATGAATATATAAGAGGACATGGTAAAAGTTATACTAGTTAACTAAAGGTTAAAGCTAAAAGATAAGGTTAATTTTATTCCCTAAACTTGTATAAAACCCATTGAATGAGAGGATTTAGAACAATAATCATCTTATCTTGTAATTAAATGAGTTGGGGACCATTTGAAATCGAAATTATGTTTATAATAAATTAATACTTTAAAAGTTCCCT
Source organism: Viscum album (assembly GCA_963277665.1). NCBI lineage: Eukaryota > Viridiplantae > Streptophyta > Magnoliopsida > Santalales > Viscaceae > Viscum > Viscum album. The sequence continues at coordinate 953,621,275 of OY728128.1, read as the reverse complement.
AAAGTGCCCTTACTCCCTCTTATAAAAGGATACCACCTCTAACAAATTACTCACACCTCTCAAGCCACTTGACTCATCAAAAATCTGATCCAATAAGATCCTAACTTCCCTCACTTAATCTTATAATAATTCCTCTAGGTATAAAGAAATTCAAGAAATTCCATTGGTTCAAACCAAAGGGGGTTACCCGATTTAAAGGTAACATCTTCTCTCAAGTTCTTTTCTTTTATTTTCCTTATCCAACCCCTTAACCCTATTTACACTATTATTTTATAAATAAAACAGGATATTAAATATACTACGATTTTGTTATGATAATTATTCTAACTACACTTCCATACACCTCCATCTAATGGATACGAATATACACTTTCTGTGGACGATGAACTACTGCCTCATGAAACAATGATTGTTCAATTATCTCCTACCGCCTCTCATGGTGGACATTATGATGGAACTGTAATTATATATGATATTTAAGATATATATTTTATCTCTATTCTTATGTAATTATTATTTATTACATACCTTTATTCTTTTCATGTTGTATAAATATGATAATTTCATTTGAGGAAGAGTGGACTACCGCCCTTCAAAGTGATATGACTCATTCATGGCATTCCGGGAATGTATAAATAGTGGTGTTAATGAAATTATTTAATGTATATAAAATATGATATTATACTAGAATAATAATATACCTATTGATCATTAGGTTTTCATTCCCTTAAAAATGGAAAAAAATGAAATGAAAGTAGCATTCATGCGTACGTACGACTTACCGTCTCCATGAATGATGCATTTCATTTTCATATATCCAAATGATATGGACTATTATAAATACATATACAATGAATATATATGATATATATGATATCTAAATCATTAATATAATAATGTAGATAATGTATTTTTGACCACATGGACAATTCTTAATTATAACAAGTTCATTTTTTACTCATGTTCCGAACATCGACAAAATGTATGATATGAACTCAAATAATAAAATAATTGTTGTAGAAAGGTAATAAGTGATATAAAAGGAATAATAAAATTTAAAAACATGATTAATTAAGTAGAAATTAACTTATGTTTGTTATTCAGGAAGAAAAATTAACATACAAGACAAGTAAGACTCAAGGTCAGGGAACTTCTTAACCCAATTTCCATTGTTTGGGTTGATCTTATAATTCTTGTTTAGGTCATGCTATTATTATGTGAGAAATTAATTGTGATATCTTATCTTGTATATATAATTTATTTATATGTACTTATAGTTAATACACATAATTGATCTATTTTATTTACGCAATGATCATTGTAAGGGACATCATCTCAATCCCCTTTCATTGAGGCAGACTTTGATTTATACATGAATTTCTTTTATATGATCTATAATAAACACCTTTGAATATTAATTTTTTTCAATATGAATACTTTTTTCTATGAAGAGTTTTTCTAAATGAAAAAAATGTTTTTTCCATTTTAACATACATGGTGACAACGATCTTTCCTCCGCTGTAAGAATTATTTGATATTTGGATTTATTAATAAGCTGTAATGTTTTTAAGAGGAAAATAAATACCCTATTATCTTTTTACGTATTTTGGTATTGAAAATGGTTTTGTGAATGGATTTATTATGTCAATATATTGAAATTTTATATTGTGATTGCAATGTGGAAATATTATCTTTCCTTTATTCTTGTTCATGTGTTATTTTTATGTTATGGTTCTTGGGAATTATTTACTTATACGGGTTGTTCCATGATAAAACTAGGGAAGGTGAGCCTAATATATCTCTCAAATGAATTAGGTAATGTGATAGAGGTAAATGATGATGTTTTTATTAATAGTTTTAGGTAATATAATGTGATGGTTATTCAAAACGTAACTCCCTAAGTATTTGTGAAAACAACAATGCAAGAGTATGTTATGGGTGCTACAAGTTACCTTTATGATTTATGATTTCTATCTGTTATTCATAAATATTAGGATTTCATTTGGTGTGTTAAAGAGCTTATGTTTTTTATGTATTTATGGACTAATCTTTTTATTCTTTATTTTATATCCCTTACTGATATTTTTATGCTCATCCCATGTTTTTGAAATTTTTTCCCATGGTATAAGGAAGGGTAAGAGAGAAAGAATCAAGATGATTTATATCAAGAAAATAATTATTTTTTTCTTTTCAGTGTTTTTATTTTATGAAAAAATTGATACTAAGTTGAATTTTCTACTTTGTAATATTTGAGATGTAATGTAATAGTTATGGACTAATTCTCTAAAACTCTAATCCTGAAAATAACATCAATGTAAATAATTAAATTAATTCATGATTATGTAACATTTAAGTCTAGGGCCTTATAGTTGGTTTTAATGGTCAGTTTAAACAACTTTAGGGATTAAATGTTTTTTAGACACATGGTTAGTCTATATATCTACACCTTAAGTAAAATATTTATTTTTTTAACATTTTCAGATCAAGGAAAGTCTATTAAAAATTGAAGGAGGATAATCTCAAATGACATTCCTATCTCTTCTAGATGACTTGATTGTAATAATTTTTGCAATTTCATGTCTAGAAGACTATGAAACATTTTATAACATAAAACTCACTTTAAAACAATTGTTTGTGATATTAAACACCTCCGTTATACCACGATACCCTCATGGATCATGGGTTGTATTAATCAAATCCTATTTTCTCAATATTCACATATTTTCATGAAAGGTAAATATTATCAAGAAATTTTCAAATATTTTACCTTATCATAAGATTTTGAAGCATATTATGATTTTGAAAAAGGAGATGAAGAAGGATACCCATGCACAACCTATTTTTATTTTGTTTTAAATTATAGTCTTTCAGCACACAGTCATGGTATTTTAAAAGGACCATTGATTGAATGTTTCAACTTAAACTCGGTATGACTGTTTTATAAAAAGAATTTTTTATCAGATGTTTTTAAATTATATGTCATAAATGATTATTTTCTGAAACTATTTTTCTGTGAGCACCCATATTGCCAATATTGTACGAGGTGTATTTGGATAAAGGAATGAATTATTTTGAAGGATCTATAAATCATTATTTCAATGCAAGGACAATCTATCTACATGAAAAAGATGATGATGAAACTAGGTGCACACCATGATCATGGTACGATGCTATTTCTTAGGTAATTGTGTTATTTTATGGAGGAAAAAATGTCAATATATATAATACTTCAGGAATTAAGATATTGAGGTCATTATTATTTGGGATGAAAATGAGAGGTATAAGACAACCATTGAGGTTAAATCTTGTTAGGGTGATTTTTGTGTTTTATAAAATGGGACAACACACAATATGGGTGACAACCTATCGCGTCTGAAAAGGCCACAGGAATCGAACCCACAACCAAAGGGCAACAATGGCGCATCGCCTACCACTAGCCTACATGAAGTCCCTGGTTAGGATGAATAATTCTTTTTAGATGAATTATTTTTTGAATCAGGAATATGTTGATCTTGGGAGCTTATGTTTTATAAAATTGATATCCTTAGTATAGGAAAATGATTTAGTGATTAAGTGATAAAGGTTATTTTGGAAGACATTATCTCTTTTGGGAACACTATATGCCTAAAAAATAGATTACTATGGGATTTCATTTGTAGAGTAATGGATAAAATATTATTTTTGAAGAATATATGTTTTATTGTGTACATATGAAAATTTTAGTTATTTATAGAAATGACTAACCTATCATAGAGAATATGTGATTAGGTTAATTACTTTTCAGTATGAGACTTTAAGAAAAACTAAAGTTATTTGGAGACAAATTTTAATATATTTGTGGAAGACTATGGGATAAAATCCTTATGAGTTTTGGGATTCATGATTTTTTGGATTATTTTGAATAATTTTTTAAGGACAATTTTGTATTGAATGGATTTTGTTGAACTTTGGGTATTGTTTTATCAATTTTGGAGATTAAGAGTATTATTTATTTTAAAAAAAATTATTCTTTTAGGGATTATTTAATCTTGTACTAACCATTTTGGTTTTGGTTAATGTCTAAATATAGGGGAAATATATAGTTCATTTTTCGTGGATTATGTGATTCTATAGAAGTTGATTATAGCATTAAAGGTGTGCCCAAGTCATCTTGAATACTCATAATTTAGAGAAAATATGAGTTTTTGGTAGAAAATTATTAAAGTATTAAACTCTACTTGAAAAGTAAGTATATTTTGTTATGTTCTTAGTCAATATCATAAATAAATTCTCCAACTTTTTGAAAGAAATCATATAGAAAAACATTGTCTGTTTATTTTTCTAATTGGGGAATCAAAGACCATTTACTCTATTATAAGTTTGTGGTTTTATTGTTGTTAACTTTATCCTAGTCATGTTTTATATCACTATCCATTAAAACATGACACTTAGTTTCTCCTCCAAATCCATGTTTTCATACATGGAATCCAAGTATTTTTTTATCTCGAGTGACCTTTTTACTTATCTTTCTTTATTTTAAAGTGATAGTTTTATTGACTCTTTTTTCTGATGTGGTACTTTTAATGAAGTTTCTGAGCCCAATTTTAAAATTTTGAGGATGCTATTCCCAAAATGGGGAAAGGATCTAACATACCAGGTAAATATAGGATATGAAATTTTCATATTTATTAATTTTTTGGAAGTAAATATTAATTTTACTTTAAAGGGGTTTCTATGTTCTATGGTGTAACCGACATGCAACAATTGGTTTCTCAGAAATCTCATGTAGCAAAAAAGGCTGAGTCATACTGAAAAACAATAATATAATATTATTTTAAATGGTAGTTATCACCTAAGTGTTATATTGGCAAGAATGAACAGAAATATCTATAATATTATTATACATTTTTGCTAAATATATTTACATTTATCCAATACTATTTAGAGGCTTAAAATGAGAATGAATACGAATTTAAGCATGAAAAACTCTAATATTTTTAAAAGATCGTGTTATCGCCTTTTGATAGAGAACTCCTTTTAAATATATTTATTTTCACTTTTATATGTTCCATTTGGCAAAATAACCTTCTTATTTAAAATACGAACTTCAAAATTTACATTGGGTATTTTTTGGTATTTTTCAAATAAAGTTCATTTTTTATGAATTGTGAAAAATACTACATTTTAATTCAAAATTACCTTTTAATATAATTTATTTATATAGTTATATTGTTCATTATATTGTTTTTAAAGTGAAACTGGATTATATTTTTACAATTTTATCTAATTTTGGTCATTGGATGTAATTTCACTTTGAAATTGAACATAAAAAAGTTTCAATATTTTGATAGTTATTTTTTCTTAAAGACACACTTTTTAGTTTTGACAATGGGAATTAATTATAAATTAATTTATTCAACTTCTGTGTTTTGAATTTGGAAAAATGGATTCTATTTTAAGAATCAGAAGATCCAAATTTTTTAAATAGGTAACTTTTATTTTTAGACATTATGAATAGTAAGTTCATTAAATATTTTATTTTCCATGGTTAAAGGGTAAATCTGGTTAATATGGGTAAAAAATATATTATAATAATATTAAATTGCTCTAACACGTCTTCTAATCCTATGGGATGATACATGTCCTACCATGGGCATCCTTGGGTCAATTTTGGGACCGCATGGAGCCACTTGTAAGTGAAAATTACACTTTATAAAAATTAATTTAATGTTATGGAAAATGTAACACCAACATATATCTTTTAGTAAAACAATATTTATAATGGGTAATATAAGTGATATTTTTTACTATAAATATTCAAATGAAAGATAAAAAATATTTCCTACATCATGGTATTTTATTTTTAATATTTTGACATCAAACAAATAAATTTATTTATGACACAATGATGATGTACCGATTACCTTTTTAATGAATGTTTTAAATAAATGAGATTATAAATATTAAAATAAATTTATTTTGAAACTTTTTATGCCATAAAATAATTCTAGGTATAATAATGACTTGTTATCTTTGAACTAATGTAGTGTTTTAGATATAATAAATTTGTTATATATTTTTTCAAAGTCATGATTTGAATTGTTTATAAATTGACATAAATGAGTTTTTAAAACAATTAATATTTTATTAAATGAAAAAATAATTCTAAAAATCTAATATTCTTCTAAATGACACATATGATGTTAAAAATTTCATTAATGAACCATTTTAGGTCACATGAAATTGTATATTAAATATATTAACCATATAGTATGAATATATAAGAGGACATGGTAAAAGTTAAATTAATTAACTAAATTTTAAGGATAAAAGATAAGTTTAATTTTATTCCATAAATTTGTATAAAACCCATTTTATGAGAGGATTTCGAACAATAATCACCTTATATTTGAATTAAATGAGTTGGGGACCTTTTAAAATAGAAATTAAGTTTATAAAAAAATACTTTAAAAGTTCCCTAAAGTGTCCCTCCTCCCTCTTATAAAAGGATACCACCTCTATCCGACTAATCACACCTCTAAAACCCCTTGGATATTAAACAATATTCTCAAATAAGCTCCGTAAATTCCTCCATTCCTCCTAGAATCATTTCCCTAAGTAGAAGGAAGTTGAAGAATGCCTTTTGGTTCAATCCTAAGGGAGTTACTTGATTTAAAGATAATGTCTTCTGTCAAGTTATTTTATTTTATTTTCCTTCTCCAACTACCTAAACTCTATTTATTACATTATTTTATAAAAAAAATAATTATAATGAATATAATAGGATGTTTTTATGTGAAGTATTCGAACTAAACGTCCACACATGTCACACCCGGTTTTTCATGTCTTTGTTCTGATCCAGTTCATTTGAAATCTCGATACTTTTCTTGGGTATTTTGTGAGATTAATGTTGAGTTTTTATGTTTCATCTATGTCTAATCACCTTAATTTGGGTTCCCCATTTCTTGTTTATGAGTTTTTGGAGAAAGGGTGGTTACTTCATGATTTGGGCCAACCGTGAGCCCATTTTTAGTTTTAAAATTCAAATTTGTTTCTTTTATAACTCCTTTTTTTTCAACCATTTTCACCCATTACACTTCCCACATTTCTTCTAATGACATTCTAAAACATTCATATCCTTTTGTATCGAATATAAATTAATAAGCATGGTGAAATTCGGTTATTTATTCAGGTATTGGGCCAGCCCAAGGTCTCGTTTCTAGCTTTAAAAAAATAATTTGTTTATTTTATATCTTATTCATTTTTTCGTAATTCTTTGGTATTGCACATCCCACTCGAATATAAGAACCCTATTCAAACCACCAATATCCATTTTTCTAATTTGGAGCTCATATGAGTCGCAGAGTAGGGAAAACATTCTCAATGTCTCTCAAATTGTCCAGATTTTCTAAAAGTGAATTGTCTCATTCATAAATCATCCAATTACTTATCCTTTTGCCACAAATATTCTTCCCCGAGTTCTAATGTACAGTAGGAGACCCTCCAAGTAGTTTCAAGCCGTTCCCTTGCTTCTATGTGTGCATATCTAATGGAAGATGAATATTTTTCTAGTTTGCAATGTGAGATTCCTTCTCTTTTCTCCTCCCTCTTCCTCCTCATCTCATTACTCGTTAGTTTTATATTTACTCCAATTCATTATAGACCTGGTGTTATGTTATTACATGATTTTTTATGGCGTTTTTATTCATTTGGGTCTGGTCGTCATAGGTTTAGGGTTTGTAACCCCCCGGATGGTGATTTTGTGTCTGTGTTTCCATTACGCCAAGGATTTGAGGTAGGATGTCCTTTGTACTAGCCTTTATCATTTATATTTTATCATTATAATACTTTTATAACCATATTTATATGATATGTGCTAATGTGAACCCTTGATTTCAAAGGTTTTTTGTGTAAATTATGTTTTATGGCTTATTTTGTTAAAAATATTTTTGTTTTGTTATAAATGTGCACTCTTTTTGTTTGATAAATTATTCCTTGAGATTTCACACTTGTTTTTATGGTATTTTTAATATGTTTCAGTAGCTTTAATAACATTATGGAATGAAAATGGTATTTTATCCCTTTTTAGTGCCTAAGATAAGTTGTTTTGTTAAAGAGTTCATGCCATGTGTTTAGTAAATTTCCCGGTTGGATTTTATGTGTCTAGTGAAATTTAAAATGATTTGTTTGGATTTATAAACACATTTTATGCATTTAAAAAATTATTTTTGGATACATTTATGGCTTTCCATTTTTTATTTGGTTTTACCAATAAATGGGTTTTTGTTTAAAACATGTCTTGGCCTGAGTTGCCGGAAAATGGAATGTTTCACATTCTTATTAAAATGGTTGTGTTTTAAATATGTATCCTAAGTGTTTATAGGGGTTTTTAAATGAGGTTTGATGCTTTAAATGGTGTTTATACACATCCTTAATAAAATTTAAATGCATAACATTGTCAAATGTTAATTTTGGGAAAATTTTAATGGCTCGTTTGGCCTTTCCTAAAAAAATGATGAATGCATGTTTTACTTTTATATACCATGTTGTGTCAATTGTGATTGTTTTATGATCCATGAAATGATTTTCATAAATGTTTTTAGGGCTTCCAAATATGGTTTGTTATGTTATTTATTGGTTGGTTTCCTTAAAATAGCATCTTTGAATGGATTTTATGAGTAAGGCCTCATGATGCTCCTTGAAATTATTTTACAAAACTTTTTAGTGGTTTATTGATTCATGAAAGAAATGTGAAGATTTTTTGTGGGATATTTGTGTGTTTATGGTTTTGGAATTTAATTTTGATGTGGAAAGTGTACTTGATAATATGTTTAACTTTATTGAGCACCAAAGGGAATCCCGAGTATCTAGGTGGGCGGACGTGTACTACTATGCTAGTGATTATGTGGGGTTTGGCCCCTGTTTCACATAGCAAGTTTGATGATGACAAAACTAACTAAACTATGATGATGATGATTTTGGGGGAACACTAGGTTATCGGTATGATCCCGACTAGTGGATTATGTGCACGAGAACAGATATTTATTATGGTTACTTTCACCGAGATATGAGGTACCTGGGGCTCACAACTAACTAGTGCCTAGGGGTGTTCTTGTGGGTTGTGCACATTGTATTTTTCGTACCCACAGTAAGCATAAAATGTGTTTGGTTGGTAAATTCAGTAGTGTTAGTTATTTATTTAAAAGTGTACAATCTTTGAAGCAGTCCTCTTTAAAACTATTTTCATTTTGAAGTTTCACCTCTTTGAAAAATTGTTACTTGCATTTTTGTTTATAAAACATGCTAGTTTTGTCTCATAATTATTATATCAAGGAACCTTATTTGAAAAACATAATTTTATATATTGTATTTAAAACATGAAATTTATGTTTCTTTTATTTTAATAGAAGTACATTGGGAATATAATATCGGGCTAACGTACTGAGTTTTAATACTCACTCCTATAGTCTTCTTTTGTTTTTAGCCCTTATGCAGTTTTCAGCTCGAGTTCGATCGCCTTGGGTGAAATGTGATCATTGTGTTGGAGAGTGACTAGAAGTTTCACCTGGAGTTAGTTGGTTATCTAGTTTGGTCAGTTGATTTTTTGGTTTAGTTCTAATTTTAGTTTCTTGTACAAATAATGTTTAGTTCAATTTTTAATATACATGTATTTTGGGCTGTCCATTTATTTTTTATATCTATTTGATTGTTTACATATGGATGAAATTGTTCCCTTGTGTACTCTATTGATGTCCTTGGTTCTTGTCTCCATCCCGGGAGTATCAAGAACGCTTCTCGGGACTTGTTGTGGGCCGGCCTGGGTGACCGGTTCAGTGTCGACTCGGGCTGGGCCGTGACAAAATGGTATCAGAGGATGTCAGCTCTTAGCTGGCCATTTTTTTAGAGCGTTCTTATTATTTTGGGATGACAAGGTAGATAGAGTAGGATTTTTGGGACTTGAGGGGTAAGTGGGGGAAGAGCGTGCAAACTCTTGCTCATTATGATCATCAAGTTTCCATGGTAAGTCTAGTTTTATTAGTGTCCTTTGTTCTTGCTGATTGTTTGGTGTTGGGATATGACAAGGGGAGTCTGACTAATGGAATATGTGAAATCGCAGGGCCTGGAAAAGCCATGTGGCGCGGAGGCATGGTCCTAATAAGTCTCTCTGTTTTGGTGTTGTGTTTGACATATTGCCACCAACCATATGGTCAAGTCACCCACCGACACTAGTTCCCTTTTGTGGGATTTCTTGGACCTTTCATGAATTCTGAATTTTTTTTTCAAAATCCTTGTGTCAGAATTATGGAAATGGGGTTTAAAGGAATCATTGCATTTGGAAAAGTAGAAAAGGGGTTTTCAAAAATTAAATATAATAATGGTTTTGGTAAGGTTTTGTTTTTAAACAAATTTTTGGGAGGAAGTGGAAATGATTTAATGGGATTGGATTTTCCCTAATCTAAACATTTGGTTTGTTGAAATAAAATGTTTTGAAAGTGTAAATCATTTTAATTTAATTCTGAAACTTTGTTTTAAATGGGGTGTTTTGGGCTGTTGAAAAGTGTTTTAATCGGATGAATAGGTTTTGGAAATTCGGTTTTGTGTGGCTGGTGTTTTTCTAGAAAGGGGTTTTGGCTTTTGTGGTTGTCAGATTATGAAAAGAGACCTTGTTGATTTTTTTTAAAAATTGGAAAGGACTATTTGTAATAGAATGGTTCTTTTTGTACGTTCTATTAAATGAAATGGATTATTTTTTAATCAAATGGTTATTTATGAAGTGTTTTTTTTTGGAATATGAAAATTGTTTTTGTCTTTGTGGTTGGTGTTCCTTTTGATGGTGCATGATTTTTTGAATGATGTTGTTTTGTTTTATCCATTTGTGTTTTCATGGGTTCTGACATGCATGGTTTTATTAATATCTAGAAGGATGGCCTATATGGCATGGTTTTTGAGTTCTTGGGGTGGAATATAAATGTTCATGTGAGTGAGACTTGATGAAACACCATTGGTGAATGTGAAAATCCACCAAGTTAGTTGTTTTTTTAAAAGTGTTTGTAGCTGAAAAATTTTGGTGTTTGTTTTGAACCAACGGTTATGTGGATGGTTTATCCAATATCTTAGTAGTGTTTTCTATTAAGTATGCACCAATATGATCTATAATTCATACTCTTGTTTCAACTTGAGATGGGATATTTTTTGTGGCTCGGGTTTGGAGTAATGTTCAGTGGGTTTCTAATGATGCGTTGGATGTTGTGATGTGGCCACATATAGTTCAATGTTTGAAAGGTTTCCAATTGATAAACCTAAGGATTCTTTCTCATGTTTCACAGGCTAGATCCACCTCCTAAAATAATTCCTCATCCTGTCAGTTTAAATAGAGAGCTTCTTGGGATCGATTTAAAGTGCTTATAGTTCGTGATAATTCTTGTGGACATAGCAGTTGTGTTCATTGATGTTGATGCTTTTATCTATATTCATATCCATTCTGCTCCTCATTCCGAGTGAGATAGAATTTAGATATGTATCTATGATTTCCTTTTTAGATGAAAGTATTTTTTTGAGAAGGTGAGTTTTTTTTTGAGTGGTGTGATACTTATCACCTGACTGTGGGGCATCAGATGCTTTATGATTTAGGGCTCCAGCCATAGGCCTCAGAGTGAAGATTTTCATGCAGTCGGAAAATCTAAAGAGGTGTGGGGTGCTTGAATAGGCTCCTGCCCCCACCATTATGGTAAGTTAGTTTCTATTTCAATATTTTGGTTCCTCATTACTGTGAATTTCCATTTTTCACAACAAGTGTGGTGGAATTACCCCTCACACAGTGTCTATGGTTATACCTTCTTGGATTGGGGTTTCTGATCAATGTCACTTTGTGAACCGCCTCTATAAATCGGGTGCGGTCATAGTGTTACCTATTCATAGGTGGAGAGTTTTTGGTAGTTCCTTGGTTTCTTTTTTGGTTCCAGTGGACAAATTATTAGGTCCCATTGCATCCCCTCCCCTAGTTGTGGGGGTCTGGATCTGTGCTGAAAGTGTTGGCCAAGTTCACATCCCCTCTATTCGGGAGTGGGTGATGTATATGTTCATGTTGTAACTCTTTTAACTTGGGTTTGTGGATTTCTTTTTGAGAGTTTTTTTGTAATTTCGAATGTGGGTTAATGTTGATTTCTTGTTTTTTTCGTTGCTAGTTGAGTTCTAATGGTGGGGAGACCCACCACAGGTCTCATTGATTTTTCCTCCTAAAAACCTATCTAGTGATAGTTGTTTATTAATATTGGGGATTCCATTCTATACTCCCCTATATTCCTTGGTTTTCTTGAGTTCTCTTTAATTTTTGTGATTGTTTGTTTCATTGGGATAAGGCCCAATAATCGGGTTCTTGGCTTGGTTGTGGAGGTGGTGGCTTGACCGTTTCGTTGATTTTTCACAAAGTGGTTGTGAGTTGATGTTTTGATTGGGAAAGAGGAGTAAGTTATGTTTATGTAAAACGATATTTCACTAGATTTATAGGTTGGATCATGTTGATAAGGAATCCTTAGGTGTTTATCTTTCAGCTGGAAAGTGTTATGACTTTCTGGGGGCGGAAAGTTTTAATGGTGGGGAGAATTGTAACACACGATTTTTCATGTCTTTGTTTTGATCCGGTTCATTTGAAATCCTGATACTTTTCTTGGGTAATGTGTGAGATTAATGTTGAGTTTTTATGTTTAATCTATTTCTAATCACCCTAATTTTGGTACCCCATTGCTTGTTTAGGAGTTTTTGGAGAAAGGGTGGTCACTTAATGATTTGGGCCAACCGTGAGCCCATTTCCATTTTTAGAAACCAAATTTGTTTATTTTATAACTCCTTTTTTCAACCTTTTTCACCCATTAAACATCGTAAATTTTCTCTACTGACATTTTAAAACTTTCATATCCTTTGTTACCCCATATAAAGTAATAAGCGTGGTGAAATTCAGTTATTTATTCAGGTATTGGGCCAGCCCGACGGCCCATTTACAGCTTTAAAAAAAATAATTTTTTTACTTTATATCATATTCATTTTTTGATAATTCTTGGTGATTCGACCTCCCACTCGAAGATAATATCCCTAGTAGAACCACCAATATCCATTTTTCGTATTTGGATCTCATATGTGTCGCGGATTAGGGAATACATTCTCAATGTCTCTCAAATTGTCTAGATTTTCCAAAGGTGAATTCTCTCATTCATAAATCATCCAATTCGTTATCCTTTTGCCACAAATCTTCTTCCCGTGGTTATTCTATACTCTATTATACCCTCTAAGGAGTTTGAAGACATTCCCTTTCTTCTATGTGTGCAGATCTAATGGAAGACGAAGAGTTTAATAGTTGGTAATGTGAGATTCCTTCTCTTTTCTCCTCCCTCTTCCTCCTCATCTCATTATTTATTGGTTTTCAATTTTACCCAATTCATGATAGACCTATTTTCGGTTATTACATGATTTTTTATGGGGTTTTTATTCTTTTGGGTCTGTTCTTCATATGTTTTGTGTTTGTAAACCCTAGGATGGTGATTTCATGTGTGTGTTTCCATTACGCCAAGGATTTATGGTCGGATGTCCCTTGTAATAGCCTTTATCATTTAAGTTTGATCATTATAATACTATTAGAACCGTATTTATAAGATATGTTCTAAGGTTAAACCTTGATTTTAAAGGTTTTTTGTTCAAATTATGTTTTATGACTTATTTTGTTAAAAATATAGTTGTTTTTGTATAAATGTGCACTCCTTTTGTTTGATAAATAATTTCATGAGATTTAGAATGTGGTTTATGATATTTTGAATATGTTTCATTAGCTTTAATAACTTTATATAATGAAAATGTTATTTCATCCCTTTTAAGTTCATTACATAAGTTGTTTTGTTAAAGAGTTCATGCCATGTGTTCGTCAAATTTCCCTGTTGGATTTTATTTGTCTAGTGCAGTTTAAAATGATTTGGTTGGATTTATAAACACATTGGGAGTATGTAAAAAATTATTTTTGGATATGTTTATGGATTTCCAATTTTTATTTTGCTTTACAAATAAATGGATTTTGGTTTACAAAATGTTTTGGACTGAGTTACCGAAAAATGGCATGTTTCACATTCTTATTAACATGGTTGTGTTTTGAATATGTAACCTGAGTGTTTTATGGGATTTATGAATAAGATGTTATGCTTTAAATGGTGTGTATACACCTCCTTAATAAAATTTAAATTCACAACTTTGTCAAATGTTAGTTTTGGGAAAAGTTTTAAAGGCTTGTTTGGCCTTTCCTAAAAAATTATGAATGAGTGTTTTACTTGTATATACCATGTTGTGTCAATTGTGATTGTTTTATGGTCAATGAAATGATTTTCATAAATGTTTTTAGGGATTAAAAATATTATTTTTGTATGTTATTTATGGGTTTGTTTCCTTAAAATAGCATCTTTGAATACATTTTATGTGCAAGGCCTCGTGATACTCCTGAAAAATGTTTTACGAAACTTTTTAGTGGTTTATTGATTCATGAAAGAAATGTGAAGAAAATTTGTGGGATGTTTGTGTGTTTATGGTTTGGGAATGTAATTTTGATGTGGAATGTTTATTTGATAATATTTTTAACTTGATGGGTCACCAAATAGAATCCCGGGTATCTTGGTGGGTGGACGGGTACTAATATGCTAGTGATTCTGTGGGGTTTGGCCCCTGTTTCACGTAGCAAGTTTGACGATGAATATACTAACTAAACTAGGATGATGATGATGTTGGGGGACCACTAGGTTATGGGTATGCTCCCTAGTAGTGTTTCTTGTTCACGAGAATGGATATTTATTATGGTTACTTCCACTGAGATACGAGGTACATGGGGATCACAACTAACTAGTGTCGAGTGGTGTTCCCGTGAGTTGTGCTCATTGGCTATTTTGTACTCACCGTCGACATACAGTGTGTTTGGTTGTTAAATTCAGTAGTTTTTGTTATTTATTTAAAAATTTACAATCATTAAATTATCCCTCTTTAAAAATATTTTCATTTTGAATTTTCACCTCTTTAAAAAATTCTTACTTGCGTTTTTGTTTATAAAACATGCAAGTTTTGTCTGATAATTATTATAGCAAGGAACCTCATTTGAAAAACATACTTTTATATATTGTATTTAAAAAATTAAATTGATGTTTTTTTATTTTAAATGAAGTGCATTGGGAATAGAATATCGGGATAACCTACTGAGTTTTAATACTCATGTCTATAGTCTTCTTCTGTTTTTGGCCCTTGTGTAGGTTTCAGCTCGAGTTTGATTGCCTTGGGTGACCTGTGATCATTGTGTTAGAGAGTGACTAGAGGTGTCACATGGAGTTAGCTGGTTATTTATTTTGGTCAGTATATTTTTTAGTTTAGTTCTACTTTTATTTTCAAGTATAAATAATGTTTAGTTCAATTTTTTATATAAATGAATTTTGGGATGTCCATTTATTTCCGCTATTTGTTTAATTATTTATATATGGGAGAAATCATTCCCTTGTGTACTCTATTGATTACCTTGGTTCTTTTCACCATATGGGGAGGATCTGGAATGCTTCTAGGGACTTGTTGCGGGCTGTCCTGGGTGACCGGTTCAGTGTCGACTCGGGCTAGTTCGTTACAACACACCTCTATCTAATGGATATGAACATAGAGTTTCTATGGATGACAAACTACTGCCTCATGAAACAATGATGGTTCAATTATCTTATACTACCTCTCATGGTTTCCATTATTATGTAAATGTAATTATATATGATATATATGATAGTTATTTTATCTATATTCTTATGTAATTCTCATTTAAATCATATTATTATTCTTTTCATGTTGTCTAAATATAATAATTTCATTTGAGGAAGTGCAGACTACCGCCCCCTCAAAGAGATATGACATGTTAATAAAATACATGGAACGTATAAAATATGATGTTAATGAACTTATGTAACATATATAAAATATTATATTATACGTGAATAAGGATATATCTATCTATAATTTGGTTTTTATTCCGTTAAAATGATAAAATATGAAATTAAAGTTTTGTTCATGTGTACGTACGACTTACTGTCTCCATGAACGGTGCATTTCATTTCCATATATCCAAATGATATGGACTATTATAAATACATATATACTTAATATATATGATATGTATAATATATAAATCATGAATATCGTTATGGTGATAATGGAATTTTGACAACATGGACAATTTGTAATTATAACAAGTTCATTTTTTACTAAAGTTCCGAAAATCGACATAATGTTCTATATGAACTCTAACAATAATATAATTGTTGTAGCAAGGTAATAAGTGATTTAAAAGGAATAATTAACTTTAAAAATGTTATGAATCAAGGAAAAATTAACTTAAGTTTATTATTCTGGAAAAACAAGTAACATACAAGATAATTCGATCTCAAGGTAAGGGAACTTCTTAACCGAATTTCCATTCTTTGGGTTGATCTTATACTTGTTGTTTAGGTCATTCTATGATTATGTGAGAAATTAATTTTGATATATTATCTTATATTTATACTTTATTTATGTATACTTATAGTGAATACACATAATTGATCTATTTTAATTACAAACTGATCTTTGTAAGGGACTTCGTCTGAATCACCTATCATTGAGGCATACTTCGGTTTTTACATTACTTTCATTTATACAATGTATAATAAACCCCTTGAAATTTTACTTTTATTCAGAAGGAATATTTTTTATATGAAGATTTTTTCTAAATGACAAAAATATTTTTCCTTTTTAACGTATGTTGTGACAATGAAATTTCCTCCACCACGAGCATTATTTGATATTTGGCTTTCTTAACAAGCCATAATGTTTTTAAAAGGGAAATAAATACCATATTATCTTTTTAAGTATTTTGGTATTTAAAATGGTTTTGATAATGGATTGATTATGTCAATATATTTAAATGTTATATTGTGATTGCAATGTGGAAATGTTATCCTTTTCTTTTATGCTTGTTCATGTGTTATGATTATGTTATGCTTCAGGGGAATTGTTTATGTATTTGGGTGGTTCCATGATAAACCTAGGGTGGGTGAGCCCGAAATATCTCTCTAATGCATTGGGTAAAGTGACAAATGTAAATGTTAATCTTTATCCTAATATATTTAGGAAATATACTATGATGGTTATTCCAAACGTAACTCCCTTCATAGTTGTGAAAACTACAATGTAAGTATGTTATGGGTGCTATAATTTACCTTTATTATTAATGATTTCTATGTGTTATTCATAAATCTTATGTTTTCATCAGGTGTGTTGAAGATATTATGTATTGTATGTATTGATGGACTAATGTTTTCTTTCTTTATTTTATAACCCTTATTGAGATTTTTATGCTCATCCCATGTTTTTGAAAATTTTTTCACAGGGTATAAGGAAGGGTAAGAGAAAGGAATAATTCAAGAAGATTTATATAAAAAAAGAATTCTTGTTTTCTTTTATAATATTTTATTTTATGAAAAAATTTATACTGAGTAGAAGTGTATACTTTGTAATATTTGAGATATAATGTAATATTTATGGCCTAATTCTCTAAAACTCTAAACCTGAAAAGATCCTCAATGTGAATTTTTAACTTAATTCAAGATTATGTAATATTTAAGGCTGGGGTCTTATAATTTCTTCCCCTAAAAATATATCACACTGACCCAAAAAATGAGGATATATTTGTTTCATCACATCCTCAAGTTCCTAAGATTCTTTTTCAAAATTAAAATTCCTCCAGATAAATTTAACAAGGTGAGTATACTTATTTTGTAACTATTTATCTATTTGATCCAAGATTTCTACTAGTTTTTATTTGTAATAAAAATCATTCTCCATTGGTACAACATATGAGTTCAGTACATGTGAAGTTTTTGGTGTGTACTTCTTCAGGATAGAAATATAGAGCACATCATGATCTAGATTGAGGTTCGGTGGAAGAGGGAAAAGATAAGCTATGATCCCTATAGTATCAAGAATCTAAAAGGTGAGAATTTACCTAGGGATGAATTTTCCAATTTTTATTTAATTCCATAACCTTATTTTGTGGATAAATTTATTGAAATACCTTCTCATCAACTTCCAATTATAGATTTCATCGATGATTATCAGTATTAATTTTTTAACGACGTTGAGTAACCTTGATTTACTTTTGAATGTCTCTAAATTTCTCTATAATTTCCTCATCTAGCTTAGGTAATAATATTTTTCCTTCTCTAACATTGTCGCTACACATTTGAGTTCTACACTTCCTTCCACTGAAGGATTCATAAGGAGCCATCTGAATGTTCGAGTGGAAATTATTTTTATAGGAAAAATAGTCTAGAGGAAGCTATTGATACCTATTAACTTTGAAATAAATAGAATAATATCTCAAAATATCATCCATGATTTTAATGGTTCTCTTATATGGACCATCTTTCCGAGGGTGACAAGCAATACTGAAACACAACACTGAATCTATAGCTTGGAGAAGACTTCTCATGATCTTCACGTTAAACCTCTGATTCTAAATAGATATAAATGAATATGGTATTCCATGACACCATACCGTATCCTTAATGAATATTATTTCAAAATGATAAATTGGTAAATATTATCTTATATTAATGAGGTATGATGACTTCATAAGGTGATAAACTACAACTCAAATACCATTATTCCTTTTAAAAGTTTTATAGATATTAATAATAAAATACTTGGTGATGTTTTAACATTTCTATTATGGTATGGGTAATTATTGTAACATAATATTATTATTCTATTGTTTATACTTATCATTATGAATGACCAAGAACCTATATACAATTTCTGTAATATCTCTCTTCATGTTTTCCTATCTCGAACACTCTTTCAGATCTCTATACATATTGTTACTTCGAGGATGAATATTGAATGATGAATTATGGGATTAATAAATTAACTCCTTATTAAAATTTAACTTGGGAGGAAAATATACAAAATTAATAAACCTTATCATTCCATCACAATCAAATTTATTCCCTAGACAATTTATCACCATCTTTTTCATTTCTATATCGTTCTTCCAATCCTCTTTAATATCTTCCTGGATAAATGGTTGAACACTCATTTGGGGAATATAATATTTTCCAAATTCCTTCATTATTTAAGGATCCATCCTTCAAAAATAAAGAAATATTTTGTCTTTTGTGATCCTACCCAGAGATAATCTTTCATAATCCTTCTGCCTCAAAGCATCGATCACCTTGTTCACTTTCCCTTGGTGGTAGTCTATTGAGTAATC
Source organism: Viscum album (assembly GCA_963277665.1). Classification (NCBI taxonomy): domain Eukaryota; kingdom Viridiplantae; phylum Streptophyta; class Magnoliopsida; order Santalales; family Viscaceae; genus Viscum; species Viscum album. The sequence goes on along the minus strand of OY728128.1, from coordinate 953,601,996 downwards.
ATAAATTTAATAACATTGAACCATATTATCTAGGAAATATTCAACTATTATTGAGTGAATATATAATTTAACATTTCATGATTGCTATATATGTCACACCTTTCTCCATAAGGATAATACCTCTAAATCCGTAATGCAAAAATTACCGCAACTAACTCGACATCTTAAGTTGGGTAATTTTTCTGATGAACCTTTAATTATCGTGAGGCATAAGATATAACCATATCATTAAAAATGAGGAAGCATAAAAATCACTTATTCAAAGATATTTATGAAATAATATTTAATATATAATAATGATTTAATATTTATTTTCCATTCATTCCATCCATCGATAAAAATGGGAACAACGTTCATACGTACGTACGACCCACCATCCCCATGAACAGTGTAATCCATTTTACATCCCTGTCATTTATATATTTCTACATATATATAATTAATATATAAGAAATTAATATAATTATTAAAATTATTTATAGGATGTATCCATGATCAATGTTAGAGGTATAGAAATATAAAAAATAAAACATATAGAAAAATGAATCAATTATTACCCAAAAAATGATTTTAACAATGAATTGTTATCAAACGGGTCATAAAACGCTATAAATAATTCATATATGGTATAAAATATATGAGTATAATTATTTAATATATTTTTAATAAATATATATTTATTATAAATGAGTAATAGACATATATGAAGGAAGTTGAACTTGAGGTAATGGTTTCTAGTCTATGTTTTACTTCCATAAGACATACACCATATTCACCACCTATTATTTTTTGTGGTGTCTATAATGCCCATTTTGATAATATATATCATTAATATATATCTATTAATTGTATTTAATGTTCCATTTTAAGTTATTTATTTTATGGGGATTATGATTCAAAATATACCAAAGTAATGAGGTTTTATTTCAAAATATCATTATTATTATAGACTGTTTTTAAGTCTCCCTTAGAGGAATGTTTTTATTTTTTTTATAAAACCAATATTTTTAATTATTCTCTAGTTATTAATTTAATTTTAAAGTAATATTACCAATTTTCACTCTTTGGAACTTAAAATCATTGAAAAAATGTTTTTAATAAAATATGAATTTGTTTCTCTTTTCCATCGAAATTATTTTTTCATAAAAATACATATTTTATAAAAATATTTTCATATTTGTAAGAGTTTTTATAATTATTTATTAAATAAAATTTTTACTCATATTTTATTCTTTAAAATGTGTATTGAATGCAATAATCATGTTATTTTAAAGACAACACCCATTTTGATTTTATAAAAAATATGAAAAGAATATTTGTTTTAACATTTATGACATTAATGTAATTTCCTACTATCATGACCACTCAATTTTTCAAATATTACTTTATAATTTTTAAATGATATTTTTAATGAAAATTATTTTCATTTTTTTTGAATTTTAGTTAAAAATAATATTTATTTCCAAAGTAAAAAGTTTATTTTCCTAAAACATGTTTCTAATGACATTATTTTGGTATTTGTATTCATTAATGACATCACCCCTTTATAATAATTATGATATCCTAGGAATATGATTTATTTATATCATCCTTATTCTTTCTTTTGATGGTTTATGATTAGTTTTAATGATGATATAAAATTTTATTATCATACACAATATTACTCTTGATGGTTTAAGATTAGGTTTATTTGATTGTGGTAAGTATTAAAATTTCATATGTTGGTTTTTCAATACAAGTGTTTATGATGATTATTTTTAAAACCTTGAAAATTTAAAATATATTAGATATAGGAATTAATGGGAATGGACAGGTTATTTTTAGCCCCTCGATACATGAACAGGCCTTAGGAGACAAATCAGTTGGCCAAATTCGATTGGGTTTTACCCTCGATACATTAAATACCTCTTTGTAAAAATATGATGTGAAAATTTTGTTGACATTTACTTTTGAAAAATAAAATTTAAAAATATATCCTTGAAAATACTTTTGTGTTATTAAAAGAAAAGTGGGGTTATAGATACAACATGGGATTTTCTAAAGAATAAAATTCATTTTATATTTTGAAATATTTTTTTGAAACCCCAATATATAAAATGAGTAACAAAACATCATTTATAAAATAGGATAAGGTAAATATAGAGGTTTCAACAGACAAAAAATAATTAGGATTGAAATAATAATGGATAACATTAGAAGGAAAGGAAAATATTTACAAGGATGTGAAACCATCCTTTAATATGATGATAATTATTCTAAAAATGATTTTCTTTTTGTGGAAGAAAATCATTGAGGGGGAATATTTCAGTCAAAAGTTCCATTTTACACATTTTAAAAGAGAAAGTACAATATTAAAAATCATAGGGTGGAAGAAACCAAGAATGGGATAATTAAGTTAAAGAAGAAGCATTATAACTCTATAGAGGTAGAGGAGTTAACATAAACCCTTGTAACTTTGGTATCTTTCAAAAGGAAGGTGATCTAAAGAACAAACATGATATATCTCTTAAAGCATTATAAACTAAATTAATGTGGTAAAATAAATTCATTAGGTATTAATAAAAAAAATCATAAATATTTCCTGGTGAATAACAAAAACTATGTCTTAGGAAATCATATTCAAGACAAATAACCCCTTACCTAAATTCATGACTTCCACTCAATCACTTAAATAACCTGTATGAGGAAATAACTATCTTAATCAACAATTCAAAACCATTTTTCATAAATTAAAATTTTATAAACACCATTTATAATTTTTCTATAAATTTATATTAGTTAGTTAATATATATTTTAAATATTGTTTTTGGGAAATCTCAATCATTTTTAACTATTTTTTTCATTGAATTCATCATGATGAAGAAAAATTAAAATATTTATCAAGTTAAACTATAACATTGTAAATAATTATAAAACTTATTTTATAATATATTTTATAATTATTTATTAGTGTAATCTTAATTAATGAGTGAAATTATTATATAAAATTTCAATTTTTTTACTTATTAATATCCAATATTATGTTTCAAAATATATTATTTATTGAAATTTATAGAATTTTTCATGTAGGCAGTAAAACTGAACCAACATGAACATTCTACAGTTTCAGTTTGAGCATTGATATGTAAGAGATTATTTTATAATATCATTATGAAAAAAGTATAAATAAATTATTTAGATTTTATTGAGGTGATTAATCAGAAATGAAAAGAGTTATATAAAAAGGGTAAATGAAAAAAAAGTCATCACTTATAAATAAATCCCTTTTCCTCTTTATATGATCATTTTATGCAGTTAGTTTTACAAAGATTGCTTATTGAAAATATTACTTATAGAATGAATTGACCAAGATAATGATAATAATGAATATATTTCATGTCATATAAATTTTCTAAAATATATGTCATCGATTCATAGAAAATATGATGATTTTATATGATTTTTTAGTAAAAAAGATCTTTTTTATTCTACCGGAAATGTTTACATGAAATATGTGCTTTTAATTAAATATTAAATTCCTCAATTAATATTTTTATATTGATAAATGAACATATTTTTTGGATTAAACATATTGAAAATAATTTTTCATGTTTCTTTGGATTTTTTGGAAAATAATTATTTTTGAGGGAATTGTGAAAATGTTTTATTTTCAAAATAATTTCATTTGTTTTAAAATGTTTTTCAAATTCCTATTGTATTCATATTTTTTTAATGTGAAATTAGTAACCTTTTAATAAACACAATTTAAATAATTCTATATAGATCCCTATTTATTTGATTTTTATTTAAATCATTTTTACGCTTGGAAATAATATTTTTTCAAGAAATCAAATTATTGTTGTGTTTTGCACACATATATTGTAATTTATTTATACCACTTGAATAAATTGAATTTTAAGAAATAGTTTTCATATTTGGATTTAATTGGTTATTTTTTAAATTTTTTAAATTTAATTTTTTTTCATAAAGAATATGTTATCATTAGTCTAATCCTACATCATGCTTTCCATGAGAACCAATGCATTCCAGATCCAAAAAATCTTGTTCATCCTAAGGAGTTTTATGTTCAACATCCATGCTCAGGCGTCACCCAATACCATGTTAAAATTTGTATGAGGAACTTGTTTAATCATTGGCATCTAGTTTCCATCAGAACCATCTACCAATATGTATCCCAAAACCACATCACTAATCATATGGGGTTATACCACCCATGATCTACATCCTTCTACCCACCCTGGTAATGAACATATGATCACATTAATTGATAAAAACATCAACCATCCTATACATACTCTATACATCCTTGTATGAAATTACTGAATATGTATAAACCTTCTTATTCTTGAGAGATGATATGAAATGTGATTCCACAACCATTCCCACAACCGAGAACGACTTCCATGATATAAACTAATATCCAGTTCATGATGAGGGTCTCACCCTCTAATGGTGGATGGATGAATCCCTACTATATGGATTTCCTTACACTATAAACTGTGTCACCTTAACAAGTTATATTTCTAAACACATGTGTAGTTCTTGCCTAGCCACACTCACCTCATCATATCACCACCTAATGGGATGAAATTTCAATCAATTGCACCACATATCATTATTTGTGGTGGAATGGTTTTCCTGAGGTTCCTGGTTTTAGATCATTATTGATGAATTCCCCATAACCCATCCTCTATTGTGGTTCTGGTGTATATTTTTTTCTTTTTCTATGTTTACTCTACTATTGTTTCAAGGCATGGTTTTCTCTATCAGTGTAGTTCTTGGTGGGTTTTGGCTTCTTTGGCGGCTCAATTAAAAGATGGTGATGACGTTTCCAATGATTTTATCTCAATGTGATGTGGTGTTCTCTGTGTAGAAATTTTTGGGGTGTGAATCCTAATGGTTGTAGTATGGTTTTTCTCAGCCCAAGGCATATCTTGTTTTATTCCTTTATCAGGACATTTTGGTATATTTTGTGCCTGAAATGGTGGATCCCTTTAGATATTTCTTTGTTTTCTTTCTTCCTTGATCAGTTCTCACTGAACAATAAAGTTATTTTTTCAGAAAATAAAAAAAACATAGTTTGTGTTAACTATTCCACTTTCACCTGATCCATTTCATTGTCACCTATAATATAGAGTAAATTTATTATTTAATAAAAACTCTAAGGTAACCATTTCCATATCATTTGATCAATACCACTTGTCCATAGCTTTAACATGACTATTCGTAGATTAATAATTCATCAGTGCCACATTTATCCAGCACATGCTACCTGAATATCATATAAAAATGAATATTTTTATTATCCAATACCTCCCAAAAATAAAACTGGAATCATGATCCCATGATTTATATTCAATGAAAACAAGGTTTACACACTAGAACTAATGACCATGCAACACAACATATCCATTCCACCAGACAAGATCACCCATGGAACTCCTCTTAAAAATCAGATACGTCTGTTGTGTAATTTCTCTTGTCAAAACATCCATCCACTGACATCATTTCCTGAACCACAAGCATATACAATGATACTACAACACATCGCCAATAGCGAGGTTAGGATCCTAAACTGGCATTACCTTGATGTCTAACCTCACCATTAAAGAAATACGGATGCCTCAAAAACCACAAGGAATAAATATCCCTATATTATACCTTTTATAACCTCCCATGAATTTATCCCAAACATAATCAATAACCCATTCTTACTATGTTTATTAAGAACGTGACTCAAGATAACCCCTATGTTGTGTTTCTGTTATGTATCAAAACCTACTGATCCCCAAAACATTAATTCACATATATGGGTATGATGGTCACCAGCCTAGCCCAAAAATATAGGTCTCTCCCAAAGGTCACAACCCATGGGGCATCATCCACACACTATTCTCAAAATCTAATGGAAATACAAATTCTAAAACACTATTTTCAAGGGTATCAAATACATAATTCTCGAAATCACATATGAAACCAGCCTCCCAAAAGGGATGGATTCTCATGAGAAGACACACATGAGACTACCCCTGGAGAATCAAAACTCATCCATGGTCACACATATACAATAAAATCATCATACAAAATCCATGCAATTAGATTCCCTATCAAACAGTTTGGTTTAGTATAATTACATTCCATGATAAACTAGAAAACACCAAATAGGTTGTTAATAAAAATTTAAATAACCAGACATTCAAATTAGTGAGCACAAAGGGTTTATTCCTAAATCATAAAATTCCCATAACGACCTATCCAGTTCTCTACATATCCATTTTTAAATGAACTATGTCGATATCATCATCAAATATCATCTCACAATAAGATAAATAAGCCCCACCAATAGATTAAAATGTATATGAAATTCGGCCCAAATGAGTAGAATTCCCTCAAGTATATAAACGTGGTAACACCTCATGAGTGGTTATAGAGATATTAAATATTTGAACCTTATGACTGCGATATAAAATCACACATGTATGTCTCTACATGTCATGTGATTTCTACATATTAAGAATGATGGATGTCATGCCAGTTGCCTCTATAGGCCAATAGTCAGATGTAAAAATACCAACATTATTCTCATGATATAAGAACGAGATTCCACTGACTATAATCCATAAATCTCAAATACCATGTGTATCACACTAGGTGAAAATCACAACAACCATAACAGTGTAATCTAAGAATATCAATCTAATCCCCATGTTAACTTGGACTTACATTAAAAATGATGGTCATCACACATCAGTATAACTTCTATAATAAGCATAACCACATCTTCATGTATCCTATATACAAAATCACAATACATTAATAGGAGGATAATTTTTTTATGTGATACAAATTTATAACACCCCAGGTTTTAGCATAGTTGACTTGTTACCGAACCCTATTTTCCACATGAACTCAAGAGAGCCTCCCGAAAATCCATAGGCTACCAATTAAAAGTGGGGTTTTAAGTATGTAACAAGGGGAAGCTATACCCCTTGTTTGAGAGTAGGAAATAGCAGTAAATCACTAAAAAATAAACACATCAATAATAAAAATAGTGTACATAAGACAAATAAAACATCAAAATATTAATAATATGTCATATAGATGTTAATCATTAATATAAATACAATCACCCACCAAGTTGATCACATAAAAAAATAAGTCAAAATAAAATAAAAGTACCAAATTCTATACTATAACCCACATTATCTCCTCAACCCTAGACTCCAATACCACTTGATCTATCTCAACACAATCATCAACATCATATCTATCCTCTAACAAACCTATTCCTACATCCATGTGAGTGAATGCTCAGGTACCCTAGTTTAATGGTGGCATGTACATAGTGTTAATACAAAACCAAGTATTGAACCACCAATGTGGTCCCATACTAATATCCCAACTAGGCTAAATCCCCTTATAGGGGGAAAATCAAGGTATGTCATATTAAAAAAATTCCCCTTCAAATATTTTTTAATCGTTAAAAAAACACTCTTATATCACTTTACTATATAAATGTATGAATAGAAATGAAATTATGAACGAGACACATCAATTTTACTTTGTTCCCCCTCACTCGGCTATGTCCAAGGAGCATAAAATGATAATTTTCTGATGTACCAAATTTACTAAGTCTCATTGCCAATTCAAGGTTTGGGATAGACAACTTTTATACCTAGGTTCACTACCTTTACAATGTATATGGACATATCACTTCTTCCTAAGGGTCACTCCCTCGATCTTTCTTAATATGGATCATTGTTGGTGGAAAGGATCACCTTCTCCCTCTTTAACTTCTCATAGATCTGGAAATAATTCACCCACAATCTATAGACACATAGGTACCATCATTATCAATAATGAATACATCCTCAATTTTCAGTAGATGCTATATTAAAGTACCACGTTCATATGCTTGATGAAGACCACTTTAGCAGAGAATTATTAGGAAATACCTTTTTAATACTTTTGTGAGGCTCACTGCCTTCAAGAAGCTCCTTATTTTGATCATTCTTACTTAGCCTTCATAAAGCTTCTCCCTTTCACTATGATTACATATCCATAAAAAATCCCATAACTTTCTTGAAGCTCACGACTTTCATGAAGCTCAAACAACCTTAGTGAAGCAACCTCTTTTTGTGAAGCTCAAACACTATCATGATACTCAAAAACATTCGTGAATCTCAAACACCTTTGTGAAGCACACATAGCCTTCATGTATATAATATCTTTCTGTTGTATTTTTATAGAGATTAGGAACTTCAATACATTTTTGATTCATAAAAATTTTGATCATCTTTCATAACATTGGTAAACTTCATTTCATTAGGAAACTTTTCATAAGAAAAACCTTCATGAATAACCTTTTTGAATCTAAGGCCTTTGAATATTTGTTAAGACATACTATAACTTTGGGAGGGGTGTAAAGGCCAATTTATAAGTGTTTCCTCCCATTAAATAAACCTTTAACCTCATCATCACCTTTTAACAAATCTCTCTAATCTCATTCATGAAGCTCCCTAATTTCATGAAGCACCATGTAAATTTACCCATTTTCAAATTTTATTATACTTATGGAGATTACCATCAACCTGTTATGCATTCATGATACCTGACACCTTCTGAAAACCCATCCTTCATGACACCGAATTTTTTTTCAATTATTCTTACCCTTGCGAAAGTCCAATATTCACAAAACTCATGCCTTTTCCATAATTTTACAAGTAATTCATATAAATCCATATTTTTTGATGATTGGGACAACCTTCAGATTTTGGACCCCAAAAATTTAGCAAACACTTAGAAATTGTGCCACCTTGTACATGGAATTCTCTATGCCTCATCTAGGGAATCCATTCATTTACATTGGATCTTTGTCAAGATAACTTGTTGAAAATATATCTGTAACTTTACAAATAACCATAGAAACCCACTTTTTGAACAAGAATAATAAACCCACGAATACTAAAATGCAACATTGAGGTATTTTTTCCCAACAATCTCCCCCTTTGGGTTTGTTAAAAAAACATCTCATTTTGATACATAATTAAATATTCCATCTTCTACCACCATTCAATTATTTTTGATTTAGAAAGGGATCAAGGATTTACATAACACATACTCTAAACCCAAATGATCTATGATCGATGTGAGAAACAAGAGTGGCATGAATAGTTCATTAATGAATCAGTTCGTTCCAAAACTACTAAACTGCTTTCATCATGATCCCCATTTTTCTTGATATATAACCTTTGATCGGTCATCTTTAACATCGTTAGATTTAAAAATCCCCCTTCTTTTATTATACCCCTATTATCTTCTCTCTGAATCTTGACTAAGACATTTTCTACCATTTTACATCCATAATTTCTCCCCCTTTTTCAATAAACCTAAAATTCACTTCATTGTGGTCTACAACGGGGAAAAGAACACATATCATCACAATAGGGAAAAACACATTATACCTCAGGGGGAGGGGATCCCACATCCATATATTTTCAGGTGTAGGGAGAAACATTAACTCAAGCATCAATTTATGACATTAAAATTCTTCTTTTGGTAAGACCTTTGTCATAATATCTACAACCTATAGTTTTATAGGTAGGTACTCCAACTTCAAAAGCCCTTTCTCCACTTTCTCGTTGATAAAATGATACTTGTTTTGAATGTGATTTGTCTTTGATTGATAGAATGGATTTTTTATAAGGTTTATTGAACATGAATTGTGATAATGGTTTCTAATTGGATACATCACTACAAATCCCATATCATCAAGTTGCCACTTCATCCAAAATTACTACATGCAAGCATGAGTAGCCATAATATATTCATCTTCTATGGTGGTCAATGAAATGCAATCATTTTTATTAATTATCCAATAAATACTCAATTTTATAAGATATAATGCCCAAAATGACATTTATTTTCTATCATCTACTAATCTGGTCCAATATTCTTCGGTATATCCCAATAAATCTAGATTAGATTTAAAATTGTATAGAAAAAATCCACAATACCCTTAATATATCAAAGTATTATTTTAACTACAAGAATGTATATTTCCATGAGATTTCATTAATATCTTACAACATGGCATGTAGAAAAAAATACCAGGTCTAGTATCTATCATGTATAACATATTACCAATTATTTTCCTATATTTGGTGACATTAACTGCAACAACATTATCATTCTAAGATAGTTTCATCTAAGTATCCACCCAATTTACCATATACCTGGAATTATCTATTAAAAATATTCTCAAAACCTAATTGGAATATTTATTTTGAGGAATTAATGTTCCATTATTTCCATGTGTCTCCTGTAAACAAAGGAATAATGTTAGTTCACCAGTCATTGACCTTTTTAGTTATATTTTCATGAAATCTGTGAAATATTTGAACTGTTCTACATCTGTTACACAAAATATCATGTAATCAAAGTACACTCGCACCATAATACTTTGATTACTAATATTTTTTCATAGAGATTGTAATCTACCCAAACATTCGAAAAATTAAGCTTCTTCAAAAATGGTCTAGTCCTGAACACCGTGTTCTTGGTGACTACTTCTACCCATATAGTGATCTCTATAACCAACAAACTCTATCCTCATATTCATGAATGAGAAAACCATATGGATTATCAATATAAAAATATTCTATAACCCCATTCAAAAACACTAACTTAACGAACATATGGAAAACATTTATCCTTATTTTCACAGCAATGGCATAGAATAATATGATTATCTCTAACCTCGCAAGAGTTGAAAATGTTTCTTCAACATAAATGCCCTCTATCCAAGATAACCCTTTGTACACTAGTAATTTTGTATTTCAAATCATGGTGACATATTCATTCATCTTGTTGTGATAGACCCATTTGATCAGAATGATATTATTGTCTATTGATTTTGAAACAATCCCCCAAGTATGATTCTTTTCTATCTTGTCAATATCATTGTTCATAGCATGAACCCTATTTTTATCTTTAGAAGCTAAATCAAAACATATTAGATCTACCTAAGATAAGAATTATTCCTATTATGATGACTTCATTATTCATGTTTGAACTAGCACTACCTGATCACCAATGATGTTTTATCTGTCAATTTCATCTCAATTCATAAGATTTCATGTAGATATTTATTTGAATTCCTCCTATTCATCGTTAGTATCTTCTTCTAACTCATCATTTTCCACTTTATCTCCCCTTGAGGTTGTTACCTCCTCATCACATTCATAAGAAAACTAGTTACTATGTTATTGAATAATCTCTATATTATCTACTATAGTGACATCATTTATTTCAACTAACTTTCCAATACTTTTGTTGAATCATTCATATGCTTTGATTTTTCTTGAATATGAAATAAATATCCTTTCATCATTTCATGATTGATTTATTTTGTACTTTTCCTTATTGAGAAAATAATATTTACTTCCAATGATTGTAATGTATTTCAATGTTGGATTATTCCCATACCACAACTCACATGGAGATTTTTATTCCTTCAAATAGAATATATCCCAAATAGATATGTAGAAAAATGTTAAGAATTATTTCTATAGGAATTTCTCTAGTAGGTCCTTTTCAATAAGCTTAAGTCTGAACATGTAGTTGATGATCCAATTTCTCCTCTCAACCACTCCATTTTATTGAGGAGTTGTTACTTCTGAAACATGATGCCTTATCTTGTATTTATCAAGATAATCATACACTTGAATGTTTTTGAATTACATTCCATTATCAGTGTGAAACTTTATAATCTTCTATCTAATAATCCTTTTATATTTCCTCTGATACTATTTTATTTAACCGAACACATCAAAATTGTGGGAAATAAAAAATACCCATGTTATCCTGCTGAAATAATAAATGAAAAGAATGTAATACCTCTTCCAGTCAATGGATCTTGGTGAGATAGGTACACATGAATATACATTCACCAATTCAAGCACTTTGGTTGACATTTTCTCTATTTTCCTTGTACATATTTCTAATGATCTTTCGTTATTGGCAAGCATCAAACATATGAGTAAAATCATGTGATAACGTAGGGAGATCTCATGTTGCATCACATTTGACCAAATATTTCATGGATTGTTGGTAGAAATGGATAATACTTTCATTACACAACCTATTTTCTTCATCTCTTGATAAAAAAACATATCTTATTTTCCACTAACAAGGTAGAAATTACGCTTCATTATTTTTTCCTTTAGAACAACTGCACCATCTCTTACTTTGACAATACAAATACTCTTATTAAATACTATATCATTCCTTGAGTAACATAGTTTACTAACACTAATAAAATTGTGATCTAGACCTTCAACAACTATGCCATCATTGTATATAATTTATTTTCCCCAAAATTTGGCTTTTACCGAGCCAATAATTTTAAGGCCTTCATTATTTTTGAATATTACAAAACCTTCCTTGTCATATTTTATACTTGTAACAGGGTCCTTATTACCTTTAATATGGGATGTTCACCTACTATCAAGAATCAATATACCAGAATGATATAATTATTTAAGGGTAGTCTCTGCAATCACTTCCTTCTGAGATCTTTTCATTTTGATCTATGTTTTTGACTTCATACGCTGTGTAGATTGATAATATTGATTTTACATAGAGAAATATGGAAAAATATCAGATTACATAGAATCAAATAGACTCTTCAATTTCATCTCACTTGATGATAGATTATGATGCTGATTATGACCACATTAAGTCTTCTTTGACACATTTATCTACATTATTGATGAACAATATCTTTCCATGTGTCATAATCCTCTACACATAAAACAGTGAACATCAAATGATATCTTATAATATTGATCTATATATGGTATCCTTCATTTGTATTCTTCCCTATAATAACTCTTGGCTATGTAATAGACATGTTGAGAGTGTCTCATCTTTTCACAACAATAACAAATAATGTGAAGTGAATTCCTATGTGTCACTACTACACTACAGTATTTCCATGGGTTAATCTAAATCTTATAGTTCTAATTCATACCCAAATAAATCTTCAATCTCAAACGGAGTTATTATTATTTGAATTCAACCATTAATGGTTGATTTTTTGATCAATCCTTATATTTTACTTACCATTTGAATTTTACTATTGATTCTTTTATACTAGACCATTATGATCCACTCCTATTTTCTCTATCACCTAAATGATCTACTTTCCTGATGTCATATTGAGATTTAATATTATTTCGTGATACCTATCTTTTCATTACAGGCCAAGCACTTCCTTTTCATGTTCTTCAATACTTTTGAATTGATATTTCATTATTTTATTCAATCCATTGATCACATTTTTCTGGTCCTCAATTATGAGCTTTTAGTCACTAAATGTTTTTGAGTTCTATGGTATTAAAGACTCATTCTTTTCAATTTCTTCCTCCATATCAGACTTATCTTCTTCCTCTTGTTGGATATAATGTTTTGAAACATGAACCACCATGTTGGATTTATTCATTTTGGATCTCCAAACATCTATCTCTCCAAGATCAACTTCTAATTAATCTTTCACATCTACTCTTCCATGGACTTATTCTTTATCATGGTCACTTTATTCACTTTTTTGGGAGATATTGACAATAGATATCATAGAAGTTTCCCCATGATCTTTGTTGTTCCCCATCTCTTTAACATCATATTCTTTTGAACTATCATTTTCTTATGAAATGAGATATTTATTTTTGAAGAAATTTCTTTTAAATTTTTCTTAACCTTCACATTACAAGAAGAATTTTTCATTTAAATTTCAACTTCATCTTCATCATTTTCTTGAAAATTCTTGGAGCTCATTTCTTTAAAATATCCATCCTTTCCACATCAAATGCATGAAAGTGGGAGTTTCCCTTTGAACATTCCTTTTCCTCTTTGTAAATTTGATAAAATGTCATCTTTCTACTTTCCTTCCAGTCCATCATCAATAGTGAGATACTTCATGGCCTTGATGACCACTTATTTTGACTTCCCTTTTCCCATAGTATCATTATCATCATTTCTCTTTTCATATGCAATATAAGTACTATGAAATCTATGCACTGTCATCTTCTTTGTATCTTTATCTTCTAATATAGAAACTTTCATATGGAACTAAGGTGTAAGCCTTATCCAAATGTTCTTGACAAAATTTAAATCTAAAATAATTTCTCGGATACCATGCATGTCTTCTATAGATACATTCACCTGGTTAAAGAATACATCAACAAACTCATTTAGGTGCAATATGATATCCTCATACTTGTTCCATAAAAAAAATTTCTTCTCTTCTTTGACCTTTTATTCTCCCTATTAAATATTTAGAAACACTTCCCATATAGAATAAACTTACACAACATCAACTTTGTATTGATTTAATTAGATAGGGATCCCTATAAATCATTGATTATTTTTGAATTAGTATCCAATTCCCTTTTTTCATCTTTTGATAAAGCACCATAGTCAATATGAGAAAACATTTCATAAATTAATGCTATAAATACATCAATTCATAAAGGTCACAAGTAGTTATGCATCTGATTCTTCCATAATTTAAAATTTTTTCCATTAAAGATAGGAATCCAAATTTTATTGGAAACCTCCATTGAAACCCCTAAGATAGTAACACTAACATTATCCTTCTACTCTGATACCAGTTTTTATCCCAATTAGGTTAAATACCTTGAGGGGAGGGGGGTGAATTAGGGTATAAAAATTTAGAACAACTAAAATTTCATATATTTCTTTGTTATAAAGAAAAACTATATTCTTTTCCTTTCCCATGGAAATTTATGAACAGAAATTAAATCATTTATGAGACAGAATTAATTTACTTAGTTCATCCTCCCTACAATACTTCCAAGGATAATATAAAAAAATGTGCTAATGTAACAATTTACTAAGGCTCAATACCATTTCATGTATTGGTATACATCAATTCTATTCCCAGACTCACTACCTTTACAATGTTTAGGAAAATCTCACCACTTCCTGATGGTCACTCCCTGAATCTCTATTTTGATGAATCACTGCCAATAGAAAGGATCAAATTCTTTATCTTCCTTTAATCACTGCTCCAGAAAGTATTCACGCACATTTTATGGACATATAGGTCCCTTCATTATCAATAATCAATGAAAACACAATTGTTGGTAGATTCTCTATTTAAGTCCTACTTTCATCGACTTGATGAATACCACTTTACCATATATTTACTGGGAAATCCCTTTTTAATACTTTCACGATACTCCCTGGATCACAAATATCATTCCTTTCATAAAATTACTTAGCCTTCATCAACCTCTTCCCTTTTGTGAAGCTTATATAGCATTCATGAATCCCATGATATTCATGGAGCTCACCTCTTTTTTGAATCTCGAATTGAAATCTCATAGTATCATCCTTTTACAAAGATCAAACACATTCATGAAGTTTACTTATCCTTCGTGAAGTTCCCCCATTTTAGTTGTGTTTTTATAGCCTTATTGAACTTCAATACATTCATTATTCTTACAAATTTTTGTTGGAAATAATATCCATTATGAACATAGTTTCTTCATGAATTTCTTCACAAGAAAAACTTTCATGAATCACCATCAAAATTTCAGAGCATTCAAATCTTTGTTAAGTCATGCTATACTTATAGAGGGGGAGGGTAGATGCCAATTTATAGGTGTTTTCTACCATTATAGATGCTTCCATCCTTTTCACCACCTATTTTCAAAAGTTGCCCAATCTCGTTCGAAAAGCTCCTGAATTTTTCAAATCTCGAGGGAAATTTACCTATTTGTAAAGATTCTCATAGTCATGGGGATTACCATCAACTGTTAATGCATTCACGATGCACTGCACCTTCATATAACCCTTCCATAATGAAATTAAATTTATTTACGACTCTCCTTACTTTCATTAAACTCAAATCATTATGAAAATCATTCATTTTACACACTTTTATGAAACATTCATAGAAATCAAACTTCCATGATGATTGATATAAACTCCATCTTATGGAACCCCACAAACATGCAAGACACTAGTAAACAACTCCACCTTTTATACACAATTTTCGGTACCTCCTCCTAGGAATCCATTCTTTTTTCTTGAATATTTTTCCACACACCTTGTAAAAAATCACTATGGATTTCCAAAACTGATCATGGAAACCCTCTTTAGAAATAAACACAATCAGCCCACAAATAATGCAATGTTACCTTGAGGGATTTTTTCCAACACATATGTATGTAGTGTACTTAGTGATATGTGAATGTGACATGGTCAATATAAATATATAAATACACCAAAAATAACTTCTGCATATTTATTCTAAAATTTAACTATGAAAATTCCATAGACCATGAAAAACCATGTACTATAACCATAGAATTGTTTATCCTTAATTCTGTGACCCATATCGACCATACATAATTTTTCCAGTGTCATGGACACACTAATAAAATCATGATATAATTCCAAATATATATTCCCAGGGTGTAACCCAAGAATTTATAATTCCTTGGATCAAACAAACACAACTCATAATGAATTGATCAATAACTAGATCCCAAGAATATTAAGAATATCACAAAAAAATTGGTATAAAAATGGGTCATGGAATATTTCCATCATCCTGATAAGCCATGGGTCAAGGTTATCTCCATGTCACCGTGCCAAGAAGATGGAACCCAAGTTTCCCGATGAACATAATAAAGAACAAGTAAATCATCAACAATGAATAACTGGATCCTATGGAAGAAATAAGAATAATAATAGTGATAAAGATAAAAATAATCTATCTTGACTGGATATATCTTATAAATTATTGTAATCCAAGGGACCCATGGAATCTTTTGCATCCCATATAGACTGAAGGTCAAATTCCAACTTCCCAAGAATTCTTTTCGTACCTAAATAGCCAAATCACAAGATATAGACTGGGTATCCTTGATGACATTAGCACGTCAAATTCATATCATTTAGTACCACATGATGCCCAAAGTTATATCTCATAAATCATTTATGGGTATCAAAATCATACCATCGTCACATTAGAACCATTGGTTGGGTCCTAAGATGGACTTATGTGAATATATAGCTTTATAAAAAGAATAATTTGTGAAAACATATATTAATGTTAAGAGTTAGTTGAAGACATGAACCAGCCACCACATTCCATATGCCCTCACTCTCACAAACTCAATAAATGTTCTAAGTTATTACCCATTACTATCTATACCCAAGATTCGACACACCGACTCAGGGATGGTTAGCCACCGGGGCACCCACTAGGGTCCCCATAGAACATAGTATTGTAGAGCCACCCTCACAGATGACCTCAATCCTGATCTTGGTCTTACAATAATTTTTTGTTTTATCAAAGGATGTCACATTTCAAGGTATCATCATTAAAATAAAATGATATTTTTTTCTATATAAGGAAATCCATTTTGGCATCAAATAAGAGATGGTGCATGACCCATACTAGTCATCAAGGTCTTACTTGGATGTTCTACTCACCCACCAGGATTCTACACTAAATATGGTTTCTATACCTAGTCCAGGTTATATTTCGTGGGTCATCTTTCCCATTGGGTCTGTCTATCCAAGTTCATCCCAACCTCCATTTGGAGGTGTCCGTATACACTTTTTCAAGGGTCACTATGTCATGAAAAAGATAGTAACACATCTCAAGGTGTCTAAAACATACAAGAAATCATATTTTATTCACATAAACCTTTATCCATTAGTGGATGAGGAGATCAGTTAGTGTTTGAGGGCCAACAGTAGACCTAAACACCTTGTGTAGTCCACCCATGGTCATTTCATTAATTTAAATTAAAAATTTCGTTAATTTTACAAATTGAAATTAATTTAATAAATTTTTAAATTCAGTTACTTTAGATACTAATCAACCTAAGGTGGAATTCCTACATTACAAAATGAATATAATTATGTGTGTAGACCATATGGTTTTTATTAGAGACAACCTACCACATTTAGAGTTTTCCAATTTATTTCAAAGAGTTAACAACAACTTCCCTGGTCCACCAAAACTTGGATATCCTTGTATAGGATCAACCAAGATCATATAAATGATATGTGAGCCTAAATCAATCCAAATACCTCCAATTAATTAATTAAAAAATTTATATCTAATTACTTAATCCAAATTAAACACTGCATAATTCTAGATAACCCACTAGGGTATAGTCTTCTATTAAAACCTCAAGCCCTGGGGTTCTAGCCACCCCAGCATACCCCAATGTCTATAATGGGGAAAACCTCAAACCATTATTACCAAAAGCATAATAAATTTATTTTTAAATTCACATAAAACCTATAAACACTATAATAGTGATATATCTTGTCAAATCACTAATCAATCAAGTGTAGATGGTATATTAGGACTGATGATTCTTGGCATTGGGGAAGTACCAATTATGATAATGGGAAAATGAATTTTTTTTTGAATTGAATAGGTCATTAAAAATGTATAATACATAAACAACATGTCTAAAGAAAAATTTCCGGAAGAATATTGAAAACTAAAATTATCAAACCAAGAGAATATATTTTCACATAAATTTTATAATTAGTATAAGAACAAGTTTAAAGATTAACTCTTCCTAAGAAAATTATTCATTTAAGATTTTGATATTTTTAACACTATCGGTGTAGTGTTATTGTGTTGTGAGGTCCCAATGTAAAACCCCTCTAGCGATGATCCACATTTGATCCTTCAATCTCTGAAAAACGTTGATGAATCACCATGTTCTAGCATGACCACCTGATCATCTTGGGTTATTCCTGTTTAACCACTTAAAATTCCATTTGGGTTAAATGAATCTCCCTTATTGTTCTTCTTCTTGAGAGGATGAGAGAAGGATGATGATATTGAGAGGAATCCATTGTTCAAAATAATTATCCTTCTCTAGAATGTGATAGTATTCTATTTATATATTTAGGGATAAGGTTTAGTGTTTAATTAATTACACAATATCCCAATAATTTAATATTAATACACAAGAAACCCCATTCCATGTAATAAAATAATATTACAATTTTATTCTATGGAATTAGTTAAATGGTCAAATGATAAATATTATTTTTACATCCTTGAAAATTAATATTTATCACCAGACTAAATGTCAGTCCACTCATCCTCCTCAAAATTCATCAAATGATAGAATAAATATTATAGTTAAATATTTATTCTTTCAACAAATAAATAAAAAATTTCGTCATTGAATGATGAATTAATATTACTTTAAAATTCACATAACCAAATAAATTCTTTATTTAATAAATAAATAATTATTTAGTATGATGTGAACAACATGAGATAAATAAATATTATCTACTCACATAATTAAAATGCTACCATGAAAATAAATATTAATTTAATATTTTTGATCATTTAATAAATTTTAAATAAATATTTACTCTTCGTTTGGAGAATAATATTAATTCCAATTATTAAATATAAATATTATTTAGCAGAGATCAAAGGAAACACTTTCTATCTGACCCTATAGGCCTATGTCATGGTGGAATTCAGTGGGCTTTCATAAAGTCCATGATTATTGTCAAGAAATATGTCAAGGAACCCATATAGAAAGTATATATGACAAAATTGAAAAACCACATATGAACTCTCACCATGTAATATAATTTTTTCATGATATATCATCAATAAGGTGGAAAACTTGTGTCACCAATGATAATACTTGAAATATCATTCTTTGATTATCCAGAATGAAAATTTCTACTTCATAATGGTTAGGGAATTTATTTTTGACATTTCCATTCCAATAAAAGGTAAGGTATATCAAAATCTATAAATATAGAAGAAACAATCCATCTCTTGACTTAATCAAATGTAAAAAGTCCTTTATGATGATCCCAACATACCAAACTTCACCAAGATGATATATCATCAATATTTATGAAAATACATCAATGAGCATGAGTCATGATAAGAACTGATAATAATATTAATGTCTCGGGATCATTACACATTCATTTAGATAATAATATCCATTGACACATTAACAAATGGAATTATTATAGGTAGGTTTGTTATCATAATCTCCCATCACAGAGATTACTATGTATTAACTTCATGAGATGAATTCTCATCTAATTATGAGTACTCAAACCTAATATTCAACATTAAATGTTCTCTATCATATAATTTTATATAACCATATAATAAATACTATTAATATCACCATAGCATTTCATGGTTCTCATTATAGCGGGGAACTTCTATTACATTTTCAATGCGGCATATACTAGAGGACATTATTAAATTAAAGACATATAGAAATATGAATGATATATAATAATATATTTTAATTAATATTCACTTAATTGAATATATGTTCAATATAAAGTACAAATAATTTTTTTGAGGACCCCAAATCCAATAGACTCCCACTTGGACTAGATCGAACTACCAATTAATTTCAGTATGTAAGAACTCACATGATGATCATGTTTCTACAAATTTAAGTATTTAGTTTTGGGGTCTACCATGTTATATTATAAATAAAAACTACTCATTATTACATCACCTCTATGAGGAAAATATATCAAGAAAGGATATTTAAAAATATGTTCTTCATCCACTGATGCAACCTTATCTCCATTACAAGATCCACTACTACAGTATTGTCACAATAGATTGTGATATGGAATTTATTTTAAAGAACCACATCAATATATTTAGAGAATATTTAAATACAAAATTCTTCTTTATATTTCTTATAAGCTACAATATACTCAAAATCTATTGTATAATCATCTACAACTACTTTATTTAATAGTTTTCCATATACAACACCACTATTGAGAGTGAATACCTATCCTGACTATGATTTCAGATCATTTTGATCTATTTGTAAAATAGAATCTATATATCCCCAAATTAGTAGTTCCTCATAACCTCCATAAACTATAAATATATCCTTAATAAGACTCAGATACTTAAGGATAGTCTTAAATATCATCTATTGGCAGTCACTTGGGCCATCTTGATACATTGGTACCACTATTAAGGCATATGATACATATATCCTTTTATAAGAAATAACATACATGACTAACAAAATCATTAATACCCATGGAGTCATTCCCATCATGTGTTTTTAGTTTTGCGTATTAGGACACGTTTTCTTAAAAATATGAATGTCATGTGATACTATAACAATCTCCTCTTAGATTGTTCCTAACTAAATCTATTTAATATATTTTTAATGTAGGTAGTTTAAATTAGTACAAGAATCCTATTGGATCTATCTCGATGGATGTTGATCCCACAAATATATGCTTATTTTACTAATTCCTTCATGTAGAATCATGTTTTGAAATATTATTTAATGTGTTGTAAGACTGAAATTTATTTTCTAATGAGTAGTATGAAATCATCATAAACAATCAGGAAAAAAATCGCACTCCCACTAAATCTAGTATAGACACAATGATCACATTCATTCATTATGAAACTAAATTTTATTTGGGATTTATTAAACTGAATATTCAATGACCTGGATTCATGATTTAATCCAAAAATGTATATTTACAACGTTCATACTTTTTTGTTATCACTGGAGTCACAAACCTCTAGGATGTGTCATATTAACATATTCATAAAGTTTCCCATTAAGGAAATATATTTTGACATCTATCTTTTACATATCATAGTCATTGTATTAAACTATAGAAATTAGATTTCTGATTGATTTAATCATGGAAACTAGTGAAAAAGTTTCAATATATTATATTTCTTGACACTATTTGGACCCTTCTTTAACTACTCATCACTTTTAGGTACTGAATTTTCCATTAATTTAAAATGTTTTCTTGAAAATATATTTATAAGGAATGGAATTTATATTCAATGCAGGATCTTAAGAAACCTAGACTTGGTTGTGGTATATAAAATCCATTTTAGAATTCGTAGCTTCTTCCCATTTTTAAGATTATGTTCCACTTAGTTTTTTCCTTATAGTTTATAGGATAATTATTATAAAATAAAAACGAGTCACTAATACTACTGAATAAACACTAAAATTCTAGTTCACTAAAATATACTATACCGATACATACAACCTTTGTCTCTAGAACATCATATTATATAGGTATTTGTGAAATCTATTCTTTTCAAACTCTTATGTATCTTATGGCTAGATATCATCAAAGTATATCTTTCTCCCACCATCTCCTTTAGATATTTAACCCCTTTAAAAAATGTTAGGACACATATTAAATACAAATTTATTATATGAAGGATCATATAGAAAATATCCTTTTGTTTCAATAGGATTCCCTATATGTATACACTTAATGCCTTGGGGTGAATGTTTATTTCCAAAATAGACATAACATATGTTTTTCAAGCCCAATATCATATAAAAACAACATGGGTTTATTTACACACAAAATATGACATGGAATAGTAGTTTCTAATTTAGTTGGCACTTGGATCAATATGTAAGCTATTGTCTACAATGATTATCGCTAAGAGGATAAAGTAATACTCACTTGACTCATCCTTGATCTGACCATGTATAATAGGGTATAGTTCCTCCTTTTTCTTATGCGATTCCATTATATTGTATAAATAAGGGTGAGTTGGGATAAAATCCCAAACTCATAAATAAGAAATGAATTCATGATCGGGATAATGTTTTCCATGGATTGAGGGGATTGTTTAAATCGTCGTACCACCCTATTTCTCAACATCATTAATATATTCCTTTATTTTTTCAAAGGAATATATCTTATACGTCAATAAATAGACATATTCATATCTATTAAATTCATCTATAAATTTTATGATGTACAAGTACCCACACTTGTATTAAATTGGTAATGGTCTAAAAATATTGGTATGAACTAACTCAAGAAGCACAATGTCCCTTTCACATTTTCTTATAAATGGGGAATTGGCCATTTTCCCTTGTAAACACGAATAAAATACAACACAAGGATTTAGATTAAATAAATAAAAATATAAATAATCATTTAGCCTTTTCATACACATCCCATTCATATAACCTAGTTGGTGAATAATTTGGTGTGTTATGAGTTTCATGAACTATATTCATTATCGAATTATATTACTTGGTTTTTGTAATCCAATATGTAAAGACTAGTATTTAAATATTCCATACTATAAAAACTTCTTTCTGTACAAAATAGGAAATTATTATTTCGAAATTTAAAAATAAATCCATCTGTATCAAGTCTTGAAACAAAAATAATGTTTTTGGTAACTGATGACACATAATAAAATTATGTCAATACCATGATCATTCTAGATACCAATGTTAGGTAGATGTACCCAATAGCCACAACTGTAATTTTAACAACATTGGATTATATTATATCTACTCACCTCAAGAAATATTCCAGAATCAAATTGGTTCCAATACTTGAATAAATATATGACCACAACATTATGTATCTAATAGACAATTTATAGAATCATAATGATTTAACTTGATACCGAAATCATCTGAAACATCCAATCGATTCTAAGTCTTAGTACAGTTTTTCTTCTAATCGATCTTCTTTCCATATGAATAATAAACATCATATTGATCCCTTGATTACCCTTTGATCCTCCATTTCATGGAATAGAATTGAGATGAAGATTTAGACTTGTTATTAGTGTTGGATTATATATGCTGGACATTCCTTTTATTCACTACAAGGATAGAATCCTTTTCATTATTCATATCAATATCAATTTGGTGAAGTAGAATGGGATGATCTGGCAGATACTTCTCTATGTTGTTCAACTCAAAATTTTAAACAAAACTAGAGAGGTATTTAGGGAGTGATGAAATAATTATTTTTGTGAATAGTTCTCTAGGAATCTTAAACCCCAAATCTTCTAGGTGCTCAATATAGCCAATAATATTTACTATATGAGGCTTAGCTAGAACACATTCTTAAAGTTTTATTAAGAAGAGAATATTAGGGTCTCAAATTCTCCATGACTTGATCCCCCCTATTATAGATCAAATAGATTCTAGAGAATTATATAAGAATAGATTTTTTTATATGGATTCCTAATTTTTATATACATGAATGGAAACATAAAACTTTATACATCTAAGATATCATTGATTTTTTTCAAAGAAAGTTAACTCTTCATCACTTTCCTCCTTATCAGGTAGATTAATGATTAGGGGTTCTAGTAATTATGATTTATATTCATGGAACAACACAAATAATAGTAATATTAATCATTTATAAAAGTTTATATGAGTCAATAGATGGACTTTATTTAGAATTCATCAAAGGGTTAATGTGGTTGAATAAATTCTTATTATTGTACAATAATAGAGTAGATTACTAGTACATCTCTTGATTACAATTTATGTGTGACTTAATATAAATAATTTTAATTTTATTAAATCTCCCCATATTTTATCATTCTCAATAGACACCACTTCTGAACAATGAATTTCTAATCAATATAGACATTATAGTAGAATGGATCTATATTCCCCCCTTATTATCCATAATAAAAACATGAAAATTGAAATAAGTTTTTTTGGTATGCAGTATTTCCATTTATTGGAATGTAACCCCTTTTTAAGTTGAGGCAACTCCCCAATCATGAAACCTTTACTCATATTTCTTCATCACTATCCTCCATTTTTTATAGAATAGTATATTACCATTAAAATAAAGAAAGGTTTGGTTATGTAGACCTATCATCTTAGTTAAGACTTGTTAATAATTAAAAGTTCCTTAACTATGGCCCAAACTGGAACTTTAAATATTGTTTATCCAAATTTCGATAACGGAAGGAATAATAACTTAATATTATTATGTGGGATTTTTTTTATTATGAGTAGTTTTTTTATATTATATTTTTTAGGTCTTGTCAATATTAAGTGGATTTTTATTAAGTGATTAACCATGTACTAAAAATATATTTACACATAATAATTTAATATAAATTACATCATTTCATATCAAATATTTTATTTATGTGATAATGGTCATGAATATATAAAATAAATCATTACTAGATAGAAATAAAATATATAAATAATTGAGATGATCAGAATTTATCTAATGGTTGATTTATTGAGAGGATAATAAATCAACTAATGAAACTTGGGAAAATGTCTTTGTGACAGTCTCAGAACAAGTAATATCATTAAATATATCCACCTTTGTATCACCCATGTTGGTTTTTTCTACGTTCTATCCTAAATTTCCTCTACCTCAGCTGCACCTAAACCAAATCCATATGCAATCAGAAACTAATTTTTTTAAATATATTTTATAACTCCCACATATGTGAAGGGAATTGATAGATTGGTTATGGGGAATTACATAAAACAATAAATGGAACACTTGTTTTACATAATAAAGTATTGAGGAATGACACACCTGAAATTATATTTAATTTCATAATGTATAATTGAAAACCATGAAGTTAAATTAAATTATAAAAACACCCATACATAGGTTATATCATAGATCCTGATATTTTGTGAAAATTAAATGACAACTAATTTAAAATAACAAGCTAGAAATCATTTCAATTCATACATCGATAAGTTAAAATGCACTTGAATTAATCCAATTTATTATTTTATTAATCAACTAGTTCGTTTTATCTTATTCCTTCCAATAGTCTTAGTGATTCCAATCTGATATGATTTTAAATAAAATAAATTATTTTATTTTATTTAATATTTAATAAAATAAAGTATTTTATTTTATTTAAAATTTAATAATACAATACACAAATTATTAATTAGAAGTAGCATGAAAAGTACCTATTCGAACTACATAGTATGGTCTTTCCTGTATACAATGCACAAATATGAAAATTTCATACATGACATGTGAAGGACACTAGATCACCCTAAGAGGGGAGGGGTGAATTAGGGTGTCAAAGTTTTCTTTTAAACTGATGGATCTTTTTCCTAAATTGGTTGGAACCTATTAAATCTATATGAAGAGAAAGTAGAGAAAAGAAACAATCAAATGGAATTCAATGACTCGACAATTTTACTTGGTTAACCACTTAGGGATACATCCAAGGAGTATACGCCGATAGTTTTTCAGTCGTACTAAAACCACTAATCTTCACAAGTTGTGGATTATAAGTATTTAGCATATTCACTCTATGCTAGGAGAATTTCCTTTACCAGGTTTTAGGGATATCCCACTCCATCCATTAGATCACTTCCACTGACTCCCCCATTCTCACTGCATTATAAGAATCTTCACTCAGTTTAATGACTTAAAGGTCACTTCAATGATTTGGCATTAGATCATGCATCCTCAATTGTAAATGGATTCTATGTTGAAGTATTTTAATCACCCAAAAAATTTAATTTATTTTTCCCATACACTAATATGTTATGGAAATTAATTTCGCAAACTGATTTGGTAAATTTTCAAGATTCCTTGGGTGTTCTGTGTACTGCTATTGTTTTCGCATACAACTGTTGTTTCCACGTACCATCGTTGTTTCTGCGTACCATTCAGATCCTCTGTGAACTATGTTGCTCTGCATTCCGTCCTACTCCATGTACTTCTCCACACCTCCACATACTGTCCTGCTCCACATACTACCTTGCTCTACCACATACTATGAGAGCTTCTAGCGTGAACCACACACTTTTCTGCAAACTATTTTCCTTACACAGATGATTCTCTCCACGTACCATCTTCTCCTCCTCGAACCACTTCAGAATTCACCAGATTACTTTATGAGATTTTAATCTCCAATATAATCACTAAAAAGGGTATTAATGTTCCTCAAATAGTCACATAACTCTATAAATTTAGGAAATATGATTTACATGAATTTTCAATGTGGAACAATCTTCACTGTAACGGAACTCCATCTATATACTTTTAGCCTCCACCAGGTACTGCAATCCTCTGAACTGTGAACCGTTATCACATACTGTAAACCTTTAGTGTACCATATGTCCATCAGGCCACCAACTTCATCTCTTCACCCCGTACCATTGCTACGAACCGTTTTCTATAGAATTTTGTGTATTTCACCCCTTCATCGCGTACTATCACTGCAAATTATTTAAATTTCTATGCACCGTTATATATACTGCATGCCTTCACCTTGTACCATGTTCCTTCACTACGTAACATGAACCTTCACCGTGTATCGAACACCTTCACCATCTACCACACAACTTCACTGTGTACCATTGTTGTGAACCATTACCAAACTCCCAATATTGAGGCCCAAAAATTTGGCAAACATTGGGAAATTGCACCACCTTCAATACTACTTTAAACCTTAAATGTATGACCCTATTATTTGAAAACTCCCAAGTCTTCGATGTTCATATTGACACTAAACACCTACCAACCTCCATTAGTAGCAACGAGCAGTCTTGGTTCCATCAATCTCCAACTTTTTGTTTGTTGGAAATCTCCAAATAAATTCACTGATGCACCAGCCACAATCAAAACATGAACCTTCAAGAAACAAATCAGCCATCACTATAAGTCCACGTGAGCAGTTCTCGATGTAAAAAACAATAGAGAGGACATGAATTGAGTTCTCATCATTTTCATTTTCCCCCATAATTTCATGCCTGATTTTTTTCTATTCTCCATCATTCCCATAATCAGAATGAAATAGATAACTCTCCATTGAATTTATATTTTCTACCCCATTGTAAATAAATGCAATGAACTTGCATCATTTTCCCCTAGATCGTATCTCCCCTATAAACCAGTATCATTTCCACAAACATAAAAAACAGTTAAAACTACTAGGGAGAGGGGACTCTCGTAACCCCCTTATGCACTTGGAGGTGGTTGAACATCGAGGTTCAACAAATGATTCTCAAATACAGCCACTAATAGTGGCTTGGTCATAATGTCAGCCAGTTTCTCATCAGTTATCACATGGTCCATTTTGATCACACCTTGTTCAACTG